>OZ026607.1:9661131-9706131 GCA_964020085.1 Micromussa lordhowensis
CCCAATGGAGATATTGTTGATCCGCCTATTTAGTCATTTTGAGAAATAAGGCTTTAAAGGTTTTAAAGGAATACTTCGGTCTCAGAGGGCATAAGCCCTGTGAACGGGGGGAGGTTGGGTTAGAGGTAGGGAGAGGGGTATATCGAAAGGTTTTACATAAATGTTCCATTGAGAACCTCAATACCCAACACTCCTAGAAATGTTAACCAAGTATAAGGAGCGTCTAAGATGGTAGGGGAAACAATGTTTAGGACCATGATGCACAATTCTCATAAGTACACATCTCTAAAGCTTTCCTGTAAAGTATCTTTAAAATTAACTGAATTGAATCCATTTTGTGAGTACTTTTACACTGTAAACCGTGACTGTTGCTTCGGGTGTTGCTATGTTAAAATGTAGCTACCAGTGTGCAGATTTCTCAACTTTAATGTAAATCAAGGAGTAATCAGATCAAAATCGTTTCAAAATACGCTTTGCAAATGGTCAGGCATGTTGAATCTTCATGTTCCAAAAATATGTTTTTTTTAGGCAAAAATTTAAATTTGAGGGTAGAAGACCACCTTAAGCAAAGGAAATCATGACCGTGACATTGCTTGGATATCTGATCTTAATTAGCGTAGGTTTTTACGATTTTATTTCTCCGTTGCGCTTTGGAGAAGAAGATTTTGCCGTTGCAACCATACAAATTTCAAGATTATAGTGGTTTTACAACGCAGGCTAAAAGAAGGCCCTATAAAATATAAGTTTCGAAAATGTTTGGATAAAGCAACACTTTGTATCATCCGTCAGCTCATGTGGGCGTAATTTTGTCTTTCAAGATTGAGTTAAACATTGCAGATAATTCAATGGCCAAATAATTCAAGGTCACAAGTCAGGATTGTTTTGGCTCGCCCGTATGTAGAAAGATCTATAGGATTCCAGTTGATAGTGGTATTGGTAATTAACCTGTTCATAAAAACACTAGTTGTATAAATTCCAGCCTAGCCATTAAAAAAAGAGTTGCAATCTTTTTCCAATGTCATAACTGAATTATGTCATTTAACTAGTGCGACGTCTGTGTTGGTAGAACATTGGTCGAGTTGTCATGGCGAGATCCATGACTTGGAAAAAAGGAATACCCATATCAGTGCCGACGTAATACATCAAACACGAAACACAGTGTTTGACCACATTTCCAAACACCGTGAAGAGAGTTGAAAATATCACGCGCAGCGGAGTATTTTGGAAATGTGGTCAAACACTGTCGTGAGTGTTTGATATATCTTCTCAATCGAAACTAAAACTAAGAATTCACCCGCCAAAGATATTAAACATTTCTGAGCCAAGCACTCCTGAGCATGTGTCTAATGAACCTGTCTCAGAAAAAATCCAGAGCGAGAGCGAAGGACAAGATGTAAAAGTCGTGTCTACTGTGCGTGAGGTCACGGTAACAAATACTGAATGTACAGCAGAAAGCCAAGTACCAAGTTCTACTGATAATGAAGAATCACTTACTGAAATTAGCGAACATCTCTTTGAGTCAAGCGAGAGCAAAGGTCCTGAAACTGTGAAAGAATCATGCTTAGATGATGAAAACGTTTTGGGTAAATAAAGCCCTGAAACCTGTCACAATAAATCAGCTAGCGAAGAAATCAAAGTGCAACCTAATGACTGTAAGACCACGACCTGTGACGAGGACACTGTTCCAAACACAACCGAACACAGAAAAATGGCAACGATTTCTCAGAGACAAAGAGTAGAGACCAGTGCTGCCAAGCGAACTTACCAGATACAGAAAGTGGCGACGAAGTAAAAATGTTAAAGGAGAAACTTGCTTTATGTAAGAAAGACACCGATACCATGCAGAAGTTGTTGGAAGACGTGCGAAACGACTATGAAGAGTTGCAGAAAAGTTTTGAGAAACGCGAGAGCGACGAAAAGACCAAAGCACTGGCTGAAGAATTAATGAAGGATAACAACGAAACCAAGAAGGAAAGAGTTGAGGTTGAACGTGGAAAAACGTCAAAAATGGGTAACAAAACATCAGCATCGGACAAGAAAACTGAATCGAGATCACCCGAGAAGAAAAAGGCTGATGTTACTGAAAAGAAATCTTTAACTACCAGTGAAGTAACATGTCCTTGTTTAGTGCAAAGTATTCGTAAAATAGTTACAGATGCCAGAGAAGATTTTAAAGACACGATTTCAGTTTTCAAACAAAGTTCTGCGGAACACTGTGTGAGTTTTGGCAAGGAACTAACCAAGTTAAAGGAGCATTACATGTTGTCCCTGAACCCCCTCTTTTCGGTAGCGAAGCGTTGTGTGATAGAAAGTGGCTAAATCTATATATTAGTTTTTTTGAAATGCAGCATTTATACGTAAACAACAACAAAAGCTGTATACAGCATACAAAATGATCTAAAGTTTTAATAACGGCACAGATGGTTCTTGTAATTATTTTTCCAAACTTGTTTTAATAACGGCACAGATGGTTCTTGTAATTATTTTTCCAAACTTTTAACAAGTTCTCAAACTGAAACGATGTACAAATGTAATTCTGCATACCATTTAACTGGTGCAACGAAGGTGATCACATATTAAAATCAATTTTGATCTTGTCCTCATCCTCATCCATATGAATAACGTGAACTACCCAGCTACCCGGGTAACTCTACAATGTAGCTGCCTTGCAAACATGTCAAAGAAAAAAGGAGGAAATGTGCGAATGCTAGGGTAACCCGTTTGCTAGGGTAACCGTCTCTCCTTGTAAACAGTCCCTTAGTAAACTTTGTGTTGTGTTTGAAGGTAGATATAAACAGTTTTAATGTGAAAATTTAATCTTCAAGTATATAATTATTTTGCAAGAGAAAGAGCTCATAGCAAAATGGCGGACACCAAGAGGAGAGGAGTCATGTTTCAATATGCAATACTTGGGACTTGGGACACAGTGGAACAGGCTTTTAGCCAGAATTTAAAAAGTGCCCATCCTTAATTGTGCTATAAGACCTGCTCAAATGAGCAATTTATAAGGCAGCATATGAAAAATAAAACAATTTTCAGTAGAAAGTGACCATCCACAGGACGCCTGGACACGCATATGGCTAAAAGCCTGCAGTGCAACTTTCACAGCAGGTTTTTAAGGTGGACTTTTTTTTCTTTTTGTCATGTATGCCCTGGGAGTAGAGGAATTTGATTACCTAGTATAATTCAAATATCCCTACCCCCGGGACAGCAAGATAATTCAAAATGCCCTACCCCAGGGCCAAAGCGATCGATCAAAATCCCCGCTCCTTTCGTTCGCCGTCGCTCGCGTTCGCAAAAGATACGACTGTTTTATAGTCTAAGCCAAATAAGTTGAACCTACTGTCCACTGAGTTAACGAGACCCAGAATTTCTTCCACCGAAATCTGACTGGTTGATAATCGAGCCACGATGAGGGCTCTGTCTATGCACAAATATTCAGTAAATGGAAAATTTCAGTTGCCACAACGCCCAGCGTGGAACAAAACCCGGAAATCCGTCTGAGTTCGCGGGTCAAGTAGCAGCTCTCGTAAGGACACGCATATGAATGGTATGAATGATACCCTTGAATGGCTCGATACCCTTGCTCAGAAACTGAGCAAGCAACAATGTCCCTACTCCCAAAACAATAACTACTGCTACACTATGACGAAAAAGTAGAAGCTTCCGTGAATTGCTACACTTTCCACGTTCGAAGCGTAACGTACACTAAAACAACGCAGCTTTATTTCTCCAGTTTGACCTACCGTCCACACTAATCCGTCACGAAAACAGAGCTTTTCGAAAACGCACTTCAAACCGGAAGAATTTGAAAACCCCGGCTTTGAGTTTTCGAGTGGACGGAAACATTTTGAAAACAGAGTTTTTCTAAAACGATGTGTTTACGATAATCCTGTGATCATAGTCGTACAGGCATTTTTGCCAGGGGGGGGGGGGGGGGGAAGGGGGGAGAAGGAAGGGGGCGGTGAACTATTTGCCCAAAAAATTCTTACAAGTTGCCCAAATTTTTACGAAATAGTCGAAAGGAAACGAGGGTCATACGATGCACTAACAATGGCCTACATATGAAGTGAAAATATTCTTACATATGAATCTATAATATGAGCTCAAAAAACACTTAAAACTTAAAATAGCCGTCTCTCCATTTCGACGGCCGAAGATATTAATAATACGATCCATGTCATTGTTGACTACAGAGTTGGCATACGCCCTTTCAATGTAAATATAAATCAAGGCTCCTGTGAGCCAGCTCATGAATGAATTGGATGAACGTAGAAAACTTAGTTGAATAAAAAGAGAAGAGGAATTGATCATTGTGGAGTTCTTCTTGGTACAGAAGTAAAAAACAGCAAAATAAACATCCTCTGATGCATTGGTTCTGATGTCCAGTGATTGCTTATTGACACCCTTTAGGTAAAAGTCAGGTCTTCATACAGGATAAGTGGTCCACCAGGATGAAGCTTATCCCAGTTTCTGTAGTATGAAGCGACTAGGATAAATTCTATTCCTCCCTGGATGGAATGCTAGTCCACTGCAGGGTTGTAAACCCCCAGCATTAAGTTTGCCAGTACCCATTTATACAGGGAGAGGCACTGTGAGAGTAAAGTGCCTTGCCCAACAGTACAACACAATGTCCCTGGCCTGGGCTCAAACCTGGACTGCTCCATCCGGAGACAAGCACACTAACCATGAGGCTACCATGCCTCCCACCCTTTAGGTGGCTGAATTTGCTCTATGGAAAAAAACTATTTTATAAATTATAAATAACCATTAATTACATAATTGAAAATAGATTTCAAATGAGTGCAACAACAAATCAAGATGAACACTGCTTTTACTAGGAGCATTTTCCTTCTCATCAAGTCAACTGAAATACTTCTTCCATAATGTAGCACATAAAAGCTAAGAGGAGACATTCTGGCCAGCAGTCTCCCATACAGACAAATTATATATACAATGTTTGCTCAGTTATAAATAACAATCTTATAGGAGCAGGGCACACATACAGTAGAAGTACAGCATGATAACCACCATTTTAAGAACTGAATGGAAATTTAACAGGTATAAGCTGGAACAGTTAGGATAGCTTATACTTCAATTAAATATTGCAAGATTTGTACATGTATTTTATTTTAAATAGAGACAGATAAACACATTCAGCTTTTGTGTTCCTTTATGATGGGTTCTTAAACTTTTTCATTTCATTGTAGTCCTAACAAAAGGACTGATTGTGCTTCTCCACAATTTTAAGTTTCTGTGCAATTTCTGTATTCCACTCTAAGGCTATAAGTTTATTTCTTGAGTTAAGGTGTGACACACATAGTAAGTTTAGATGGAATTAAGTTGTTGACATTCTTGACTTTAAGAAACATACATGGATAAAATTCCCATCAAGTGTTTCCAATTCTGTAATTAAGAGAGTCATTTTATATTGCTTGTAACCAATGTCTTTTGCAAAGAATGAGTTTCAACAGTTTAAGTGTCAGCTGACACAAGTCTTGAAAGCAGCTTATTCTCTTTTTATTATATGTAATTTGGCTTCCTTATTTTCGGAAGCCAACACCCTTTCAGTTTTAATTTTTATTTCATGTTAATTTAATTTCTGTCAAGTGTAAGGGTCAATAAAGTTGGTGTTGTTGTTTTTTGTAAGCAGGAGAATTCCACATCTATCTGTAAATCTCAGATTAATTCCATGAAGTTTTCAGGGTGACTTGTGTTGTTAACACCAGTTTGTACTATGTCTTTTGATATTATATTTGTGTCATATTTTTGCTGAAGAAACATTGGGGCTAAAATAATCCTTTTAACCTGGGAAAAATGTATTGTTATGTGCTGTACATATTGGTAGGTAAAGTCTGCATACGAGCCAAGTGGCCCATCAGGCCGGAGCTTATCCCGGTTTCCGTGGCATGAAGCGACTAGGAATATTTCTACTCCCCCCTGGATGGGATGCCAGTCCATCGCAGGGTTACCCCCAGCATTAAATTCGCCGGTACCCATTTATACACCTGGGTGGAGAGAGGCACCGTGAGAGTAAAGTGTCTTGCCCAAGAACACAACGCAATGTCCCAGGCCAGGGCTCGAACCCGGAGCGCTCGCTCCGGAGTCGAGCGCACTAACCATGAGGCCAATGCGCCTCCCTTACATATTGGTAGAGTTACATGTAATTTTGAATGTCTATGAAGACTAGGAATTTAGGGACATGTCATGAATAGCATAGTAAATTCACACTATTCTTTGTTTCTGCCAATAAATTTTCTGGTTGTTTTGCCATGTGATTTAAATAGTTGCTTGATACATTTAGATACATGTATTTATTTGGTATGTAAAGTTTCCATATTCGGCTAAATTGTGTGTTAATAATGATCTCATATGATACATATAGGGAAATATTTAAACAGCTTTCATGGAAACATAAATAGGCTTATGATCACTATAGTTAGACTCCAGGGTACCTGCTGATTGTACACATTGGTATAAACATGATCTACAGTATCTGTGTACGGTAGTCAGCAGTGAACTGGTTAATCAACTGAGGGTATCCTTTGTCTGTTATAAGATATTTTTTTAGAGCCTTTTGTTCTGAATTTCCCTGTATTAGATCAATATTGAAGTCGCCAAGCAGCACAGTTGGAATCGTAGGTTCTATTAATACTGAATTGTGAAGATGAGTGAGAGCATGAATTAACTGTAAAATTGTAACTTAAGTTTTCGAGCGATAGATACCAATAACATGAATATTTGGAATTGGTTGGCTTAACACCATAACAGTGATTTCCAAATAATTATTTAAGTTTTATCTGTATGGAATTTTAGTACAATTCAAATCATTCTTAATTTACACAGTGGTTCCATAGCAAGTTCTTATGTTAGACTAATTAAAGTCATTTCTGTTAAGAGTAAATTCACTTTAATAGCTGATATGTACATGTATCATCTCTATCTAACAAGCAAAGTTTTGATTCAACAAAAATGTTCACCTCAGCTTTTTGAATGTTGTAATCACTTTGCACATCATCTATGTGAAGGTAGAGAGACCTAACATTCTGAAACAAGATTGGTTTCGTTTGGTGTAAATTGTCAGTCTGTAACACTGCTAAAGGCACGAGCTTACTTGTATTCTTAGTCTACTCATTTCAATTTTAACTTTTTCACTAACTTTTATTTTGGTTTCATTCAACTTAAGAATATGCAGTGCATAGAATAAGAATAGCACCTATTCAAGAATGAGGCATACAATCAATAGGTGCTATTCTGGGCGACCCTAAAAGGAGGAATGACGGAATGACGGAATGACGGAATGACGGAACAGCGGAACGGCGGAATGGCAGAAAATGACCCGAAATCCTAAAAGACGGAATGACGGAAAATCACCCGAAATTCTAAAAGACGGAATGACGGAAAATCCCCCGAAATCCTAAAAGACGGAATGACGGGAAATCACCCGAAATTCTAAAAGACGGAAAATCACCCAAGGCACGGGTTTGTGAGACTCCCTCCCTCTCCAGCTCCATGCGCGTGAATTTTATCAAACGAGTGAGATATTGAGTTGAACACGAAATGATAAAATTCATATCTACAAGCGGGAATGTAATATTTTGGGTTTCATAAAAACACCAGTGGAAAAGGTGTGATTTATCATGTAACCATAACGACGCCGTGTGAAGATAACATATTATTTTCGCGTGTAAAGATAAACACGAGATTATGGATACCTCCATAATGTCATTTATGTAGAGGCCGGCTTCAATTATACCCATCAGAGCAATCATATCTTACTTACACATGGCAGTTCTGAAGGCTGGAATTCTGAGATTATCCGTTTATCAATAATGTGGTTTCATTCGTTAAACACCGCGAATTCCACGTTTTTCCTTGGTGCACTTAAATGGCCATAGCACATCCGTTCGTCCACTTCGAGTAGTTTACTCCAGAGAATTTTCCCACCTCCATCCCCAATCACTCCGCCTACAAAACTCACTTCTGTATTTTTCCTTTTTGTTATAAACCCGGGCCGGTGGCCGGTTTCCTCGCCCACCCACGCTAATGATCCGTCGATTGACATAATTATTTACCACACCTAAATTATGCAGATGTCGTCTGGGGAGAACAGCCTGGTCTAACAACACAGATGAAACAATTGCAATCATTTCAAAATCGCATTGCAAAGAAGATCTCAAAGGGGAAAATGACATCAGCTGAGGCTCTAACGTCGTTGCAGTGGGTCCCACTGCATGCAAGGCGTTTTGGACATCGGTGTTGTCTTGTGCAAGATGCAATCAAAGGAGAGATCCCTGAACATTTTGATGTGTTCAAATCTACCATGAGCCGACAACATGGCTACAATACCCGAAATCAGCAAGCCAAGAACTGAATGGGGCAAAAACAAAACGTACTATAAAGCAATAACCGATTGGGCCTCACTGCCAACTGAACTAAAGAAACTTATGCCGAAAAGGATTTTTAAATGCAAACTGAAGCAGTTTTTACTTGAACATTTTTAACCTTAGTTTACAATAGACTTTTAACACTAGCTCTAGTATGTTTTTAGACTTTTATTTTCTAGAGGACCCTCCTGAAAACCACCACTAGGTGACTGGAGGCCTCCTCATAAAATATTAGTTTATTATTATTATCAACAATTGACAATTTGTGTCACGCTGTCACTCCGTCGTGCTTTGCAGACAAAGCGAGATAAATCCTAAAAGTCACAGAACGGCGGAAAATCACCACAACTCCTAAGAGACAGGAAGCCGTGAATTTGCTGTATTGTTAAAAAAGCAAGTATTTTCCTTGAAATATATGTCAATTCAGTGGGAATCTGATAAAATTACTGTAAACATAACATCTGGGACATGTCAAGTGCGTGACAGATTTGACAGCTAGCGACAACAGGCGGCAACGTGCAGATGAAAATTTGAAGGCAACAAAGCGCAAATCGTCGATTCAGGATGAGCTAATATGCACTGAATATGACGTTTAAATTCCCCCCCCCCCCCCTGAAAGGGAAGTCTAATGCAGACAAATCTCTTGTGAGCCATGGTTTGCCACTATTTCAGTGGGGAAATTTGCAGGAAAAAGAAGAGCCGATCGGCCGCGGATCTTTTGGTTTGGTTTTTGTCGCCAGGAACGGGCATGGCGAGAAGGTCGTGATTAAAAAACTTCTGAGTGAGCACGATCAGGAGAAGCATCTTTTCATCAAAGAAGCAAAAATTCTCCATGACATGACAGTGAACATATCTGCATGCATGGAACCATGTGCATTAATGCTGGAATATTTGTTTTTCGACTCAGCTCAGTTCCATATAAAGGAGTTAAAAGTTATCTTGCTAGTAATGCATTAGTGGTCTATTTAAGGTTAGCAGCTTTTGCACAGTTTTTCACTGAAACTCATTTATTGTTAATGTTTGACGCCGAAACGTCAACTTTTGTGAACATGATTTATATTGACAGTTCCCAATGTTATTTATTGCTGAGGCTATTTCCAATTTATTTTAACTCGACATTTCTTTGACTTTAAGCAGCTGTAGCATATTTTCCCTGAAAGGTTTCCTCATTGATTTTGGCGCCAGGCGATGAAACCTGCGTTTACATGGTTAATATTTACAGTTCCCATTAATGTTAGTTACAGTTTATATTGATTTTAGTTGATTTATGCTTTCCAATAATTACTGCAGTTTCGTGCAGATTATGCAGTCGAAATTCAGGCGAAAAGCATGCAGATGTACACAAGGTTTAAGAGAGTCACTTAAGTCTGCTATTTTAGTTGATTGTTATGACAACAAAGAAGAAATTACTCCAGTCCGTGATTCCGTCTTTTAGGATTTCGGTCATTTTCCTCCATTTTCCGCCATTCCGTCGTTCCGTCATTCCGCCGTTCCATCATTCCGGCTTTTAGGGTCGCCCGCTATTCTTATTCAAATCAGCGATCCGAGTTGATCCGGTCCGACTTTTGTACCTGCCTACACAGCCTACACAGAGCTGTACCAGTGCTTCTTTCCGAATGAAATAATCCCCTCGTATAAAAGGCATAGTAAAAAATACGGCACAACAAAGGAGGCTTACCTTTAGCTTCCGATGATCGTAGATCATTCATTCCACGTTGCATTGTTTCCTCCTCCGGGACATTTTTAAGGCTTTAAACGATTCGTCCTCGATCGTGACATCGTCGCTTTTTTAGCATCATAGCTTTGATTGTTTAAAGATTTCAAAGCGAGCGTCGTAGCTTTCAGGGTTTCAATGTCCATTGCCGTGGCTAGTAACTTCACGGAGGTCCAACTGAACGAAAAACCATCCTCCTGCCGCGTTACGCTATGCTGTCGCACAAAAATGGTAAAGTACGTCCTTCTAATCTTTCCATGTCCATTTGTCGCAGCTACTGTTGCTTAGCTTAACTACACGGATTGAACCAAAAACCACCTTCGTGTCGCGTCAACCGCCATGTTTAAACTCCATGCTAAGGCTGGACAAAAATTCCGCCTCTAGTCCCCCCTAAAACCTGCCAAACCTACAGTATACAGGACAAAGCCATACTTAGCAGGGGAGAGATAGGGGAAACTATTTAATCCGATTTTAATGAATAAATTAATCAGAATCGAGTGAGTGATCGAGCGCCATCCGACTGCCTCCCAAGCTCATGGATGTAATACATCCATGAGCAAAAAGGCTAACTTTAATGCGAACCGATTGGTTTTCTTCCGTTTATGTTTGGTGGGCGTGGAAATTAATGAATGAAAACAGTTAGTTTTGCAAAAACCTCCTCATTTTTTAAGCGCATTCAAGTTTTTTACTTTTTAAAGGGAATTTATAGCTGTAAGCATGATTATTCAGCTTTCAAAATATATACGGTTTGTAGGGGTTTGTGTTCAAACAAAGAGCGCTAAAACGATCCGCGCGCAGACGACCCCTTTGGGTTGGCTGAAACAAGTGTGACCCATCGATCAAGAGTGTCTTTGTTCTGGTGCATTATGAAGAATGTACCAAGCCAGTACTCTTCAGAGTATCGCTGCAAGTAAAAATAATCTTTCACCCAGTAACTTTTCCAAGAGATCTTTCTCCTACAAAACCTATAATGAAAACGAATTTGCGTAATTTAATAAAGCCGCAATGGATGTGATGTCACGGGCATTGGCGGCTTGTGAATTTCAGAGGAAAAACTCGAGATGCCGAAATTAAACGGGATGAAACTTTACCATGTCTCCTAAGTACCGAAAACTCTTTGCAATTGGGAGGTCAGTGCTCAACTTGCTCCAGATCCGTTATCAATTGTCACTGAAAAGCGCTCTTGAAACGCACTGACAGTGTTAAGGCTTGACCAAAACCATGCCATGCCATGTCAAAGCAGACACGATTGATCATTAACAATTATTCCATGAGCGCGCGTTGGATATGAGATGATAGATAGCCAACGAGGCGCGTAGCGCCGAGTTGGCTATAATCATCTCATATCCAACAAGCGCGAGTGGAATAATTGTTTTATTAAAAACGCCTCCCAAAAATAGAAAACTAGGCTACAATAAAAACAAAAAGGCCCAAAAAATCACGCATACGCTCGCCATCTTTGTAGATCATGGTATAATGGCTCATATACCATGAAGGCTAAGCCAATGAAAACTCTCGAATTCCATTATCCAATGATCCAGTTTTTTATAATTAACAAATAAAGAAGCCTAAGCCGTGTATTACACTGTGATAAAACACGACGGGCATTTGAGAACACGAGGGAAATGTAGAAAACACGAGCCGCAGGCGAGTGTTTTCTACATTTATCGAGTGTTCTCAAATGATCGGAGTGTTTTATCACAGTGTAATACACAGCTTAGGCTTCTTCATTTGCTTTAAAATATAGATTTTACGCGCGCAAAACAATAAAACACGCATTTTCTATGTTTTATACTCTGATAAAACATAGGTTTAGGACCAATCAGAGCGCGCGCAGGGTCCTATCTATATTTTAATGGCTCATATACCATAATGGCTAAGCCAATGAAAACTCTCGTATTGCATTATCCAATGATCCAGTTTTTAATAATCGCAGTTATACAGCAGTTGTGAAATTAAAGCCTGAAAAAAAATTCGGGCTTGAACGGGACTCGAACAAATGACCTCTGCGATACCGGTGCAGTGCTCTACCAACCGAGCTATCAAGCCAACTGGGAGCTGGTCACTTTGCGAGTTCGTAATATACCCGAAGATAATATCAAATGCAAGTGAATATATGAAAGATCATATACAGTCAACTCTCTCGTAAGCGACCACCCTTGGTGCACGACAAAGTGGTCGCTTACGAGAGGTGGTCGCTTACGGGAAAGATCAACAAAATAAGTTAACACTGGATTGATCAATTAATTACATCAACATATTGCCTAATCAGCTAAAATTAGGCAAATAGAAACTAATTTATTTGATTTTTTCACGTGCAACAAAGTTAAGGAAAAGTAGAGTGGAGTGTACAGTATTTGTCAATGTGTCTCATGTTAAAGTGCCCATGAAGTAAAAAATAATTGCTGCTGATTTGAAAGGAATTTCAGCGTAAAGTAGAATGGCGTTTTCCTTTTTGGAATACCTTTTTTCGTTTTAGAGATATTCGTATTTGTATTATGAGTGATGACGTCATAGGTGGTTCCACTAAAACAGTCCAACACTCAATCAAGCATATCTCTAGAAATATTAAAGCGGTGGCCTTCAAACTTGGCAAAAGAAATGTACATCGTAAAAGAAACAAAACGAGACCCGTTGTGCTGTTGCCATGACAACGGTTATGCCGCTGGTCGTGTTTTAATTAAAACTAAAATTCTCAGATTTTATCTTAAACAACGATCATCCACTCTCAACAATCTAATGGGGAGAGTAAGACAATATGGGAACCATGTGTGTTCCGAGCAAGACCCTCTGTCCCTTTTCAAAGGGTTGCAAATTATTTAGTTTTTCACAGAGAGAGACTGGAGCCAAGAGTGTTGCCATGGTAACAAAATGGTTGGTGTCATTCTGTTCCTTTTGTGATGTATATTTCTGGATCTTTCTGCAGGTACCGGAGCACAGATTACGTAAGCTTACGTAAAACAAAAGAAATAAAAGACAGGAAACCAAACTACTCCAAATAAAGACTAATCCCAAGTGACCCAAAATACAAAGCTTTCCGGTACCTGCAGATGTATCCATATTTCTGGTGCCAAGTTTGAAGAACACTGCTCCAATATTTCTGGAGATATTAATGATTCAGTGTTTTACTTTTCAAGTGAAACGATTTATGATGTCATCACTTCCCTCATTTGCATAATACAAAAACGTAAATATCTCTAGAACGAAAAAAGATATTTCAAAAAGGAAAACGCCATTCTTCTTTACTTTGAAAAACCTTTCAAATAAGCAACAACAATTTTTTACTTCATAGGCACTTTAATGAAAATCACCTGAAATTTAAACCGAACAAAACCTAGGAAAACAACGTCAAACATGGGGTGCATATACTGTACTTGAAATCTTAATTATGCATTTACATTACTCGGTCGCATTCGACCGCTTATCCACGAAATCTAGAATGCTCGATTGCTTCCGCGACTTAAGCCTCATGTCAGCATTCTTCTGATGAAACTTTGTACTGACAGTATATCATTTTGGAACAGATCACTTTAACAATTAATGTAAACTGTTATTATCTGTCAGCAGTCCGGGGTAGCGTCATTAAAAATTGAACTTTTGTCACTTCTGAGTAGTGATTCACTAACGATCATACATGATTATGTTGGGTGGTCCGCTTACCAGAAACAACAAACAACTGTTTGCCTTACTTGTTTATTGTTTCGCGAAAACGCATTTCCTCTACAAGCACGTCAACCACAAATAAAACCATGAAAACACAATTTTAATATCAACTTTCCCACATTTTTTCTTTAACAAAATAGTAGATGTAAAATACAAAATGCACTGAAAAACGTTCAAACAGAACAAAGCATGGAAAAATTATCATCACAAAGTTAATGACATTTCCAGTAACAAAATGTAACCTAATCTAACCCTAACCCTAAGTGTAACAAAATCTCGAAGGAAGTAAATGTTGCACAAGGAGCAAGTGATTTAAGAATCACAATTATTGTCCAGAACACGGAACAAGCCAGAGGTTTGGTTTCTTTTGGATCGAGCACATTTCTTCTGTTTATTTTGTGTAGTTTTGGTGCAGAGATCACTCCTGTCCAACAGGGACTTCAAATCTTCATCACTTATCACCAGATCTTCAGTGGAAACTACCTTCTCATGGTCTCTCATCTCCAGCAATTCACGAAGTTCCGTCGCACTAATAACAGCTGTGTTTTGATTGCCCTTGAATTTACCTACAGCGATGACAACACAAGCAACCAACAATGATAAATCTCTGCCAAATCATATCAAACAAAGCGTTAGCTACACGATAACTTCACGTTTTGTGAAACATCATGCAATCATCACTTGTTTTGGCCGGTAAATCGCCACAAGAAGATCATTTCAAGGTTGTAGCGAAACCTTTCAAACTGACACAATCCAAAGTGAAGAAAGCATTTTTAGCAAAAACGGCTGTTTAGAAACCATTTTCTAGGAAAAATTAAAGAGTGGTTATAACTCGAAATATTTTAACCCGCATTTTGTATAACAGAGTAAGGCTGCTTCAGCGCGTTTCCGCTTCCGGAAACAAGTCCAATTCCGTTTCCGACCGGAAACAAGTCGAAAAACCGTGAAGGAGAAGTTTTCATACCGACTTCCGTCGAGTAAAAACACTTAAATACAACATCCCAGGGGTTTGGAAAATACCGAAAAACAAGACTAAAATTGTCTAAGACTGTAATGCAGTCAACAGGTGTAACATGTTTTTGTTTCCTTTACCAGTAGTATAGTTTAAATGCAATGCAAACTTACAAGTTGTAGCCACAACAAATTACGTACAAACCTTTGTGAATGATCATCTTTTCAAGTTTCCTCTTGGCGGATGCTCTCTCAACAATTTTCTGATCAATAGTGTTTGCAGTCACAAAACGATACACAATAACTGGTTTCGTTTGACCAATCCGGTGGCAGCGATCCTGAGCCTGCAAGTCCATTTGTGGATTCTAACAAATTCCAAGCAAATTATACAATTACTCTTAAATTAGCACTTGAGTGAACAACTTAACTGAAATTTATTAGTACAAAGCAATAAAATGAACACTCTTCGGATTTATGTCAGATTGCTGTTTCATAAATTACGGAAAATCATGACCAGCAGCAACTCACCCAATCACTATCATATATGATAACAGTGTCTGCCACAGCCAAGTTAATACCAAGCCCGCCAGCTCTTGTGCTTAACAGAAATATAAAGACTGATGGGTCAGCCTCAAATTTCTTTATCTAACGAGGCAAAACATTCACAGAGGATTAAAATTTGTAATCTGAAGAGTGGAAAACCTGAAAAAAAAAACTTGCAACTGGAGATGATTACTTGGGAGATATTACTGATGTCTCCCAGGTTAGCTGCATCACCTGACGAAGTTGTTAGACCAGTCACATACCGGAAAAATAAGATTGATTACAATGTAAAATATCTCACTCATGACTCCATGTTTCTCTGTGCATTCAAAAGTAAGTCACTGGCAGGATATTTCACGGTATGCAATATAATATCTACTTATTTTACACTAGTCCTGTTAAGAACTTTTTGCAGAAATTTACATCGTTTTTGATGTTCAACTTTATACACAGGAAATACAGCTGTGTGCTTGATTATTTAGTCGCTCATTTTTTGCGGAGAATATCGGCCCGAGATCTTGCGTGACTATCATACAAGAAAAAGAGAGAGCCGATATTCTCCTACAACGGTCCGGAGCGAGCTTGGCCAATAAGAGGTTTATTACATGACTGAAAATGAGAATCACGGACTGGAAAAACGCTCAATTCTGATTGGGAGCAAACTGGGCGAATACTCACGTCTGATGTTTAACAAACCAGAAGGGAAAGAGAGTTTGAAGAAAACGAAAACGAGTCTGTTATGTTTAAAGCAAGTTCTTTCAGAGACGTGAGCCATGAAACAACCAAAAAATCGAGTTTGATTCGGGACAGTGCCCCGTCCAATACTCAGAGAATATTAGACCGACAATGGAGCAATCTGATTGGTTGATTTTAGTCACTGGTCCGCTGAACTAATTTAGTCGTATAATAACTACCTCTTCCTGCCTTTCCGACACTCTCATTTGCCCATCCAACCTGGAGTAGCCATAGTTCCGTAGGATACAGTAATCTTCCAATATATCCATCATACGGGTCATTTGCGAGAAAACCAACACCTAGGTTGACAAGAGTACGAAGAAAATTGCCAATCAAACTGATCACCAATTTATGAAGAAAAGAGAAGCAGCATAACAGTTAATTATTATTCCAGGAGCATGCGCCATTGGACAATGTTGATGTTTATGTAGCTACCTCATGGGGATAAGCTTCCTCTGGGAAGCACACAGAGAAAGTGACAAGGGAAAATTGATTTTCTCATCTGTAAGAATGATGCTGTTCATAACGGAATTAAATCCAAATTTGAATACACAGAATGAGATCATTCATGGAGAACGCTCTGTTTGACGTGACATCTTGAACATATGCATTTCTTTTGCCATTGCTTGGTATTCAGTATTTAGAACATTAAATGTTCTAAATACTTTTAATGTGTAAGCACTTTAAAACGGTGGTCGTTTTTTTCTTCGAGTTCCAAAACGGATCAGATGATCGTTTAAACGTCTAGTCTAAAGCGTTTAAACGTTAAGTTTAAAACGTTAAACGGATGTCAAAACCGTTTAAACGTTATGCCTCAAACGTTAAACGGATAGCATTTTTTTTAAAACGGATATGAGAACTATTTAAACGTTTTGCCCAAGGCGCTAAACGGATACTAGTTTTTTTGAAACGGACGAGCCAACCGTTTAAACGTTTTGCATGAACCGTTTTAAACGGATCATAAACGGATACCAAACGGAATTTTCCGTTAAACGGAAAAGCGTTAGTGTACGTTTTCCCATTCACGGTCACATTTCATTTGAATTTGGTAATGACATTCAGCCAATATTGGAACATAGTTGGTTTTATTTTATGGTAGGTTTTAGAGTTACAAAGTAACTGAAGAAAAAACTAAGTCTTTGGATACTTTAAAATTATGGAACAGATGTAATATTGAAAAGTAATGTGACCAGACACTACAATAAGAATTATTACAGTTGATTAATATTATTTGACTTGTATCTCTCACTGAAGTCAGAGTGTTACTTCCAGCTCCAGCAGTGAAAGATGATTTATTATTCTTGAAGTAGTACCGGTACCTTGTGTCCTCTCTGTTTAAGTTCAGGTAACATTCGATCAAGGAGCATCATCTTGCCGCAACTTGTTATGAGCTGTTCATCAACCTTGCGCAGTACGGTTTCCTGATCAAGAGGGCATTCTATCAGATACGGATGGTTACAACACTTCCTTAACTGCATCATGATATTAGTCATACGGGCTGATACAACTGTAGTTGGTGCACTGGTGCTGGTGGCAGCTTTCCTGCAATCAAAAACTGAACCATCAATGTCTATGGTCACTGAGCTGAGTACAAATATCTTGTATTACTCAGGCTTCCTTAAGAAGGCCCGAGTCATAAAATGCAAATACTGAGATGTTGATCCACGGTCCACGAAGCGTAACTTTGTGGTAAAATATTCTGATTCTTTTATTCGTTTTTTTTGTGTTCAATAAGCTTATTTGTAAAGTATGATTTGATATTGAGGTACGAAGCCTGAGTAAACGCTCTCAGAACGTCTAGTTTGTTGTTCCTAGACGGCAGTACAAACTATTGACTCTGCAAAGCTGGAACACTAACTTAGAACAAATGTCTTAACAGATGTCAACACCTACCGGCGCCTTACAAACGACTTAACCACGACGCAAACGGAACCGGCAAACGGAACCGACAAACGGACTTCTAACAGACCAACTTAAGGTGGCTGGAAACAGTTTCCAGTTCTTTCAAAGACTTACATTTTGATGGGTCATAATACCCACTCTATATCGGTTGCTGCCCAAATCATGGTATCAAAAAACTGTCCAATCATTGGTGAACATGTTGCTGACAATTTTTTTTTTCTCAATAGGTTACCATAGCAACAATATGACCTGCTAAAAACACCCTTCATTTTAGCTTTAAGCGCTTATAACTCAAAAACAAACTCGGCAACTGCCATTTTTTATAATTGATTGTAATAAGCATGATAACATGCAACTTTTTGCAGAGTTTAAAAACCTTCTACGAAGGGGGGTTCAGAGCCACCTTAACTTTTTGAAAATTTCAGTGCCGTTTTTAATTATCAGCCCTAAAGCTGAAATTAAGGGTGTTTTAAGCAGATCATATTGTTGCTATGGTAACCTATTGGGCCACAAAATTGACACCAACATGTTCACCAATGATTGGGCAGTTTCTTGATACCATGATTTTGGCATCAACCTATAATAATAATAATAATAATAATAATAATAATAATAATAATAATAATAATAATAATAATAATAATAATAATTTGATAATTTGTTTACTTATATAGTGCCCTTTAACATTTATGGAATGATCAAAGGCGCTTTACAATTCAAGAAAACTAATATTTATAATAGATAAATTACAATAAAGATGCTATTTACAATAGATAATTTCAACAAAAATACTAAAATAATAATAAATAAAGAAATAAATAATGAATGAATAAATAAGTAAATAAATAAAATACCGATAAGATTGTAATGCGAATTTAAAATGCTAGCTTAAAAAGATAGGTCCTAGGAGATTTCTTACATAGCACTAGCAAGCTAATTTGATGTTCGACGTTCGAAAAAGAACAGCTCCCTCTAATATTCAAAGCTCTATTTCAAGATATATATATTGTTCAATTTTATTGTGTGCCCTCTAATAACTTCTATACCAAACTTTCTAGGCTATCCGTTCAAGCAAATTCCTTCTCTCAAATAGGAGTAAAAGTGTGAAATACCTTAAGCGTAAAGAAATCTTTCCAAAAATGCGTTTTAAAGAAAACTCAAGCAAATTTTATTCGACATTTTAGGTTTAGAAGACTCTTGTATATATTTATCTGAGATTATACAAAATGTAAAGTCCTGGTAATACTTCTCCTAATATCAACAATTACCCAAACAAGAAACTTATGAAAGAAACCTGCCTGCCCATCATGTTTACACAACACCACAAGCTTACACTGTAGTTTTCAAACTAAAAATACATACACAAGACAAGGGTAGTTTTACTTTTGGAAAATTAAACTGCTGAATTCAAACCTGTTGTTTTGCCTTGAAAGATAGTCCTGGATTTCATCTTCATCAATGTTGTCACTAAAAAAGAGTTTATAGCTGATGTCTTGCCGACCCTTTCTTTTTACTCGTCCAGTACTACTGCACTCAACTGGGTCATCAGTTTTCTGGAAGAAAAGCATTCAATTGTAACTATTAACATGCTGTAATAGTGCAAATGTGACCAATACTACGCAGCAATCTGAAATGAATACATATATACTTATTTTACAGAAATAGTAGCTGAAAGCCGACGTGGATCTACTATCTACTATGTACAGTAAAATAGACCTTTTTACCAATACAGCGGCATTTTAAATGCCATTGTTTCAAATAGCTATTATGGGATGCTCAGGGGGAAAAATTAGTATCTATTTGCCCCCCCTGAGCATCCCATAACTGCTATTTGAAACAATGGAATTCAAAATGGCCACCGTATGGGTAAAATGCAGGAATGGCTCCCGGAAACTTAGGTGTTTTTTCTCTAAACAAGGAAAACAGAACAAGACAATTTTAAGGCATGAGCCAGAATCGAACCCGAGTCTCATGACCACTACACCACAGAAAACATTTTTTTTTAAATGTATTGCATTACCATTTGGCATTTGGCAGTCAGGGTCAGACAGTGACGGATCAAGGTTAAAAATGATCTTTGCTACTCTAACATGAATAGAACCCAAGCAGGTTTGGGACTAAAACTTCCAGAACTTTTAAAGGACATTCCAGGACGCAATTCCAATTTTTCAAGCTCTCCATCTAGTAAAAAATGCCATTAGAATGTGATACTAGATGATCGGGTTTAAGGGATAACTGCCAGATTTGTTCAAGTGTCAGTCTTTTTTAGTTCTTCCACTAAGTGAAAAAATTCAAGGTTTTCAAGGACCCAATGTACTTTTCGCAGACTTTCAAGGCCTTGAATTTTGATTTTCAAATTTAAGGACTTTCAAGGTGCATGCGAACCCTGGACAGTAGATAAAAGTAGGGATGGGGAGCAGTTTCCGCCAACGCTTATACTATGTTACACTTGGGATAATGATCTTGAAGTAGATTTCAAATAGGGTTTTTATTAGTAGATAACGTCTATGGAATAAGTTTTCCCGCTGACTCTTGATATTTTTCAACAGACGTTTTGGCTAATACTGAAACCTTCATCAGTGACATTAAAACAAAGTTTGTTGTCATACGCTTTTTAAAGCAACATAGCGCTTAGCTTGCCCGCTTGACCACGTAATTCATGCTCATGCAATGCCTTTGTAGGCTCTGGAAGTACGATATGGTCATTAACAGCGTTTGGAAAAGGAAAAGTCGCTTGTGATAATTGGCTTTGAAACCAACGACCTTGACTTCTTCAAAGTTCATGTTGTGACTGAAATGGTGGACATGGCTTGCAACTTTGGAGTTTTGGACAATACCCGACACTGCCTTATATGCGCTCCGCAACTCGGGTGTTTAATGTACTTGCTATCTGGCCATAGTACACAAAATTACACTGTGTGGAATTGATTTTGTACACCATACTCTTTGGGGTGCGGAAAAAGGCTGTTTATGGTTAGTTGTGGTTTTGTAAGCGGCATTTTGTTTCAAAATGCGACCCATTTTATTGGAAACACCTTGTATATATGGCGGCAGCACTACAAAGCCATTGAAGTTGTTCTCAGTGACACTTCATCCTTTTCAGTGCCCCTATCTTTTGCACAAAGCATTCCCTGACAACAAGAAATGATCTTTGGTCTATTGTGACTCCAAGGCTGGTAAGGTGGTTATTCACACTCCATAAAAGAATAATTATTTTCTAGCATCTGATTAAGGGAGTCTACAACTTCATCAACATTTTGACCCAGACAATATCAAGTAGTATCATTGGTGTACAAATAAACATCGCCAGAAGTCCAGGCAATCAGGGAGATCATTGACAAAAATTGTATACAATCTTAGTCCGAGGAGAGAACCTTGCAGAACACCACAGAGGACATCACCAGGCTGGGAATTAAACCTATTAACATGTCAACAGAAGACACCCCTTTACAGAAAACCCATTGTTTACAATTTGTACTTCCACACGTTGCCAGATAATCATCAATGATGTGACACACTTGACTCTCTTGAAGTTTGCTCGATGTACTTAAGAGGGAAGTGGGTCTGTAATTTGGAGGATAGCTTCTATCCCCTTTTTAAAATATGACATTAACCTTGGCCACTATTGGGCAGACTCTGTATATGTGATGGTTAGGTCAACAGGTTTTGAGGATGTCAAAGATAAGTCTTTTCTAATGTAATGAAATATGAATTAAGCCTATCTACTTTCATGTAATCATTAGTGATGTAGTTGTCATTTTGATCCTTTGAATTCCAATTTATTTTACCATTCTTAGTTTTACCAGTTACCTCAGGAATGTACTTGCAAAACGATTTAGAGTCAGGACATTCAGTGAAACATGTGTTCCAGTATTCAGACTCTGCAGCCCGTACTAGCATTGTCACATTTCTTAATTGCTTGTTTATATTCAAACCAGATGTGTTCTGTGGATGGAGCACCATTGCAGGCCTTAATAAGTTTGTATCTCCTGTTTGTGGTTTTCCTGATCTCATTGTTCATCCACTTAATCCAAGGAAGTGACAATTTTCTCACTTTTGCAATATGAGAGGTGAAAAAATTAATTCGCTCAAATCAGTTTCCAATTCTGATTTGAAGGGGGCTTTATTTTCCATTAGCCATTTGAAGCTGTTGATTCTCCTGACAATCGGCTTTGTTTTAGGTTTTTCAACTTGAAAATTGTATAAATAAACTTATCGTCAGCAATGCAGTCATCAAGGCCACCAGACGTGGAGATCTTTGGTAAAATATTTGTCAGAATCAAATCAAGAAGGGTTATTTTAGTAGGAGCATTGACAATATTTTGAAGATTGTAGGCTTGGCATAGTTGTTTTAACTTCGACCCATTACTTTTGTACGAGAGTAAGTCAGCATTGAAGTCACCTGCTGTGACAATGCTTTTCCGGGTCAACCATATTTACTCCTCGAGACAACAGAAGCGACAATGACACATGACAGTTACATCTAAAGGTACTACTGCCACTGCTGGTACTACCACTACCACTGCCACTACTACCGCGTGCTGCTCCTTTCACTGCTACTACTAGTACTGCAGTACCACTACTAAATAAATGCTACTGCAAGCCTCAGGATTTCATGATCATGATCCTAAGTTACCTTATTATCACCAACAATATCAGGGAGAGTCTTGTCTAAACTGGCTTTGTAGAAGGTTTGCTGCTTTAGAGTCAATGGTGCATAAACCAAAACTTCCTTCTTTGGTGGAAGTGACAACTCAACATCAGTCTTCAAGCGTCTCAAAAGGAAAGGTGTTAGGATCTGGAAATAAGTGCAAGTAAAAATAACATTGTAACTATATTATGGACTTGAAAAAGGGCTAACATACGAGGTTCCATTGGCCTAAATATCCTATATAAAAAAACTTTTCTGTGCAATCTCCTAGAAAATTCGTTGTAAATATCAGTTATCCCATTAAACAGGCATGCTGAAGGCTGGAGGCATGAACTTCTAGGGTGTCCATGGGCATTCAACAACCTGAGCAGGAGTCATTTTCTTGCTCAGGTTTGTGATTTAATTCCATTCAATTTACAGTTAACAGGTCCCCATTAAAAACATCATCCAGTAACGTAAACCAGCACATTACATTGTAAATATAAGCATGTAACCTACAGCATGAAGCCTCTGTAAAACTTGATGCTCCCTCTCTTGTTCAATAATCCTCTCATTTCCATCATCTTCATTGATAGCGCTAAAATCAAACCAGCTCTGAAAACTAAACACAGACAAGCTCATCTAACTAAGCAAATTTTGAAATAAAACCTAACGAATTTAGTGGAGAACTAAACAGCTGGTCAAGTTAAAACTGTTTTGTATTGACTCTGTGATAAAGAATAAGCTGTAGAGCAAGGTGCTTACACAGATCTACAGCAAATTCCCATAGCCATGTCCTGATATCAAAGTGGATATCTCGTGGATATGGAAGTGACTGCTGATTTCCCTTTCCCAGTCAAAAACTGAATTTTACCCCAGTTTCTGATGTTTTGAAAATCACTTTGTGTAGCCCATCAGTGTAACACATTTATTTCAATTCATTTGGGAAGAAAAAGCACCGAGTACCACGAGAACAGAGTGCATAAAATAATTGTAAAATCTCTACTGACCTCTACTGACCATTAACTCATTGTAACATTAAGCTCAGATATCAGGTTGCATGGCTGAGTATAATCTCCTCCAATTCCTTCACGATCATTATCAAGGCCTTTGATGAACAGTTAAGAGGTTTTAGAAACAAGTGTAGTACAAATTATAAACATGCAGGAAGCCATGTTTTGCTATGCAATATACAAGATCTTTGCATCTTACTCGTCATTTATGTTGTGCAAATGCATTTCATGACCCTGAAGTAGTTTCATATCATTATTTTTCCTTTCCTGTTGCCAATTGGTATACTTTTGTGTTGACTAATGTTCAAATTAACATACAACTGCTTAGAACATCAGTTGAAGGAAATTTTTTTATTTCTAAAAAAAGCCTCTTGCAAACTGTTCACCTAAAGCAAATTACTGTTCTTTTTTGGTTTTGTTTCACCGTTCTATTGGTTATTGTGAGCACAAAACAGGACAGCCTTCACTCCCTATTGGTGACATTATTTGAAAGCTAAAAGTGCTTAACATAAACGCTGGGGTCAAAAGATCTCAGTAACTTTGTTTACATACAGTGTAGCTACAAACCATCAAAAAGTTCTGTTTTGGTTTCCAATAGCCCATTCTGAGATCTTCCTTTTCCACATAGCCCTAACTAATGGTATTTAGTGAGCACTGTCCTTAAAAAATGCTGATAAATGCAATGCCGAGTTTCAAACAGATACCCAAAATGTTTCATTAAGAAAATGCAGTACTTAATACATAGATTAAAGTTGAATTAAGCTTACCTTTCCAGGTCATCAAATATGTCTGGCAAAAGAAAGTTTAACAAAGACCATAGC
Organism: Micromussa lordhowensis; assembly: GCA_964020085.1. Lineage (NCBI taxonomy): Eukaryota > Metazoa > Cnidaria > Anthozoa > Scleractinia > Lobophylliidae > Micromussa > Micromussa lordhowensis. The sequence goes on from OZ026607.1 coordinate 9,685,491, forward strand.
TCTGACAAATTGTTTTGCAATGGAGTGCCTGTTAGCAGCAGACGGTTTGCACCCCTGTAAGTCTTCAATTCCCTAATGAACAACAAATTCTACACATGAGTTATGTACAAGGTTGTCACTCACATGAGAGCTATTGTTTGAGTACTCATATAAGTAAGGTATGATGTATGCACAGGCTGTGTGTGAAGGCAACATGTAATAGTCGATCAAGTAGATTAAACTATGGATTCTACAACATTTCAAAACTTTCCCACTATACTGTGCACTATTCAGCATTGATTATCGGCCAGAATTTTTAAACTGATTTTCAGAAACATTTGGATTATCCTAAAGTATCAATCAGTGATTATAATGGGAACTGCTGATAAGTATTCCTTGTATTTTTTCTCCAGGGAATCGATCTCCTGAAAAGGCCTTAATACATTCATGCCACACAATCACCGGGAGAACCAAAACTAATAAAGTTTGGTTTTCCATTTCCCTCTCACCTTACTAGTTTACAGTTCAAGTTTTTAATACGATGACCCTCGTCAACAATTATGTACTTCCAGTCCAAGCCATGCATGCTTTTCTGATCTCTCATACAAATCTCATAGGAGGTAATTACCACTGGAAAAGCAAAGATTTCGCCTTCCACTGGTATCAGCTTTTCCATCTGGTACCTCAATCGAAGGCGCTCCTCTTGTGAACCATGATAGAGTATCACAGGGATCTGAAGAATCAAGAAAACCAAAACAAAATTAATATGACTAAAGCATAATTAATCAAAATGTAACTTATAAAACTATATTTATATTGATAAATTACAGAGTTGGAATCTTTTTTGGGCTAAACATTCAAGGACTGTACAAGGACATTCCAGGAAATAATATTCTGTAATGTTCTGACTAATTTCTCAAGGACTTCATCCACTAGAAACATATCTTTGAAATGTCATTCTAGATGTTCAAGTCTAAGTCTCTTTAATTAATTCTTCCATTATGTGGGCAATTTTTTTCATCAAGCTCTTTGGCAGCTTCTACCTTATCTGTCAAATTTTAAGGTTTTCAAAGACCCAAAGGCCTGGAATTTCAATTTTCCAATTTAAGGACCTTCAAGGGCTTTTGAGGTGCACGCAAACGCTAATTTTTTTTTATTCCTAATGCCATTACATAGTCTTAAATATGGATATCCTCTTGTAGATCAGGAGTTTGGAAATCATGACCCTGCTAGGTGGTACATAGCCCTGCACTATTTTGGGGGAGTTTCCCACCCTCCCGGGACTGGATCTGCAATCGCAGCAGAAACAAAAACAATGAGGTCTCAAACACTATTTTGTTCATCCCTTCTTGACTTTGGCTTAGGGACAGTGCCTATTTTTGTTAGCGTGCACACGTTCTGCGCATCAGGCAAGACATGGTTTACACGCCACGCACACTGGGGTTGACCATGCACGCAACTAAAATGAATGCAACATTTTCCTACTGTGACCAAATCAAGTTTAATGAACCTGTACTAACACCAGGAACACCAGAATAGCAGCATATTACTAACCACTAACTGTTAATGGCATTCCTACTGAAAAAAACTAGCTTTTTTTGTCGTAGAAAATTATACTAAATCTAACAGCAAACGTGCACCTGCAGATGGCGTAGCGTGCGTGCAATACAAGTGTGAGAAATGCAAATGTTTGACCGGCTGGGGAGGTGACAAGAAAAAATGCAATGGGCACCAGAGGAGAGCTGTCAGGGACACATAAAGCAGTGTTGCAACATTTCGTAACTAAAAACACACCAAAATAATGGTTTTTATGTTACCATTTACCATGTAGTTTAAAGATCGTTAAAAATGTCAGGGTTCCAGGCAAGTCTTCAATGCAGGGTGTCAAAAAGGAATTCCAACAGGTCAAACAGATGCTTCCATGCTCCCACCAAATCATTGTAAATGTTCTATAGATTTGTTGGGTCATGTAGCTGATTTTGTTGGGTTTTTGACCTGAGACCCCTCACTTGGAACACCACAATGTGTTTTTCTGTATGTAAAGGCAAATTCTATGGAAATATGTGAACAAATATATTTTCCTTCTTTTTTCAGAAAAATGCTGACGTCAGCATTATGAAGATTCAAGGCTAATTATCCCGAAAATGTTTTGAAAATTTAAGGTGGCTCTGAACCCTGTGTACAGAATTCTTTTAAACTTTGCCAAAAGTTGCATCTTATCATCATGCGTATTAAAATTTGATGCTAACTAATTTCAGTGCCGTTTTGAGGGTTTTAAGCAGGTCATACTGTTGGTATGGTAACCTATTGTGTCATGAAAATGAAAACATACTCACCAATGATTGGGTGGTTCTTTGATACCATGATTGTAGCATCAAGCGATAAAGAGTGGTTATAATGACCCATCAAAATCTAGGAGCTACCTTAACTATGTTATATCATCAGTTAACCTGTACCAGTTTGTTACAATATACCTTTGGGGCAAATTTATGAAATTCTTCCACCCAGTTAGGAAGAGTGGAGAGAGGAGCAGCAACAAGAAATGGTCCTTGGACCCCCATTTCAACCAAGTGTGCCAGCAATGATATGCACTGTAATGTTTTACCAAGACCCATTTCATCTGCTAAGATACCATTCATCCCATTTTCGAAAAGCACCTGTTGATAAAAACAAATCAAAATTATTTCTCGCATCCATGAACTAATAAAGAAAACATGCAATTTCATGAACTGAACATTGTTACAAGTGTCGATTAGCAATAACCAATTGTTAGGCAGTGCAGGCGAGATCGATGTAAGTAGGGATTTCATTAACATTTTCAGAAGAAGGGCGACTGGTTAATTTTTTAAATCAGGTTAAAATATGGGATCACGTGAATTAAAGGCACCATTAGACCCATACCCAACCACTGCTGTTGGCTGAGTATCGGCCAATATATTGGTCAATCTAAGGTCAACATGTCGGCCGAGTATTGATTGACATATAGGCCGATACTCAGCTGACAGTGTCAGTCAATACATTGCCTGAATGTCAACCAACACTTGGTCGCTACATTGGCTGTGTCGGTATCTTGACTGACACATCGTCGACAAGTCACTGACATTTAGCCGATACTCTACCGACACCAATTAGCATCACAAACCTAAGTTAGGAGCCTTCACATCATGTTGGAGAAAAAATGAAATAAATCAGCCCTTATGTGTAATATGCATATGAATCTAAAATTGAATCTGTAAGCAGGGAGTAGACATCAACATCATTTTTTGGCCACTTAACAGCCTGATTACATGAGAAAGGCAGGTCCTGTTGGCCAGGCTGGCTCGGTTTGCCGAGATGTCTTTCAGACCAGTATAAGCTCGGGCCAAACAAGGTTGAGAGTTGACTATCATAAGAGTTTTCGTCGCCTCTCATTGACTATCATAGACTCTGACCAATCGGGAAAAACTATCGACCATCATAGTTAGCTTGGTAAATATTGCTATTGTAACGGTAGTATTATTATTATTATTATTATTATTATTATTATTATTATTATTATTATTATTATTATTATGACCATAAAGAATTTTAACAGGTTCAAAGTGAATGATATAGTCCCGCCTGAAAGTATTTACCCTTTTACCAAGGCCGATTTGCAGACTAAAACTGCATTCTCGCCTCGGCAATGACGCGGCATGCCAAACTTTTACCGAGGTTTTACCGAGGCACTTAGTATTGCGATAAACGGTAGGACGCAGTAGAGTTGAATAGGCTAACATACCTTTTGTTGTCCCTTTTGTTTTAATTCAGTAACTTCACAATGCCATCATTTTTCACTCTTCGGTGATAAATTATGTATCCGTCATACTACAAAAAGACCCCGCTGTGGCATTGTTAACTTCGCCAAGAATCCATCATTACAGCGTCTCTACATTTTACATTTTTTGTGTTGTGAATGGGAAAGGAAATGAAGGAAATATAAGCTACTTTGTTTTCCGTTAAAGATACAACGCTACCAAGATAAATAGACAGTTCGCTGTCTTTGCTGTCACGGTGTGAAGCTTCATGCCAGCCTGTTTGTTTTGAGTAAATTCATCTTTGATGCGAAAATTTTCGAAAAAGGACTTAGAAATAAGAGTTTCTTGCCAGCCTGTTTGTTTTGAGTAAATTCATCTTTGATGCGAACATTTTCGAAAAAGGACTTTTAGAAATAAGTGTTTCTTCCAAATAAATAACTTTCTTCTGAGTCAGGGAAAGCGCAGTCGAAAAGTGACAAGTGACGTTACATTCACACAACAGAGGTTCAAGCGTTATAACAAACTCACATGTTCGAACTCGTCACATGAGAAATCACATCTTTGTAGTCACCTGTGCATGTGGCGGTAAACGTTGAGAGTTGTTTACATGTTAAGTATTTATCATCAATTTCAAGGATGTGTTGAATGTCAGAATACTCACAGCTGAGACTGCTCTTATTTTACAAATCTACAAAATTTTACGAATTTACATCAAAATAAAAAAGCCCGTACGCAGAACTTTCAGTTTAGATCTCAGTGACATGATTAACAAGTTTTTTTCTCAATCGTACAACTCATGTAATTTGCATTGAAGTTTACTGACTGAAAATTCTGCTATCTGTGCTTAAGTCGGACTGATAAATATGGCAACAAATTTCTAGTGGGAATAAGGTAAGCCATTTATCCATGGTTGTTTCTGAATACGGCAACAAATTACCAATGAGAAGAAGGTAAGAGATTTATCCATTGTTGGTTTTCAGGAACAAAAGGCCATGAGTCAACAATGAGGGTTTGCTTGATGACGCTTCTGTTGCAAAACTTGCAAACTCAACAGACACAATTAGCTTGATTACTTCGCTTTCATTAAGTCTGGTCATTGTCAAAGGTATTCTAAAACCACATTGCGTTTTGACAACACCAAAAAAAAAATTGTGGAGTAAAAAAAGTGACGAGGCTTTTGTTACAAACCCAAAGCACGCCGAATTACATGTACATGTAGCTCCATCACTTTCGCTTTCACATCACTTTCATTTAGTTTAGTCAGTTGTCAAATGTATATGTACATGTAGTTACTGTCATTCGACTGCAGTTTTTTAGCCAGGACAATAGGTTTCTGAAATTCACATTCCCGAAGGAATGGCGTTCTATAATTAAAACAAACCCATTTTGTGCTCCCTCTCCCATGGATCAAACTTGCTTTGAATTAAAAATTGCGGGTAAAGTGATTGACCTTTCCAATGTTACATTGAAGTTGGTCTACAACGAATTCCGTTCGTTGAAGCAAACTCCTGCTACGGCGAAAGCTAAAATTATGAACAAATACCCTTATCTTGCCATAGACTGGAAAAAGTTGTATTCTTTAGCTTTTGAAACTACGTTGGACACCAAACTAAGAGAATTTCAATATAAAATTTTAAACATGATTATTTTCACTAACAAAAAACTTCACCGGTTCAAATTGGTGGATTCCCCTTTACAGTATGTGCCTTTTGCAATGCAGAGGAAGAATCCCTGGAGCATTTATTATATTTCTGTAAGTCATCGAGTTTCTTTTGGAAAGAACTGTTATCTTGGATAGCAGTGGATGCCAATATTGTACTAAACGCTTCACTTTTGGATATTCTTTTTGGGAAATTTGACCTTGAGAAAGATTTTCTATTAGTGAATCAGATTTTCTTGCTTGCTAAATATTTCATTTATAAGTGTAAGCTTCATAAAGTTATCCCATCGCTTTTAGTTTTCAAAGCTAAGTTAAAAGCAACCTATAAAGTAGAATTATATATTGCAAAAGAAAAGGGTATTTTACTAAACCATTACAAAAAGTGGGAAAACTTTCTTTCTTGGCTGTCTTGATGCCTTGCATAAAGATGTAGCCTTTCTGTTTATTTATGTATTTTTTCATATTTCATTCATATTAGTCACACCGATACACACTAGTAACAATACAAAATTCAAGTTTTGTATCTTGAATGTTGTAATCGGCTCGACCCAAAGTACTTAATTTTATTAACGTTAGGCAGTAAACGGATGTTAAATGTAGTTTTGCAAATGTACGTAAGTGCAAGTAGTTTAGGTAGTTTGTTATTTTATTTTATTTTATTCTGTACATTGTACTGTATTTTTTCTTGTTTCTCTATTGCTATTGTAACATTATGTTTTCGTAAATGACAAAATGTAAATTAAAAAAAATTAATAAAAAAAAAAAAAATTCACAAAAACATTGAACTGTTTACAATAAACAAATAAAACAAGCTTCTCTTTTCCTGATATCGTAATTGCATATTCGCTCAACGCATCATTAATTTTCCCTGTCGCCAATACTCAACATGTCAGGCGATATGTCGACCGATACTTGACTGGATTGCCTTAAATACACATGATTCAAAATATGTAATGACAATAATAATTATAACATATGCAATATTTTACCTTAAGCCAAGCCAAGCCTTGTAACTGATAGGGCCTGAGTGATCCCCCAGTAACAAATGTTGGTTGGATTGTTGATTTATCGTCACTGGAACTGGAACAGTCAGCCTAATGTACAGATCAAAAAGTAAAAAATTATTTCCACCTCCATCGTTAGTCTACTGTAGTAATTTTTGTCCATTTTTGGTGAAGAAAGCAATTGGTTTGACGTCTGTGATAAGAAACTACAGCAATATTGTATAAATTTCAATACAACTACTCATTGTCTCGGAGATGGAGCGCTACAGGCAAGTAGGTGTACTAAGAAAAACATGGAGTATCCAAAATGTCCGTTCTTGAATGACAACGGTATCATTTAAACAAAATTCAATGAATTTTGGGAATATTGTTAGGCCAAATTTGTGTTCCAAGTTTTGGACTGGAACTAACTTGCAACTGAGGTTAATGCAGGGAGTCTTTTCAAATCAAAGGCAAATGAAATCGAAAGGCCAAAGGGCAAGAATGTCCCCTAGACTTTTCGGTCAAAATGAAATTTGCTGAAAACACTCCAAATTCCGCATACAGGTTTGTTTAGGTGTGTTAAACAATGCCCTGTATTTTGCCCTGAATTTTGTTAATATTGTTTGGCCAAATTTGTGTTCCAAGTGTTGGACAGGAACTAATGCAGGCTAATGCAGGGAGTCTTTTCAAATCAAAGGCAAATGAAATCGAAAGGCCAAAGGGCAAGAATGTCCCCTAGATTTTTCGGTCAAAATGAAATTTGCTGAAAATACTCCAAATTCTGCATGCAGGTTTGTTTAGGTGTGTTAAACAATGCCCTGCATTTTTTCACCATCATTGCTTCAAAGAAAGCAATCTTAGCCCTAATTAGAAATACACACATACAGAAAGAAAAACAAATCAATGAACCAAAAAATGAGAAATTATTAATGAAACCAGCAAAAAGGCACAACAGGAAGAACAAGAGGAGGAAATAGATGATCCATTAAACGAACAAAGGGCTCCAACCAATGAAACATTTTTTACAAGCAATTATACCAGACTATCCAGTTACAACTGATCAACAGAATCTATCCACCATACAGTATCCAGTATCATTTATGAAGGACAAAAAGTGTGAGGAATTAGCATTCCCTGTTCTATTCCCAAAAGGAAGATATGGTTACACTACAGAAAGAAAGATTCACTTAACTCCAACTAAATACTTCAATGCAAGGTTACTTCATCATAGTGGAAGTTGGCAAATAACCCAGAATAATTGTTTTAATTAGCACAGTTTATAATTGAAAAAAGAAGGTATCTGATAGTATAAACATTGCTTCGAAAAACGTCCATGGTCAACCAGTAACTGCATCACACATAAGATCCAGTGTGCAAACGTTACAGAATCTTATTTGTCAAGATCAGGCATATTTATTTTTGCGACAAATCTCTGGTACCCCACCTTATTGGCAACGATTTATGTATGAAGTTGTAGCTATGGTAAAACAACTTGGAATTCCTACATGGTTTATGACTTTATCTTGTGCTGATCTAAGATGGCCAGAGTTGTTCCAAATTATTTCCAGAACGCAAGGAAAAGATATTACTGATGAAGAGGTTGGTGCTCTCTTGTATGATGACAAATGTAAAATGCTGAATCTAAATCCTGTCATAGTGGCAAAGCACTCAGCATATTGAAATGACTGGGCCCGCTAAGTTCCACATAGTGGTTCTAGTTGACAATAAGATCACTGGGAAAACTTCAGATGTTTTGGATAAATAGTTCAAATGATTACCTTGTTTCCCTCCAATTGCCCATCACTCACTTCTGGCACACACTGTAGAGCAGCGGATTCCATGGCAAGATTTTCCATTTCTTCAGTCCCTTCTCCAGCTGCTTTGTGTCTTTTGCTCAGCGACTGCAATAGCAATGAAAACAATGAGAAGATGTGAAAATGGTCATTGGATTATTCCAGAAAAAACACATCCCCGGTGGACTGTCACATTTTTTACCCCCCCCCCCTCACATCCAGATTTCCTAAAGCACTACACCCCCTCCCACCTGGATTTCCAGCTATAATTGCAGCTATAATTGAAGGTGGCTCAAAACAGTTTCCAGCACTTTGCAAGACATAGACTTGGATGAGTCATTATAAGCACTCTATATTGGTTGATGTCAAAATCATGGTGTAAAAAAACTGCCCAATCATTGGTGAAAATGTTGTCGTCAAATTTGTGGTACAATAGGTTACCGTAGCAGCAATATGACCTGCTAAAAACATACTTAATTTTAGCTTAAGCGCTCATAACTCAAAAACAAGCTTGGTGACCCCCGTTTTTAATATCGAATTATGATAAGCATGATAAGATGCAACTTTTTGCAAAGTTTAAAAACATTCTGGAGTGGGTTCAGGGCCACCTTAAAATTTCGAAAATATCATTTTAGCGATGTTTTCCTTCCTATCGGATTCCACAGTACGAGCAAAATGCCTGCACAGTCTTATTCACAAGGCATCCATCAACAAAAGTGTGTCAGGCTTTTTCCATATTCTGATTGGTTGTCTAGATATCCACATCTAAAGTTGGAGTAACTAAAAGTGTGCAAGACGTGTTGCGTAAATGGACGCCATGCGAAAATGTTACATATCAAAATTTCCCGACACACCTTGGTTTGTCATCATCTCTTGTATGTTCTGGTGAAATTTCACGACAATCCGTCTCATCTGCATACCCTATGTATTCGCTCAAAGTTGAGGTATTCTTCCCAAAATTATATGCAGGATTTTGGCTTGTAAACAACTTGCGTCACGCGGAGATTATCACGCCTGATAAAACCACAAACCAATGGAAGAACAGGATCTCCTAGCGTCTGTGACAATAGATCAAGATTTCCCCCTCCTCCTGCCTGGATATCCAGAGCCTTTGACCCTCCTCCCCTCCAGAGAGAATTCCCAGAAATGCATCTGTCAGGGAGGAGTGGACTTTTTTTATGGAATAACCCATTATAAATTAGTTATCCTGGTAAGAAACTCCTGTCAATGATCATTTACATAAAATAAACTCCCAAGTTATAGATGTACTGTCTTGTACGAGAGTACTTTATCATTAAAAAAGAAATTGGAAGGCCGAGAACACAGTACAGGTCAGAGAAACACACTCCAAGTTCAATTAATTTCAACAATTGAAAAACTCAGCGATCATTCAATTAGGATTACCTCTATGTCAAGATACTCTGATATCATGTAGGATGATGAATCTTCCACTTTCCTTTTTTTACCAGTAGACCTTTTGTTAGGGGTGGCTTTCACGTTCTGCACACTTTCAAAAGAGCCATGTGATTTCTTCAGAGCCCTTCTAGTTACTCGGCCTTCTACCTGAGGAACCTGCAAAAAAACAGAAGAAAATTTCACCACAAATCAATGCCTCTCCCTATCTCTCTTATTCTCAACTATTAGTTTACTTCAATTTAAAATATTCTGCCACAAATCTATCAATTGCTGTTGTTAAGTTTAATCTCCTTAAATAATAAATTCCAGTAAGCATTACGAAGTTTCCAATGGTTTCATTAAGGGCCAGGCAATGTGGAAATTGACCGGCTATGGGGATGATTTTTCCCACCTGGTTTGACCATCTAGGGAAAGTTTTTCTTATAAAAATATTGAGTCAAAAAAGATTTTCCCGCCTGCGTAATCCAGTTGTCCTCCTACTGGAAATGTTAATAGAACCCCTGAGTTTCCTAAACTTTTGGTACCTTGGCTGTTTGCTCTAGCTGGTGCTTATCCTGGAGAGTGATACCTGAATAGTCACTAACAATATGTCCAGTGATCATGTTGCTTTTGTTTGGTTCATGCAGAATGAAAGACAAGATTCTGACAAGACCAGAATCATGCCAGTTGCAGTGGAAAATGTTAGCTCCTGAAATCTACAAATATTTTGTGAAATTTTTGTGCCTAGGCTTGTACCCAAAATGATGCAGTGGCACCTAGTGACACAAATGAGAATTACCATTTGCTTAGAGTCCTTTTCCTTGTTCTGTTTCTTCTCTAGTTGGTGTTCTTTCTTTTCCTGTTGCTTCCTTGCCTCCAATTTCTGCTTTTCCATTTTTTCAAGAAGAAACTGACAGTAGATGTTTGACTTGTCTAATAACAGCTGAAGCCGGAGGAACCTTTGCTTATCCTCCACACTCTTCCACTCTTTTTCAGCCTGGGTTGAAATGAACATACAGTGTACATAAAATCATATGGAAATAATAAATTAACACCAAAAAATCACAGATGAGGTCCCACCTACACTGGCAAAAAGTTTCTGCTGCACTGAGGGTGCAAAGGGTTTGTCAAAACAAGCCAAATTTAATGTAAAGTACACAAATGTTAATTTGTTTCACTGCTGAAAAAGTCTGTTCCAATTAAAGCCAGAACAAAAACAACCTAACAAAATTGTCGCACCCAACACTATGAGAAGCTGCAATGTCTCTTTGTTTCCTTTTCAGGGCTTCTGGTAAGAAGCGGAAAAAAGGCAAATTTTGCGGGATTTTCCAAGACAAATTCGCGGAAAAACAGCTGATTTGGTGGGAATTTTCTGGGCAAACTTTGCTGAAAAATAATTGCTTAGTTGACAGGCTTTTAATCAATATCATTCATGGATCCGTTCCAAAAAAATGATCAACATTTTTGGATGCGAGATGAACGTATAAGGGGTAATCCTTTCCAAACACTCTGTAAACAAGATCTTTTAGATCAGTGGAGTAGATGATTGCCTCCCAAGTGAGATGTCGTGAGTTCGAATCATGTGGGGCATGAAATTGTTTAATTTTTTTTACTTTTTTTTGGTTATTAACAGATGTAAAACGTTCACCGAAACAGAGCGTTTGCCTTTCCGATGCCTTAAAAACATTTACCAAAACAGTGTTTGCTTTCCGATGAAATATTATATTAAGCACTTTGATCTCAAAATCAAAGTATGTTAGCCTTATTGGAGCACTACGTTATCACAAGTGTCAGATAGGATTGCCGAAAATTATGAAGACTTTCCCTCACAATTGAATCGAGGAAGATGACCCTTGAAGTTTTTCCCTTATAATCGTATATAAGCCTAAATGCAACTTGTGTCCTGGTGTAACGTTCAGGTCAATCATACAGAATGCCAGAAAAGCCAGCTGGGTTTGTTGATGAGCCAGTCTTCATGTTTTTGCAACTACATCCCTGATGGTTATCCAACAGAATGCTAAGGGAGTAAGATAAGTCACAAAACACAGACTGAAAAGAGGAAACAAATGAGGACAATTCCACATTACAGACATTACATTCAGAGGGCAAATGTTTGGAAATAAAAACTTTCTACAAACTCATCTTTAGCAGTTTTTGTTTAAAATGTGTACAAATATTCCTCACACGGTACTTAACTATCGGCAGAAAAGAAACTTTGATTTCATTCTCAATAGCTCTCAATATTTGTTTTCAACTCTGTTACAGACATAACAAAAAAATCAACATCCAATATTTACACATTCAAGTTGACAGTGCTATTCCTGTGAATCAACATGCCAGACTTCGATTCCATAATAATAATAATAATAATAACAACAACAACAACAACAACAACAACAACATGACTGCTTCATAGTTTTATAAAATCTAGTTGTTCCCTTATACTGTTGTTAGACTTTGAGCTGTGGGTAAAAAGGTCACACAATTTTGGTTACAGACCTTACACTTTGAAACATACTTTTCAAAGTCAGGGTTTAGTGAATATTTTTGTTTATTTGTAGACTACTGGAAATTATATTAGATTGTAAGAGCAGTTAAATTTATCTAAATCAGGTTCAGGTCTAAGCTATTTCTCATTTTAGGTTTTGGCATGTTTTGTTATGGACATTACAGACATTTTTTCAATGGAAATGTTTTCAACAAGAAGATCGAATGTGGCAAAAAAAATTATCTGAAAATTTATAATTATTTTGTACTGAGTTAAGAAAGTTTTTTTTATCCTGATGAGATTTTAGAAATAAATGTGTCCCAGTATAACAATTTGATGGCTTGCTAGCTATTTTTCCAGGGTTTTCAAAAGCCTTTCTCTTCCATTTACCACAGAATTAACTTTCAACAAATTATTTCCTGAACACTTTAGGGTATCCTCTCTCCACATATGCATGATTGGGCTAGGAAAAATATCTTTGAAATTTTGACATTTTAGATGTTCTAAAATGGAATTGCCCACAACAGTTACAGGACTAAAATGTCTATGCCTATAAGGACATAAACAATAAAGCACTGGCTATGGATCTACAATTCTCTACCTTATACAACAGTTGCTGCTGTTCTCTTGAAGTCTCTTCATGAAGAGCTCTTTCTTCTTCCTCCATGGCTGTAGTTATGTTGTCCACCATTGTTTCTTCCAATAATGATGAGTGGCTGGCCTCACTATTCATCTGTCGAGTTCATTAAGTTATGAAAATTAATGACCTTCTAAGCTAATAAGGTGACAATGTTGCAAAGACAGCCCACAGTTTGGCCCTAATCTAAAGAGGCGTAAGCTACTATGCTGTCCTAGCGAGTGATTGAGTCAGCGTAAGTAACAATAGAATCCGAGCCCACAGCGAACTCTGCCAATAACAAATGTTAACCCATTGACTCCTGCATGAAAATGCCCGTGACCCACCCCTAATTTCCTGACGCTTTTTTGAAATATTTCAGAGCGAGCGAAAGCACAAAAATAAACCATTAAGCAGTAACCCCAGACACAAGATCAGGTTTCAAGACATCGTTTATTTGAAGTTGAATAAATAAAGAGTCAAAATATTAAAAAATATTAACAAAAAGAATTCAACCTGATGTGTAAAACTGATGAGGAAACAAGAAAATGTCCCACGGAAGCTGAGAAAATTGGATATGCGAAAATCAGTTAATTATAGACTTTGGAAGACAAAACAAAAGCAAATATAACAAAAATGCCGTTGTTCTATAATGGCTAACATTTGAGAAAGCAACGAAAAATAAAAGTGAAGAACTCATGTAAAAATCAAACTAAAAACAAGAAATCGAGCAATTTCTTCGCCGCGCGACGAAATATCATGGCGCTGCAAAAGAAAGATGAAAGTTGTAAATAAAAAAGATGACAAAACAAGCAAATATTTTGAGATCAGTCATATTTCAACTGTGTTAAATTAGTGCCCAATTAGTTCTTTTCTCAGGAGTTCTGTATTAGCTGAATAAAACTAAAAAAATCATTTGAACGACGCAAATAAAGCAAACAAACAAGCCGCAGAGATCGCCGTAAATTAAATATGCAGAAATCCTGCTTGCAAAAATACTGTTCACTTTTAAAACCTAAAATTCCCAAATAAAGACAACTAAATGAAAGAAACCTGAAATCAAGTTCAATAACAATAAATTTTCATTCAAGACGAGGCAAAAAACCCTATCTAAAAGCAATAGAATGTTCAAAATTTCGCAGAATTGCTTCACTGCATGACCGCATGTTCAAATTAATTCTTCGCGCTAAAGTGAAAGCTCAAGTTTTTGCCAACGACTTTTGCAGTTATTTTATCGGCCGTGGCTACACCAATCGTTCTAACAGTTCAATTCAACTTCGAAGTAATACTGTACATTACCATTTCTGTTTCTTAAGTGCAGGAAGCTGCTTTAAACCCGCGATCTGTATTCAAAACTCACTTGAAAGTGCACCAATCGTCTGTTTCGCAGCACTTGAAGAAAGGAAAAATTCTTCACCAGAAAGATTTGAGGACTCTGTACACCTTGATCTTCCATTTTGAGGCCACCTTAACATTTATTTGTGTTTTTTCTTTTCATTTGAAGTCTCAAAGAAATAATTTCTTTATTTTAGGAATGAAAATAAGACCTTTGAAATTTGTAGATTTCACCCGCAACACGCCATGATTACCTTCACTTTTCGAGCGTATAATTTTAAGACAAAAACGTCTCTCTAGGACCCCTAGAAACTTCTAACAATATGCTCAGATAGTCCATTCTCATTGGTTTATTTGTCCTTAACAACGATAGAACAATAGGAGAACCAAAAAGTCTTCAGGGAGGGTAGGAAATGTAATTGTCTCACATGCTTTTTTACGGCTGGTTACGGACATTGGGGGTGGGTTTTTGCATGGCCAGTTACGGCCGGCACAGGAGTCAATGGGTTAATTTACTATAAAAGACTAAAATAAAAATGCCCCTAAAAAAATTGTCAGGGTCAGAGACAATGTCCAAGGAAAAATTACAAATGGGGCAATTCCACAGTTAAATCCCTTTCCCATGTATTTAGGGTGTTTACAGGGCTCGTACCATTTTTCAGAAACAAATTTCAAAACTTTGCAGTATTCAGATTGATTTTTCCAGGACTCCAAACTTCATACTACCCTTTTCACCCCCAAGATCTCAATGTTAATTCTCCTTACTGTCTGCCATACATTTGTTATACTGTCTGTGAATTCTGAGAAAACTATATTACATGAGTTTCACAGATGTACAGAACTTTCAGGGACTACTGGCCTTTTTTTTAAGGACTTTCTAGTCCTGAAAAATGCCACAATAAAATTCCAGGACTTTCCAAGACCCATACAAACCCTGGTTTTTGATGACTAGAAACAACAAAAATGAAAAAAAAAAAACAACAGAGGCAAGCACCTTTTTGTTTGCCTCTTACTAGCTACAGCCCTGATTATGCCCCGGGGGGAGGGGGAGAACTCCAATATAAAAAGGACAGGGGTGCTCGTCAGAAATTTCAAAAAGAACCCCTAAGAGGTACTAAGATCCTGTTTTGTGGGCATGGCTTGAAAATTTTTTCACCCCTAAGAGGTACCAAGTCTAAAACAAAACATAATCTCTAAATATCCTAAAAGGTACTGCAAAACTCCTGCTGTGGACTTTGAGGCTAAACACCCTGAGAGGTACCAAAACCACTTTTTAACCACTGAAAGGTACGACAAGCACTGCCATCCTTTTTATATGGGAGTCCTACCCCTCCCCCCCCCCCCAGGATTTTGTGTACCCAAATCATACTATTTTTGTAGAGCATGGTTTAACTGCTCATATACCATGATAGCTAAGCCAATGAAAACTCTTGAATTACATTATTGCAAATTGCCATTGGTTATTATATGCTAACTTACCTTGTTTGTTTCTTTAGTGGAATCTGTGTTTCCATTGTTGTTGAGGTCTAAATTTGTCTGACTCACATGTTGTGATATACTACTGCTGTCACCTTCAGATTCCTGGAAAATGCAAATTTGTATTACAACTTTACCAAATTAGTTTGTTATCTTGTAATAATTCAGTGTACATGTTTGTACATTGACTTTGCAATTGAATTACATAATGTATGTTGGTCAGAAGACTGACCGGTCATACTACATGAATGCCAGTATTTAAAGGCAAGGTGTCAGCTACATTCAACATTGCCTTTCCGTAATATATTGTCCCAGATCTATTCTTTGCTTATACATAAGCTGAAATAGATAAAGAACAATTTCAGTATTTGAAAACAGTAGAATTGTAGATTAGTCGTGGAAGAAAAAGCCAGCTTGTTGTTTCAGGTCAGTTCGTGACTAGCCCAAGTTGCGGTTTGGTGGTTATCTTTTGCAGTTTTATCTCGCATCTGAGTGGTCATGAAACAATAAACATTCCAGAATTTTCTCTGGTGTTCATGGTTTTACACGACACATTTGGGAAAAGGAAAATGTTCAAGCCATGAAGCAATGTAATTACAAAAGAAAATGAGATGGTATTGAACTTTGAAACAATCGTGGAGGAACACTTCTCAAGCGTGAAAGAAAAGCCACTGTCAAAGCTGCCGCTGGATCGGATGATACACCCACCTCTGTTGTATACCAAATAGCCTTTAATTTGGGAGTACTTCCTCGACTCAAAACACGAAAGATCACTTCATAAGTTTGGCAGTCTGTCACTTCAGAATATTGTTTATGACCCATTGAATGAATATTATTGGCCACTGAACACTATTATTACTTACAAAGATAATGGCATTCCTGGCTACACCTGTTTGAGGCCAGTAGCCACAAAAAAGGATGCCAGTGTACAGTAACTATCATACTGAGAACAATACTACATTGTATATGTGGTTAGTAGGGTTTATCATTTCCATCTTTCCTTGTAATTCATGAGTGACATGCACACAAGTCAACATACACACTACATACACTGTAATGTAGTCAAATATAATTTAACATAGTTCACTACGAGGAGCAAGAGGTGTTTGCGGCATTTGTTAGCTTTTGCAAGCGTTTTATAGCATTCCGTTGGCGTCAGTGGTTATTGTTTAACTCTTTCCCTACACACTGATTTCGCGGGACAAAAATCATACCATTTTTGTAGAGCATGGTTTAACTGCTCATATACCATGATAGCTACAGGTTTGTAAACCAATGAAAACTCTTGAATTACATTATTGCAATTGCCATTGGTTATAGTATGCTAACTTACCTTGTTTGTTTCTTTAGTGGAATCTGTGTTTCCATTGTTGTTGAGGTCCAAATTTGTCTGACTCACATGTTGTGATATACTACTGCTGTCACCTTCAGATTCCTGGAAAATGCAAATTTGTATTACAACTTTACCAAATTGGTTTGTTATCTTGTAATAATTCAGTGTGCATGTTTGTACATTGACTTTGCAATTGAATTACATAATGTATGTTGGTCAGAAGACTGACCGGTCATACTACATGAATGCCAGTATTTAAAGGCAAGGTGTCAGCTACATTCAACATTGCCTTTCCGTAATATATTGTCCCAGATCTATTCTTTGCTTATACATAAGCTGAAATAGATAAAGAACAATTTCAGTATTTGAAAACAGTAAAATTGAAGATTAGTCGTGGAAGAAAAAGCCAGCTCGTTGCTTCAGGTCAGTTCGTGACTAGCCCAAGTTGCGGTTTGGTGGTTATCTTTTGCAGTTTCATCTCGCATCTGAGTGGTCATAAACAATAAACATTCCAGAATTTTCTCTGGTGTTCATGGTTTTACACGACACATTTGGGAAAAGGAAAATGTTCAAGCCATGAAGCAATGTAATTACAAAAGAAAATGAGATGGTATTGAACTTTGAAACAATCGCAGAGGAACACTTCTCAAGCGTGAAAGAAAAGCCACTGTCAAAGCTACCGCTGGATCGGATGATACACCCACCTCTGTTGTATACCAAATAGCCTTTAATTTGGGAGTACTTCCTCGACTCAAAACACGAAAGATCACTTCATAAGTTTGGCAGTCTGTCACTTCAGAATATTGTTTATGACCCATTGAATGAATATTATTGGCCACTGAACACTATTATTACTTACAAAGATAATGGCATTCCTGGCTACACCTGTTTGAGGCCAGTAGCCACAAAAAAGGATGCCAGTGTACAGTAACTATCATACTGAGAACAATGCTACATTGTATATGTGGTTAGTAGGGTTTATCATTTCCATCTCTCCTTAGTATAGCTTCTGTTGATGTGGTGCTTTGTTGTAATTTATGAGTGACATGCACACAAGTCAACATACACACTACATACACTGTAATGTAGTCAAATATAATTTAACATAGTTCACTACGAGGAGCAAGAGGTGTTTGCAGCATTTGTTAGCTTTTGTAAGCGTTTTATAGCATTCCGTTGGCGTCGGTGGTTATTGTTTAAAGTGTCTTTCAGCAGTTGTGGCTTCCAGGCTTGTCTCAGTATGTATCCTGTGGTTAGTGACCCATCTGGGCACATTCCACCACTGAACAGTCAGCAGTTTCAGTTACTGGGTTCCCAGTCTTAGCAACAGTCAGCAGTCTTCTCTGTGGCTGACGCTTGCTTGCTTGTGGCTCACTGCATCATGCTTGTAGTACAGTTTACCTTGTGCATTGCATTGTACCAGGTGGGTGTTTATGCGTTCTTTGCTTTTTCCCCTACCAACCCTTTCTTGGGGATTTTTTTATTAGATTTGGCTATTATTTTACTTTTCCACTGAAATTCTCATTTCAGTGTAGGTAGGTAGGTAGCCAGGTTGCCTTTATTTATACACACTGTATAAGAGCTGAAAGCTTGCGGCGTTGTGTACAATACATTATTAGTGTGACTGGTGCCTGGGTTCTCTGCGGTTGTGGGGGGCTTATGGCTGAGTTGGAGGCAGTACCTGCCATGTGGGTAGTCTTACATCATGGGTCTGGGGTTACAGAGCGAGTGTTGGGTTTGTTTTCCCTGGGCACCTAACCTCCAATTGGGACGAATGTTGTTAAGTTACTTTAAAAATATTATCAGCTACAGTATCTGCACATATATTCTAACCTTCTGATCCCTTGATTCCACTATTTCCTGTTCTTCACTAGAATTATCTTGATCATCAGCAGAGGAAGGTGCGCTATCACCTCTCCAATACTTGGCAAACTACAATAGTGGATGAGAGAACATTTTTACAGTCATTCTTCCATGTTGGCACAGTGTTGATTAGCTCAGACAATTTCTACATTTCTGTATCATTGGTTATAATTTATACTGCACTGCTCACAAATACACTGCAGGAGCAGAAACTAACCACTTAAAAGTACAAACAGGCAGTTAATGTTCCTTCTCTGTGACGGTTTACTTTGATGTGCTATCATAACCATTATTATTATGACACATACATGGACAAATAGAGAAAACAACACATTATTTTGGTAAAATGTGGGGGTGGGGACACAGCCCTGTTGTTGGCAAGGGATGTGGCTTTAATTTGCATGACCTTTTAAAGTCGCACTTATCACCAGCACTACCACACAGAAATTGGACAAGAGTATCGACAGGTCAACTTGATTACAATAACACTGACCTTGGTGACTAAAATACTTGTGCTGGTGACCAAATATGAAAACAGGCCAGCTTGCCGCTAGCTCTTCTTGTTAAAACTGAAGCCCTGCTTCAAACACTACTTAAAACTCTGAAGGCATTGTTTTTGATTCACAGCATATATCAAATTTCAGAAAATATACATTCCCCTCCCAAGGAAGGTTATTAGAATTTTTAAGGGGGGGAGGGGGTCAAAAGGCACTTTTTGTTAAAGAAAAGTATGAGCCTAAATTGGAATTTCCTGAGGAATGGGAGGGTTCAAAACAAAAACCCTTCCATGGGAGGGGTTTGGATATTTTAACAACACATTGTCTCTTGATGCCTTCTGCAACACTTATCATGATCTCGAGGTATCTTGTTCAAAGTGTACTTGTAAAATGTACACCTGTTAATCATCGACACAAAGAACGTGTTAAAGAAATTATTCGTTTTGTTTAGAGAAAATTATAGTATTTAAGAGACCAAAAGGATAGAAGAGTTAAAATTAATCTACTTATTATTTGAAATAGTTCTGCGCAAACATTTTTGGTTTCGGTTAAATCCTCGATTTTCTGTGCCGCGACGAAATCTCGAAAATAGCACCAAATTAAACGTCGCCATTTTGTTTCACGACCGAGTTTGGATACAACAATAGATGTACTGTGCCTTGGAAGCTTGTCCATATTTCCGCCGGTATTTCACCTCACTTATTTCCAAAACGTCAAATTCAAATTATTTTGAGGTCGCTTTTTTGGAGGGTCGTCAGTTGCAAGGTCACAAGTACTATCGAGATTTAACACATGCAAGGAGTCCGCCAGTACTTCAGGACCTTCACGGCGAACGAACACAACCGCATGGTACACTTACGTTACATACCTCTACATATCAAATGAAACAACTTACCGCCGATAAAACTGGGTTCATATCTTTGTCTGCATGGATGGACGCGCGGACGCTTACTTGATATATAACAGGTTTAAACTTTAACAAAAAATCTCGAGACAGCACACGCTGGAGCAGCTCTGCACCAAGCGAGATCGCGCGTGCAAAGATTCGCGCCAAATAATCACAACTGATAGTCACGTGGTATGTTCTGGCTTCGACTGTCCTTCGGATGACCATCGGATTTCGGATCGGGGATCGGGCCATACTCCCCATAATGCATTGCGAGTGAACTATACACGTATATCGGAGCTCCCCCATGGGGGCTTTTCAGCCACAATGTAAAGAATACATATGAATAAATTACCTTACAATAGTATAAAAATCAACATGGACATAAAAACAGAAAAGGCATAAAGTTAAAAATTTATATGCTATTTTTTATCCTATCCATAAATGACTTGTACAATGCTTCAAATCACGAGTCAATCTTAACTTATTCGCAGACGACACAAATTTATTCATCTCACAAGAGACCATGATCTGGCACTCTAAAGTATGAATTAATCG
>OZ026607.1:9711131-9743631 GCA_964020085.1 Micromussa lordhowensis
CCAATTTTCGCGCCATTTTTTTCTCGTTTAACGCTCGGCTGAGAAAGAAGAGAGACTGCTCGTAGCTAGTTCGTTGTTGGCTCCAAACTGAACACACACCATCATAATATAATACCCATATTCCTTTTACTTCACGTACTAGGCTTATTTTTAGGAGAGGAAAATAATTTAGTCTAAAACCGTAAGAAGAGTTATGTACAAACATGATTGAATCAGTTATGACTAAAGTCATTTAATTACTTAATTTATTGAATAAAGGATCAAAATAAACAATTAACGCATTCACTTAAATTCTGCAATTACCGTTCTTCAGAAACACTGGTACTGTGCGCAGCGCCACAAATCTTGATTGTGCACTTTGTGACGTCACTGTGATGTGAGACCTTTTGCTTGCCCAACTGGATCCTGTGGGAACAAGAGAAAATGAGGGGACAGAGAGGGACATTCAGGGCGTTGGCTGGGATATGTCGATTCCACTAAAGTTATTTTTAGTTTTAGGCGGAAACGGAAGTCTATTTCCCCAGACGTCCGCATGATAACTTTCACCCGTTGATCTGGAAATTGAAAAGGCGGTCAGCGTGGAAATTATACGTTTCGTCGGTAGAAGCGCCTAAAGAACCACAACCTCTTTAGAATAAAAACGCTAGGGGGATGAAGGAATATCTATGTTTATCCTCTGAGAATTTGAACCAAAGAAAACAGCGATGACAACAAGAAAGAATTAATCTGCTTTCATTTGTAGACAACATGCAGAGAAGTGTCGTATTGTTCGATGTTGTATAAACATAACATGAAATACTCTTTCAATCTGTAGCGTTCCTGAAACCACTGAACGCATCGACGAAAGAAATCTTAGTACACCGAAGAAAACTACTTTAAAAACTATTTTTGAACCCAGCGCGGACAAAATTGCTCTCAACCCGGATAGATCATAGAGGAGTAATTCTGGTCGAGCGGCAAAACAATTCGGAGGGTAGCTAAAACGTTTTGAATCCAGGAACCAAAACAACTCGAAGCCTAGCGAATAGCGACAGAAACCAATTTGAATACTGTACCTCAACAAAGCAATTTTCACCTATAGAAGTTTTATTTTGAATCTTAAGGGCGCGAAAAAAACAACTCGGAGTGTAGCGATCAGCCTAGAAAATAACTCAACCAAATAACAGCTCGGAGCGAGGTGATCAACCACAGAAATAATGTTGAATGACAGTAGAGTAACAAAATAGCTCACAGCGAAGCGACCAGCAAAAGAAATATATTGAAAACAGCTCGCAGTGGGACGACCAGTGACAGAACTAATTTTGAATACAATGACAAACACCTTCGAGGGTCAGGCTTGTAGAGTTACGTTTAGCGACAGGAAAAAAAAATTGACTGCCCGCACAGCGACTAAACAACTAGAAGCATGGCGATCATGGGAATGTAAAAACTGAACTAGTTGTGAATACTGTTACGGCGACCAAACAACTCCTGTAGCTTGGAGCGATGCAATCTGAGCGACACTGAAACCCGTGCAGAAATAATTCAACCTCGTTCGTAATTTTGAATTCACAGAGAAACAGAACAACGTTGACTGAACTTTCAATTCAACGACAAAATAACTCCCATGTAAGCGACAAAAAATTATTTTAAACCATCAACCAAAGTACACTGAACTGAGAGAAAGGGATAACTCAGTTCTTCTGACTGCTTTTCTAACAGAGGAAACCGGCCAAGACGGAGGTGTCATCTTCCATTGATCATGTTCATGCCACGTCAGTCTGCACCTTTCGCTAATTTACACTAATTTAAGCTTTCAATCTTCAGTGTGAGGAGAAAATCTCATTGTCCTTGCCAATATTAATGTCCAAGTCCATGGGCTCGTAAACTCCATTTAAAAAGCCACAGGGCATAGTCCATGATAGCCTGGCCGCCACGACCTTTATAACATCTCCAGCCGGAACATTTTGTTGTTTTTGTTTACCACTCAGAACTGCATTTCCGCCCGTCTGCATGTGCCATTTTATTCCCAACAAGTTGTGAAAATATATATCCCTCTTTGATTTATCCATCCAGAAATACCATTTCTCTCTAATATACCCGTAAAAGACGCTTCCATCGACGTATTTGCCCGTAGACCGCCGTTTCCAAATTGCGTGATCACCTTAAGAATGTAATGATGCGGACGTAACAGGAAATGCACTCCCGCTGTTTCCAGCAACCCTAAAATAACTTTAGTGGAATTGACATATCCCAAGGCCTGGACTGGGAGCCTCCCTCTCTGTCCCCTCATTTTCTCTTGGTGGGAAGTAAGGGCCGCTTTCTGCGACAGCCTGGGAACCACCTGATGCTTTTTGTCAACGCCATCATCTCTTTAGTATAATAGAGAAGGGTACTATAGGGTACCACAGCCTCTGTTTCAAATTAAGGCTATTATTGCGACACTTAACTGACACGCCTGCTTCATTTGAAGTTACCGAACACTTTGAATCACTGGTAAGCGTAATTCGGAGCATAATAGCCGGTTTTCGAGGGTAACATGAGCCAACAGTGTGTTAACCCTTAGAACACCTAACAAATCGTTTCTTCGGAATACCGTGGGTTCTTCCTGAAAATGGAAATCGGATTAGAACCCGTTCTCTTTGTAAACAGTGTGTGGGTTGCCTTTTACTCTCCTCTTAATGTAGCGCTTGTCCCATACGTTGTTGGACGCCTTCGCTTTGAATCGAATTTTGGGGCAACGTTCACCGTTACTTCTAAAATCGCAGGCCCTAGGAGAAATTCCAGCTGCAGATGAACCACTTTCTTGGCAGGATAATCCGCCATCCAACAACTGGGACAAAGCATTAGACGCTCGACCATAAAACACCTCAAAAGGCGATTGTTTACCTAACGTCTATTGATTCCTCGTTTAGGACTCTTTGCTTTGGCTTTTCTAATTAGCATTAAGTGTAAGATAGATTTATATCTACCACGCGCAATAGACCAATTTCGATATATTCAAATTCAGGCTAAAACAATAGACCTCAGTACGAGGCTCTGTCTGGGGAATAACTACAGAGTTTGTGAGGTTTATTCCCTAGAGCCTCGTGCTGAGGTCTATTGTGTTAGGCTCAATTTTAATATATCGAAATTGGTCTATTTTGTTGACTGTTCTGCGTGTTGTTTTGCCAAGACCATGGTTTTGATCCTCCATTGGGATTTCATTAGGGATGGACCATTAGAAAAGTGATTGGGGGGGGGGGGGCTGGGAAAAAAAATCAAGGGAAAACCTTGAAGGGTTTGCAAGGGAAAATATCAAGCGAAGAGGAAGGCGAAGAAAAAAATTCATGCAAAAGGAAGGTTCAATTGCGACTTAAATAACTTAGTTTCATTTAATAATAAATTACATGTCTATAGTGATTTTTAATTATGCTACGCCATTTTCTGGGATGTTTTTGATAATGTAGTGTATTCATATGTACTTTTGCATTCCTCAAAGGAAAACCATTCAATCCTACTGTGCTGGGATACCCACAAACACCATTCCTTTTAATGTCAGTGGACATCTTCGCCTGTCAGGGCGGCATTATGACTGAATGCAGCCAGCTACCAGACTAACTTGAAACATTCATTTTAATATTTCACTTTTACTAAACCGGTACCTTCTTTTTGGACCGACGTTTTGGAGTGGAGGGCACTACAGCGGGGCTGTTTTGGTGAATGGTGTATGGCACCATCATGATGGGCTGTGGGAGAGGAATTCCAGAGGTCAGGGACTGCAAAAATGCACGGGGAAGCCGTCCAGCCCAAGTGGCTTCCTCCTCTCTCACTGCGTGTACATCTTTGAAAAGATTTTGCTTTAAAAAGTGGCCTATATCCTTTGATCTGTTGTGAGTGTAGAATAATTTATAAAGCACAAAAACATAGATAATGAATCAAGATTTCACTGTTGGAAACTGAAAGCAATATTTGTCTGAAAAAAATCGTGCAGAGGGTTTCAGCTGCAAAATAAATTCCTGCACAAGCAGGGAGTGGAAAAAAAATTCGTGCAAGCTGAAATTCCCCCCTTCTCCATCACTTTTCTAATGGTCCATCCCTAAGTGCAATGTTGCTGACGCATGGTGCTGCGGAGGTAAGTTTTCAATCGGCGCAACGCACAGAATGATCGTTCTGCTGAACACGATGTTGCAGGTATCACAGCAAGGATATGCACCACCTTAAAAAAGTGTGGAAGGATATCGAATAGATCATTCTCGTGCATTGTCTCTAGCATTTCTGAAACAGTCATGTAGCCTAATCCGCGCACGCGACGAAAACTCGCGTACATTTTCTGCTCGGCTTCCAGAATCTCGCCGTCGATGTTGTAAAACTTAGCAATGCGGGAGAAGCTTTCTTTGTCAGGTGTTTCACTGTTACAGATAGTTCGCAAAGCACAGAGGATTTCCTGGTCATTTCCGCTAAACCTGAGCTCAAGCTCAGACAGCACCTTGCTGATGGAAGCATAGTAAGTGTTAATACGGTGGTGCGATTCCGGTGTCAGCTGCGTGTTCACCTACCAGAGCTTGAAGGTAGACAACTGCTAACTGCTAACAGTCCGGGATCGTTATCAGTTTTGATAACCTCGACCAAAACAAACCGTTAACCAATCGCCGCACAAGGTTTCGTCCACGTGACATAAGTTGGTAGCAACAGTGTATAATTCAATATGGCGGCCGACTATGGCGCGTTTTTAGTGTCAAAATTCAAACTGCCGATTCAAATATTCGATCCTTGATTTCAAACATGGAATTGTTCGACTTGAACATTCGATCCTTTAATCCAAACATGCATTTCTTTAATTCAAACATGCAATTCGTATATTTAAACGTTCCATAGTTTAGTTCGAACATTAGATCCTTTAATTTAAACATGCAATTCTTCATTTCTGACAATCAATCCTGGAAGTCGAACATTCAAACCCTCAATTGGAAGACGCGTTTCCTCAACTCAAGCATGCAGACTTCTGACTCAAACACTCAATCCGTCAACTGAAATGTTCAATTCACCGATTCAAACATTCGATTCTCCGATTCAAACATTCAATTCTTCGATTCAAACATTCAATTCTTCGATTCAAACATTCAGTTCTCCAATTCAAACGCTACATTTCGAGAGCAAACGCTTTATTTGTCGTTTAAAATGTTCCGTCCTTTAGTTTCAAGGTTTAAAACTGGGATTGCTTGATCCATAAATTCATTTACTCAATGCAATTATCCAACACCTCGATTCAAACATTCCGCGATTCAAACATTCAGTTCCGCGATTCAAACATTCAGCTACTCGCCAGTAGACTGGGACAGAGTATCGGTCAGTATAAAATATGGACTGCGGACTACGGACTACGGACTACAGACTGGGTATAAAACACGGACTCAGGTATAAAACGCGGACTAAGCATTACGGACTAGGTATAAAATACGGACCGAGCATAACGGGAAAGAGTGACGTGATTTTCTCTGGCCCGAAATTTTCGTGCGCTTTGAGAAACACCCGAAAGTCGTTTCGGGAGCTTTACGGGACGGTTTTCGGGCCCGAGAAGTTTTCGGGTCTTTTGAGAAACGCACGCCTGGATGCAAAATTGCAAGCGCTGTTTCACTTTACGAGTAGCATTTATACCGTTTAGGATGTTCTTCAACCGCCCGCTTCAAACCACGCGAGGCTCCTTCCATTCTGGCACTTATCGAATGGAGTTATAGGTAAATTACTCGAGTATAATCGAAAAAACAACGAGCAAAGCGAAGTGAATACGAAAATTCCGGATTTTTGAAATGACCGCCATGTTGTGACGTCACATGGTTATCAAAACTGAATGAGAAAAGGGCTATGGGAACGAGAATGGCTAACCGCCCAATCTCGTTCCCAGAGCCCACGTGCCTTTTGGTCAGCACCAAGACACGGAGCTCTGGAATAATCAACAAGCTTTCAACAAGCTCGTTCCCAGAGCCCTCGTTTCTTTTACTTTTAAAATTTGATAACTGCCGTTCTTTCAAAGCCAAATTTCGACTTTCCTAGTCTTTCCAGTGCGTATTGAATGTCTTTGTGGAACGTATTCACATCGACTTCACCTCTGGACTCATTCTCGTCCCCAGAGCCCACGATCCTTCTGGCCTGTGGCAGGGATCGAGAGCTTTGGTCCAACACCGGAAGTCCGTGAATCACGGACTTCCCGTCAAATCCAGCAAATCTGATTGGTTGACAATGCGAAACGAATACTCTGCGCATGCTCAGAATATCGGGTCCGGCCAGAGCTCTCGATCCCAACCACAGACCAGAAGGATCGTAGGCTCTGGGGACGAGAATGGCTCTGGACTCCAAATAAACCAAGCCACGCATGCGCTGTGAAACCGGAAGTCCTAAAATCTTGGTCTTATTCCAGAGCTCCGTGTCTTGGTGCTGACGAACGAGATTGCTAACCGCCAAGCTACGCAGGCTAGCTCGAAGGCCGCGCGATGGCGCGATATGACTCTAGAATGTTATGCCGAAATTGACTCTGGTTAATTTACAACACCAGCTAGTGTAGTGCAGTACAGTACAGTGCCCACCCAAAAAAAAACGAAAAAAAATTGAAATTAGGTGCATCGACTTATGATCGCCTTTACTAATGACCAGAAGCTCGTCACGTGTTAGGCAACCGCTGTCTCGTGTGAATTTAGCTGGCTTTACAATGCCGACTTCAGGTAAAAATAGAAATTTTTTCAAAAAAAAACTTGAAAACATCTTAACAAAATGCCTTTGCCCAAATTTCTCTTGCTGCCCCAAATTTTTTTTGGGGGGACTGCAGCACCCCCGCCTCCACACTCCCCCCCGGCCCGTACGCCTATGCCTGTGACTTTCCCCAAACACAAATCCAAAATGAGCGTTGATTGTTACGTTTTCACATTTTTCCGGCGTAGTGTGAACGGGGCCTTAAATAAAATTTCAGAACGACGTTCAGAATGAAACTGATAGCAAAATTGGCAAGTTTTGATTATTGATGATCGCATGCCATACCAACAACTGCAATTTTCTATAGACTGGATATATTTTTCTTAAAAACGCAGTTTAGTGCTTTCTAGTTATTGTTCCCCCATTGTTTTCATTGTTTCTCTATACCACTGTATACATATTGTCTGTTTGTCTGATCAAGTTGTTATTTTCTGTAAAAGACAAATCCCAGTCCAAACGATTGAAAAGCCAAAAAACCCATTAGTGGCCTACTGTCTCATTATTTACAGTCCGATATCGTTCCCTTCAAGTACCACGTTCATAAATTCCCTTGCGTTCCGAGTGCGTCCTTGGAAACCAAAATAAAATTCGTTTTATTTTATTTTTCACGGTGCAAAACTTTTCAAACATCTCAAGTAAAAACATATGTGATTTCTGAACAGACAGTGGCTTGGGAGTCATGGCAAGTTAAGTCAGAAGTTAAAAAGAGAAATCAGAGATAATTAAAATTAGCATTGACTGTTTCAAAATTGAGGCTGAACTAGAAATTTGCGTTTGCATTTGAACAAGTGCTTCAGCTTACTCATTTACAGCTAATTGCGGTGTGTTACACGTCATACCGCGAGTGTAACCAAAGATTTAATGCATTGATAAGAAAAAATTATTCTAAAAACCCCGTTGTCACTTAGTGATTTTCTTTTGGAATCGCTGGGAAAATTAACTAAAAGCCTATAATTACCTGCTTAAGAATGCGTTACTTTTTATGTCACACTGCGTAACAAAAGTAAACATGTGGCAATTTTAAACACAGCTGATTTACACACGCGTAATATTTGCTATAGCTGGTCATTCAAACGTTTGTTTCGTTCGTTCGAGAAGACTTCAATATATAATTTATAATCACCGTATCAAATATACTCGTGAAGCAGTGGAAACCAGAGCTGAATAGAACCGACAACAGGCAAACTTAATATGCCATGCCAAGGATTTCGACTGTGTTCGTCTTCCGGGCGACTTTTGCATTGGTTCTTTTCATTTTAATAGGACAGATTTTATTGTTTACCCTGTCAAGATGTAGAGGGTTAGTGGATGAAGACACAAACTTGAAAAATCGTGAAAAGGCGACCGAAGATCCTCTGGAAAACCAGCTGCTGCTGACGGAGAAAATTCGACTCCTCAAGCTCGATGTTAAAAATCTCAAACGCGAGAATGGCGCTTTGAACAACGTTGTACGTGATCTAACAACACGCAACCAGCAAATCTCAAAGGAGTTAACACGACTCAAAAACGCGGAAAAAATCACAATCGCTCAGCAACTTAGCAAAGAAAAAAGCGAAGTGGCGAAAGGAGGATTTCTCAAGGGTCAACCTCTGAGGACAGAGTTTGAGGTCGTTCCGTTTGATGGAGTGGCTTTCAATGCGGTTTATCAAATTGATCACGGTCTATCAGGTAATCCAGCCGAAAGGCCCTACGGCTTTAAAGGCAAGGATTACTTTGAAGTAATGAATTTTGCTGTTGAAGCGCTTAACAACTACGAGAGCAAAGATATGGAGACGACTGCGAGAGATCTTGTAGATGGGATAATGCGGATCGATCGACTTGTCGGCTCACAGTACGATTTCTACTTCAGATCAACAAACAGCAAAGTGTTTCATCGCGTCAAAATTGAGCGACCGTTTGGTCCACTGCGCCTTGCAGGTAGTATAGAGACAATCGATACCAACAACGAACTCATCAATTTAATTTTACCGCTATCAGGACGGCTGGATAAGTTTAAACTTTTCCTGGATAATTTTGTCGATGTTTGCATCAGATGGGACCAGTCAGTTTTCCTCACAATTGTATTTTTCGGCCAAGAAGGAAAGGAAGAGTTGGAAACCCTTATGGAGAACGTCTCCAAAGCGGAGAACTTCTCAGATTACAAACTGGTATTTACTAATAAACCATTCTCCCGAGGCTATGGTCTCCAACAAGGGGCTGTAACCTGGGAGAAAGGTAATGTCCTCATGTTCTTTTGTGATGTGGATGTTTTCTTCACAGTGGGATTTTTAGAACGCTGTAGATTCTACTCCACCCCAGGGGTAAAACTCTACTACCCGGTTGTGTTTAGTCTATACAACCCTATGATTGTTTACGGGGGATCACCCCCTCCAACCAAAAGTCAGCATCGCATTAATCGTGACACTGGTTATTGGAGGGACTTTGGATATGGAATGACTTGTCAGTACAAGAATGACTTTATTAATATTGGCGGCTTTGATCTATCGATCAAGGGCTGGGGAATGGAGGATGTGAAGTTATACCGCAGCTACCTTGCCAGCAACTTGGGGGTTATACGAGCAGCTGACAGAGGTATCTTCCACACATGGCATCCTAAGTTCTGTAGTCGCAATTTAACTCAGACACAGTTTTTATCCTGTATTAAAAGCAAAGTGAAGTCTGAGGCATCACAATCACAACTTGGCCTCTTAGCATTTGGTGAGAAAATTTTTGATGAAATAGAGACTAACTGGATTGAACAACTGCAGGCTTCCAGAAAAAAGGGAATGACAAAGGAACAAAACTAGAGGCCATTTTTGACTGAGAGTTTGAGAATCAATTGTAAAATATTTTTTTTAAAAAAACTGGTTTAGTTGTTAAATTTAAAATTCATGTCTTATCAATAAGAAGCACTGGTTTTTCCTAGAAATTATCAGTCATTAGCTTTGACAGGAAGAATTGCCGTGCAGCTTAATTGGTCTAGGTCACACTAATTATCCCAATAGATTGTGGATTCTGATACCAACAGGATAATTATTATAGGCTTAGACCTATGGATGAAACATAGTTCCCAGAGATATAGAAAAGTGTGAAATAAATTATGATACGAATATGCTATATGAAGAACAAGAAACAGGCTCTTACTCAGAACACAATTTCTGTTGGCCATTCAAAAATTTGCATCTGAGAGCACAGTTTCTATATAATCACCCTGTGTTTATTCTGCCACTGATAACATCAAACTGTCTTTGTGGATCAAGACCTAATTTAAATTTTACAGATGGAATTACCAAAAATCGCCTTCTGTAGCCTGTGTAGCAAGCATTCCTGAGCGTTTTTAGCGAAAGGAAAACCCAGGATCGCGGCCAAAACTTGTTCGCTCGCCGATCCTGGGTTTTCCTTTCGCTGAAAACGCTCAGGAACGCTTGCTACGCAGGCTAAGCCTTCTGTGACCCTTGATAAGATTTCTTGCTCTTTGTATACAGATTCACATAAATGATAAATCTGGATTAATATTGATACTCATTGTGGCTTGTTCAGGAGCAAGTCTCTTGGTATAATAAGCCTTATCTTTCTAATTATTCTTCACACTGAACACATTATATTTGAAATAGAATATCCTCGATATACCAAAATGCAATAAGAAGATAAAAACATTTTACTAGAGTTAAGACTCAATATTTCCTAAAGGGTAGGGGATTTAATTCAATTTTGGTAGCAACACATTGATTTAGAAAACAATACACTGTTGTAGTAATTTTGTTTAGAAAAATATTTCACAAATGGAGGGTGATTAATTTTTGTAGCTTTCTCAAATAATTTGAATTATTCGTGGATATGGGATAACTCGCATTTTTTTATTTCATACTTCAATTTCTGAGATTATAAAAAAGAGCAGCTGGATATATGAAATCTATTTGAATGGTTCCCATGCTGCTGTGTAGGCACAGATTATACAAAAAAAGATTTTAAAGGCGTTCTCAAAATATGATTTATAACATATCAAAAGGTTAAAATGTATTCTTTAAATATTATTTATTGCTTACACAAGGCATTGTATCGATAGCAGATATATAATAATATATAATTAAAAGAGATACAGTTAAGTGCAATTACATTAAAAGATATATACAAAGATAGATTTTTTATTGTGGTTTTAAACAAATTAAATAAACATGAAAAGTATCACAAGGACTGAAAAGAGGGAAAGAGGGGGGGGGGGGGGGGGGGGCTGTCATCCAAGACAAAAATAATGAAAGCAGAGTCAGGAGACTTCCCAGTCATGAACAGGACATCCCAGATCCAAGGCAGACATCTGTCTTTATAGGCCAGGGCTATAGCAAAGATTTCAAATCCAGGATTAACCTCTGTAGCCACCAATCAATGCTAATCCACAACCTCTCACCCTCTAATCCATGGTCAATGGACTAACAGATGCCAACAGAGCCAACCATGTGTTCTTTGAATATTATTTATTGTTTGAGTAAGACATCGTACTCAGATGGCAAGTATATCTTAAAAAATAAATGCAAATCACATTGGAAGAAACAATGATGGATTTTTGTGTGGTTGTAAAACCAAATAAATTATATATTTAAAGTGTCACCAGCTTAACTTAAATCTGTCTGTGATATTTAACCTTTGTTTAAACCAAGTAAATTAGATAAGGTTTCTTGGGTACAGCTTCATCTATCCCCCCTTCCCTGCTCCAGCCAAAAGAGAGAAGTGGGATCAAATATAAAATGTAAAAATAATCAAGCAAAGCACACATGCTTTCATGGTCACGTGATATTTTCCTTGTCATCTGGACAGATGTTGGAACAGCTAATACAAGTACTTTTTCACTGCTCTACAATTCATTGGTGAGACCTCTATTAGAGTACGCCGTACCAGTCTGGAATCCCTACCTCGTTAAAGACATTCATGCAATTGAGAACGTCCAACGCCGCGCATCGAGGTTAGCTCTCAGACAGAAAAGAGGCGACATGCCGTACAAGGAACGTTGTAACATTTTAAATTGGCCTCTTTTGTCCACTCGAAGAACATATTTTTCACTGGTGGAATGTTATAAGATTGTTTTTGGTCTGTCCCATTTAGATTTCCAAAAATTTTTTGAATTTGCTAAAGTACATTCCACGAGAGCTAATCACTCTTATAAACTTTTTTTAAAATCTTCGAAAATTAACTGTTTTAAACAGTCTTTTTTTATTAGAGTAGTAAGCGACTGGAACAGTCTATCAAAGGATATTGTAGAAGCAGGAACTCTTGAACTTTTCAAATCAAGATTGAAATCATTTTTAAAATTATAACATTAGATTGATTTTTTTTTCTTTTTTATCATGATTTAAGTAATATTTTACTCTTATTTTTTCAGGTGAGTTGTAATATAGGGTTAACCTCCAAACTCTCCTTTTCAAAATTTTTGAATAAAGGTGTATGTATGTATGTATATTAAAAGTGTCACCAGCTTAACTTAAATCTGTCTGTGATTTTTGACCTTTGCCCACATCAAATCTGTCCAGATGACAAGGAAAATATCACGTGACCATGAAAGCATGTGTGCTTTGCTTGATTATTTTTACATTTTATATTTGATCCCACTTCTCTCTTTTGGCTGGAGCAGGGAAGGGGGGATAGATGAAGCTGTACCCAAGAAACCTTATCTGATTATGGAGATAACAGTATTCCTATGAAATTACAACAAAAGGAACTTACAAAGTAATCTAAAAATACAGATAACCCTGTATATCATTTTTGGCAGTGTACAATTTGAAGCATCTGAAAAATCTACAGAGCTTTACATGTTTTGGCTTTAAAGTAAAATATTTGAGATATGTTGTATGTTTCTAGAAGCTAAAAATGTCTTTGTGCTAAGAGATGAATAAGGCAAGCTCAGCTTATCTAAAAATCACAAAAGTGGAATTGAAGCCACTTTACTAGCTCAGTGGAAATCTGAAAATTCCATATGCCATGACAATACTCATTTTACGTCCATTCTTACACCATTTCTTTACTAAATTCACCAACATCACTTAGGAGTCACTAATCCTTTTAAGTTCAGGTCACTGAAACAAAATCAATATATATTTTATTGATCATCCTATTTACTGATCGCATGAGTACTTACAATAAAGCACAGTAAAATTGTTAGGTTTGTTACAAAAGTTCTTTACTTGATTACCACTGTGTGCATGCTTCTCACATGTAATTTCTCTTTCAAGGTTAAAATTTATAACAACAGTGAGAAGCTTTTGTTGTACTTCGACAGGCTCACCAAAATACACCACAAATAAAGTTGTAAAAATATATTACAGTGATTTTTACCACACATAAGCTATATGGTCTTATTGACCTTGACTAAATTGATAATGTTTGTCATATTATTTTAATCTGTTTTCTCTCTTTTAATTCTGGAAACAAAAGTAAATGCAAATAACGAAATAGCTTACAAAATTGTGTGGCTATGCACTGTACCTCTTACAACTACATGGACAGGCAAATATCTAGTGATGAGCTGTCAGAAAGTTATATTTGCCATATTATTAATATTGAAATATTTAGAATTACAGAAGGCATATGTTAAAGTTTGACAATTCATGGCTGATCAAGTCAGCATGTTACACCCATATCATGGCATCTTTCCAACAAGAAGAAACAATAAAAGTTCTTATTATATGGGCTGTGTTTGAAGCCGATATAACAATACTTTGATTGGTTTATTCTAGGGCATTATTCTACTGTAATGTACACAGGCTGATTACAGGCCTGCAAAACTAAAGCAAAAACGAAGTCATATAATATTAACCTTGAATGTTTGGTCTTTACTGGAAAATCTAAGCCAATTTTGCCTCACGAATGAAGATCTTGGTTTGAGGTTTTCCTGTAAGGACCTCACTCTTGATTACTAAGTAGTTAATTATAATTATTAAAAGCTATAAACCTTGGAATGCTCGTGAAAATCAACAATATACTTTACAAATTATGCACCTTACTGTTCATAATCGACATCTAATAATTAACTTGCAGTAGTTAAGTGTTTCAACTATTGCATAAGTATGTTGTTTTGTTAATGAGAATAAAATGGGATACAAGAATATTGTGTAAAATTTCTTATAAAATTGAATCATATAATTATTTATAATCTACTGTAAAAAGTCTAATAAAACGCCCACTTTTTTGTTCAAAAGGCTGTTTTGGTAGGGTGACTGATACAATGTAGGTGGCATTATTTCTGTGTTTCAGACATTGTTCAGAAAGGGTTTGCATGGCTGCAAGATAATGATTCATGACTATATATGACCATAAAATTAATGTG
Source organism: Micromussa lordhowensis (assembly GCA_964020085.1). Lineage (NCBI taxonomy): Eukaryota > Metazoa > Cnidaria > Anthozoa > Scleractinia > Lobophylliidae > Micromussa > Micromussa lordhowensis. The sequence goes on from OZ026607.1 coordinate 9,725,131, forward strand.
TCTGAAACTATTGTGGCATCATTACAATAATTCAGGCACTTAAATGTGCATGAAAACGTTTAGTTACATGGAAATAAAAATTCAGCACATTAGTGGTAATCAAATCTCTCCAAACATGAACACAAGACAAGTATTGTGTGAATGCATTTCATCAATGTGCATTAATGTCATGCTATTAATTTACACACTGCAATGATATAAAATGCAAAAATCAACCAGAATTATTGAAGTATTTAGAGTGTTGATCTTTATACCAGGGAGCTGAAATAGCCGAATGTAAACTATAAATCAAATGCCTAAGCTAAAATTTAGAGAGGTGTATTTTACAGGCACTCTTGCATTTGAGTTTATTTTTATTTTATTTTTTTTTTTTGGGGGGGGGGGTGAAGGGATATTTTGATTATCTCAGAGCAGTTATTCTCTCTTTTTTGCCACTCTGAGATTAGATCAACAGTAATATATCCAATCAATACTAAAAATGTAAAAACATGCTTATCTTTGGTAACCTAGCAACCAGCATCCTTTAAATGCCAATGGCCTTAGGTAAAAATCCTTGGACAAAGTTGACATCTTTTTTCTGAATATTCTAATATACAGAACCTTGTCATGGCTCCAAACAGTCCCACCCTCACCTCCTGAACACAAATAATAAAACAGGAGAAAATGTGGTGTATGTACAGTGTTATAAACAAGATATCCAGCTTTTGTACACGGCAAAGAAATTTCTAGAAGGATTACTTCCAAGCACTACAGTATGATTACTCGAACCGGGCCACTTGGAAAAGAGCTAACCAAACAGAATGCTACTTGAGAACAAAGGATAGCGATCTTTTTCTCAAATAAGCCAATAACAATGAAGAATACAAATAATAGATCTTTACAAAATTGAAAACCAACAAAGTGTAAAGTGTTGCGAACATCTCAGGAAACTTTGCCATTTGCTGATTGGTCAGTTTCGATCCTAAATTTTTTACACTTTTCAACGGTTTTGGTTTAGTTGTCGCAAAATGGGTTTTCAAGCTAAATTTTTTTTAGTGACATTTATAATGATAATTGGCTGTCAAGGACTGAATCTCTAAGAGAGTCTATAATGCAGAGAGAGTGTTAACTTTATGTTTTCATGTCAGACAGACCATTACTTGCAGTCACAAGAGCTACCAGTCCATTGTTCTCAGTAACTTACATTTTGATTGGTTAGTTTTCTTCTGCATGGCCTGGTTCAAGTAGTCGCACTGTAAAAGTTGCTGATTTAATCACTAGTATAAATTTTCTAATTCATCATTAGGGTTTTCCCAAAGTTTTGATGTAGGCAGCTGATCTTGCTATCTTTTTAAAAGAACAAGATAAATGACACAGCAGAGAAGCCAGCCAAGAACATGAGGTAAATGGTGGTTTTTGCCAGATACTGCCTACTTTTGACAACCCTGTTCATCGCAAGATCTATCAAAATAGTGACTCTACTGGCCAGATACCAATATACCGGTATATATACCACACTTTTGGTATAACCCTGGAAAAATGACTTATTTTGTTACAGTGCAGTCACTAAGGGTGGTTACCACATTAAGCAAACCAGTTTGAATTGCGTTAACGATTCCAGGATATGCCCCCAGGTTTGTCAGAACATCATGGGCCCCTTCCCTGAAAATGACAAGAAAAAAAGATAGAAATCAACAAGAGCAAGTTCTGAAAGTACATCCAAGTAAACATGTAATATGGAGAAACAGTAGGGGGTACCTTAGCTGACAGACCATAAATAATACAGAGAGCTCCCAAATGACATTGAATTGACATGATGATGGTTGAACATCTATATAATTATGTAGTTAGAAAATACATGCATTTTTCTTAAAATTTAAGCAGGAAATGCTCAGCTTAATATTTATTGCTTTATACTAAAACTACAAGGTAAGTTTAAGGTTACCTTATTACACGACTCAGGCAGTCAGAGGGCCAATAACTAAAATCAACCAATCAAAATGCTCTATTGCCGGTCCAATATTCTCTAAGTATTGGACCGGGCATTGTCCCGAATGAAATCTGCACTTGTGCATGGAATTTGTAAAAAACCTTCAAAGCTTTCTTCAGTCACATAATAAATCTCTTATTAACCAAACTTGCTCAGGACCGTACTGGGAGAATATCGGCCCAAGGTCTTTTTTGTATGGACCGAGTGCAGCGAGGTCCATACTTTCAAGACCTTGGGCCGAGGTCCCAGTATGGCTCTCGTGCTTGGTTAATAAGATATATATATATACCTTTGGAGCACTTTTAGAGATGTCTCACATCCAAGCGATGTTGTAGATACCTAAACCCATATACATGTATAAAGCTTACAGAGCTGGCTATCACACTATGCCAAGAATTATAAAATAAAATGGACAGGCGAATTTTTAACATGAACAACTGAATCATCTTCTGGGACCATTTTGAAAGCTGCAAGTCAAATGGAATTTGTTCATTTGCCCTCAAATTTGGACAGTAGCTAGTTTGGCATATAAACAACAAAAAATCAAAAAACAGTTTTTGTTCAGCGGTAACCTAAAAAAAATGTGATCTTGATGAGCTCTAAACCTGAGCCTGCAATATGGTATGATACTGATCAGTGAATACTTTGTTTTGGCAGGTGTCAATTGACCATAACATGGATGTCCAATATCAAATGTGTGCCGTAAACCATGGCTGTATATTAGTTGAAGTACGACCACCATGTTGCATGGCATGATCATCGTTTTGTCATAGGGTGCACACGCCCATGATCCACACCGCTATCCATGTTGACCATGAAAAAAGAGTTGCATGCAAATCTCTTCAAGGTCTCCTTGGTGTCCACATTTTATAATCAAAGTGGCTGTGAACCACTGAACTCAGATAATGATTTATAGTTCAACAGTCTCCCGCTACTCCAGCTCCATTGAGTTTGTGACCATTGATGCCTTAGTCAAACATCTAACCAGATGCAGAATCGGAAACATTTCCAGAAAAAAACAATAATTCACTTCCACTTGAACAAGATCAGCAACAACTTATTTGAACTAGCCATCGACTCATACGACTTTTGCGCAACTCTTTTTACTTGAGCCTGCTATTGTAACAAACCAGTGTTTCTGTAGAAACTAATATAATGAATATGTTTCACCAATTTTCTCAAGATTCCGATGTGGCACTGTGGAGTAGAAGGTTGCCCAAACTCCGAGAGGCTATGAGTTCAAATCCTACAAGGCGCAATATTTTATTTTATTTTACTTTTTTTTCTTACTAAAAACTCAAAATATGCTAGCCTTATTCAAGCCCTAAGTTATCACTAGTGTCAGACAGGGCTGCGAAGGAAAAATGATGAAGACTTGAATCAAGGAGAATGAACCTTGAGGTCCTTCCCTTACAGGCCTTAGCAATCATATATAGGTAAGCTTTATAAATGCAACTTGTGCCCTGGTGTTACGTTCAGGTCAATCATATGAGGCGCTACTTCCATTAAACAGCTTTGAACTGGTTTAACAGTGAGAACTTCAAGCTAAAAAACATACACTGTCGACCGTGCAGAAAAATCCATGAATAAGAAACATTGCCACATGTACAGAAACAAATCATTTGGTGAATAAATATTTTCAGACTTGAGTGCGAGTGACTGTCAATGCTTTATATACTGGTCAGCGGATGTAGAAAAAGGCAACAGGAATGGAAGGCGGACATAAGGAAGGAAGGAGTGCCGTGTTCCATCCATAACTACATCTCGTATTAATGATGATTTTATTATCCAAGTTAAAAACGAACCCAATCATATGCATGCTACTTAATGTAATATGTGAACCCTATGGCTCTTGGGAGTGAGAAGGTTAAAAATTACTTTGCCCTAGCCATTAGCAGGAAATAAATACAGTGGATAGTGTCAACAAATAAAAAAAGTACCGGTATGTTATCCATTGGATAAACAATAATCCAGTACATACATGTAACATGCCACACCTGGCATTAATACTATGTTTACAGTAGCTGTTTAAGGCTATGGCATTATTCAATACCTTATTAATGCATCTACAGTTCTCTCCCGTTGATGGCTAAGGAGGTACATGACTGTTCTAAGGCCATGACACTTAATTGTGTTATCTGTGGACTAAACCAAAATACTGCACTGTTCAGTATGCACTGAAATGACTTCACTAAGAGAAAATTAAATCCAAAATGACAGATTTGTGGTGTTAAAAAATTCTTGTCTGTTTTTTAATTAAGAGTAACTTGACAATTTTGAGGTAGAAGGACTATGTCCATTAAGGTACTGGACTCCACATTTATAAGTAGTGCTGTTAGCCACTTGTCTTCAAAGTATAAAATATTTGCCTGATGAGCTGCAAAACCTTCCCTCCAAGAAATTAATTTAACCAGGGAAGTGCTAGTAGAAGGTGACTCATAGATGCCAACTTGTTGAACAGATCGACCTTTCCAGTAATTTCTGAATTTTTTGAATGATCAGATAACCTTGAGAATTAGACCAACAGTAAGCAACCAACAGTATTAATTTTGATTTAGACTTCACATAATTCTACTACAGCTAGTAGGAGTAGTTAATACCTTGAGATGTGTCTCTACAATGCTTGGAAGATAATCTATCTGAAGAAAAAATAAGAAAAAATTCATGCAAGGTGCCCAGTGTTCATATGAAAAAGTGAACACTACGTACATGTACTATTATGTACACATGTATGCCACTTCTTGACACTAATTTTATATTTTATTTAGGATCTGAAACATTTAAACACCAGTCTCATTATAAGTCAGAATGTACTGTGGTGCTGTTTTCCAAAAAATGCCACATGCTTGTCAGTTGTTTAGTATTTAACATTAACCAATACGTACCAAAATAGCAGAATTTTGATGGAACTTTGCAAAGTTGCCAAGGGCTCTGGATACATGTGTCTACAAGAAAACAGACAAGATACATGTAAGTCATGAATGTCATAATTATAAGCAAAATAAATCACTTTATATGGTGTAAACGTTAACTTGAGATTGTTCAAAGTAGTAATAAAAATTCTGTAACAAGCACCCAGAGGAAACACTGTAATAATTTGTATAATTGAATAATTTGTTTGTGGTATAAAGAAAAAAGACTTGTCAGTTTTATTTAAAATGCTACTGAACCTGACAACATTCAACAAATACAAACAAAAGAAAAAACACAACATTTTTCATAATTATCAGTATCAATAATTTATTTGTTACAAGTTACTCTTGAAATCTTTGTTCAATCAGCATCATGTAATAAGAACTGTTTATTTAATTTTTTACCATATCTAGTACCTGGATGTCCTTATGGCCCGTGTGTGATGAAGTCAGTGAGCACATGGCTTCTAAACAATCCCTCAGGGACATCTGCAACATGCAAAAAACAAGATGCAGTTAGTTGACGAGTATTTTCAAATACATGTAATAGTCATAATACCCAACTGAACATCATAAATCATTTATGATGTTCAGTTCGTTACAACTGACCCAGCTAATGCCTGGGTGTCCAGAAAGGACACTAGGAGGGCAAGGGGCGAGTTACTGACAGCAACAGCAGTCTGTAGTTATAGTAACAGAGGTTAGAAGTATAGTTATGTCAAAGTTGTGGAATTAAGGGTGGTGGACAAGGGAGGTACAGTGGAAATGACAAGTTACCAATGAAAACAGTGATGAAAATATGAGTTAAGGAGGTGAAGAGGATGGGGTGGTAGAACGGTGAAGATGGGAGCTGGGGGGTGGTGGTGGCTGTCAGCAGTGAGGGGTGACGTGGGAGGTAAGGTGGTTGGGAGGGGATTGATTCAAAGAGGAAGATTACAAGGTGACTGTAAGGTGCATACACCCAACCTGGCTAAATTGTTCTTACTTAATCACCTAGGCATGTAGTGTTTTATTATGACTAAACTAAAAGGTAATAATATTGAATCAACATTAAAATTTATTCACATCTTAGTCATTAACACAGATAAATTAAGCTTAATAATAAGAAGTTCCTTCTTGAATAAATAAACTTTATTAGGATTCAAATAGAATACCTGATCTTGGTCTCCTATAGCTAGGTTAGCAATCAGGCAAGAAGCATTCACAAGGACCTTAAGAAAAAACCGTTACTGTAATTAATCTTGCTGGAGATAACGTGTTACTCTCACAGAATCTCACAGACTAGGAGTTCATGAAACAAAATTTTCAACAAATAAATTATTAAATATAGCCAGTCCACTAAAAGAGGTATACAAGTATTGGCATATATTGCTGGTAATATACCTGTAAGTTTTTTGGTCCTCTTGTCAGCGCTTCCACTAAACATCGGCCAGCTGAGAAATCTTCCTGCAAAGATTTATTTAAAATTTTAGTCAAATTCAGAAAACTGCGAACAACTAAAGTCTGTCTGGAATGTTTATTGTAATATAACCAATCATAAGGGAGATCTTCAAACACAGAAACCACAGAAAACTGATGTGTTCTATTGGTCACGGAAATATAAAATTATTTACAGTATTGTGCAAAAGTAATGCAAACTATAACCGTCGAATGTCGCGAAAATTGCAATATATCGGCGATATTTAACACTAATTAACTTCAAACGATATATCGAGCAATATATCGTAAGAGTTATTGTTTTATTTCTCGGTAAGATATCGTGAGATATCGTTTATATTTTGCGATAAATCGTTTCCATTCAGTGATATTTTGTTCTCGCTTAGCGATATATCGTTCTTGCATAGCGATATATCGTTCCCACCTAGCGATATATCTTACTCACTTAGCAATATATCATTTTCACTTAGCAATACATTGCTTTTGCTCAGCGAGATATCGTTGACTGCTTGGGAAACAAATGTACATTTCTTCACAGATCATTTAAGCTAATGAAGAATCCTCTTCGTTACAAACTAAGCTTTTAAGATGGTGAGTTCAGATAAAATCATAGTCATAGTAATTTTTCTTGGACAACTCTGTCCAAGGGGGAAAGGTGCATGAGGTTATCCCTATGTAAAGCACCAACCCATGAGACAAGGCCAGACCACAACACCGGGAACTACGTGCCCATAAATCAAACATGTTAGCCAAAGCGCATAAATCGATCGAACGAACCTGTCCAAGTTCAAAAAAAAAGAACTCACTCAAACACTCATGAATTCCTGCAGCAAGTTTCATACCAGAGAGGACAACTGTATCACCACAGAGGTTAAGGTGGGCAGAATAATCAACTTATCAACTTCAGCTTTCAATAACTTGACGAATTCAGCTGGGAGCAGACCTTGTTTGTGAAGGAGCTCTATTCAAGTTCTTGAGTAATTTGAAACTTTAGCCATGATAACCTTCAGTGAATGACAAACATTACAACACTTGGCTCAGTCTATAAAGAAAGTGTTACCATGGCAGTAAATACAACAGGACCATATTGAGTGAATCGCATGCCAGGACAAAGGAAACTGTTGGTATGACAGCGCAGAGGCTGGGGTTTAATCTGGAAAGTTTGGGTATGTTTACACAGAGCTCAAATTGTGTTTCGGCTAGCAAATTTGGGTCGATTTTCACCGCTTTCTTGGCTCTGACAGCAAAACAAAACAAAACTTGTGATGCTTTTGGGTTGTGGGAACACCTTCACAGTCTACCTATGGAGAGTAACCAGGTAAGTTTATTTAAACTTTGGAGAAATCAATCGTAACTAAAATATACGAACAGATGCATTTTATATGCTACAATAGCGGTGCAATCGCGTCAAAATTGTTGTCATTTCCGCATATTATGGCGGAGGATGGAAAGCTTTTCGCAGCTTTCGAAAGTGAATGTTTACGCTTTGTTGTAGCACTTACGCTTCACTATATTAAATCGTTGAAGCAAGGTTCACTACGATATATCATTACAATGAAGTTCGCTGCAACGATATATCGTTTCGCTTTGTGAGATATCATTGCAATGAAGTCTCGCTAGAGCGATATCCCAGCGACATATCGCGAAGATTGTACCAATATCTCGCTGATTTTATCGTTTTAGCATTTGCCAAGCCGTGCCATGTTTCGCTGATATACCGGCGATAAATCGCGAGAACAAAGCGCAATATTCAACAATAATTATTACTTAATTAATTAATAATAATTATTATTAAATTCTCAACCTCGGATAATGCAATTCTAGCTTTCTGATTGGTTCACTAGATCTCGGTTACCAGCCATTATACCTGCGTTTGACCTTATTTGGAAATGAATGCGGCAAATGTCGCTCGGCATAAAATTTTCAGCATTTCGTTTTTGCGCCCGGAAGTCGCATCACTTTCCGGTCGTTTCTTACACTCTAATAAAATTTAGCAAAACTGAAGGTTGAGAATTTAATAAAACAATTATTCCATTCGCGCTTGTTGGATATGAGATTGGTTATAGCCAACTCGGCCCTACGGGCCTCGTTGGCTATTTACCATCTCATATCCAACGCGTGCTCATGGAATAATTGTTTATTATCGTTTGCATTACTTTTCACAATACTGTAGTTTAGTTTATGGTTTTTGCTTTGTCCCAAGATACACCCTCCATCTTTGTATATTACTAAAAGTCTAAATACTTGCTATCCTTTTGTATTGAGAACCACATCTAGTACTTAGTTTGAGGAATTTTGGAAAACAAGAATCCCACCACTGCAAACAGCGACAGTTGATTTGGCACAGCTATAAATAAAGGTAAAGTCTGCATACGAGCCAAGTGGCCCATGACAGGCCAGAGCTTATCCCGGTTTCTGTAGCATGAAGCGGCTAGGAATATTTCTACTCCCCCCTGGATGGGATGCTAGTCCATCGCAGGGTTACCCCCAGCATTAAATTCGCCGGTACCCATTTATACACCTGGGTGGAGAGAGGCACCGTGAGAGTAAAGTGTCTTGCCTAAGAACACAACACAATGTCCCCGGCCAGGGCTCGAACCCGGAGCGCTCACTCCGGAGTCGAGCGCACTAACCATGAGGCCACCGCGCCTCCACACAGCTATAAATAGGGATGATCAAAAATTTTAAATTTTGGCGGTTTCAATTGCTGGTTTTCACTGTCACGCAACGAAAAAATAAAATCAAAACTATTGCACAAAAACAGTCAAGAATTGGTGATATTATAGGAGATTAATAGCTTATCTACTTTGCCGAGTCTCAGATCTTTGCGATGCCTCGTACTTGAGTTAGCCGTCAAAATGTTTTACACAAATTTATAGAGCTCAGTATGGAAACGCCATAGTTGTGTCCTGGAGAGGGACACAATAATGGCGGCCGGAAATCAATGAAAACATCTGGAATTGAATTCTGCTATAAAAATCGACCCGTTCGCCCTTTTGAGCTAGCAGATATTCACATTAACACTTTTCACAATACCTTGACAGTTTAGATTGCTAAAAATCACTGAATGAGTATTTTTTTTCAGGCATACGTGACACATTCTCTAGGCCATCTTTGATATCCTGTGGCGTGAAAACACCGAATTTCAAAATGCCCTACTATGCAAACGAAGGTTGCTATTGAACTGAAAACCTTCAAAAGTAAATATATTTAGCATGTTTAATGACCAAAGAAAGCTGAAAACTCAGGGGCTCAGTGATTTTACATTTTTGAATATTGATGACGTCACGTGAAAACCAAGAATATTCATCTTTGGTTAAACTTCCAGTAGCGACTTAATTTATTTTAATAGCAAATAATTACAATTCCTTGGTCCTAGTGATTAGGTGATGTAAGACCCGGGAAAACTTGATGGCAATAAATAATTTTGGAATTAGTTGTGGCTAACAGTTAAAACACCTACCTAATACGGTATTCTGGAAGACTTCCACTTTCATCAATATTATTTGTCACCTTTCATCATTATTAAAATAATGAAATGAAATTATAATGAAGGCACAAATTTGGATTATTTGCGCTTGAGTGATTCAATGGCTGCCAGTCGTGTCATATATTATACTGCATGTTTGGTGAAAATAGTTGTTTTCATGTTACAAATATCCCAAACCCTCTATGCTTGTCAAATAGCCTGTAACAGCAATTATCTAACTTCTTGTAAATCCAAAATAGCTCTGATTTATTTTGAGACATTTTAAAAGAAAGCAAATTTGTTCCATGAGCAATGGAAACTCAATCTGTTTTCTGTGGTTAAAGATCTTGCTCATTATTGGTTATAACACAATAAACAATCCAGACATATTTTAGGTGTTCACGGTTTTCTGAAGTTTGACAGTAAAATATGTCTGAACATAGGACACAGCAGTGGTTGAAAATTGATGGACAACTAATTAGGTTACTGCTCCTAACAATCTTTATGCCAACAGAAAATTTATTAAGTTTATGCTACCTGCACAATACGATGCCTTTGCCAGTCTGTTCCAACGGACATCTGTGCCAAAATTCTCAATGATATTTCTTGAATCTATGAAAGGGTGTAATTAATTAGAATTAAATGCCACAATGGAAAAGTACATTTGTTGTTGAATTCACATTGTAGTGTACATATATAAGCTTAGGAGTTCAGTTCGTCTTATACATGTATCTTATTAGTTTTTTATGATTGCTTCCCTTGCTGTCTCAGTTAGAAATTAGCTGTGACAGGTTTTCTGGCTGTGGGTTGCAGGAGAGATTTTACCCATATTAAAGTAAGGAATCAAATGAACATGAACTACATATGTTAACTCTACATGAGTTGAAATGATTTGGGCCTTACTAGTGCAGTATACCTTTTCATCTTGTGCCGTTGTCAATGCTAAAATTCTTGGCAGTGCATTCCGATTACTCTATAAGAAATATGCAAAATAATTTAATTATCAACTTGTCACATATAAAACTTAGTTCACTCTTATTACAGCCATGTATACTGACCTCTATAAGAGGTGCTAAGTTCCCTTGATGTTCAACAATGTGACTTAACGTCATCAAAGCAAGAAGTGCTATGGCTTCTTTCATAGCACACACTGTAAGAACAGGATCTAATGCTCCATCAGCTAATGCTGTAAAAAAAAAAAAAAAAAACAAGTAACATGAGCAACAGTAACAAAAACTCATGCTGAACTAAAGATTGCAAGTTAAAAATTCATGACATCAGTTCACTGTTTCTAGGTAGCTGTTATTAGCAACTTCTAGGTCTGGATACAACCGTTTCAAGAAAGGTTGTTCTACAAAATTGTAAATAATAATAATAATAAAAATAATAACTAATGAAATCTTTATTTATCCTGAAAAAGTCAATCAGTGAACCTAAGGCAGCTGGTATAAACAGGTGACCACTTAAACAACCATATTTGTTTAGATCTGTTCAAAGCATACCATATTCACTGTACGTCCACAAAACTCAGCACTACTTATTAAACTGACCTTGTGCTTTTAATTCAGGTGATTTACAAAATATCATCAGTGCACTGATTCCATCAATTAACGTCTGTTCTTGACTCTCATTCACAGTTGAAAGTATGCTATTTAAAATAAGCATTCCCGTTCAATATAAAGAATACAAATTTGTACATTTTAGACTGACATGTTTACTGACATGTAACCTGCAATCATACCCTCCCTCCCTTATATTCAGACTTTATTTTTTTTCCTTCTCCCTTTTCGCGTCTCCCTTTCCAAAAAAAAAAAACCACCTGATCGCAGGTTAACCTACATTTACTTTCTGATCACATAATTACTTTTATTAATTAAAATTTATTCCAGTTGTAACACAACAATCTTCATTCAGCCTGACTTAATTTCCTAAATGGGGATATGTAGGCATTCACAGTAGGTACAAAATAATCATTTTTAGGATCAGTTGTCAAACTAGATTATCTGTTTATAGCTGCAGCCACCATGCCATCAATGTTGATGTAAACAATATATTATCACCTGCACAAGGCCTTTATTCCACCACACTTAGCTAACATTGAATGTAAAGGAGGATGGGTAGAGAGGATCTGAAGTCCCGTAGCCACAGCTGCCTGGCAAACAGAGAAGAGACACATTATACAGTGGTCCCTTTTTTGTGTGAATAACTAAAAATTAATCCATTGCATGTTAGTTTCATCCATTCATCACTTGCAGATACAGAATTTGTTATTTAAAATGGTTTCAGAATTGAGATGTCTCTCAACAACCACTCTCAGCAATACAAATAACATACAATAAATATATAATAATCATAATCAATATATAGATTTAGCCAAGCCTAAAAGCGGAGCTCCTGATCGCAATAATTAACAATAGAGCAAAAAGAGGATTTGTTTTTCTTGGATCAGAAACTTACAAAATGATCAATGTAATTGTAATTGATCAATGTAATTGCATGTAATTGTTCAGCGTGTGGATTAAACCCAATAAGCATAACCAAGATTGAACAAATTACGTATGCAATATATCAGGGACTTTCCAATAGACGATTTTGCGAGGAATATGTTGGAAGAAAAGTCAACAATGCACCAGGTCTGCTATTATTTATTTTCATCATGATTTTAAGATCTTAATTTAAATACATAAATTTCAACATCAAAATTTATTTATAACTTGCTTGATCATCAAAATATTCTTGTACCAAAGGAAAAAAGTTTGAATGATTAGCTTTTCAAAAACCGCAACATCACTTACTTTCACTTCATCATTTCCACTTTGGCTAAGAAATATCAGTGTTTGGACTCCACCCATTTCAACAACCTGATAATAAAAACAAAGTCTTCAAGTTAATCAATATACACAATGTCTTACAGTTAGTCCATATCACAATAATATTATTACAAGTAAATTCATACAACTGTCACAACAGTATGGAATTGAATGTAGGGTCATGGGTTCAAAGTCATGATTTCTTTTTTCAGGCTTCAATTTCACAGCTGTCTAAGTTGTCTATACAATGTAACTGCAATGATCATTTATGTCTCTACATCTTTCTCTGCAGTTCAAGTAAATTATATGGCCTTTCATATCTTCAATTGCATTCTTCACCATCTATGGGCATATTATGAACTCACAACATGACCAGCTCACGGTTGGCTTGATAGATCAATTGGTGGAGCACTGTGCGGGTATCGCAGAGGTCATATGGGTTGAAATTCCACTCTTAATTTTTTTTACGTGTCATTTTCACAGCTGCTTAAGTTATGTACCAAACTGTAATGAGCATTCATGTTTTTGCAAACTAAGCTCTGTTTTCAAAGTTGTATGTAATAAACAAATTATAACATGCTAAGAGCCTGATACTGTCGCTTGCAACTACATGTACCTGTTCACATGCGTGACAAAAACATGTTCTGCCGGCAGGTGTTTATATATTAATAAAAAGAACATTACATGGCCACTTGGAGATACAAAATTTCTCTTCTCATATGTTGAAAAATCTCTCAGTCGTTTGCTGCGCTTACTCGTGAAACATTCTTCGACTCTCAGAGAGCAGTTTTGTATCTTTGCACGTCCATTTAATATCCTCTATTAATTTATCGCAGTTGCAGTTATTTACTGTCCAGTTGTTGTATCAAATTTTTCTTTCCCACCTTTGTTAGCCCAGCAGGATCCTTGCACAACTCTGTCAAACCCTTAGCAGCTTCCAACTTGAATGACTACAAAGTAACATAAATTAAAGAACTACATCATAAATAAAAGCACTACATGTACCTGTAGAGAATTTTTTCAGGACTAAAATGTCAAAGAAATTCCTCCCAGTTGATAAGGACATCCAAGAGTAAATAACATAGTACTAACTTAGGTAATTGTGAAAGGGTGATGTGGATGTCAATACAAACACAGTGTACAGCTTGAAAATGCATCATATCGTCCGTACCATCAATGCTTCCCAGAACGAGTACATGTATGTAAGCCATATAAAACAACTATAGTGCACGGTTGCAAAAAATGCAGATGCCCGGTTTTATTAAGGGCCAGGCACAGGGCAAATTGACCAGCTGTGAGGATTCATGATTTTGCCCTCCTGGTTGGACCATCTAGTGGAAAGTTTATCTTTTTAAGAAGTTCCGTTCAAAAAGGTTTTGGCCACCTGTCAGTGTGGAAATTACCAGTAATGCCCTCCTGCCGAAAACGTTAAATGAAACCCCTGATAATGTATGTCCAGCCACCAAAATTACTACCAAGACATCAATTCTGTCTCTGGTGTCGAAGCAGTGTGCATAAAAAGAAATGGTGATAATGAGAAAGGAGAATTCTTGATTGAACATTATGTTTTGTATAGACAGGCTGTCTGAAACACAGAGGGAGCTAATGCACCAACTGATGAGAATTCTGGTCTCCGAGAAAACAAATAAAACTTCCAGTTTTCATCTCTAAGTAGCAAACAGACTGATTACCTCATGACTATGTGACAACTTTTAGAGTTGTAGTAAAACTCTTATGTGCTTGTGCTGTTTTTCAGTTCAATGCTTTAAAAAATATGTTATGATCTTTGACTGGATAATAAAAATTGGCAACTGTTCAGGTAATGTTTCTTAACAAAGGTTTGCCAAAAATGGTGCTCATTCTCTGACTATAAATTAATGGAATGTCTAATTACAAGATTTCTAGATATCATAATCATTGTGACAAATAGGGTAACGACAATGAATAACAACTAAAAAATCTCTTTGTACCATCTGAAGTGATCTTGACTTTGTCACAAGGGATGTCACATCAAGACAATTGTCACAAATTCTCTCTGGTTCTTCAAATCCAAGTTGTGGAAGAGGAACCTATAAAACATGTTTAATAATACAGTTGCCTGCCATACAACATGTTCTTTTTAAAAAAAAAAATTTCCACTCGTCCTGTTTTCTTTGACATAAAGTAATCACATGTAAGGGACAATTATAGACATCGGCTTTACAGACACCTACCTCTTAGACACCTACTATTAACGATATTAACTAAACATACAGCAGATCTAATCACTTCACTGGGCTGTAATTAATTTTACTAATAAATTATGTGATTATGTGTTAATGGAGCAAGGGAAAGAACAGATTTAATTACCTTCTCACTGCAGCACTTGTTACAAAGAACGTTTCCACATTGTCGACAGTGGTGTTTTCTACGAATCTGCGTAAATTTCTGAGAGCAAAGGGGACAGGTCTGTGCCACATCATCTGCTAACCACCTTTACAAACAAATTAAAGAAGATAGTTAATATGGTTATTTACTGAGCTGGCAAAATATGCACTGACTGGGCCAGCTCTCAGTAAATTTGCCATATCACAGCTATGACTGGGAATAGCTAGCCAAATTCAGATACAAGTTAGACTAGAAATAGAGGACCTCCATCTTCCTACTACCTGGAAATTGATACTTTTATCTTTTCTCTATTCCAAGAGATAGGAAATTGTTTGAAGTTGCTAGGGCATAGAAAACTTGCCCAAAATAAAGGTCTACATCTGGACAAAAAACCCTGGTTTCTATAACATTAATTGACTATAGACCCCAAAGCAAGGATGGTAGTCTATCACAGATTTATGCTAGCATTAAATCTGCTGGTACATATTTATACACCCAGGTGGAGAGAGCCACTATGAGATTAAAGTGTCAGGTTTTTTTTTTTTTTTTTTTTTTTTTTTTCATTGACAGGTCTTTTCTTCAAAATTCATTTGACTGGTAGTATAAAATTTTCTTGCATGGGCTAGGATGATTGTTTATTTCACCAGCTCATCCTGGTATGTGATGCAGGTAAGGCTACTTTTTGGCTCACTGGGATTGGAAATTTAAATTTAATATAGTTCAGAATTATGCTCCTAAATTGCTTGAGTGAGATGTTTACATTTCAATTTGATCCAGTTGTACAATAAGCTTAACTAAAAACTGGTGCAATTTTTACTTCATTCAATAAGACACATGTTTACTTCTTGTTGATCCCCTGATCGACTAGCATCTCATCCAGGGGGGAATAGAAATACTCCTTTTGCTACATGCTAGAGAAACCAGAGATGAGTGCTGGGCTTAATGCTAATGGATGCTTGGCTCATATGCTCATATGCAGCCTTTACCCATATCTCCTTGCTATTTTGTGTAATGCTAACAATAACGATAAATAATGATATTATTGAGACGATTTTAATATATTCTTATTTCTTAGGTATTAGTTTAAATGCATGACCCCATAAGCGGCAACACTTTAATCACCATCGTGTTGAAATAAAAGTTGTTGTATTGTATTGTATTTTATGCTTTATACATGTTTGTTAATGAAAGTGATTGTGAAAATGAAAACTCTCAGTTACACTTTTTGTTAACCTCAAAAGTAACAAAAGTGAGCTTCAAAAAATTTTAATCCCTACTAAGTCCTCAAATCGCAAACTTCAAACCCCCCACCCCACCCCCCCCCCCCCCCAATAGAAAGGTCATTCAATACCACCTCCCAATCCCCGCCCTCCCGGGATTGGGTTATAAGTGGCAATTTAACTGCATCTATTTTGCAACGAGGCCAGTTTCTCGCAAGTCTAGATTAAATTGCAATAATAAACACTTTTCCAGTCATTAGCTTTATTACTTTGTGGTAAAACGTTTGGCTAACGCTCAATCGGAGCGACTTCGCCAAACTCACAAACGCGAAGGAAAGCTTCATCTGTTCAGCTGTCCTGAAAACACGTACTTGCTTTGTTTGAGTGTCCTTTGAAGCTGTACATGTGTACATGGATTGTCATGATCTACAATGTCTTTGAATATTTTGCTTGATGAATAAGATATCTTGGTCTATTTTGACACAAAACGATGCGTAGTAGACGGCCACTGAATGAAGCTGTGGTTGTAGCTATAAGAATAGTTTTGGCGGGAAAAGGAGTTCAATATTTCCCATGCTTACATCTTACCTGGCTTTTGCTAAAAGAAACGGAGTGCTTGAAAATACATTGGCAGGACCTTCGGTCACTGCAGGAAAAACATCTCTGTCATGAAGGCGAATCCTGTTGGTACTTCTCGCCATGTTGAAATCCCTCATACCCAGTCCTCCTCAGTCAGAACTAATCACCCCAGTCACGCAGAAATCGTTGTGCTTCAGCGGAAACGTCCTCAACAATTCGTACTTCAGAACTCTTAGACTTAAATATCGTTTCCTTACATCAGCTTTTAGCTATCTAAATTAGCTACCTTATTCTTACTACAGTGATTTACGCGCAAAAATTCGGGAGCTGTATAAATTTCGCGATTCAGGAAGAAGCTATACAGTCAATATTGCAAGTAGATTTAATTTAATCGGTCTATTTTCCCAAAACGCGAAAATCGGAAACTTTGTACGCGTGACAATTATTAAAAACAAGCTAGGTATCCATTCTTAGTCTTATACTGATTCGCGTTTGTTGCTTGGATCGCTCCTCTTGATAGCCTGAGATCAAGTAGTTTCCCATCGAGCCCAGCCACTCAGTCAATAAAAGAACCAAAGTAAGTAATGGTAACAGGACTGAGTGGAGTCTAATTCGGTCTGTAATCATATAAGTGCGTGGTCGTCCGATTTATTTATCACGGGTGTGATTACAGACCGAATTGGATGACGCGAAGTCTTATTGTCAATTAATCATAAAAAATAACGATTTCCGAGAAAAGAAGAATAGCCAAGTTATAAAGGGAAAATTTACATTAAAATACTGACAAACGAAAAGTAAATTGTTTCATGTCGCTCTGAAATTGACATAGCTTGATTTAAACTGCAACTTTGAATGTGATTGGCTTATTGAACTGTCTGATAACAAACTGCCAATTAACAAAACTGTCCGTAACGACTTGGCAAGTGAATTAGTGGCAAAAAGGAGTTTTTTAAACCAATCGAAATCGAGGAAATTGTAATTTTTATGATTAAGGCTGGTTATTTCAAGCAACAACAGAATGGATTAACACGATATCATGTATCTCGTGATTTAGTCTGTCCGGGCGCGCAAGCGAAGCGAGTGTAAAAAAATGTTCTCCTCCCTTTGCGTTTTGGCTCGGTCATACCCCCCCCCCCCCCCCCCAATTGTATGGCCTCTGTTTGCAGCCGATATAACGCACGCTCTGATTAGCTAATTCTAGAGCATTATTCTCCTGTAATGTCCACGGGCAGATTACGGTCCTGCAAAAACAAAGAGAACTGGAAAATCTCAAACCCCGGCCTTGCGTAGTGGCCTCACTTTCACTTCGTCAGTACGACAAGGCCTCGATCTGAGATTTTCCCGTAAAGACCTCAGTCTCGGTTGATAAGTAGTTATTACATACATAACTACTTTATAGACGTATTCGGCTAACGTGTTTATATCCTCGTAGCAAATTGTGCAATTTGCTACGCGTAACTGCGTGCATGAGGGTACGTGCAAACAGAACAATTGTATCCTCCCAAATGAATCATCACGTGATCTGAATTGGGTGACAACAAGGATGTAAACACGTTAGCCGAATACGTCTATTCATCCCAAATGGGCTTTTCAGAATAAAGAGATAATTAATACTATATACACTAGTAAATCAATTCACTAATTAACTAGTAAGTAAAATGACATACTCAAACTGATTAATTATTAAATAAAAAATTAAAACAAAAAAACGACAAAAGTAGAGCAATTAAGTCACTAA
>OZ026607.1:9746131-9766131 GCA_964020085.1 Micromussa lordhowensis
TCCGCAAAAAGTTCTGTTTTCAAAATGGTTTCCGTTCACATGAAAACGAAAAGCCGGCGTTTTCAACTTCCTCCGGTTTGAGGAGTGTTTTCGAAAAGCTCCATTTTCGTGACGGATTAGTGTGGACGGTAGGCCTAACCGTAGAAATAAAGCTGCGTTATCAAATTTCTCCGGCGTAGCGTGGACCATGGCTGCGCAAGTAGTTCACTATTTCTCCTCCTTCTCCAGGATAAATGTCACACGGGGTTTTTAATGATTCTTCCCATACGGTAATCGTACACTTGCCGGCAGAAGAACACCAGGTTAGGGTCTGTTCGAGGATGGGGAACTGAACCGGGCTTTGTACTCTCCCCCGGAGGAACCGGGGAAAGGGGAGCTTCTCTGAATTCCCGGAACAGCCTGTTGAGTGCCCGGAACCTAACATCCAAACAAACAACAAAGTCAATGTAAACAACACAAAATGTCTAACTGCAAGCTTCATTACTACAACAGCCTAATTAGCACGCAGAGGATAGAGTAAATTCAGCATTACCCGTTGTTTAAGTCTGGAAATGGCGTGAAATGTCTTTGCTACACAGTTTCTGTTCGCTGATATACATAGCAGTGGCCTCAAAAGGAGAGCAAAAAAGGTATCTACAAGTCGCTCACGTTTGTTAAAAATTCTGGCAAATCCCCCGATCCTGCAGACTGCATCCATACCGTATCAGTTGAGTCCACTTGTCCTTACATAATAGATCGAGTTTTTCTCGCATTTTGATTGGTTCTAATTTATGATCAATTGGAAGAAAAGACGTATAGATGGCGTCATTAACATTTTTTTACTGAATCAGTTGTGAAAGTAGTTCAGTAATTGACAGCAGAAGACGTCAAAATGTGGTAGGAACATCAGTGACACACTCGGCTATCGCGTCGTGCTCCATTTTATTTATGCTTGCCACATTCTGACTTCATCTGAACTGATATGAACTGACGCCTGCCATCATGGAATCTATTTGTTAAACTGATTATCGCAAACCCTTCACTAGTGTGACCTGAACAGTTAAGGAGTAATTACCTGCAGTATTCTGGATAACTAAGAACGTAGCACTTGTCTACAATACACGCCACACTGTTATCATCTTTGTGTCTTGAAGCCATCACCTCCATCTGTTGACAAGCAAAAAACACATCCAAATCTCAGAGACAAGCCACTACCAAACTACCAAACCACCCTAAACTAAGCCATTTCTACCAACAACCTGTTTACCTCTAACAATAAGCTGTGTGTTACCTCGCCATGGAAGTTTGGAACTCTCCCGACCTCAGTTTGCTCTGGACGATAATACCAAAATACACTCATCATCATCTCGCCAGCGTTTGGACCTGCCATTGGAAAAACGAGTGTTAACCGATAGTCGCTAGGGGCTCTCGAGAGGTTAACAAGGTTAAATTTCGTTTCCCATATGCAGGTTTAATGAATGATCTACATTGAAGAATACAAGTTGAGGCTCGCACGCCCTTAGGGCTTATGAGGTTCGCGCGATTCACGCGCGAGGATCACGCTTACGGCGCTTTGCGAAATCCGAATTGGGAAGAAAAAAACCACTGTTTTGCAGTCTATTACTACTTATGCGTAGTGCAATTATATCAAGTAATTCATCGAAAACTATACCTCGTCACCAAGAATTGACCGAGACCGAAGAGCTAATGTCGTTGACTGGAGGGAAAAACCAAACCTCTTCAGTCCACAAAGATTTTGTCAAAAATGGTACCACTCCCCGACTAAATTCTAAGCATATAAAAACTTGGAAAAGATAAACGGTAAACATGGAGAAGTGTTCTTGTGTCAATTTCCAACTTAATCATTTTTTCCTGACTCCAAGACTTTTCCTCTTCAACGATATCAAATTGTTTTCCAATTTAGTTTCGTATTATTGCAGCTAACGAGCGATGTACTTGCCTTCTTCCTCCTCCCAGAGCCCAGAGACACGTGCAACAAAAGGTGGGTCTTTTTTCCGTGTTCCCGACTTTAAAAGAACCGAGTCTCGTACATTAATGATCTCGTCTCCGCGCTGAACACCGCTGTAATACCGCCGTATCACTATAGTCTCGTCCTGAAAGTGAGGTCAGGTAAACATGATGTAAGTAAGCGTGGTCTATGAGAACGAAATCAAGTCTTGACTTTGCTTTTGAGTTTATCTAATAGATAAAACTTATATACCACCTGCTGTGGGAACAAACATGTCGTCTTATTAGTTAACATTTCTCCGCTTCGACATTTTTTCAATTGGTTATTGCATTTCTTCGTGCTAAACATGTCTTCAGCATTTCTTTGCTAGAGTTTTGATCTTCTCGCACTTCCGGGCACCAGTTCCTCTTTTTTCACATCATGTGCTGACTTTTTCTTAACTACCTTTACCGTTATTTGTAGACGAACATTTAAAGTAAATCGTTCCAACGGATAGTAAAAAGAAGACAAATAAGTTACTTACATAGCAGTACGGTTTGTCTAAAGGTTCACCAATAAACATCCAACCATTTGTTCTCTGTAAAGGCAACGATGACACCAAAATTATCAATGCAACAGCTATTAATCACAGCTCAGGTGAACACAGCTCTCATAGCTATTACGCAGAGCATCCGGCGTGAATCCAAGTTGGATTTCATGGCTACTAAACCCGAGGTGAGGATGTCACTATTTTCAAGCCAAACATTTAACAGTAAATGCACATTTGACCAATCCATTCACGTTCTGTAACTCAACTCGTTAAACTCAGTCCTCTTACAGAAACTGCTGGCAAACTGTCTGCCAATACGCCTCCAGTTATTTGCGTATGTTCATTACTAGAGTTCAATAGAGCTGAAGTTTTAACATCTTGTTTTCCACCTCGGATCTTTTCGCAACATACTACCGGGTCCAAGTGTCAAGCAGTTTTTACGGATTTCATGAGCGACATAAAGGTTATTTGTTAACGTGTGTTAATCTATACGATATCATCTAAAGCAACATGAACTATACATATTGCAGCTTCAAATGTTTCTCCAGTTCCAGTTGGCATAACGAACAGGTTTCTGGAAAGACTTTATGGAGAAGGAGGGAACCCAAACCTAATTCCCAAAAAAGTGCGTGTTGGAGGATTTCTGAAGTGAATTGAAAGCTTTGATCATGCTAACAATTGTGTCAAAATCACCCAGTAACTTGTTCCCCACTAAGAACATTTCAAAAATACGCGATAAATCACTGTTGCAAATATCTATGGGAAACAAGCTAACTCACCACCCTCCCCTCCCATATACAAACCTTGGGTTGCCTTGGCTCTGCTCGGGCTCGTTCGGCAGCAAGTTTCTCAAGATGTAGATTCAGGTTCTTTAACTGAATGTTTTTTAACGGGTTTCCCGCGGGACGGCTCCGTCCCGCGCTCATAGTGGACGTAGAAGTGGCAGCAAAGTTAATCTTAGGGATCTTAAGCTGTACGGAAGAGGATGACTCGGGTATTTTATTAATCAGCTCTTTAGCCTTCCTAGCCTTGCTGCGCTCATCGATTAAACCCCCTACAGCTCTAAATTTAGCCAGAGGCCCGTCGCTAGCAGTAAAAGCGTTCTCCATTGCCTGATTATTCAACCCAGCAGCACGCTTAGTCGTAGCTGTCTTACTCATTTTGAGTTCAGGAGGAGGTTTGGATGGCGTGACAGGCGTGACCAAGTGGCTCTTGGTAAAGGGAACTGAGCAGGATGATGTGACAAGCTGTCCTTTGATTGGTACAGACAGTACGCGCACGTGCTTGTACTGCGGTCGCGGCAGGTCCACCTGGATGCACTGGTCTACCATTGTCTTGGGTGGTGAGTCTGTAGTAGTGTCGCATTCTATTTCTAGAGCTTCCTGGTTATCTTCAAACACCCCTCTTTCTACAACACCATCCGTTTCGCTACTGGTATCGAGAAGCATTTTCTTTGCTTTTCTTTCACCTTCCGAAGTAGAATCTGCTTCTGGTTTTCGTTTGAGATCTTTGGCTGCTCTGTGCCCGTTTGTCACAAATTCAAAACTGTTAGCTGCGTTCTCCGTTAGAGGAGTGCTTTCCACAGCCCTTGGGCTGACGATCACGCCGGCGGACCTTGGGGGATCCCATGTGGATGTCACTTCACTCTGTAGAAACACATCTGACTCAGTAAAGTCCTGTCTATCGTATCTGTTGTCGGCGCCATACGCCGCCAGGTTAGAATTCGATTTATCAGAAAGCCTCCTCTCGGTTGAATGTCTCCCAGGAGGTTTCTTTGCGGAGTGTTGTTGAATTTCAAACAAGCTCCGTCCCGCTAAAGGACTGGAAGGCTCAAAAAACACGTTCACTTTGGCCGCAGCGTTTAAGCTCGCCATACGAGGGGTTCTTCTTTGCGCTAGAGAACCGCCTTCCAAGTCCATGGACGTTTTATCAACGTAGCCCGGCGTGGGCGCCAAGCGTTCCAACATCGAAGTGTGCCTTGTGCGCGTACGCCGGTTACGTTTATGTTCTGAGACGTCTTTTTCACTCTCAAACAACGGAGGCGCATTATCCGTGGCATTTCCTACCGAATGTCTTTCTTGCACTTCCATGATCTCATCCAGATTGCTGATCGGCGTCTTTGAAGGGGGGTTATTCTGTTCAACAGAAGCTACGCAGTCAGTAGAATTCGCGGTCACGATGCCATCATTGTGCGATTTAATGTCATGCCAAGCGTTGTGGTTCCATTCTTGTTGGCTGTCGTCGTGTTTCTTTGACCCGCGTTTCTTCAGTCGTCTTGCCGCTGGTTGACGCTCACCGCAAGTCTTCGCCAGTTGTCTTCCTGATCGCGTCTGTAACAAAAATATTACGAACTGATCAGTCATCTAACAAAACAAAAAAAAAAACAGGAATATGTAGCGTCTGAGTAAATCTTAGTCTCTACTGGACCATGCCAACGTAACAGAGTGTCTTTATGGCCAAGTCCCACTCAATATACATAACCGCAATCTTGGTTTTCATGTGATGTTTTCGCCATCATATTGGATGACCTTAACAAAAGATTTTTGGCTGAGCGTATTTTAGTTGTTCATCCAACATGACCGCCAGGCTTTGAGAACAATTCGAAGGCGCTCCCAGGGCCAATTTCGAGTAGTACGGCTTTTAGTAAGCTGTTCTCACCGCCAGAAGCACTGGGATTTACAATCCCAAAGATAAACCATCCATACCAATTCACGTGAAAAAGTGCGTGTAAAACATAACTGCGCGTTTTACCAAAACAGCCATAAAGAAGACCAAACGCTTCAACAACGACCGAGTTCTCCGTTCTGATAGTCGTTTTCTCCGGACGTTTTCTTCTCGTAACTTCCATCATGCCCACTCGACAAAGCGGAAGTTAAGTTTTTATCAGCTTATCAATTCTCCGAGTTGTGAACGGGCACCGTTTTTTCTGCATGGGTTGTGTTCGCGAAGAAACAGTTCTCTCACAATACAGAATCTCTACATAATAAAGGAAAAAAACAATAAACATGCATGACTAGGCAGAAGGTATCACTGACAAGGTCAATTTAGTTCAAACAAAACGACAACATTCCTGTCGAACAGAAAAGAACTGTTTTCCATTTTGTTTTGACGCCCACAATTCATGAAATAATTCTATCTTGAAAGATGAATAGATCAGAGAACGTTTTACACGCAATGCGAGGCCACCTCTGAAGGAGTACGACGTATTTGATATCTCGGTTGGCTGTGTTGCCGTTAGGTTCGATGGTAGACGTCAACAAGGAAAAATATATGATAAGCGCTTTCTTCGATCTGCGGCCCACCTATAATAATGGCGTTATTCAGCGGTGCTCGGTGTACTCGGCAGTCGATCCAACAAACAAGCAATCAATACAATATTCTCAGACAAGCCATCCCTTCACATCAACCAAACAGAAACTAACTCAAACGAAGCCGTATTTAGTAGATTGTTGAAAGTAGTACCACATTTTTGTGGTTTAGCCCACGCCATAAAACAGCTTCGAGACGATTTCAGTGCATAAAATCTGAGGATATACGTCGAGGTTAGAACAATCCCTACGATAAAGACCTAAAGTTCGAGAAGATATCACAAGGAGAACCATTGCAGGATGTTTACTTAAGTTAATTCGGAATCGAATTGCGATGTAAAACGGCTGTAAATTGGAGCTACAATCATGGTTTGCTTACACTTACATTTTCGGTAGTTCATTGCCCGTTGGCAAATCAGGAAATCACTTTCACTATAGAATACTGATTTTTAAATACGTAGATGAAATCGAAAACACCGTACGATATCCACCGATTGTGTACACTGTTTTAATGAAACTTTTTATACTACAGTATTATTGACTTTGTATCGGGTGCGTGTTACGCACGCCATACTGAATCGAGGCCGACAAAACTCAGTTTCCATTTTTAGGCAGACACAAAAATTGTTAAACGATGAAGTACAGGTTATCCATAGATTTCTTCAAGTTTGTCCTTCGTAAGACGTCTTGATAATTTTCGGATTGTTATTAATTTTGTGATTATTTTGTCTTTCGACACTAAAATATTTCTTCAATTAGAGGCTAATTTTTTTACATCACAAAAGTCACTTTCGAGAGAAAACAGCAAATACGTCCTCTGGGATTCATAGATTACTATTCAAAGCAACACAAACCAAAATCCAACAAGGTAGTCCGCCACACACACACGCGAAGAAGCCGGCACGCGCTCCGCGTATGGCTGACACGTGGAGATGCTTCACAGACATCCCACCAGCAACAAAAATACGGAAAATACACGTGGTTGAGATTCACAGACGTCCCACGTGTTTCAGCCATAATTATTTTCACACCTTCAAGTCATCCTTGAGAGGTTTCTAACAAAATCTCTATACTCAATAAAATTGTAGACTGGAGTAAAATGTATCAATAAATCAATATCAGAGCCTGACCTTTCACTCTGTGAACAGTGTTTGGATTGTTTTTTATTAGAATTAACCCATAATGAGCCCTAAATGTGCATGCAAAAAGAAAGTTGAATCAATGAGTGTGCCTGACGAAAGAAATAACCAGCACATTGTGAGATTGTTCATCGTGCCTAACAGAATATCTGAAGACTGTTGATGAACTTGATTGTCATCAACTTACAATAAATAACCCACACAGCTCCGTACAAACAAAATTTAGCCAATGTCTTGAATACATGTCTTATGGTCTGGCCACAGCATTTTAGCTGAGTGGAAAATTTCAAGATTTACTCTTTACAAGTATAATCATAACGTGTTATAAACACATGGGAAATTTTTCTTACTTCTGTAATTAAATAACAGCATACAAGTTTCTGTAGTCTAAGTAGAAAAATTAACAATTGAAGTAGTCTTGCTCACTTTGATCTTGTTTTTTATCACTTGACCCTTTCATATCAGCTATAATAAATTTTTGACTTTAGCTAGACTTTAAAAGTTTCCCGAAGAAGGAGTATACACAACTAACACCATGTCATCGCTTAGATGAGATCTTATTACTGCAGGGTATTGACTAGCCACTTGGTAAAGCCTTTAAAGTTCAACTGGCTTATAGCTTGCAGCATTCAACTCAAGGCTAGACAAATACACTAAGTAGGAAATGAAATGGCAAAACTTTTGTAATTTCACTTGTTGAACATATTACAACAGTTAACTTGCAACTAGAAATCTACAAGACTGTTTTTTTTATTGACTTGATTGGCACACACTATCTAAGAACCTTTGGTCGACTTAGCTGGTAAACATGAAAACAGGAAGTTTGTTGTTTTCTGAAGAACCATTTATTTTTGGTCTTGAGATCTCAGACAGTCGTGAACAAACTTCTATCAGACACGCAATGTTACTCTGAATGCTTCCTCGGATTCACTAGTTAATAATTTATTTTCAACACAAAAATGCTGAAAAAGGTAATAAAAGCTGTCACTAAAAACCGAAAACAGCTGAGCAAAACACTGGGCATTTCTTGACACAAAGCACATGTTCCGTCATCTTACCATCAGAGAGAATCAG
This sequence comes from Micromussa lordhowensis, assembly GCA_964020085.1. Classification (NCBI taxonomy): domain Eukaryota; kingdom Metazoa; phylum Cnidaria; class Anthozoa; order Scleractinia; family Lobophylliidae; genus Micromussa; species Micromussa lordhowensis. Next base: position 9,754,130 of record OZ026607.1, read on the forward strand.
TTCTGTTCATAAAAATACCTCTGGATAATCATACTTTTCACTGATGTACTAGGTTCAGCGAGTTCTGTATTAAAGAGAAGCCAGTGACATTTGGTCTTCACTTTCAAGGAGCAGGGAAATGCTGATTTTATTCCGTTAAAAAAGACAATCTGTGCCTAGTTGCTCAAAGAGCTAGATATTCTTATCCACCGCACAGGTCAATATACAGTGGATAACTGTCAAATCCATATATGCTATTCAGGGGAAAGTAGCTTAGCCAGCAAATAGTGTTTAAATAATAGGTCATATAATTTTTGCATTTTGATTGGTTCTTACTTTTGATCTGTTGGAGGACAGAGGCACAGATGGCATCATTAACATTCTTCTTTGTTTCCTTATTATATAAAAAAAAAACAAGAAGATTCCATGTTGCCATGCATCTGTTCAGTAATACATGTAGATCACAGAAGACGTCAAAATGTGGTAAGAACATCAGTGACACACTCAGCACCGCGTGTGCCACTTTTTTGTTCTTACCATATTTTGACGTCATCTGTGATCTATTACTGGACAGATGCTCAGCAACATGGAATCTATTTGTTAATAACCATTTGACTAACCAAGGCCAGAGCACTGGAAAGCACTGTAGTATTTCACAGGTTGCAAGCATGTGGGTTTAGACAGTAATTAAGATGTTTTCATTGCAACTCAGAGTTAATTTCAGCTGAAAGGTATACCATAAAGATCTCTTTAGCATCCTTGATCTTTCTTTGTGCTTACTTACACTCTTTTCTATAATCAGTAGACTAGTGTCTGTTAAAAAAGGTCACTCCAAAAGCAATACATTGTTTTTCCGAGTAACAAACTTGCAAAACAGGAGTTAGAACTCTCTTTCAGCTATATACCCTACTGGTAGAGAGGGTAAAGGTTGTCTAACTTAACAAATTATCACCAATTGTCACTTACAATAGCATCTCATCACATTCCTTCTTAGAGAAACCTTTTTCAGAGACTCCATGCATACATCCAAATTTGAAAAAGGGTGAAAAAGGTTTCTCTTCGAGACGGCTAAGAAATAAAATTCTTTAACAGCAGAAGCGATTTCAACAAAGTAGCATTAACAACTAACTTTACTAAACAATTGAAAAAAAAACGTCATGGAAAAATGCCTCAACACCAAATTTTGCGTTTTTCATAGCACTACCTTCTCTAATTGTCTACTAATCCAATAAAGTCGCTACGTAGATGTTCAATATCGAATCTTGTGAAGTAAAATATACAATTTACTTCACCGTTTTGCCAATCATAATAAAGCTAGTAACCTTCGATATCTTTAGCTTTCAATTTGGATTTCTCAACGCCACGTCATCTCGAAAACGGAAAGTTCTATCGGCAATGATTTGTGAACTTGAGTTCGCGAGTGTGACGGCAAAACCCACTCGCGCCTAAAACCGTTTCACGCGTGACAAGAAAATGCTTCGGGAAACCCCCAAGATAGCAAACTTTGCACCAAATTACTGCACACCTCAGTTCCAAGTGATATTTGAACCAGAAGAACGAAGTGTGCGGTCTCAGAGGGTTTGTACGAAAACGAAACAAACGGCTGGCGCCATTCGCGTTGAATAAATTAGAGGTTTACGCGGGTTCCACTCGATATTTCCTCATCGCGGCGATGTTAACGGCGCGAAATAACTTACCTTGAAGCCCGAATCCCTAGATTGAAGATGTATTCGCTATAGCATAGCCTCTTCTTGGTATTTTTGTACATGAACAATGTCAAACTTCGCTGAGATGTTCGCTGATACGTATGCCCAGACAAAACTACTCGACGAGTCCAACTTCGAGATCCCTCGAGTCCCAGAATGCACTGCGAGCAAAACTATGTCCACATCGTAACGAGGCCCTGTTCATGATGTTCTCAAAAAGCCACGTGTGGTGAAGCGCGGAATAAGAAAATTGACGAAAACAATTTTCTTTCCGATCGGATTCTTGTTTCGTCTTTCTCTAAGACTATAGATTGATCAGAGAAGAGTGATGAGCACGATCGCAAAGAAACTTTTTTCGGTCATGATATTTGTTTTCGCTGATTTACCGTCAGTGTATTTTTGTATTCTCTCAGTGGCAAACTATGAGCGGGGCTATTATCATAAGTCCTTGTGATGACAGAGTAACGCTGGGTGAACAGCTGAAACAACACTGACTCTGACTAGGTACTGCACTGTTGCTTCAGGACTATTATGCTGTCTTAGTGAGCGTCCGCAAATTCCGTACAGAAAAGACAGACGTTCAAGGTGCCAGGATATAGTGTAGTGTTTTTTCAATGTTTCAACCTTTTATAAGACCATAAATAATCTCAGACAAATATTTTCCGTCTCACCTTGTAGCTGGAGAGCCAGTTCCTTTCACCTTTACGCTTTATTTCCACACAAACATTACCTACGTCAATTGATGTTATCTTAAAATTTCCACAGACAAATCATCTGATCTGATCCGAGAGCATAGCCAATAGTGTTTCAGCTTGAGCCAAACGCTATAAATTCACTTCCATTCGCAAAAACCAGACGATGATATGATTTTCTAAGCTTGAAATAGCTGGCAGATGTTTTTCCACTGATACAAATAGCACTTTATTAAAATAACTTTTTTTTTTTGCCAGCTGGTGCAAACTACAAATTTTCTTTTACAACAATTGCTAAGGAAACATACATGGCGATTGAGACAAATCGATTTGCTAGTTTAACAAATGGAAAGCGGTCGGGATAAAGTCGACAAATCAACCAATCGACAAGCTTATATACCGTATCAGACAATTCAAAATAATCTAGATAGTGCAGTATTTTACATTTGGTAAATACGGAACATTATTTACGGCGTCATATCAAGCTTTGTTTCAGATGATCTCGCTATTGTTTTATAGGAACGAGTGATCTGTGACACTCAGAACTGTGTTTATTGGTTGGAAATAGAAGAAAACGTCGTCCCCACATTAAGAAATATCGGAGATTGAAATAAATTGTATCGAAAACTATAACTCAATTTGGACCGAGACGGCTTTTCACTGAACCATATCGGTTTTTATTTTCGATAAATAAGTAAAACACTATCAGACCGCTATGACGTACAAACAACTGATAGAACTCAGTTTATACTTGGTCTATTTGGACTAAACTCAATGCCTAGCTAAATTTTCAAACTTGAAAACTAATTCTATTGTCCTTAGATTGACGTCCATTTTATCGTCTTGCGAATCCATTTCACTAGAATACAAACGATTGAAGCCGAACCTTCTTCCTTTTCAGTTTCGCAGTTAGATAAACAACATGATATGCCAATACACCACAGCGACGATGCTATATGTAAATATATGACTACACTGAGCCAAGTAAACGTATCTTACGAGGATTAAAAAGAACTAGCACTGAGAAGAAAAACTAAAGCCTTCCTACCCTGAAGATGTGGTCAGATTTTATTTGGAAACAAGAGAAAAAAGAAACCGCAGGCGTCACAAACTAACTACCGTGACGAGCTGTAGTTAGTTACATAACCTGCACTAGACTGCGCTGGTGGGCGAACTTCCCACTGCTTCAGTCATTCCTTCTTTCGCAATAAACTGAACACATGAAGCTTGTGTTTTTCCACTGTTGGGGATCCTTTAGAAGGGCACATGATCGATCAACGCACGCGTTTATTAGCTGGATAGAAACTTAGGCTTCTATTCATCACTTACCTGGCCTTTAATAAAAGGGTACAGCTTCGTATGCTGTAAGGAGTATCACCCAGAGAGGTCAACTGCCGATGCCTTGACGGAGAAATCTCTCAGTACTCCTTTACTGGCCGGCTATCTCTTCACCTACATACCTTGTGGAGCATTTGTGGGAGAAAAATTCTAAGTATCTAGACAGTGGGCGGTCTTTGACGGCTGGCCATCTATAATTTTAAGTCACTCAGAGATTTCCGTTTCAGAATCTTCTTATTTGCAGAGTGAAAACAAGGAAAGCGGCGCACCTGAATAACTTAGACTGAGAGGGTCCATTGATAGAAAGACTACAGAAACGACAGTACCAGCTGAAATTATCATGGCCGGTAATGATATGAAGTAGAAGAATCAATAATGTTCTGGCACATTGCCTGTATTAGAGCTTTTTAATAGGAACGCATAACTTTCTAAACCAAGTGAGTACGAGTCACCCAAATGTATGATTTCATCGAAGGACAGATTTTCTGTAAATCGTTTTAGTTTTATCTCAGTAATTATTAAGTAGAATCGTTCTGTTCTTTTGAAAGAATAAAGGTTCTTTCTTTTGTTTGCAATTCCTATGGCTCTTGTACACCTTTTCGATAGAATTGGAATTTCCGTTGAGGCAACGTTATGATGAAACAACACCATGTCGATGAACCGTCCAAACTGTACCGTATAAACGAACCAATTTCCGTAACTGTTGGAAACAACGAACACCGATATATATCTTTAGTTTGTGTGTACTTTTGTACGATAGGCTGCCGGTCTTTTGTTTAAAAATACACAATTTTAGTCCTGTTACATGAATAAAATTCAGTACAGTATAATCAGCCTTTATTTTCTAAATCAATTCAGAAAAGTTCAAGTAACGCGAGAAACGTGTAAATAATATCTCACGATATCTGTGCGTCTAGGAGGCAGTTTTACAGGTTTCCTGTAACCTTCTAATTGTTATCCTACCTGCGTAATTCAAACACCAAAACTCAAATGTTTCAAAATCAGGATTTAAGGGGAAAGAAATCGTTGGATAATAAATCTCTCATCAGACGTTTTGAGGCGTCATTTCAGATTTTCAATCGCCCCACGTGGTCGTCAAAAAGCTTCAAAACATTGTGAGACCGGTTTAATAACTGACAACGTTACAAGATACACCAAAATGTCTCAGAGAAATGGGTATTATTACTATAATAAAAATATTTGAATTCAAACAATTAGAGAGGTTTCGACAATATATACATTACCCTTTTTGTTCAGCCCTTAGTTCCCCGGCCTGCCAACCTGAATCAAATTTTACTGCTTGCTATCTAAGTGAACCTCTCGCAGAAGATAAATTTTGATATCACTCTTTCCTATCTTGTATTTATTTTGCTGCTACGCGAAAATTTCAGCGGTGTGGGGAGGGCATTAACGCGCATGACGTAACAGTGACGCAAGTGCGTTAGTGTTACATGTACATCATATCAGTCCTGCAAGACGCTTGAAGCTTACCAAGTGAATATCCGCAAGTATTGCCGAATTGCATAACAAGAAAGCGAAATCCTCAACCTTCAGTAACTTGAGCGGAGTATGACGTTACGATGTACATTAATTAAATCGTATTCGTGGGGCTTTCATTTCAAGTTGTTTATTTGAAGGCACACCGAACGTGGACTTAAGCACAGCCAAATCGGATTCACTACTCTCTGTAATTCCGAAGTAAGGTTTTATGATCAATACCCAATTAATATAATTCATCCAAAATGGTTTTTTAGTGTTTAAAAAAAAAAACATTTTATCGAATTGCTAAGAATGTATTGGTTCTCGCTTTACATCAGTATTGCGGGGCCTAAAAATGCTTTCCCATTAATTCAAAATTTCCTATTAGTAGCTGAACTTACTGCAGAATAACGAAACAACTTGCAGATAAACAGAAGAAAAGCATTCAGTCTAGAAAATACTGTGCCGTGGTAGTAATTACCAATTTCAAAGCAAAATTGCTCAACTGATATCTTGAAATCAACTATCCGAGCTGCAATCAACGCTGCGAATAAACTGAAGAATAAATTGGCTGTTAGACAACGCCAGTAAGTGAAAAAAGCCTTCTAATTCGATGACGTTGGTTGACGGGGGATCGATGAAGCTTGTTTATTTAACACCCACGAGTGATCAACACATCATGTCTCCTTACAATGTCAACAACTTTTACGTCATGCATTCTTTAAACTTAGGAACTTGGGAACAAAGAAATCATCAAGCACATTGTATTGCCACATTCCCTTTTACTATTAAAATTCAATTTCAACAAAATGCAGTAACTTAATAGCTTAACTGGGCATTTAGAAAAATAGTGATGCGAATAAAAAGGAAGAGTCAGTATAAGCGAGAATACTGCTGATTGTTTTGTTTCTATTTTCTGTTACCCGCTATGTCATTCCACCAAAGAAACCAAAAAACACTACACTGTCATTGGGAAAAAAACGATGAATTACCTCTCGCATTGTATAACGAGCAAGTTCGCACCGACATATCTTTGTAGTATCTCTCTGTTTCATCATGGCTATTTGAAACGGCTATGTCAGTTTTGTAGTTTTCATGGCTGGACCAAAGTGAATTCTTTGTGACAGGTCATGTGTGCGTGCTCCTTTGCGGTCCTTTGTATTTAGGAAAGAGCGCATGTAAGTTATGTCTACTTTTGACTACTTCAACCGAGACTTCTATTCGTCGTAGCACAACAACGCTCTTCATGCGACGTAGAGTGAATTATACTTTGTACACATTGGTACTCATTCAGGATAAACGGCTTGGGAGACTGAAGTACATAACTAATCACTAAGTTTATTTTCTCGTGAAGGTATTCTCGCAGCTGACAACAACACCATCCAAGATAATTTAAATTAGCAATGTACACATAAGTATGTTGATTTGATTGTTATAAGATTTCGTTGACCGTAACAATTTGATATACATGTAACTCAAAAACAACGCTTTTTTTCCTGATATCGAAATATATCCTTAAGATTGGACAAAAAAATCTGAGTGAAGATTAACTGAGTTACTTGATAATTTTCCGCGTTTAATCTCAGTTATACGGGCGCCATTTTAATCTTGGACTGCTCTGTAATAACTTCTTCAGTGTAAAGTTATTCCTTATTTCATTGCCGACTTCATGAATGCTGTGAGAACATTTCGATATGAGAAAGAGTCAGTCCTGGAAATCAGTGATTGGAAAATTTTCGACAATCGATTGGATATTTTTTGGAAGCTGACCTGTTGCTAATGAACTTTGTGGACCCTTGTAACTTTACTAATAAAGACAATTCGCAAACTTCTGAAGCCGTGAAAATACATCATGCAAGACAAAAATTATACGATTTTGACTGCTATGTTGCGAAAGCGAAGCTATTTTGTCAAAATAGTCTCGTCCTAGTCACCCGGGCTGGAGTGTTCATATGGGAGAATTTTCATCACCGAGATCCAGCCCGGCTTCTTATACGAAAACATCGAAATAGCCGGAGTGGCCAGGCCTCGAGGCCAGCCCGGTTGACCGTGCTCTAATTTACGATACGAATATCGTATCTCTTTTATTAAAATTGAATCTTTATGCTATCATTACCGACCATATTAAATAAGTTGCATGAAGACGTATATCACATAAAACGAATGTCAAACAAACAGTTTCAGTTAAATTCGAGTTATTTTGCCAATAGTTAAAGATTGTAACTACTATGTACTCTTTATAGAGATTTAAAATAGTTTCTGTTTCTCAGTCTAAGATTTTTCAAATGTAAGTTTTAAAACAAGTGCTGGACAGTCTGCTTGGAGCAGTAAGTTCGGCTGATGATGCTCACATGAATGTTCATCTAAATGATTTTCCTGTTTGAAGCCTTGGATATTTATTCCTTACGAGTCTAGCTTGAGAATTTGTTCCGTATTATACGCCGCTTTAAGACTAGAATAGTCACTTTATCAAGGTTTTGAGGTTATTTTTTTTAACAGGTTTTGAGGTTATTTTTTCAGAGCCATGACTTAACAAAACTGTGTAACACAATAGACGAACTGCAAACAGATATATTATGTATTAAATATTCAGTTTATCGTAGTTCATTGCCCATGTAGTCAGTAATTAAGGAACTAGAACAAAGCCTCTCGCTTACCAAAACAAGCAACCCACATCACTCAGGGATACAGAGCAATACTCTCTTCTGTCTTAACGGAGTCCAGCATGCAAGAAACGTTTAGGAAACGTTCTCTATATGTCACATGTGCGGGGCATAAGTTAAGACCTGCACGCCGCGAGTTTATTCTGGTATTCAAAACAAAATCAAAACAATTTGCATATATGATACTCAGCTTTCAGTCTCTCGTTTCTCGTGAAATCGAAACGGAAAGGTTTTCGCCGATTTCCCCGAAATTTCCCAAACAAACTTACCTTCTCCTAGTGGATTAGTTATTCTCGTTTCCCTGTTCACACAGATGACCTCGGCAAATTGTGCTGATACAATTATTTCAGCGACCATTTAGACTTTCCGACAAGATCATGTGATACTGGCATTAGCAATAAGAAAACAACACGTCATTTCTTACCACACGGAAGCCGCACGCGTACGCCTTTTCCAGTCCGTGTACGTCAGCACTTGATTACAGTTGATTAGCGAAAATTCTCGCCAGCAAATCGGTTCCTTTATACACAGTCAACAAAGCTGCCACTTTTGAAGCGTTTTGAGAACTTACATGCATCTGTTCATGTGTCGCGTAAGGCCACGAAATTTATACTGTCTGATATTGACAAAAATAGCAATCAATGCTGACTCAACTCTGTCAGTTTGTTAGTTCCTTTAGTCCACGTCACGGTTACTAAATATGGCTATTTCTAGACTAATATGGGTTTGTGATGGACTAAAGGAAGTTTGTTAATTTACTTTTAAGGCTGTTTTAACACTTCAAGTATATAGCTGGTACTCTATTGAAGGGGACAGCACTAATCAAGTCGTTATTTAAAATCAAAACCTTTATCACTTTATGCCAAACAACCTTTCTTTCAAGAGAATTTATTTATAGCTGTTGTTGTACGTAAAATAACCACATTATCTCCCTCGGGGTTGTGTTATAACTGTAGTTGTAAGTAACATATATTCCCCTATGGAGTCATCATTAGTATACGTTATGGAGCAAAGATAATTGGAAAGTTCAGTAATTAACCATCCAATTCAATTTCCTTTCCAGCTAAGAGAGTATGAGCGTCGCTCTTGTGTTTATCGCCTATAAAATTATATTTAGCGCATGTTTTATTGATCACTGCGTCATGTTTCAGTTTGTCGGTATAAAATCTGATGTAGCCCAGCGTTAAATTGAGAAATTACATGTAACCCTGTGAACTCAGGTATGGGTGAATATCGGCGGGAAATAAAATGCTGAAAAGAAGGTAAAGAAAATTCAGGAAGCCGTTTGATTTTTAGAGTTGGCAAGTTGTTCAGTTGTGTCGTGCAAGACCTAGCTGGCTTTTCCAATTTGGTGAGACTGAGCGAAACGAACTGACATTTTGTGCTATTCCGCAGGACCGGCAAATCAATGTACATGTGCAATCAAAATAAATGTAATAATACGTGATCATCTGTTACTTTATTTCAAAAGCTTGTTGCTTTGCTGTAGCTCAGTGATTCCTGTGGTGAATATAGCAGAGATAACACCTTTCTTGCTTGTTGGGTAATTGAACGCTGATGGCCGCCGAATTTGCTTGTCTCAAAGTAGGTCAAAGAAGGGCTCTGTATTCAGTTCCAGTTATTACTGTCGTTTAACTCTTTCTCCGTGAGTAAAGTAAATTTTTGAATATTTCCTCAGCGAGAATATTTCCTTAATTACAAGAACTCGGAGAAATCCCTTTAGGGGAATTGTGAAAAACCCGCTAAAATTTTGTATCTCAACCGGTTCTACCTGCTGAGTCAGCTAGGAAACCCTTACCACTCTGAACCAACCGTCGCCGAGCTTCAATTTGCGAAGCTAGTTTACAATCAGTCGCTCTCTTGGCATTAGAGCCAGTCGGCTCTTGAACAATTGAGTAAATAAGTTATCTAACCCCCATTGAATCTGATATCGGGTGACAATTAAGGAGGTATTGATCATAAGCTGGTCGTTCGTCCATCGAGTAACGTAGATAGATTAAAAGTAGCCAAGGTAGCAGTCCGGACAAACACTAGCGTTTTCCAGGAATTCGGTTAGTTGGGATGAAACACAAAGGAGAGCAAGAGAAAAAAAAGACGAGGATAAGTGTTAAGATATTGCAAAGTTACCAAGATAAAATGGCCGGACCAAAGGCAATCGCCGTCTTCCGCCAGACAGAGCTACGACGTCACACGTTTAAGTTAGTTGTTCTGCCGACAGGGTTACGAGGCGGCTAACGTAAAGCTAGTCTTTCTTTTATATTTCTCAGCTAAATGTGAGCCGAGCGACGAGGAAGAAATAGAAACGTCAAAAACTTGAAAGTCATCCTCTACCGACCAAGCGACTCAGCTAAGAAGGAAGATTAAAGCTTGTTGCTCTGTTCTTTATCAGCAGATTCAGCGCCTATCGATTTACTTACTGACGTAAGGGAACCGGACAACTGAGAGCTTAGGGCCAGCAAATTTGTCAAAAAGCTGATTGTGCGGGTCGATCGCTTCAACTGTTTGAACATAGTTAGTATGGTTTGAACTACCGTCACTGTGCGCCGACTTGTTCTCCGGCAGTTCTCATCATTAAGTCTGTAGTCAGAGTACTAATTTCCGAAACTAATTGAGCTGACTATAAAACCAACAAGGATTCAGTTTGGTTTCCTAAACTTATATGTTACTTGCTTGATCATAACTTGGCTTTTGAAATTCTAATTAAGGGAGAAACTTATGTTGCACGTGTATCATCATCAAGCTATTGTGACCAGGCAGCAAACGTGCGAGTTCGCTATGCGACATGATGAAGTATATACCGTTCCTTAGCTTTTTTTTCCCAGATTTTAGACAACATTCCATCAGCAATTAGCCGATTCTCTGCTAGAAATACCAAAGCTAATATGACAGAGGTCGAGTATTCAGTGCGGGCTCTTTAACCGACGCCGATATCGGTCTGTACACGGGAAAGAACCCGCCGCCGGTGATTTTGGTTTCGTTGGGACTGGTTGTCGCGTCAATGATAACACTATCAAGCGTGATAACAGTTATTCATAAACTTTTTACAGAAGCTGATGGAACTACTAACAAAATTTGAAACTGTCTAGGGGATATTGCTGAGTATCGCATGGGAAAGGGGGAAAAGTGTGAAACGCGACGGCAGAAGATGAAGAGAGTCACTAGAAGAAAGAAACACGAAATCGAAATTGTCACAGTATTCCATGCTAGAATTTAAAATCAAACACAGTTGATCAAGAAGAACTATCCAGTTATCTAGCAAATGACGCCTAAAGAAATTTAACGGTCAAAATACAATAGCATGCAGATTTAAATGAGGTTTAAAATTCAGCATGCAACTGAGTATAAATTAACACCGGCCCGGCTCATGCCGCGACTACGTGTCCATTTGCCCGGTCTAATTCCATCTTGTTCAATGCTTAGTAAAACAGTTAACTAACTGTCTTTATCCCGAGTATATATCTTCACCATGTCTTGACATGAAGCACCGAAAAAACAAGTCTTTACAGTCTGTTTCTCTTGAAACTGTTAAGCTTTAGTCAAGATCATCATAGCCACACGATTAGTGACAATGACTTAGATTTAAAGAGCGCTAGATGAATGATATCCACTATTAAACCCGCTAGACGGAATGACAAGAACAAGATACACAACCTGTATGAATTGAGAGCTGAGCTGGGCGCCTTCCCTGTCTTTTTGGAGCTTTCTTGATTCTGAACGCCTGGCGGCCGCCATATTGAATTTATTTGTTTCTGTGAAACTGGTGGAGAAATGACGTATATATGCATGAAAATGAGATACGGCAAAAGAACTGCTAGGAAAAGCAAGCATAATTCAGCACACGGAAAGAAGAGCCCTGATTATTATGCGTGTTTAGTTTGTTGAATAAAACAGTAAAAATTGGACAAACGGACGATATAACGAGTTCGGCTGCAATATTCAAAGCAAAGTTTTACTCTCCTTTTGCATTAACAGGTAATTTAGATTTTTTAATCATGAATAAATCATAACTTAACCGCAAACTGCCTCTTACTAAACCTATCAAATCGATCCCCTTGATCCAATTTGTCACTAAATTACCTTCGAGCTATAACTTCTTTTTTATATTTTTTATCATCAAGCGCCGTGGAGAGTCGTGAGAGCGATAC
>OZ026607.1:9771131-9791131 GCA_964020085.1 Micromussa lordhowensis
ATTTTTAAAGCGGTTCAACTGTATATATTATCTGCTGATGTGATAGTATTGTTTTGGTTATTTTAGAGATTCTGGGAATACCTTCAATCCGGAGGGGGGAGGGGAGGGGCAGATTCAAGTACTTAGGGGAAGGATTGTTAGACTTGTGGCCCAATTCTTACATTTTATAAACGCTTGTAATACATGTAGTAAACAATTCGACTTAATCCTAAATTTGTGAAAATTTTTGACATCTATATTTACTTGACATTGTAACACTGGCGTCAAAACATTAAACAACAGATCTTGCTTGAATTATTTCCAGACTTTCTCATTCAAATCATTCAGAAACGGGAATGAGATCAACTGTAAATTATTCCACAAAATGGGTCGATCCACTTGATAACTTTGCGCAAACGACGACAATGATGTGTCAGAAATACGTGTATAATATAATTCTGGTTTGGTAAAATTCACAATTGCCTTAATTAAATGAGACCCAATGTCATTCTGAACGTGTTATTTATAGGCTGTGTATGCATCGCTTCACTGCACGTGCAGGGTAACAGGACATCAGTGGTCACGCCGAAGAACTTAGAAACACTTTTGATTCACTATTCGGCCCCCGTAGTCTGCGTATTCGTCAATTGTGACGTACATACTGTCAATAGTAGACAGAGCTCCCAGTATTGAGCCCCCAATCCATGCGGAATACCTTCTATTGTCAGGCGCACGCACTGTTCGTATCTTTGGGTTGATTTTGCTGAGTTCGTTTTGAAGTCTCGGTACCAGTCCCTTCATGAGGGTCGTACCACCAGAAAGAACGACATTTCGTTGAATGGTGTCCTGCAGCTCTGGCGAACACCTGAATAGAAAGAAATTAAATTGCTACCATGCCTCAACGCAGCTTAAACAAAAGAGAACTTTGTATAGTTTTCACTGAATTAACATATGTGGCGCTTAGTTTGATTTACGCAGTGCGCTCCCACTAATCAGAATGACCATGAATGAAGATGATTTTCCAGCCAATCAAACCCAACCACGATTTGGGTTACGTGTCTTTTCCCGCGTGTGGCGCCGTTCACTTGTTTGAGATCTAATAGGCCATTTCCGAGTTGTCTTTTGCCTCTGTGTCAAAACTAGTCTTCATGCGACACCATTCATATAAAAATGATTTCCGCCTACAGGTCAGCCCTACAGGTCAGCCCTACAGGTCCATTTTCATTCAAGTCAAACTCATTTTCATATGAAAGGTTTTACACCAGGACTCGTTTTGAAACAGAGGCACAAGGTAACTCGGAAATGACCTATCGGCTCATCAAATAAGACATTTCCAGATTTCGCTCCTCATTGACTGAATGTCTAGTCCGTGCATGTTGTTCTTTATTATTATTTTCATGATATGAACAGAACATAACAAAGTAACTTAAACTGAAAAGTAGAGAATGTCACCTTCTGAACGCATTGTTCACCAACTTGTGCATGGGTAGCTGCGAAGCAATAGTGTCATCTACACCCAGAAGAGTTTCAGGATCGAACAAAGGTTCTGCAGTACTGATCATCTCACTGCTGATGTCAACTGTCTGACCATCAGGCAAGCTGTAGAACTTAGTTAGAGCAGCATTGGTCTTGAACTGCTTCAGCTCAGAAGAATAATCTGTGAAAATATATAAACTACAGATTGCTTCTGAGCTATCTACCTCAATAAAAACTGTATGACACATGTACTGTATGACACTCTTTTGCAACTTAACAACATACAATACAGCGTCCCGGGCAAAAAAACCTTATAGGATCTCTCGAGATTCCCAAAGACCAGTCAAGGATCTCTCAAGGATCCTTGAAATAATTTAGGAAAGTCTCACAAGATGACAAGGATCTTACAAGATCATTTGGGATCATCTACTGTAAGGTCTTCCAGTATTTGAGAAAGATTTAACCAGGATATTACACAAAATATTTTGAATTGCTATATAGCTGGATTTTAGTTAAATATAACATGCACTCTTATTGGTTTGTTTGTGGTCTAAATATAAATGCCACCTAGCGAAAACAACTAAAATTAAAATTAATTAACAATTAAAATCAATTAATTAAGAATTAATTAACAATTAAAATCCAACAAAGTTAGTACCGTTTTATCAAGTTCTGAAAATGTTTTCAATAATTATTATGGATGAAACTTCAAACCAAGAGTTCCCTAAACAACAGAAATCCATATTTGATGTTTCCTCTGTGCTTATTAATTTTATTGCAGAAATTATAAAATGATACCCAATGGTGCTATGTTTTGGACAAAAGTTCATTACAATCTGCCAAACTTCAAATGAGTGATAACAACTCATACCAAGATTGATGTACCCAATTAATCATTTTTTTTTTTGTGATGTGTTCACACTTACACGACTGTAAACAACAGTACAAGTTTAAAAAATTAATCATTTCCATCTGGTTTCTGTACATGAATAAAGATTAACAATAGTTGTAATGATATTACCTTGTGCTACATATGCCATAGTTTCTTTCATGTTATTCACAATCTGCCAGCCAGATGAAGAGTGGAAGTTCTGTCCTTTGTTGTCCCTAAGCAGCTTCTGTAGATTATCTGTGAGTGACTGGCCACCAATGTCAAGTTCCTGGACTGTATGGGCTAATAAGTATCCCTCATAAATTGCCGCAGCTTGAGTGACAGAGAACCCAGAGGATAGACACATGCCCACAGTCAAGCCAGATGCATACAACGACAGTACAAGTTGATTGGCAAGATACATTGCAGGGGCACCAAGGTGCTCAAACATAATCTGGAATCCAAGAAGACAGATAAAGTTCACAACTATATGTATAGACTCGACATAAGCTGTAAAACCCTCACTAGGATCACTTAGGTACATGCTGGCACTGAAATTATCCCATTTTCTACAGCAAATGGGACTAAGAGTGTTGCTCCTCCCCCCTATTCAATTGTAAACGGCATATCTGTCTTGTAGATTTTGAGGAGGCCCTATCACCAGCTACTTTTTTCATTCACCCTTGGTGACTGCCCTGAAAAATGAACAAGTGGCACTTTATTTAAATGAACATAATTTATGTAATTTGGCTCATATTACATGTACAAGACCATTGTACAAAACAAACAGAAAATTGTGTTGCCTAATTTGCTCAACAAGACTGAAAACAGGCAAAAGAAATTAAATTAATAGTTTTTAAACTATCAATTTTATTTTTTTTGGTCTGTTTTCAGTCTTGTTGAGGAAATTAGGCAACACCCATAGTTTAGAGAGTTTATGCACTTCCTACAAAACATAGGCACGCAAGATGTGCAAGAGCTATTTTTTATGTAGTCTCAGAGATAGGAGCATTCATGGAGCTGTTTACAGTAATGATTTGGTTAATTTGACAAGTCTTTTTGGTTGTGATGTACAGCAAGAGAGAAACTGGGAATTTATGATATACATGGTAAGATAACTAATTAGTAAGCCATAAAATGTTTGACTGAACAAACTACAGTGATCTGACGTGTCTCCAGATTAATTTAGATACCATTTTATTTTCTAACAGGCAATTTGATTTGATCTTTGATACAATCCACACTGTGATTGGTGTGACACACGCACATGCATAACTCCCCGCCACTCACAGATCTCATAGCCCTTTCAACCCCCAGGAGGAATTTTGCTCAAAAATACTCAAGTTAAGAGAACTTTTCGCATTTTATACAAGTCGTAAGTTTACCCTTTTTACACAACAACACTACTTCACCGAAAATAGAAAGAGAGAGGAAAAAAAACCCTTGCTGATTCATTGAAAGTCTGATATAATTAAACTGCACTTTAATTTGACGCCACCCACACTTCAAAGAACATTTGAACAGTTCTCATACTTTTTACCTTTAAAATATTGGACTAAAATGAATGTCATCAAATAAAACTATAAACTGCTACTGCAGAGACACAAAAACAGTTTAGAAATGAAAGCTTCTTTTTTGTTTAATATCCTGGAAACAATAGCCAACAACTTGTAAGCTCTAATTGAATTTACTTCCATATGAAAAACAAAAGTGTCAAGTTACCATTTATAACTAAAAATAGCAAACATCTCTTGCGAACGATTTACTCCCATATGAAAAACAAAAGTGTTAAATTACCCTTTGTAACTAAAAAATAAAAATATCTTGTTATATTTGCATGCAACAAGAACAAAATAATCGCTACCTACACTTACTCTTGTAAACGTTAGAACTGTCTCAAATTTAAATGGTCTTGTCTCCTCTAAAACATGTCCTAAGAACTAGAAGCGACGATTTGTGACCTCTAATTGAATTTACTCTTTGTGAAAAACAAAAGTATCAAGTTACTTCTGTAACTAAAAATAAAAATATCTGGTCCATTTGCATATTACTAACTCACAAACTGCTTCAAAACTCAAGACTCATCTTGTTCATAGCTATAATCCTTAGCCTAACCCATAGAAAATGAAGAAGTAAGCCCAATATATGAATACTTCCTCCCCTTTTATAGAAGAATAAATATGGCCGTTCTGAACTGTATCGGGATTAAATCTTCTCACAAACCATTTACCTTTACATCAGAAAATTTGATTGGTAACATATTAAGAAATAAGAACGTTACTCTGGTTAAACTACTCTGGGACTTTTGAAAACATTGTACATATTTTTATACAATTTTTAACCAGAGTAACGTTCTTATTTCTTAATATGCTTCTATCACCTGGTTAAAGGACCATTTTTAAAATTTGATTGGTGTTTAATAGTAGATCCAATCTGATTGGTGTGACATACATATACATCTCTCACTGATCCACTCACTGAACCACTCATCCATAACATACCCGACACACCGACTAAGAGGTATTGTTTTTACAAAAAAATAACTCAATATTTTAAAGATTCCAGGAAATATCTTGTCAAGGGTCAAATAATTGGGGACTTCCAAAAATGAAGTTTCACTGTTAAAACAATATTTTGAACATGTAAATTAAGAGTAACAGAGCCTTCTTAACCACTTTTTGTTGCAGGGAAGCAATTGTGTAATGACAGGAGCTAGTTTCACCTCAGCTATTTTCTCTCTGTTCTTCCTTGGTGTATTGGCAACTTCTGTGATTAAGATTGGGTGGTTTCCCTCTTCTATTCCTAACTCATTATATAGCATGTACTCCCAGATGTCCTCCACATCAGACCAGTTTTCAATCAATCCAGCCTTCATAGGGTACTCTAACAACAACAACAACAACAACAACACAATTGTTACAATCACCATTAAACAAAACCTAATTCAATTTGGATTAACAATGATGGATGGATTTTCAAGCTACTAGTTGACACAAACAACCTGTCTGCAGAAATGCAATCAGATTTTCTGATCTTACACATACTTCTAATAAAAATACTAACAGCACAACTTCTGCTGATTTCATTACTAATGTATTGTAAGTTGACTGAGTATAGTCAGTCTAAATGGCATTTCCTCACTTACCTAGCTGCATAACTCCAGCCTTCATTGCAGCACCATCCCCATATTCCCTGTCCTTTTTGTTGTCCATACCAGCCATTTGTAATGAGTATCGTTTGGGGATCCCATATAATGTTGGTTGTACGATGCTGGGTTTCTTGTGCCCTGCGAAGCCTAGTTTTATAGTGCCACAACCATTGTCTAATACCACTGCATTATTAAAGTGGGAACCAGCTACAAATAAACATATCAATAATTTAATCACAAAATAGAACTCCTGTTGGTTTCATGCACATACTGTATTTCAAGGCCAGTGCTTATCCAGAGGAAGCAATTAACAAACCTCGTAAAAAAAAAATTTGAATAAAGGGTAAAGACCCTTCTTTATCAAAACCAGTAAGAGTAACTATGAAAAATGAGTTGAAATTGTCAACGTCACTGTCTCAATCTTGATCAGAGCCACTAAGTCACTTTTAATAAATGCCACAAGTGTTGACAAGTTCACCCGTAACATCAAGGGCCAATCAAGCATACTCAGCCCTTACAGGTGTTACAGGTTTAACAGCCTTTAATGACAGCCCTGCTAGTTATTCTGAAATTGAAGTTTTTCAAAATGCCTTTCTTCAAAACTTGTTTCAGCCTGTAAGATAAAATGCTTAATTACAGCTTGCAATATTATATTTTGGACTATAACTTTATTTGCCACTGTTGTGCAGCTTCTTCCATTGTCACACAAATGTAAACAATATCTGTGGTTCAATCAAACTTTACATAACATTACATAGGCTTTTGCAAGCTGTGAAGGAAAAAGCTTCAAAAACACTGCAAATGTTAGTATAGGTAATTGTAAGAATGCGAGTGCAATTAAGGATTTACACTACAAGTGATATTTGAAATTTCTCTCAAAATTGCAATTTGAAAGATATCACAAAGTAAATTGTAAATCCTTAATTGCTCGAGGTTTCATACAATTACTCATTATTTTATTATGACTGAGAAAATTGTGAATGTATGCGCGTAAATTGAAAAGCTGCAGGCAAGAACGCCCCCTAGATTTTTCGGCCAGTTTTAAAAGTGCTTAAAAATAGCTGAAATTTGGCATGTGGGCTTCGTTTTACTTGAGAAACATTGCTCTTCATTTTCGAGAAATAAGGTATGCGAAAAACTCAGTTTTCCAAGCGGCATCTTTTGGATATCTTTTGCTGAACAAAAATCAAAAGAGCCTGCAGTGCAAATTAAGAATTAATGATAAATTGGCCTGGTCTCAGCTAATCATAAAGAAGTAATCTTCTCAGTCACATAATAAAGCTTAAAACAGTGAATTAATAGAAGTAATGTTTCAAATGCATTATGACAGAATCTCTGTTTTTGCATGACAAATTGATCAAGACTTAGACTTACACTGTGGACTCCTGTTCTGATGCAAAAACCTGAAAATTATAACTATCATGCATGCTCAACCTTATCCAATGATTGTTTGACACTTAATTTTGATGATTTACTAACCTGATTGTATTCGTGCTCTTGGAGCAATTTTGTGTTTCTTCTTTTTCCTCTTTTCTTTAGGTTTACTGACACACAATCCATCTACCATTGACTGGGGAACAAACATATCCTCATCGTCTTCATCATCATCATCTAACTCATCCTCAAGATCCACCTTTTCATCATCATCACTCTCATACTTTTGAACATTAGATCCACCAACTGCACCCATTTTAGCATCCTCTGCATGATCAATAACTTCATCCTCTGATGAATCTATAAATTCTTCACTTTCCTCATCAGAAATTAGATCTTCATCTTTGGCTGATGAAGGTGACTTTTCACTTTCAACACTCTCATCAAATTCTTCTTCTCCTTCCAAATCCAGAATCAAACTTCGCCTCCAATAATCACCACTTTCACCAGTCTGCTTTTCTTTCAATTTGTCCTTCTCTTTAGATGGTACAACATCAAATCCCTGACCTTGATCTGTCATGTCAGTGTCATTTTCTGTCAGGACAACAATTTCAGGGGTACTTTGACAGCCCTGTCCCATGACCGGCTTAAGAGGGAGATTGATCTTACCATTCACTACTTTTCGTTCCTGATTGGGCACAGTTTGTTCCTCTATTACTTTAACAACTGCCTCGTTCACTGCTTCACCCATAGCAGACTCCACACTGGATTCAAGCTGACTTTTATTTGCGTGTGATGATTCTGCCTCACTTTCCTGTCCTTCAGGATCAGCAGCTTTGTTCAAAGCTGAAACAATTAACTCCTTAACTGTCTCGTCAACCTGGGACTCCAAAATTTCTTGGGCACAGCCTTCTAGCTCTGAGTCCTCTAGGCCTGATTCAACTCTTTGTGCTTTCACTCTCAATGCAGCTTCATAAATTGCACCATTTACCAAATTTTCTACCACACCACCGATATGGGGTTGTAACGTGCTTGACAGGTTTAATTCCTGATTTGATGTCTGGTGAACTTGATTTGTTAAATTGCCAGCAATCTCTGGAATAGAATCCTCTATTTTGTGTTTTTCTGTGGGTAAGTTTTGATCATGAACAAAATCTTCTTTGGAGTCATCCTGTACTATTGCTGCCTCCTCAATTCCATCACACAAAACGTCACTAACGATACCTTCACTGAAAATTCTCATCTCATGAAGAGACACTTTTTTCTTTCTTCCTTGCTCCAGCTTTTCTTTCACAGCATAATATTCTATACTTTCATTAATAACTTGTTCGCTCAGATCTTTAGCAAAAGTTTCAACATCCTTGACCAAAGATATCTTTCCAGTAGCACCTTGAAACAAAGAATCAACAACATTTCCTGCAAAACTGTGTATCTCTTGGACTTTTGCAGATCTGATCTCTTGTTGGCCAGAATCAGCTGTAAATTGGCCAATGGCATCACTGACAATCTGAGCTGAAATCTTCTCTGCGTAAACATTTGCTTTGAGTTCAAGGTCAATGTCACTAAATGCCTCTGTCTCAGCTCTGGCAACCAAGAACTCTGCAAAGTCTCCAATTAAACTACCCTGTTTTGCGTCTGTAGAGGAATTAGATTCCACAACATCAACACAAGGTTCGCACACCGATACTGGCTGCTCATTCTGAGAAACTGGGATATCACATATTTGGACCACAGGCTCTGAATAAACTGTAGTGGACCAAGTCTGCGTTACATTGTCTGATAATTCAATCCGATTCACATCTAATGAATTCAAATCGTTACATGGTTCAAATTTTCCTTTTAGGCATACCGAAAAATTATCGTTTGCGTGAGAGGTGGTAATCTTATTTTCTCGAATTCTTTCTCTTTCAGTGATGAAGTCATCCGAGACATTGAACTCCTGTAGATACAATGCATCTTGACTCCACAAAAGGTTTTCACTTCTCACAGGCGCAGAACTTTGTGCGACTGCTAACTTTTCATGTTTATCGCTGTCGGCAGGTGCTAGTTGTAAATCATCATACGACTTGTTGGCGTTTCGAGTCTGTATTTGGCATGATAATGCGCCTTCCCGAATTGGCCTTTGCGTGTCCGATTTAAGTCCTTGTCGTTGTTTTCCTCGCTTTTTCACTTCCAACTTCTCATCACCTAATTGGAATTGTTTTCCGTCGCTCTTATCACTGCTAGTTTTGGTCGATGATGCTAATTTCTCTTCGGATTTCTTACTCACTTTCGTCTCGTCGCCTTTTCTTCCGAAGCCAAGCAGAATCAAAACGACGTAGGTAAGACACAAAAAAAGCCCCACAGCCATCCATGGCGTGATGTAAAACATGATTTCCTTTCAGGGCAACTTGAATTTCTCGTAATCTTTCAATTCAGGATGATATCGCTTTAAAACCGTGTAAATCACCTCTCAGCCCACCCCCAAAGATTAGGCCGCCGCCATGTTATTTTGTATTCATAATACAAGCCTCATTCCTATGACAATATTAAAACATCACATCGCACGTGCCAGTATAGCAAAATAAACTTCTGTGCCAATATATCTTTTCCACGCAGTCCAAAGTTAACGAAGTTCACGGCGATTTCCTCGAGGATATACTAATTCACTTGAACGAGCTTGTGACCACATCGATCCGTAGCTGGCGGGTCGTCACAAGTCAGTCAAGTGTTTCGCTTGACAGCTCTCGCCCAGAAATTCGACAATACTTCACAGCAGTATAATACTATAAAGATTCTACGTAGCGTTATTGTTCTTGCTTCATATTAATGAAACCCGGAATTTAGCGAGTACCTTAACAAAGGAATTCTTGTTCAGCTTAGGTTCTCTGGCAGCCTTTTAAGGTTCGAAGTTTGTTGTAATATTAACGCAATTTGCAGCGGAAATGATGTCACGCCATATTTTCTTTTTTCGGTTTCCCAGCTGCATTTTTGCTATTTTTGTCACGGGATAAACTACAACGAAAAATCCAAACTACAGACAAATTCACCTTTTTATTGACTGAAGCGTTACAGAATTTAATTTTTTTATTAACGTTTATTGAAAATCGATCTTGTCAAACCATGCGTCAACAAAATATTTTCCGATAGAATTTACCAGCTTGGCAGGATAGAAATATAATGACCAATCAAATTTTTGTTGATTTATCTGATACAGCCGTCTAAAAACAATTTTGTCATGTTTTTAGATCGTGTTTGTCAAAAAACTTTCTCGGGAGGGGCAGGTAGGAACTTGCACTAGTAACCAGTACTGCAGCGGAAACGCATATGACGCCTGGAATAATTTGTAGTTTCAGAGCGGAGGTGTAGAAGTGTGGTCGGGTTTGTTACTAAAATGACGACGCTTAGACCGTTCAGATGTGAGGATATGTTTCATTTTAGCAATGTGTAAGTGTTGTTATTTAAACGGCGTTTAAATACGAGAAAGCGTTTTGATATCTTTCTGTCAACTGTCTATGTTTCCTAGCCGGTATATGATTGCGGTCCAAAACCTTATAGCTTTGAAGCTTATGTGTATTTACGCAAAAAACTAAAGTTCATTTTTCCTCTTTTGTAAGCAGAGACAAAATATGACGTTATACTGGTATTTCAGACCGCGACCAAGTTTATTTCCCTTTTAACTTTTACAGAAAAATGACTGTTAAGAAAACTGAAAACTCCCGGTGAAAACTAAACTGCATGCTTCCCAAAAAGTTTGTAACACACTTCTGAAAATTTGACTGTGTATAATTGAGGAGAAAAAATTCGTTTTGAAAAATGCAGTGTAAAAACACAGGTCTGTTTGTTATTCTTGAAAAATTTATATAATTTTGATGTGTGTAAGCTTTAATTTATTTTATCTGTTATCATCTTCTTTCCTAGAAACTTGGATCCCTTGACAGAAACAGTATCCTTATAACGACTCTGAAGTATGTACTTTAAAAAGAACAAAAACCGCGGTGCGGTTGTAAACCGCGCTTTAAAAAAACGCGGTTTGTCTGCAAAACGAGACTCTCCTGCCCTTCAGCAAATATACGAAAAAAGGAATATCTGATTACATTCTTTGCATAGCGCGAGTTTAGCGTGACTTGTAATCGTAGACATTTGTTTACGTCCAACGAAAAAATACCTTGACCTTTCAAACGAATATAAATTTACATATGTTAAAGGGGTTTTTGACAAGCGCTTAGGTTTTAATTCTTTCCCAGAAAATTCCACCATTGCTTCTAGCGAAGTAAACACGATCTTATTTATCACTGTCAGCGCATTCCATGGCCAGACGTATTACCCTTTTTAGCGCATTGAATATTCCCTTCGAAAGCGAACAGAAACTACAATTCCAGATTACAAAATCTTCTGTTTCGCACCCAAAACGGAATTCAGCTTAACTCTGGATGATTTCAGCCTTAGTAGCCAGCAACTGGTCCCAAATTAGATGCTTTATCCTTGCAAATGTCCTGACGCCCATCGCCGAAGGATTTTGGACCAAGTTGGACCAAATAAAAATTTTCTCCATTTGGCCGCCATTTTTTTGTGTAAACAGTTAATTCGCTAACTTGACAAAACCCTCCTGATGGGGGGATATGACGAAAAGAGCTGAGAAATGGCCTGTAATTGGCTGATGATGACATCATCCAGTCAAGACAATTGGCCGTGGGAGTTTGGGTCTGCTCACCGACAAAAAAAAAAAAAACGAAGGCAGAGCAAGAAACCGCCCAGCCTACGGCTGCGCGGTTTAATTATGGTACATCTGACAGAGATGGTCAGTTTTGTCTGCTTGTGAATACATGGGGTTTGAAGAAAAATATGAAATTATCCATTTAAAGGCAACTGCAAACTTGTATTGCATTATGCCAAAATTCACCCAGATGTTTTGAATTTATTTTAAATGAAGACAGTTATTATAATTACTTTAGTATTTTTGTATTTTTTTTATACATGTATTTTTCTTAACATTTTTGTAGTATGGTCTAGCATTTTATCTTCAGTATCTTGCGCACTGGCCTGAATATTTCCAAGTGACAGAATCTCCCA
Organism: Micromussa lordhowensis; assembly: GCA_964020085.1. Taxonomy (NCBI): domain Eukaryota; kingdom Metazoa; phylum Cnidaria; class Anthozoa; order Scleractinia; family Lobophylliidae; genus Micromussa; species Micromussa lordhowensis. Next base: position 9,783,032 of record OZ026607.1, read on the forward strand.
CTGGTCAAATCATGGGTTACAGTAAGTGAACATTTTCTTCTAAGATATTATGTTCTTGGACACTGCCTTGATGTTCAGTGTTTATATATTTTGAGCTATCTCTTCATGTACCAAATACCCTTTTATCGCCCAGTCTTTCTGCTAATAAACAAGATTGCTTGCTTACTTACTTAAAAAAAAAGGTTTTTGTCTTCATTATTAGGAACAGTCAGGGAGATAATGAACTTCACTCCTAATCAAGGTCCAAGGTCCTATTTTGAACCCTGACTGGGATCATTTTGCACTATGCTCTTGGGCAAGACACTCGCATTCAACTCGCTGTCACTCTCCACCCAGGGTCTAGTTGGTTAAGGGGGAAGGTAACCCTGTGATGGACTAGCATCCCATCCAGGGCAGAGTAGAAAGCTCAGGCTACATGTAGTCATGTAATGCTACGGAAACCATGATTGAAGGCCACTGTTTCACACACCTTTGACAGAACAGATAACAAAGAAGTTGGTCTGTTATTATTACAAGGTTGTTGGTTGTCTCCCTCTTTTGGATTAGGTGTTACTGTAATTATACATGCAGGAATATTATATATAAGCTCTGGTCAGCAGTGTGGGTTACTTCATCCCAATCCAGACTTTACTTTGAAGGTTGAGAATATGGCAAGGTTTACCTCAGTCTCATTACTGTTGTTTTTTTTGGTATGAAGCAGTCACTTTTCAGTTACAGAAAATCCATAAAAGCTATATTTGTTACATCCAGTGTTATGTCAGCTGAGCAGGTTTAATATTTCCCTATTAAGTTGAGATCTGTCTTGCTCATGTTTAGTCATGGGGAAAGCCGAGGGTAGTGTTCAACAAGAAGAATGGCATGGTCATGTGACAGCAGTGACAGTAGCCCCTGAGTACAGAAGGCTTGGACTTGCTGCCAAGCTGATGTCTAACCTAGAGGAGATCTCAGAGAAGTAAGATTATGCCCCTCAAGATTGATTGAATGCATACTAATTTCTGTTTATTGCAATCTCTACTTCGAATGAAATCACTGGTCATGACCATAATAGGCCTCGTTCAATTTATCAATAATCTAACATACCGGTAGCTCCAAGGCTTTCAGGACAAACTTGTATATTTGGTGCTGTTTTCTTTGTATCCAAGTCTCTTTTGGGAATTGAGGAACAAAAGAAACTTAAAATATTTGCAATTTTGTCCTGAAACCCTCAGATCCATGTTAGATATGGGACAGAGGGCTTATTTCTTTTTTGAGAAACAACCAAATGTTCAAAACAAAATTTTAATACAATATTTATCAAAAAAGAAACAATAACAGAAACTGTAACAGAAACAAATATGCAGTGAATGTAAGTTAACAAGGAGTTTTAATCTATTTTGACGCCAATAACTTTGACAGTGTCACTTATGGTACATATTGATACATAAATAAAAGCCTTCTGGTGGAGCATCTTTGATGTCCGATTCGGTTATCCTGTCAAAAGGATCCTTATTGCATGAATTCGTAATGGCTTGTTGAACAACCTTGAGCATTTCTAGCCCTGCATGGCAAGGCTGACTTTCCTTGAAGCAGTGAATAATATTAGAATAGGGGTGCTTAATGGAATAGGGGCACTTATTAATAAAGACACATTTGAAGGGGCCACTTATTGAATAGAGGGCGCTAAGTTGAATCATTATGGTGAATAACATTTCACACTGTCTTGATTGATCTTGGTTTTCTTTGGGGGAAACGTTTTTTGGATGTTTGACACATTTAGTATGTGGTTGAATCAGCAGATCTCTACTTATATCATCCTTTTCTTAAGGTCAAAAAGGTAAAACTGGCAATGTCCTGAATTTCAATTTGTTTAGGTCAAGACATCTCTGTTACTTTCTTTAAAAGTAGGCTTTGGGGCCATTAAAAAAATTGTTTCCATTTTTCTTTTACATTTCACACCATCATATTAAGGTGTCTCCATAGGGTTTTAAGAGCGCGCGCACCGATGATGCGAGCTTTAGTAATGTGCGTGCGCTAGCTGACGCAAGCTCATGGAAAGCAGCAAACAAGTCAACAATATAGCTCAAATTACAGCCCAGAAGAACAAACAGAGAAACCATTTAGAAGAAAACGTAAAGGAAACGATTTGGACGGAAAGGTCTTGTGTGTATTTTGATGACACCGCCATTGTCGAGTCGCTCATCGAAAAAACCGCGTGGTTCGAAAACTCGCGCATGCTCACATAGCGATCTTGGCGAGTTCCTATTCTGATGACGTAATTGCCATTGAGGTGAAAAAATAGAAAAATCCTTATCAGATTTCTCGAATTTCCTTCGGTGAAATTCCTTACGATTTGGCAGAGAAGTTATTCCTTATTAGCTTTCCTTGCTTTCAATTTATTAGAAAAATTTGTAAGACAAGGTTTTCACTTAGCCAAAAAAAACACAAAAATGCTAAAAACGAAAAAACTACCTTGACAACCCCTACTTTTTGCGATTTTAAAAGTTTCTTCTTGCCAGGCCCTACCCGGTTTGAGCATATCAGAAAATTTTACCGAAGGAAATTGAAGAAAATTGAAATCAAAGCCAAACAAACGTCAAGAAATGGCGATGTTTGAGTAGTTTTAATTTGAGACTTAAAGCTGATATCAGACTGGTGACTGTTGAACAGCAAATTTTGGCCCTTGTTTGTTATGTTTCAGTAGCTTTGATTAGGAAAATAGCAAAAAGAACGAGAATATCAACTTTCGATTGAGGTCACTGGCGCGCGCTTCGTGATCTTGCATAACCCTATTGAGCCACCTTAAATGTAAGGAGAAACATTTCTCCTTACATTTGATGTAATATATCAAACACGAGCGACAGTGTTTCATCGGGATATCCAAACACCGAGAAGAGAGTTGACGAAATTCGAGGTGTTTGGATAGCCAATGAAACACTGTCTCGAGTGTTTGAGATATCTTCTCAATCGAAGCAAAAACTAAGGAGAAAATCAAGAGGTAAAATCGTCAAAATCTATGCTAATTAAGACCGGGTATCAAAACCTCCTTCACGGTTGTGATTTTCTTTGTTTTAGCTTGATGAATTATTAATGAGTTTGAGAAGTCATGTTAATGTTGTTTCGCCTTGAATATACTCACTTTGGAGGTTAGTTGGCTGCATCTTGATATGCTTTAATGTGACAGTGCGATGTTGTAGTGAGTTTCACATGTGCTAGTCCGTACTTGGCTGTGTAGCTGCGCGATGCGGTTCCAGTCAAGACCCACAAATTGACCCTTGCTCAACATAGAGTCTCCAGTAGCTCAGTGGTTAGAGCATCTGACTAGATCACAGAGGGCTGTGGGTTCAAATCCCATCTGGGACTCGGATTTTTTTTCCAAGTTTACGTTTCTCCTTACATTTAATATCATGTTGTTGTTAATGTTCGTCTTGAACACTTTATTTGCTAATTTTGTATGAATCCTGATAAAACTGTTTGGATTCACGATGGCAGCTTCAAGTTAACAGCTGTTAAATGCACAAACTGTCTGTGCTACACCTGAAACTGGATAATAGTATGGACTCAATGAGTTAATATTTCCACAGCACCCTGACTAAATTCCTTCTTCTCATTTTCCCACCTGCCTTCCTGTGGCAGTAATAAAAAGCTCCTGTTAATGACCGCTCCCATAAGGGATTGTGTCCACCTTTGGGATTTACAAACTGAACATGTATACAGAAATACCAAGTGAGCCATATTACAGTTTGTGAAATGTATCCAGGCTTTTCTGTGACTGAGGTCTGGGTTGACCTTGTGATGATGGAGATCAGGAACTAGCTAGCACCATGACAGACTAATACTTTTCTTTTGAAAGGTAGCAATGTTTGTATCGTGATAACAAAGTCAACTCACGTCTTGATTCTTCTCAAAGACTTGATGGAACTGGTTGTTGCTGTTTAACTTCTCCATAAAATAGTTAACTCTTATTATTTTGGTCAGCTAAATGTCCAATTAACTCAGTGTCAGTACTATCAGAATTCCATGTGAATTTCTTGATCTTATAATGGCCTAGTGACCTGTCACATGACAACAGGTATGCCTGATACATTACTAGCAGAACATAGACAAGGCAAGATCTTTAACACTGATTTGTAGGTAATTTTGTCCCACTTCCTTTAGTCCTTTAACTACCTGTATGCCTAGCAACATTTTGATTTATTTTAGGAAAGATGCCTTTTTTGTTGACTTGTTTGTGCGGATGAGTAACAATGTTGCCGTTGACATGTACAAGCAGCTTGGTTACGTCATTTATCGACGAGTACTTGAGTACTATTCTGGGGACCCTGATGAAGATGCATATGGTGAGAAACTCGTGATCATTATTGCTCTGCACCTGTTGCTTGTGTTAACACAGTCTCCACCTTGCTGGCTAGAGTGTTAGGGGTGGACATCAGAAACTAACAAGAAGTTATTTTTAGAACATTTCGACCTTTGGAGTTTAAGTGTCAAGCGTTCTGTCAGTGAAAAGTTTCTAAAGAAATGCTGAATAATCATTTTTCTCATTTCTTGTTGTGGGTCTTCAAATTCAAATTCTTTATGTTTTGTTAATTATTAATCCTTTTAGAGTAGACATGTACTTGTTAGTGCAGCTAAAATAACATGCCATTCTGCTCAAGTTATTAATGGTGAAAAAAGAAACAGGAAAAAACTATGTCGTAAATGGCAAACTACTCCTTTTAGGCCCAGGACTGTGCTAATATCATAATACTCGCTTTACATATAAGATTCATACTGGGTTGAAATATTAATTACATGTATAAAATTTATAACAAGAAATTTTGGATATGAGCCTATCAGGGTATAACGTCTCTTTCCCAACTAAATATTTTTTGTTAAAGAAATCTCCTGATGTTTATGGCTGAGTTAATGTTTTGTAATTGCCACTTATCGATCTGTGCTTTGAGTATGGCAAACTTTTCAGTGATTTATTTTTCATCAAGTGTTCTTGAACAGCAACCCTCCTTGAAATAGCCCAGGCTACATGTACTTGTGACTTCAGAACAGATGCAGCTTGTGACCAGCCTGTGTTACAGCCACCCTCCCTGAAATAGCACAGGCTACATGTACTTGTGACTTCAGAACAGATGCAGCTTGTGACCAGCCTGTGTTACAGCCACCCTCCCTGAAATAGCACAGGCTACATGTACTTGTGACTTCAGAACAGATGTAACTTGTGACCAGCCTGTGTTACAGCCACCCTCCCTGAAATAGCACAGGCTACCTGTGACTTCAGAACAGATGTAACTTGTGACCAGCCTTTGTTACAGCCACCCTCCCTGAAATAGCACAGGCTACATGTACTTGTGACTTCAGAACAGATGCAGCTTGTGACCAGCCTGTGTTACAGCCACCCTCCCTGAAATAGCACAGGCTACCTGTGACTTCAGAACAGATGCAGCTTGTGACCAGCCTGTGTTACAGCCACCCTCCCTGAAATAGCACAGGCTACATGTACTTGTGACTTCAGAACAGATGCAGCTTGTGACCAGCCTGTGTTACAGCCACCCTCCCTGAAATAGCATAGGCTACATGTACTTGTGACTTCAGAACAGATGTAACTTGTGACCAGCCTGTGTTACAGCCACCCTCCCTGAAATAGCACAGGCTACTTGTGACTTCAGAACAGATGTAACTTGTGACCAGCCTGTGTTACAGCCACCCTCCCTGAAATAGCACAGGCTACTTGTGACTTCAGAACAGATGTAACTTGTGACCAGCCTGTGTTACAGCCACCCTCCCTGAAATAGCACAGGCTACCTGTGACTTCAGAACAGATGTAACTTGTGACCAGCCTGTGTTACAGCCACCCTCCCTTAAATAGCACAGGCTACTTGTGACTTCAGAACAGATGTAACTTGTGACCAGCCTGTGTTACAGCCACCCTCCCTGAAATAGCACGGGCTGCTTGTGACTTCAGTACATGTACAGATATAGCTCTTTACCAGCCTGTTTTACCGCCGCCCTTCCTGAAATAGCACAGGCTACTTGTGACTTCAGAACAGATGTAACTTGTGACCAGCCTGTGTTACCGCCGCCCTTCCTGAAATAGCACAAGCTGCTTGTGTCTTCAGAACAGATGTGGCTTGTGACCAGCCTGTCTTACATCATGACAAGTTTTTATGAGATAATAATAATCACATGGGCAAACATAATACACACAGTTACAGAGCTCTGCAAGATCACTACTCGACCAATTACAGAAATAAATATACTTACAATAGCTATTAAAAATTATATTAAAAGCAGTAAACATTTGCACAGTACCACTTATATTAGAATAACTAATTAATAAGCTACAATATAATTGATATATGCATAGGCCGTCATAGCTTATTACCAGTGAATACGATATAGAAAATCATTGGTGGTTTAATCAGCATTACATTAACTATAATTATTATATGGCTAGCTCCGCGAGCGGGCAAGATGAATCAAATCCTGCGCTGTGATTGGCTACCCGAGCGGGCAAGATGGAGCCATCTTGGCCGCTCGGGACTACCCGCCTTGTCCCGCAAGAAAAATTTCCCCAAAAGCCATATAATAAATCCTTTATTGACCAAGCTTGTTCGGTCAAGATGGCTTGATATTGGCCTCGTTCTTTTTTTGCGTGTTTATGGACCTCGACTCCGTCTCGGTCCATAAACACGCAAAAAAAAAAACTCGGCCAATATCCAGCCATCTTGACCTCACACTTGGTCAATAACCCATACGTATAGAAGTTCCATTGTTCCTGTATAGTGTCCTAGTGGTATGTCACCATGCTCTGTATTTTGCTGAAGATGTTTTCCTGTTTGATTGTAGATATGCGGAAGGCGCTATCACGAGACAAAGAAAGGAAGTCAGTGATTGCACTGAAAGACCCAGTCAGACCTGAGGATGTTGAATAAGATCACGGACCAACTGTTAGTGAGCAGGACACGGCAACAACAAACTAAACCGAAATGGTACTAATTACAAGCCTTCAATTCCCAAAAGTCATCAGAGTTGAATTTCTCCCTTCATGTCAGTTAAATGGTCAAGCAGACAGGAAACGGGAATAAAGAAACTCATCAGGACGCTGTGTCAGCGTGCAACCAGTAGACTACAGTTCGCCTTGGCGAGTTTTCGTCTGTATTGGCAGAGATGCGAACATGTTGTGAGATTCTCCGTACTGTTAGATGCGCGATAATCTGGGAATATTTTGAACTCTGTCAGATTTTTGAATTGTGAACTCAAATCAACATGAATGGCTTATGTAACGGAAAACGAATCATGATTTTTACTTTAATGTAGGTTCGCAGGGATTTAGTCACTAAGAAATTTAAAAAAAAAACTTGTCGCGTAATTGCTTGGTTTTTTTTTACCACCAACATTAGGAAGCCACTTATAACTTTCTATACTGGAATGCGTGCTGGTTAGTTCCTTTACTCTATTTGATTTCTCGTTGTCCTGCCAGCCAACAGTTGGTCCACGATGAAACGCCTGTACAATAGTTTGAAGAGTGTGATCCTTTTACCAGTAAACTTCCGATCAGTCATAACACTGCTGTTGTTTGTAATGTACCCGTGGTAACTAGACTTAGATTTCAACAAAATACCTGCATTTTTATGACCCCAAATTTGCAATTAGCCAATCAGAAGACTTGATATCAAGTAACTGATTTGATATCGCAAATATCAGATGACCAGATGTTTGGGTGTGATATCTTATCGTACCTTTTCGGGACACTTTGTCAACATGTTAGGCCCTGTCTATACTACGCTGGAGGAATTTGATAGCGGGGGATTCATTCTGAAAACGCATCAAATGTTTTCCATCCACACTACGTCGGAAGAATTTAAAAACGCAACAATCACCGGTCATTTTGGATTTGTGTTTGAGGAAAACTCGATCAGGGAAATCACATGATTATCGTGATAGCATCGTATTTGAAAAGCTCCGTTTTCAAAATGTTTTCCGCCCACACGAAAACGCAGCCAGCGTTTTGAATTCGTCTGGTTTGAAGAGCGTTTTCGAAACGCTTCGTTTTCGTGACGGATTAGTGTGGACGGTAGGCCTAACCCTAGAAATAAAGCTGCGTTTTTAAATTTCTCCGGCGTTGTGTGG
>OZ026607.1:9801131-9841131 GCA_964020085.1 Micromussa lordhowensis
TGATATTCATTGGACCAAATATTCATAAATTGCATTTTTCTGAAACCTTAGTTGTACATTTTTTTATGGTTTTTCTTGCTGTTGTTGGTTTGGATTGTAAGAACCTTTTCCAAAGGAAATAAAAGGAATTGTAAAATTTTTAGTTGCTGTGCCCAAAGTGTCAATACTCTAGAAAAACCTTGTAATTGCCCTGCTTGTCCTTGTGTTAAAAACCTGGCGATGGATAGTAAGTCAATCTCCAAGTATCGAGGTCCCTGGAGAGTCAATCTGCTCCAAGTCCCTGGAGAGATACAGTAGAGTCAAACACTCCAAGTATCGAGGCTTTATAGAAGAGCCTCGTCCCTGGAGAGATTGAGTAAAGTCTGTTTACTCCAAGTATCGAGGCTCTAGAGGAGCCTCGTCCCTAGAGAGATTGAGTAAAGTCTGTTTACTCCAAGTATCGAGGCTCTAGAAGAGCCTCGTCCCTGGCGAGATACAGTAGAGTTGATTTACTCCAAGTATCGAGGCTCTAGAAGAGCCTCGTCCCTGGATCGAGAGATACAGTAAAGTCTGTTTACTCCAAGTATCGAGGCTCTAGAAGAGCCTCGTCCCTGGCGATATACAGTAGAGTTGGTTTACTCCAAGTATCGAGGCTCTAGAAGAGCCTCGTCCCTGGAGAGATACAGTAAAGTCTGTTTACTCCAAGTATCGAGGCTCTAGAAGAGCCTCGTCCCTGGCGAGATACAGTAGAGTTGGTTTACTCCAAGTATCGAGGCTCTAGAAGAGCCTCGTCCCTAGAGAGATACGGTAGAGTTGGTTTACTCCAAGTATCGAGGCTCTAGAAGAGCGTCGTCCCTACAGAGTGTAATTAAAGAGGAACAGACAACAAAATACACTGCCATTTGTTTTCTTATATAGTCTCTGGGTTGTAATAAAAGGAGGAGTTCATTATCATTACTTTGAACACATGATACATTATTATTCTATTCATTTAGGGAAGTGATTATTGATTACATGCTCTGATTGGTCAAGGATTATATCATCAGTCGTTTCCATGTAGGCAAGCTGTAATTATGATGTACTAGCCAAAAAAACATTTTCACAAGTCCCCCAAAAAGTAACTACTTACAGTACTCCTGTAAAGGATTTGAATTTCATCAAAAAACATCTTCCCAATAAACTTCAATTGCCTGTCAGGCAAGTAAAGGACAGCAACCACTAGCTCATCTGCATAATTTGCTAGCCACAGGCATTTGGATAGAGTGTATGTCTTTCTTTGCACACTTAGTAAAAATGAGTGGGAGGATATATAATTGCATGTTTAGGACTAGGCTTTGACTTATCAATTGTTCTGTAATGTGCATTTTTAGTTGCATTACGCTACATGTATATGAACTGTACAGTACAGTAACATGTCAAGCTATAAAAAAAGTATACACCTCGCCACTTATCAGTTTGAATTGGCAATGTGATTATGTTGTGTATATTGTTTTTCTTTCAGGAATGTGAATGCATGGCAAGTAACTGCAGGAAACTTACCTTTGTACATGATGATAGCTATCTCCCTCTTTGAGGACAACTAGGACCATCAGTTGGTGATCGATCCTCCCTTGGTGGCACATCTGGGAGCAGGTGCATGTAAGCAAAGTTAATTTATAAAGAATTCAATGTTTTGTTCAAATAAAATTCCATATTACTATGGCTAACTAAGAGGGCAGTTGTACAAACCTATTATTTGCAGGTCATTTTGATCACATTAGCAGTTTTCAACGGTACCTGACTGAGTTGAAATTTGTTCAATGTCATTACACATGACCATTAAGTGAATACATGTAGGATGATTTTGATCCATACCCAAGGACAAAGTTGTACTTTGCGTCCTTCTTACACAAATCCAAGAATTTCAAAATTAGCTACAGCTGTAGATTACAATGACCATCCTTGGGGTGGATGTAGATGATATTCACCAAAGTTAGCTAGAACTGAAAGTTACTTCAATGCCAGTTATAGAAGTCGACTCTGCAATCAAGGCAATAGAAATGCAAATTGACCCTTTTGCCTTCTACTGAATATATGTTAAATTACCGATTACTGCAATAACAGCTATTGGTAAACCTAGGCACACAGACCTACATTCATGTAGCCTGCCCTATAGATGAAATATTACCCTACAGGTATATTTTTACCTCCTGCATGGAAGACAACCCATCCCTCTGGAAATTCCAATTAAGCCTCACCCACCCCCAAGGAAATTTCAATTCCTTCTGTGGAGGGAGAGGGAGGAATTGAGATTTTCAAGAACTGCTCAATGTTGTTTTTTGTGCACTATCCACAATTACATTAGGCAAACACAGTCATCTGATGTGAAGGAACATGAACACTTACCTCATCAAAAGGGAGATTTAAAAAAAATGGTAATGGCTGGTTCAGATTGTCGTCGATCAGCTCTTTCTCACATAAAAGTACTTCCTGGATCCGGTCCAGTTTGTGTGATGGCACTAGAGGAGCATATAACCATATCATATAGCCATATAACCAAGAAAATTTGCAAAGCAAATGTGGAAACTAAAATTTGTAGTAGATTTTTTTGTGAATTCTCTGATGCAATAGTTAATCGAAGGCTGGTGTGTATAGATATATAGAATAATTTATATCTTTTCTCAACATGAACAAATTGGGACAGTTTTCTTTCCAGTTGTGAACTGGTCGAAGTTCTAAACGGCTAATATGTGCACTATTGGGATGGTCTTAAGGGCTGCCTGCCGCTAAGGCGATAAGGTGTAAACTTTAATGTTTGTTTAAAAAACTGATTTCAATTGATTAATTAGTCTAGAGACAAAGAAGTGGTGGGGGTGAGGTTGAAAAGGTGCATGTGTACCCTACATAAAACGTGACTTGTCTATGTCAGGTAAGTGAGATCATAGCAAAGCTATATATTTAACCCCTTGCTCTCCTTGTGGTACTATTCTCTTTAGAACAAAACCAATTTGCTCTAAACGCATGCGCAGATTAGTTAGTATTTGTGTCTTTTATATATTAGGACAAGGATACATTGCATAAAGGAAAGAAGAGAAAATGTATAGCTTCTCCTTATCGGCTTGTTTATTTCTTGCCTTAATTGTGTGTGTTAGAGAGACCAAAAAAGATTCTGACTTTGTGCCTTTAATATTCTGCAAATTGTAAATTTGTGACAAAGGAAACCAGGCAAGTGCTCAAATATTGTTCCAGAATCCATGGTTCCTCATGAATGCGCAAATTAATTTAATCAGACTTCAAGGAGACTCCTTCGCCGATGCTGATTACCTTCAATACTCCTTGTTGAAACGCTTCTCGGTTGTATCAGTCAATTTGGTTGTGTTTTAATTTTTAATTGCTTTATTGTTAACAACAAAGGTGGCAACAGAAAAAGAAAGTGGTATTCCGTGACTAGTATGTGATAATTAAATTAGTTTGTGTTCGTCAGTGAAAAAAAAATTTGCGTTTTGAGAAAAAAACAATATCATTTCTCTTCCATTTCTTTGTCAGGTATTTAACTTTCCTGCATTTATCCTCAAAAGAAAAACACATCTTCCATGTGTTTTGGAGAAAACAAGGGTTTCATGCTACATGTTACAAAAGTATCAAGGTACAAAGTTGTTGTGAAGCGTGAAATTTAAAAGCTGTCTAGATATACAGTAATTGTACATAATTTTTGGACCTGTAATGAAAATATAACCTTGAAAAATACACACTGGTGAGGGGAAGAGCCCTAGTAAGGTAGATACAGACCGGACATGAACCGAGCAGAGGTAATTACTCACTCAGTATGGGACTGCTGTACCAGAGTTATCAATACATTATTACACTCTGCACTCTCTGAGATTGTCTCACTAGTATTCAAGTTAACATACCTTTCCCATTCCTTGAATCCACAGTGCCAAGTGGACACAGATCCTCCTTAATTGTCCCAACTAAAAGTTGATTTATATGTACATTTTACTATTTATTAAATAAACTTTTTTAATTAACATATAAAACAGTTGGCTTGGTTTGGATTCTTATGACCATGCTACAGTAAAAAAAATAGGCAATAGAAAATTAATATCAAATGGTGGACTTTAAAATACCTGTTTCAGGAGGTTCTGTCCTAGCTGAGAGATAATCTATATGTTGGAAATGAAGACAATCACACCTTAAAACACTAAAATTTTAAGGCACTTTCATCATTGGTGTTAAAGTCGTTTTTGTTTCAAACTTTCTATTGTAAAATAAATAGCAACACCTTGATTTCAACTGTGGACAAACCAAATTTAACCATGAATAACTTTGGACCACAACACTTTAATTTACATAAACTGAAAACTTTGTTTCAATTCATTGTTGATACCTTGTTGGTCATCGGATTCTATTTCCACTACACGTATATCCTCAAATGGACTGTGAAACAAGTCGCTGTCTGCTGAAATGTATGAAACATAAATACAAGTTTATTCAAAGTGACTATAATAGTTTGATTTTTAGTATACAGGAAGAAGTGGTCTTTACATGTAAATTACAGTTTGTATACACTTGCATTCATTTGTAGGTGCCAAGGAGGATGCCTCCGGTTGCGCTGGTCTGGAAGACATACGCAGTTGCCCAGAAGAAGTGGTTGCAGTGGAAGTGACTGACACCTGGCTTGGGGTGGTAATGGCAGAAGTTGCCAAGAATGACAAGCCAGGAGATCCAACAGTTGGGGCATTGGCAACATCATTGGCAGCGATGGTGAGAACAGATGAGTTTTGAACAGGTATGGAAGATGAAACCGGCACAGGTACACCTACAGTCGAGCCACTTGGGGTAGTGGCAGGGTTAGAACCTATGGCGGGGGTAGAAATTTGCGATGGGCCAGCAGTGACAGCGCTAGAGGCTCTTGTATTAGCGATGTTACACACCACTGTAGTAACATTACTTTGAACCTGTGTGGTGATCACATTAGTGGAGACTGGTGATGTGTCTGCGAAAAAAGAGAAACAAGCAATGCTTTAGCACTTTCTACTACCACACAGACAGAGCTTGGTATGACTGTGTTATAGGCCTCATAGCTTAGTAAGGGCTACATGTACATTGTAGCCCTATGTGACTTTTGGGCAACTAGTATTGAAATACTCACCAGCAAATCAATCCTGGCTGCATAAAAATTTCCAGAAGCCACTTAGGGCTTTATTCCAGCCACCCATTCACATGGTGCTAAGCAACTGTTTTTAAAATCGATTTATTTGTTTCTTATTTATTTAACTATTTATTGCCCTCGCAGGGTATTGGCCCAGAGGCCAACACCCGAGGAGGCACCCTAAGATTCCTCCAGGTGTATACATACAAGGACAATGAATATTTGTTGAAAAAGCTTTCACAAAATATTAATTAAGACAATACTGTGTGATTGTATAATTTACAGACAAATTTGTTGACCACTTACATGAATGTGAACTTCAATAAAATGCTTGAAACGTTAACGTTTCAACAGTCGTATGCAGCATTTATATTCAATAAACATGCATAAACAAATTATCAAAAGTGGGGACAGCTATAGTGAACACTCTACAGAAATGGCATAAGAAGGGTCCGTAAAATAGTCAAAAACAACCCACCTAATATGTAAATACTGTATATAATACGCGTTAAAATAACAACTAAAGGATAACTATGATTGAAATGTCGAGTTAATGGTGTGACTTACCTTTTGCAGGCTTCCAATGCAAGAAAACAGTCTTCCGATTTGAGCCACCAAACTTCTCCATTATTTCATTGCCACTGGGCACGTGTTTATATACAACTTTCATCGAATGCCCTCTATCGTAAGAGGTTATGATTCGTAAGCTGCGGGAAAAGAAATAGTGAAGCATGATCAAATCGTGTTCAGAGCGTCTGATACGTCGGCATGGGCAATGGAATTTCTACTGGCGAAAAGAGCGACAGCAACAGATCACTTACCAAGACATGTCCAAACCAGCGAGGGTTGGGAAATTCGCCAACAAAAGACGCTCAATCTCTTGGGCCGAGTGGTTTCTGGTGAAAGCGATTTCTTTTACTCTGCCGGCTTTCTTAAGCTTTTCAAGAGCGGATTTTCTCGGGACCGCTTTTACACGTTTGTCGAGATGTATAAACACTCTTGATAAAGCCCTACGGGCAAAATGCCTTCCTCCTGAGCCAGTATCTGGAACGTCCGAATCGGTCTCCGCCTCAGTGGTGCTGCTGCGATCATCATCGTGGTTGCTCATGTTGGACAGATGCGAACACGTCTTGTCTTGAAAAGAAAACGAAGTCAATGAGGCCCAAGACGCTTCTTCGAGGCGTTAAAAGGAAACCTGATGCGACTATATTGGGACAGTGTGACATTTACAAAAGGATGCCGCTGATTTCTTTGTTTTGTTATTAACTGAATAATAGTAACTAAAGAGTTATCGATAATCGCTTGTTTCTTCGGTCCTTTTTTTTTTTTCATTCATGTCCACGCTCTGTTGTTGCATTTTTCATACGACACTTTAAGAGTTGGTCAAATTCTCTTTCCACGCCATCGCGTGCTTGTAACGCAACCTTGAAGAAGAGTTTCCTTTTGATGTTATTGTTTGTTTCCAGAAAGTTGAGATAAAGCAGGTCAGCTATTACGGCGCGGCTTTTGGTGCCTTTTCCTTCTTAAAAACGTTCAATAACGCTAAGCGATTGTAGCTGATTGTCTCGGTTACCCTCGGTTAATACTAATAAAAGTTGAAAAGAAATGCACATGCCATTATGTTTGTGTGTTTAATGTCTTAAAAAGTTTGTTGCGAAGGTAATGTGGGAATGTAGCCTTTGTTGCGTGGCCGAAATTTGGCAAGTCAGTAGAATTGGATTTCAGTTGTTTCGATTTTCAAATCAAGCTTTTGTTGGAGCCGTTGACGGAAATTCAGTTGCTTTTGCCAACAATGCCTTTTGTCAGATCTAAGGAATGAAACGCGCGATAATTTCATACTGTGTTGTCCAGGTAGCTCCGCGCAAATCAGAGTAAAACCCAGTGCTGCTATGCTTATTTAAAAATGATTTTTAAGACCTGATTGTTCGAAGGTAACTTTAATTAAAGAAGGACCCAGTTTCTCTTTGACTGGAATAGCCCACAAAATTTGCCATTCCCGGTTTCGCATTTGTTGTTGACACCCGAGCAGCTCTGCTTTCATTGGTAGCTATTAATAATTAGTAGCATCACAATAGAAACAATGATCGTTTGATCAGATACTCGTGCGGCGAAAGAGACGTCCTTCTAAAATGGCTGGGTTAAGCGCCTTTAACTGCGAGATTGCTGGAGAAAATGCCGTCGATCATAGTCTGCTATGTCCGATATGGTGAGATCAATTTCAATGTTCCTTCCTGGTCTTTATTTGTCTTTTCGCGATATATACGCGTGGCAGCGGTACTAACTGTACTACGCGTAGCGTACTCTCTCTTTTATATTGGGGACAACCAAGTCTTTAACGAAAAAAAACATTTACTCTGGTTAGTAGAGGACTAGTGTTTCGGACGCAAACGTTCATGTGCAATGACATAATTTTGAAGCTCTGGTTCGCGCTTCGCTTGTTAGGCATTATAAAAATGTTCATGAAAGGATGTTTGAGATTGGACGGAATTGGTCCTAGAAAAAGCACGGATTCGGTGGATTTTCGAGCAGAATTCGAAAATAAGGAGGGTGGTGATGAGGATTCCGTCTGTCATTTGTCAGCCTTGGTTTGACCCTCCTTCTGTTTACATTTCTCGCATGATATGACACTTTTTATGAATGACGCGAACAAAAATTGATACCCGATTTAAGGCTCAATCCGAAAAATGACACCCTATGCAAGGGAAAAACGAAAACTAGGAATAGTGCGAACGGGCAATCATCGGAACGATTAATTCAGTTTCCTTTCCATTTTCTCGAGCAATTATAGAGAGCGGATTGAGGCGCCATTGTGTTTGTTTCTGGGTAGACGTCATCATGATCAGTAACCGCCGCCCCAGACTTGCAACACATCAAGCGCGACTTAGAGAGGGCATAGAAAATCGAAGATTCAAGCAAATTCTAATAAATAGCGTACGCACTAGAATGGGCGCCAACGTCCTTACAAATTTCTCCTATCATGATTTTGGTAAATTCTGGTGCATTTTTAAGCATTAGTAGCCGGTTTTCCGAGCTCACCGAACTAATTTTTGTCATGATACCATACATTTCTTCTACTGGTTACCCCCCAACAACGCAAGGGATTATGGGTCATGTGCAAGTAGCGAATAAAGTTGTTGGTTTTTTGTCCTCATCTCCCCAGGTGGTATGTGCACGCGCACAATTATGTGCGAATGTGCGGCCAAAGAGTATGAGTTTTGAGTAGTTCTTGTCTTCAATAGGTATACAATTCGGCAATTTTGTTTTTTTTTTTGTCCCTCAACCTCGATGTGACTTCTTTGACATTAGCCTATAAGCATTCTCTTGTGCTGTATTTGCGGTCACACTCGCGGTCTTCGTCCTCCTCCTCTTCCTTCTCCTCTTTTTCAGTATTCACTCTCACACTCTATTTTGCTATTTTCTCCCAGCAAGGAGTTGATGAATCAACCCGTCTCCATTTCCTGTGGACATAGTGCATGCAAGGCCTGTCTACAGGAGAGCATCGCCAAAAACAAAAAGAGCTGTCCCATCTGCCGAGTGAATATCGACAATTTGAACACGAACATCGCAGTTAAAGCAATGATATCAAAAGTTAATGTTCGTTGTACAAATTCTGGCTGCGCGTGGGTCGGGAAGCACCAAGAGAAAGAAAATCATAGGGACAATTGCCCATTTTTGTTAATGCAGTGCCCCAATGGTTGCATAGGGAGCCAACAGCGCTCTGCACTAGACCAGCACCTGGCGACCTGCCCGTATCAACGCTTGCCGTGCGGGTATTGCAATGTGGGAGTGCCAAGATACCATCTGGAGACTCATATGGAAAACTGTCCAGAAAGTCCTCGGTTATGTCCGCTTCAGTGCGGAGAGAGATTACCTAGGTAAGTTAACTGTACTTTGAGGTAAATGCATTCTCTCTTCTAAACAAGTAATAAACGTCGGTATCACCTTTTGAAAACATCGAGCATGAAATGCTTATTTTACGCGAACATCGAACATCGGGTGGCTGAAGAATTTCGTATACGTAGTTGCTGCGGACTTGTTTATTTTGTATGTTCACGAGCACGATCGTCTAGGCTTTGGGATGTTAACTGTGGAAACAGCTGTATTAAATCCCCGGGCTGTATTTGATTGCATTTGTGCATTTAGTTCGACAGAAAAGGTCAGTAGTATCCGGTCGAATATTATTTGGAAACAGTGGAAGAGTACTCTGAAGGAAAGATCCGTAAGAGTGAACCTGAACCAGGGAACGGAAATGTAAATACTGTGTACTTTGTTAATCAGGCCAGGGGAAATACTCGAATACGGAGTTTGTTTACGCGATCAACTAGCACGCGATTGCAAATGTTTACTCAGTTATATTTGAGCTTCCTGCTTTGAATAATGTTCGACAAAAAGTATACTTATACAAATTAGCTTTTGCGCTTAAACATTACGAGTCTATGTGACAATATTTAGCACGAAATTTGAAGGCTGATGTAAATTGTTTAGTCCTATTTTAAACTTGTGAGTCAGTGGAAACTGGTGCCGTCACGCAACGCAGTCTTCAACCAGACTGGTGTGGACTTTGCCACTGAAATATCTTTCTTTAAAACCCCGGTTGTTGATGAAAAAAAGTTGGTTTTTAGAGGTTGAGAGTCAGCTAGGGAGATCAGTCAAGGTATTTGTATAAACATTTATACGGCGTCGAACGCACTCTCATAATCTTTGATTACTACTAGTTTTAAGTTTAGTTTGCTCTATTTTGGGGGCGTTTTTAATAAAGAATTGGTTGCCGTTTATTTCAGTTCATTCAATTACTTGTCTGGGAAGGCAAACCAAACCCCAGACGTGAGAACAAGTGTCTTCACAATTAAATTGCAACTATAATATGAATAGTTTATTGTCTAAGTGCTTTATTTGTATCAAAAGAGTTATGAAGAGTCTTCAGCTTATAAATACCATTTATGATAGTAAAAACATCAGATTTGAAATGACCTACAGTACCACTTATACACTGCCAAATACTACAACTGTAATATATTAAAATTTTCCTGCTCGTGACCGAAAATTTACATCTGTCTTTTCGACGTCTCAGAAAAAAGCGCTATGCAGGACACCAATCTTGTCTCCCTGTAGCTCGTCGGGGACTCAGTCCTTTTTTTCTTTGTCCCAAAATAGGGACAACAGAATTTCCAAACCCTTTCAGATATGTTTAGTTTGCAAAACACGTCATAATTTAATGTACGGATACTAAAAAGGTTTTCTCTTCCTTAATGAAACTATATCCTCTCTACACAAAATGACACAGAAATCAACTGTAAAAGAGACAAGGCGTTAATTGCAGCAATGGCTGGCTTTTTTCTCAAACCAAGGAAAAAAGAAAAAGACAAATTTAAAAGGCATGAGCCAGAATCGAACCCGGGTCATGAGCAAATCTCTTTACCACTACACCACCAGGGAGCTAGCTGCCGGGGGAAGCGATTTCTTAAGAATATACGGTGTTAACATTACAAACATTAAGAGCGAGTAAGCAAACCGGAACGCTAGTTAGGCTACCCAGAGTGAACAGTAGGCTAACAGAGTGAAAAGTACACTAACCGGGGTGCTATAAATAGCTAGTGAAAATTAGACTAACCGGGATGCTATAAATAGCTTCCATACTCGTTCCCAGTGCATTCGGAGGCCAGAAGCATTCCTGTAATTAATCGTTACTTAATTTAAAAGAGTAGTTATTGGAAAATGGCAACACTTGTGCTAACCGTGTAAGAACGTACACTGAACACATACTGTATGAAGTGTGATCTAGCATTGGAACTACCATAAAAGATTTATGCAGAAAATTTTACTGCAGCATTTAGTTGACTTTGAAGTGCTTATATATAGTCTTTGATTACTTTCTAAATGACTAGAATGTACCATCAGCCCTTCTCATTTTGAATCTGAAAAAAGGAAGCCTGCGGACAAAATAAAACAAATATTAACGAACAAAGACAGGGGAAAAACCTACAACACGATGTAAACAAGGGAAATTATTTCAAGGTCAAGAGATTTATTGCAGTTACAGTGTAACAATTACACAATCAATTAAGTGAAAGGAAAACTTAATAATAAATAAATAAATTACATTATTAAATTATTCATATAGCTCGAATATTAAACTTTTCAATCTAGCAGAAAACGTCAACGTATGACTGGAATTAAAATTAAAACAATTTAACAAATTGACGTCAGTTTTTCATGCGTCCGTCCTGTTATTGATCATAACTTTCGTCATCACATTGTCAAAGTAGCTTTGGATCCGCAGACTACTTTGACAATGAGATGACAAAATTCATTGTCAATAACAGGACAGACTCATTAAAAATCAATCAATTAGTTTTTTACGATAACAAATGGTCGAATTGCCCGCTCTCACTCGCTGACGCGTCGCACGAATTTCAAATTCATGTGTCTGTCCGCATATTGACGATAAAAATTAGCCAATGAGCGCGCGAGAATTTCTGCAGTTATCGTAAAATGTCTGTTGGGTTTGGATCAATAACAGCCGAGAACTTAGGAATTATGTGGAACGTGCCCAAACATTTTGTTATAGCGAAGCTCGTGCGCGCCAAAAGCGCACGAGTAGAGACCACACCTTAAAAAAATTTGGTAACCCATCGATCTAAAAACTTTTGGGTGTTACGCGACCGTCCGTCCGTTCGTTCATAGGTCTACGCCAAGCCAAGCCCAAGCCCGCTGACCGAGAGCCCGGAACAGGCCATGAAAAATGAACTAGTAGCACTTCTACCATAGGTACATCTCTGATACATCTCTGGTACATCCATGTTATGTTTAATTGACAGCTGTCAAAACAAGGTATCCGCTGACCAATATAACCAGTACCCATTGGATCGCAGGCTCAAGTCAGGTTATTACAATAAAAAAAATAAATAATAATATTAACTACTTATTAACCTCGAACGTTCGGTCTTTACGGTAAAATCTCAAACCGAGACCATGCCATATTGACCGAGCAAGTAGCTGACGTTTCCTTTCTTTCTCCAGGCAGAGAGATCGAACAAGCGAGGGAGAGAGGGAGCGAGCGCACCTGGGTGAGCAAAAAATGGGGAGAAGTAGGAGTGCTTTTTTTGGAAACGCTTGCTACACAGACTACGGTTCATTGTGATCTTTAGATTTTTTTACGTGACTTAAACCCCTCACTTCAACGTTTCAAGCTTGTCGTTTGGCATAAAAAAGCAAGGGAGATGTTTGCACCTTGAATTCGGGCACTAACAAAATAAAACACTAAAAACAGCCTTTCACATTAAGTTTCCAAGGTGTACATGGCAGCCCCTGTAAAAAATAGAGGGTTTTGTATCTGTACAGCGTGGCTGAAACTTGTCTTTTGAAAATCAGTAGGCCCAAAGCACCGTCAGTTCAACGTTTTATACCTGTCTTTTGCATCCTTAGCCAAAATTAATTAAATCGCGAATTTCCACCCTTGACAAGAATCTTACATTAGGAATGCGAAGAATCCTTACACACGAATGCAGCAGCAAGCCCCTCCATATCCTGATGTTCAAGTGACTTTTGTCGCGAGGTATCATGCGCCACCACCCAGTGTGGACTCAATTTAAGCCCTAATTTCCGTTGCTTACTGTCAAGCAATGCAGTATTGAATACTGTCTAAAAATTGCTACTGTGCAATTTCATAATATTCTGTGTCACCTTTAGCGTTGTAAACATGTGTCCTTGTTCTCCTACATGCACGTGACTGTCCACCATGTCGTCAATGAACTGAATTTCTGAACCCAGGTGAGGAATCCTTTATAACAGAACAAATATCACACATGATACGTTATGCACAACCAGAATCCTTGATGGTTTTAAATCTTATAAATAGCAGGTAATGCGTTGAACGACAAGAGCATTTGCAAATATATGGTACTGAAGAATCAGTAATTGTCGATAATGAATTTCTTAGGTATTATTATGAAGGATGCAATAGAAGAAGAGCCAGTAATCTCAGGACTAAGAGAATCGAGAAACTTTGGACCTTGATACAAAACGGAAAATAGCCAGATCTTTGTTCTGCATAGTGGTTGACGAAAGGAATTTGCATGCCTTGCATGCCTGGTTGTACCTTACCAATATATTTTTAAAATTTCGAGGGAGATTAGAGTTCTAGGACGAAAATATAAACTGACCTCAATGTAGCACGTGAATGTCGTAAAACTAGAGCAAGTTAAGTTTCTTTAAAATAGGTTCCGTAGGAGTACACGTTGTCGTCATTTGACTACAATTACCAGAATTCATTTCGTTTTTGTTGTTGTTGTTGTTGTATTATTTAAATGTTGGAGCTCCAGCAGGGTTTAAATAACAATTGCCCAAATTAGCATAAGAAACAGAAAAAGTCAAGGATTCTGGTAGTTGTAGTCAAATGACGCCATCATGCAAATCGCCTACTGAACTTAAAAATAGAAGAACCGTACGTAGCCAGGACAAAACATTAAAAATTTTGGCTATATTAAGTTAGAACTTTCGAACTTTTTCACAACTACATCTACATACAAAAATAGGAGAGACTATAAAAAGAATTTAATGAGTTGGAGAAAGTATAAGTGTCAATAAACTGATTGTTGTTCTTTAAAACAATAGTAGAAGAGACTATCCATGGTCAGGTGGTTTGTAAATTCACTTATGTAAGCGCATGTCCTTACTTTAACCAAATAGGGGCAGTAGACGACACTACCTCGTTTCCAGGATCAGCAGAAAGAAGAGAAACGAGAAACCCTGGGAATGAGCTTGCAGATGGCGAACGTAATTCGTAAACAGCTTCATTCCTGAACGGAATCCAGGAATTGTGCAAAGGAGAAGACATTTTGAGCGACTTTTCTGCAGATATTTGGTTCTTTGTAGTTGATGACATTCCCTGAATTGACGCAGTCTACGCGATACCCAACCTACTCGGGCATCTGATAACGAGCGTCGTAACAGAACTTGCACACTGCTGGTATGTGCTATTCTACAATCATTTGATGTTTGTTAATTGCTGATATCTAATCTTCACCGTTATAGGCATGATAAATACTTTGTCAAACTACTCATTCAATGCAAAATCTCTCATACTTAAAGGAAAAGATCACTAGTGACGCATGCTCAAAGTTGAACGAGTTCGGGAGATGATATGGATGTTACCCTGGGCCTAGTCTTACAGACCAAAATTAAGAATTGGCGGGAATGTTTATTTTCAGTTTTACGAACATTCATTCAGGTTAAATATATCCACTGCAGTTCCTCAAACTCCACCAAACATTAGCAAAGAGAAACACTTCTTGGCTAGTTTCGAAATAAAGCCTGCATTGAAAATGAGTAAAAATATTGCCTAATTAATTACATATATGTAAAAGGTTTAAAAACGCGAGCAATCAAAGTCACTACCCGGATAGCCAGTTTCCAAGCAGTGACATCACCGGACGGCATTAGCTGTTTCTGTCTTTATCGTGACAGGCATCTATCTTCCTGGTAATCACATAATTGACTCACATGCCCTTTCCCAATTAGTTTTGAGCTGAAAAGGGATATTCAAATTGTTCCTTTTTTCAGGCAACGGACCTGCCTTGCTCCTCACCGAGTATAAATCACGCTCACGTTCCTATTCATTACAAGTAAGACTCAGAGAGAGATTCAAAGGTAATCATATCACAGATGAATCTCCACATGCGCCTCAGCCATCAAGAACTACTTTTCTTCATTAGCAATTTGAGGTAGGGTAGGGAAAGGTACCAAGAGTTGGAAAGGGAAGGGAAACAAAGGGTGGAGATGTGAAGGGTAGGCAAGGGTAAGGTAGGGAAGAGAAAAAAAGAGTAGGGCAGGTAAAAAAAAAAACACTTTCAGCTAAGTAAAGTACACCACAAGTGAATGAATTTGTGTTACCTTGCCCGGATGACTACAAATTGAAAGACTGGGAACAAGTCGTCCAGAGACACTAGATTTCTCTCTCCTTGCCAGAATGAAGTAACGTCCTAGCCAAGCAATTATAACACATTACATTAATGATTGCTGAAACACACATAAGGTTTCAGTGCATCTCACAAGGAGTATAAAATTAAGGCCAGGGGAATTAAGGGAAGTGAAAATTGGAAAATTTCAAACTGCGATTCTGGAAAGTGTTCGTAACAAGAGTAAAAAGGACTGCAACCTACTTTATTTATCTGTTCAAACGTTGTCTTTAGAACTTCAAGCTTCTCCATTGGACTAAACTTTGTACTGTGAGGAAATTTATCCATCTTGGTTATTAGTATATAATAAATGACGAATGAAATAGTAGATAATGAAGTAGGGGGAAAAATGTACCTAATCTGTTGAAGGGATTCTATCGCACTGATGTAATGCTCAGGCTCTCTATTTTCCAGTTTCACCTAAGAAATAACAACCCAAACCATTAATTGGTAACAAAGACCACAAGAACATTCTACAACACCCCCCCCCCCCATGAAAATTAAAAAGTACAATGTTAAGCCAGCTTTAGCAGTTTTTGACACTGCACCGGTTGTTAAGTCATAAAAATAGACAAAGAGCACCTAATCAGAGTTGACCTTGCACCTTGCCTTGACTATTTGATGAAAGGTAGTTGCATGGGCGTTAGTAAAGGGTTGAGCGTATTTAAAGATTTCAAAGTAGGGGGGGGGGGGGGGGAGTCCGAGGGCATACTTCCCCGGGAAAACTCGAATGTTCAGAACGTCAGGAACGTTAGTTTAGGCATTCCGGCTGACCTTTTGCGCTATTATAGATACTGCGATCACAACACCCATATTCCAATAAAAAAATCCAACAAAGTCCAACTAAGCCTGAAAAAAGCTGACATTGCCTCTTTTTAAGTTACTCGTGAGGGTTCAGGTATATTTGGCAACCAAATTCTTACTAGGTGTTTAGTTCCTGCTGCAGCCGGGGTACCTAGCATAGTAGGGGAGTACGGGGGCATGTTCCCCCGGAAAATTTGGACATTCCAGAACGCCAGGAACGCTATTTTAGTTATTCTAACAGAAATTTTGCACTATATAGATGCTATCATCCAAATTTATAAAATAATTGAGCCACTACGCGCGCTCTCATCGGTCGAGAGGTGTGTTTAGATGACAGTATGTAAACACGGTTGTGACGTTTTAGATTCGCGCGTATTTTTGAGAATTATTTTATAAAAGCAATAGAACACTTTTTCCGTGTTTATATAGCCTCATCTAAACACTCGGAGGGTTGGGAGAATTTTCGAAAGTTATGCAAACCCTCGACTACGTCTCGGGTTTGCGTAACTGTCTCGAATTCTCTCAACTCTCCTCGTGTTTAGATGAGGCGATATAAACACGGAATAAGTGCTCTATTGCTTAAGCTTATATTTAGGTAAAATAGACAAAAGCTGAAGTTTTCTCTGTTTTATTAAAAAGAAGTTATTTGTGAAAGTAGAGCTGTATTTAATAATAATAATAAGTACTAAATAAAGTTCTTTGGGCGTATTTAAAAAAATTCAATGCGCTAACATTACTATATAAAAATAAAAGCTGGTACAGTTCATCATAGAAAACATAAATATTTAGCAACCAAATACTTAGTGACAGGCTTAATTCCTGCTGTAGGGGGACAAGTAGGGGGATTTGGGGGCATGCACCCCCGCGAAATTTTCAGAACCTCAGGAGTGCTATTTTAGGGATTCTGGCACTACTGTGGAAGCCCTCAATAAGGTAATTTAAACACCATATTTATCAGTTGCGCCCCGACATTCAAGCCATATTTTTTGACATGCCTTCCCCTCCAAATCCCACCAGCCCCCCTTCCTTTATAAATAAGTGAATGGTCCCTAACTTACAAAGGTGGTTAAAACGACTTTAGACAGACAGACAGGCAAACAGGTAGTTGGAAAGACACAAACAGGAAGGAAAAAAGACAAACAGACGGCTAGGGAGGCTTTCAAGCAGGCATACAGACAGACAGATAGACAGACAGACAGACAGACAGACAGACAGACAGATAAACAGACAGACAGACAGACAGACAACAGACGGAATTAAGTGTGCTCTCGAAAACAAGTCAACAAAATATGACCAGTAATAAATAGATCAAACTTGACTGCACAAAGACCTACCAATCACGTCCTTAGCTGAACACAAAACCTACACCCATATTACAGCAAAACACACTAGGTAGGCAGGCAACTGACATAAAAGCTTATTCAAAGACATAACTCCACCAGACAAACTACAGCTGTACCCTGGTTAAACAAGGCATGATCATGACAAATACTATGATGATTTTACCTCGTCTGAGCGACTACCAATATCTTGTTCGTTTGTCAGCCAAAACTCCCTGAGGAACAAAATGATTATTTTACTTTAAAACTGTTGAAATCCCAGGAATTTTTTTAACAGCTATGATGTCGACAACAAGCATAAATATGTAATAACACCTTATAAACACTATGTAATAATCCGCATTTTCACGATGATCGGCGACCTCAAATTAAATTCGTCAAGCAATTGTTTAAGAGACTACATTATGGACAGCATGTCTTACGCATAGTATTCCAAGTCTTCCGTACAATCCTCCGTAGCAAATCAAATTGCTCTTTGAGCAAATCCGTCGATTTCCCAGTGGATGATGATTGACATGTGTAGCTTACGGGTTATTCTAGTTATACAAGTTACCATATTGACTTCTGGCAATACTTGTTATACCAATAGTCTAATAAGAAAAAAGGAGTTTTCGTGCATACTACATGAGGTACAAGAATTGAAAAACCTCCACTACATGAACTGTCCGATGGATTGACTCATTCTCAATAGCTGTTATTGCAGTTGAGTCTGCGATCAAATGTTCTTTTGTTTAGAAATACACGCAAACGAGGCGAAAGGGTCAATACAAAGCAGAATTGACCCTTTCGCCTCGTTAACATGTAAAACCGCTGATAACTGAGATAACAGCTATTGAGCCACTCTACCTTGCAAACTTCTCGTCAGCTTGCCAACATATTTTTATTCTTGCCTGAAGATGAAAGCATAGTCTGCTTTACGAGACTCAGCTCCGTTATGTCGAGTGCAAATAGATTGCGAATAACATCAAAGCGACGCTGCTCGCAGGGTAGCTGCGAAAGGCCTTTAGAGAAATCAAGTTTTTTTGATCATGAATTACAAACACACAACATGACTAAACCATCGGATGCAATTTGAGGTCGATGATGGAAATCCACCGGGAAATCGACTGGTTTGCTCACAGAGCACTTTGATAGTGCAACAATCGCAGTTGACCTAGAAGTGCAAAACGATACATGTGCCTGCAGTATTGGCTAATACAGTGATTTCAGGAGTTTTATCTACTGGTCAGCAGAATTACTTCAAAAGAAGTTTACAAATGGTGGAAGGACATCATTTGCATAATCTACACCACCACTAAAACCCTTAACCGGTTAACCCTTAAGTTTGCCGTGTGCAGACCGCTTTAGATCGCTTATGCAATCTCCGGGTTAAAAAGATGGCAGCTTCTACAATAACATGGGAACCTTACACAGCCCATAAAGTACAGGGAAAGCCATATTTTTGCCGAACTTACAACACATAGTTTGAAGATGTTAGAACGTTTCTGTACATTGTTGTGTGGTTTACACAAAGTGAAATCCACACTTTGTCATCATCCGAGATAAATATTTATTTATTTTTCTACGAGAGCTAGTCCTTGTCACCTGGTCAATGGAGAAGACTGGGTTCCAGTTAGTGGTTGAGTTGGCCATTTTGCTCGTGGCATAGAGAGTTTCAATTTATCTGAGCTTTCATTGGCTTAGCCACCATGATCATGGTATAGTATCAGCAATCATACCATGCTGCAGAGCAGAGTAGAGTAGAGTAGAGCACTTCTCTACTCTACTCTACTTTATATGGAACCGTTCTACTCTACTGTAGATAGAGCTGTAGAAGTCGTACAGGAGCCAAAAAACCCTGTGCTAAATTTCCAGAATATTTTGTGCCGGGTATAAAATCTTAAAAATAACTTTACATTAAAATATCGCCTGCTTGTATTTCTTACCTTTGCATTCCTACATAGGTCATCAGTGCCCAGTCTGAGCGCTTGTTCAGCTGTTGGATTCGTTCCCAATATGCACTGTCAGCTCGCTCATTTTCTAATGCATACAATGTGAACAGCGGTGGAAAGAGTCTGGGAAAGAGCAGGGGGTGCATCAACGTGCTGCTTGTTAAACTTTCTTCTGTGCCATGATTGGTTACACCTGACACTGTGTCTGTGTGTAAGTGAACATATTCTTCATTGGGTAGCTCAGGGAATAAAAGCCTGCAAAGATAAGCAAAGGACATTAGTTGACTCAATCTTGGAGGTTAGATTAGTACACTCCGTCCACTAATATCTCCTTCCTTCTCCACATATGAGGTCTTGTGTAACACCTAGTCACAGAAGAGAGAGGATAGCTTTGACAGCTGTGTCAAAGACAAAGGTTGAATACAAAGCCAAAGGTTAGACAAAGGTTGAATGCGAAGCCATTCTTTAATCGACTTGTCCTTGGCGTTGCTGTCATCATTGCTTAAGCCCCATTTTGTTGTTTGGGCAGGGAGGGTTTGTCTGCAAACTATGTTCCTGCGTTCGTTTGCTTTGCGCTCATTCATTTCTCTGGCGTTCATTCAGTTTTTATTGCTTAGGCAGGGACATATTTTTATTGTTTAAACTTCTGTTTAAGTTCCCAAATTTATTTCCTTTTGCTTCTTCGCCAAGTTTGATATTGAAATATCAAAGAAGGCATCCCCACAGCATTAAAGATTTTCCTTCGCATCGTAAAGGAAACGTAAGCAAATCCTTCACGAAAAATCTATGGAAGGAATAGTTACCATGCCTAAAAATAACTTAATGGGAATGATGCTGGGTATAGTTTCTATATGGTCGATTTACTCTCTAACCTTGATGTTCTCTTGGTAACAGGTAACAAACACACATACATAGGACAGACCACCGCTCCCTTAACCAGACACACACACATTGTCTCTTGCGACAATGAATCCTTTGTGGTAGCAATTTAGTGCACATGGATGGTCAATAAGAAACACTTTTGGCGTTTTTTTTTTTCAGTTTGGGTCAGCGAGCACTTGTTATCACTTTTTATTATATCGATGCGAGTGTTTTATTGGAAAATACACCACTTGTAAAATTAATAAAAAACCACATCCGGGACTCAGGTGGCTTATTTTCCATATCTTCACTAGTGAAGATATCGATGAAATCACTGATCATGATATCATGTTTGACTAATAATTATTTGTGTATGATCAAAACTTCTTTGATCTTCCTCAAAAGTCTTTGGCATTCTTCGGTTTTCTTCAGAAATCTTCGGAGATCTTAGTAAATTCTCGGAAAATGTTTAGAAACGTTCGTGTGGTCTTTTGGAGAATGTTTGGAAATCTTGGAAAGAAATCTGCGGAAAATTGTCAAAATGTCGTTATAAGTATGTTTATATAATAAACAAAGTATTACCTGGTTGCCTGTAGATATGGAATATCACTTCTCGCGTTCAACTTTGAATCTCACTCATTCGCTACGCTCAACTCGTGAGATATCCAGTTGAACACTTGAAGAGATATTTCATATCCACACGCGGCCATGTATTATCCTCTGTGTAATGAAATGATGAAGGCATTTCTTGAGTTCTATTACATTCCCTAGAAAGGTCCTTTATATATATGATAGAAGACCCATTATGCCGATGAGTGTGATGGGCTTATGATAATAATTACAGGGCCGTAGCCAGAAAAAACTTATGACTGAGGCAATGTCCATGGAAGACTTATGACTGAGACAATCTGTCCATGGTTGAGTTCTCTTCCTAGGTATTACGAGTGTTTATAGTGACAAAAGTGAAAGAAATTACCGAGGCAAGTGCCTCGGTTGGCCTGTGTTACCAAACAGATTTAGCTTCGGGGGTTTTGAGAAGGAACCAGCGAGACAGGCAAAATACACAGGCAACTTTTAATCAGCTGGGGCAGAGCTGTTAGCGTACTCTGCGCTACATCCAACTTCAACTCTACTTCAACTCCCTTCAATTTCACTTTACAAACTAAAACTCGTGATTATATACCTGCGTATTGGCAAGCTTTACAGTGATTGGTTAATACAATGTTTCTAGAATAAGACAAAGGACAAAGAAACAGCGCTTCTTGCGGTAACCGGCGTTTGGGGCTTGGCCAGAAGATAAGGATAATTATCTTGACCACATATAATCTTAGGAATCGTGGTTTCCGCAGTTCCTAAAATCATACGCGCACGTACAAACTCTGGAAAGCTTACATTACTAATTACTAACCCTAATCGACAAATATTCTTACGAGTTACTAAAACCGATCAACGAATATTATTAGCGATATTTCTGATTGTACAACCTTGGCGAGTTAACCCTGCGTGTCAGATGCCACCCCAGGGTTACCGACCGCGTTGTGGGTCACCGAAAAGGAAATAGCTATTCTTGCCAAAAGATAGCGCAAATCATGCAAGGAAACCCTTTGATAACAACACATATTTTCTCGTGGGAACTTTTGCCAGAAACACGTGCGCAGATTAACATGACAAGGCTGTTTGTTCTGCTTCTGTAACGCTCATTTGCGTTACCCATATGAAAGCTAGAATTTCATAAAATATTCTTTAACACCTGTTACTAGCTACGGAGGTGAATTATGTAGAAATTCAATGTGAAAACGTTTACTGATCCAGTGTATAAAAGTTTAACCTGCTTAATGACTATTCATAGTGAAAATACAAACACAGTAGCTATAAAAAATTACAAGTAATGTACAATTTACTCACAAGACATAACACATATTATGACCTTCACATAATGACATAAACAAAGTACCCCAAAGAGCATAGCCTTGACAGGAAAAATGCAACAATCAGTTGTAATTCTTAAACATCAGTTGACGAGATTGTAACAAAAAACAATAACAATATCTTACCGCACAATGTTGTATACTCTTTCAACAAAAGATTTGACCTCAGCTACAGCATGGGCAAGCAGCCTTCTGTGAGTGCCCATACCAACATAACTGGCTCGAAAAACATCAATCAAGCCATTTACAAGTTGTCCCAAAGGGTGTTGCTTTACATCAAATGCCTGTACAAGAAAAAATTAGTAGAATCTTAAATTCACTACTTCAGGAATTGTTTTGAACGGTATATGGTCCCAATCAAAGTGCTCTGTGAGCAAACTCGTGAATTGAACAGAGGAATTAGAATATTCGGTTTTGGTTTTTGTTTAATGCTATCTGATTGAGGGAATAATGTGGTTACTTTTCATATCTGGAGTACGAGCAGTAGTGTAGTGTTCGCTAATAAGGTACCAAAGAAACAAAGCAACATTTGGATAAGAAGGCATTACAATTGAAACGATCATGCTATTGCATTTGACAAGGGTGGACGATGTCATATGTGTTTTAAACATTTATCATTTTTGTTTCCGGTTCACCAAGTAATAGTTGGCAGTAAAAGTGAAATGTACTGTCCAGCATTGTAAATATTGAAACTGAAATCAAGGCAATACTGTCATATTGAAAACATTAATCATTCTCTCTTTATCAAATGAGGTAAACGGAAACAAGTTTTGAGTTTTGTTGCAAAATGGCTTTTTCAAGTTCTGCTTACAAAGATTTACAAAGACACTTTCACTATGTTTTCAACGGAAGTTTCCGATGTAAAGATTGCGTGAAATGCAAAATCTAGGCGATATTTTCATTTCAAGTTGCAACAAGGCGACGAGGAAACGAGGGTTGTTTTCCTTAGTCGAGAGAAAGTAGAGAAAATTAAGCAAAAAGAGCAGAACAGACTTCCAGCTCACGTAACCAACATAGGCCGATGGTGAAGAATATAGAAGAGTTTGGAGGCAGCGTGGCCGAGTGGTTTAGGGCGCTGGTGTTGAAATCCGGAGGTCCCGGGTTCAAGGCCTCCACTCTGTCACTAGCGGGATATGTTTCTTGGTAGTCCCGAGTTCAAATCCTGCGCAATAGCCCTTTTCACGGTTAACTTTTCTCATTTGCATCACAATATAATCTAGCATGTATGAGAGGCAATTTCGGGCTATTTTGTAGTTTTAGCCCGAAATTGCCTCGCACCCACGTTGGATTACATTGTAATGCAAATGAGAAAAACTAACCGTGAAAAGGGCTATTTCAGCAATTTCCTCGGTCACGCTTTGTAAATAGCGAACTGGTCTGTCTCCTACCAGTTGGGATTTTTAACTAATTTACGTTCATTTGAAATATTTGTTACCTTTGTTTCAGTGGCATGCCTGCAAACTAGCTAATGCTTAGTGCTAAGCAAAGTGCATGTCCACTATAAATCAGATTTACATTTACATAGAATGAACAGCTTGTCTAGATTATCCACAGCGAATAATATCAAGTGCCATTGCAGCCTTGATTTTCATTGGCTTTGAAAACAATGAAAGTGATCGGAAGAAAAACTAGCCTGCTAGAGCATCTGTTTTTTCCGACTTGTTTTTTTTTTTGCACATGAAAGAGGAGAAAAAAAACAGGTGCCCTCGCATGCTTAAGAAAAACACAAGCGAATCGATTGAGCCATAGGTTTATCAAATCAGATCTCTCCAGGGTCGCCCGTTTTCCGACAGCTGGCTAAAGGGAACGAAGACTCTTGACACAAGGTTGCTAGCATTCCAGGTGAAACCACCAACCAGTCTGTCCAGAAGAACAATTTGTGATATCACCGGAGATTTCGATCTTATCTGATACTCAGTGTGTGTTTACCGACCAGTGCGTAATTTCAGCAATTTTGACCTTCAGGTTTGATTTGTAATACTTAATAAACAACTATACTGAGGTCCCGTCCACACTACACAAAAGAAATTTGAAAACGCAGCTTTATTTCTACGGTTAGGCCTACCGTCCACAATAATTCGTCACGAAAACGGACTCTCTTCAAACGAAAACGCTCTTTAAACCAGAGAAATTGGAAAACGCCGGCCTTGCGTTTTAGTGGGAAGAAAACCTTTTAAACATGGAGCTTTTCCAAAGCGATAATCATGTGATTTCCCTACCCGGGTTTTTCCCCAAACACAAATCGAAAATGACCGGTTATTATAATTTCTCCAGGGAGGTGTGGACAGAAAACATTTGATGTGTTTTTAGAGTGAAAACACCCTTTTCACCCTGAGTGTTTGCAGTTGCACCATGGGAGTATAAACAGATTGTGACTGTGGGTAGCCATTCAGAGTTAATGCTTACATAGACCAAAACATCCTGCATGAACGCCTCCAGATAGACTTGCCACAAGTAGACTTGTGAAGTCGACTTGTTCTGCTGGTAGGTGGATTTTGACGAAAAAATAGATTTTACTTTTTTGCCGTTCGAATTGAGAAGACTGTGATAAATACTTTGCAAAAAATGAGCAAAAAAGCTTTTTTACTTTTTGAGATACGGAAAGAAACTATTTTTGAATCTCATTAACCCCTGACGCGATGACAAGTTCCTGTCATCGCCAATTAAAATTCACCGCCGGTTGTCACGTGTAATTTTCATTATACTGAAGAGACGTACACGCGAAGTGTCCTAATCTGTGTTCATACGGTTGCCTTTTACCGCTAGCTAGCATTTGTTTTTGACAAACTTAGCTTTTGGTCTTTTTAATGTCTGGACGAAAACGAAAGAAAACTTCGTGTCCATTTGCAAATCTCATCCTTGAATGCAAATCTCATCCTTAATGTCAGAGGCCTCATTTAACCTTGCCAGTTTTCTATTTTCGACATGCTTTTCCCATTTCTGTCATTCTTTAAGTTATAGCCCATAATTTTATGAAAAGTAGGTCGGGTGATGGCTTAGCTGCAAAGGGCCTATTAACACTTAAATTATGAGCTTGAGATTTGTATGAAAGAAGAAATTTTGTTTAAAGACTTAACATTTCATGCGATAAGGTCTATCATCAACCATCACCTCAGCTAGCTCAGCTAGTCATATTCCAGCATTTGCATTACTATACGACTATACGAGTAGAACTCTATTATTGGATAATAGCGTATGATAGGTCGGCCAAACAAATGGAAGCATTTGCATTAGTATACCATTATTACTACTTTTATCTATTCGTAGAATTCTACTTATTGGCTGAAGATAACTTCTTGCATTTAGTCCACTCATTAAGCGATAAGGAAGAAACTACTCTCAAAGTGGCTGTCTCATCAGGAGTATTATATGGTTCATGGTTCATTTATTTCACACTATTTACATAAAGTTAACATAGGAAGAAAAGTATAGTTACAACACACGATTACAAGATAAAATAATTACAATACAGGTTAAAAAATGTGTATGGTGGTCAAAGTAGCAAAGGCTTTCTAGTTGACACCCATCTACTTTTAAGTAACCATACTTCAATGACTTCTGTTTCTGAGTGGCCGCTTGGGAACAGTTATTGCACTGGTGCTTTTGGGCTTGGACCAGGCAACTCTAACAGTGCCTCTATCCACTCAGGAGTAAATATAGATAATGGAACCTTGGCAAATGCCGGGGGAGCTGCAATGGGAGCAATAGCAATTTTCTCAGCCATTTCTTGGTACAGCCATCAAAGCTTACTACCGCCAACAATGAGCCATCTGGACTTATATCACAGCAACATTAGATTCATACCTACATATGTTCTATTATTTCCTTGCCAACCTTACCTTTGTTAGATAAAGATGCAATTTCTGCAAGTCCACAGTGTTTTCGGCAGTTTGCCCCATCTCATTGTTGATGTTTAACAATTCTTGGATAACTGTCTGCTCACCGCGTGACATTTTAGAGTCATGCTTGGTTTTTAAGCCAACTGATATAGACTGCCACACAACCTTCAAGTCAGGATCCCCATCACCACAACAACCAAGGGCTTGGCGGCACTGAGAAAATAATGACTGCCACTTCTTCTGAGGTGGAATGGTGTATTTGGTGTTCGTCATGGTAGATCTGTGAATGTGAAAAGAAAATAATCCCTTATAGGTATCATTACAAATACCTCCTTTTGGTTTACAGCTCAAATATATGGGATACATACAACCACCAACCACGTGTAATATAGAGCAACATTGATAGGAAAGTGACGAGATAAAACAAGAAAACACAAAAGAAGATTTAAAAATGGTGGAAAAAATTTGCTTCAGCCATACAATGTCATGTATTAAGATCAGACATTGCAGTGGAAAGGCATGTCGATATTAACAAGAAGCTGACAGAGCTGCCTGGGTGTTTAAGGTGGCTCGAAACAGTTTCCACTACTTTCCGAGACTTAGAGCTTGATGGGTCATTATAACCACTCTATATCGGTTGATACCAAAATCATGGTATCAAAAAACTGCCCAATCATTGGTGAACAAATTACTGTCAATTTCGTGGCACAATAGGTTACCATAGCAACAATATGACCTATTTTCGAAAATTAAAGGTGGCTCCGACCACCTCCGTAGAATTGTTTTAAACTTTGCAAAAAGTTGCATCTTATCATGCTGATTACAATTCGATAATAAAAAATGGGGGTTACCGACCTCGTTTTCGAGTTATAAGCGCTTAAAGCTAAAATTAAGGGTGTTTTTAGCAGGTCATATTGTTGCTATGGTAACCTATTGTGCCATAAAATTCACAGCCACTTGTTCAACAATGATTGGGCAGTTTTTTGATACAACGATTTTGGTAGCGACCGATATAGAGTGGTTATAATGACCCATCAAACTCTGAGTCTTGGAAAGTACTGGAAACTGTTCAGAGCCACCATCTGTTTAATGTTGATCAGGTGCATTATTTTGAAAGGCAAGCGCCGGGCCACAGAATCTTAAGAACAAGAAGCCATACAGTCACACAAAATACTGTTACCAGAGACCTTGGTGAATTGCTGGCTTTGCCTGTTGCTTCTAACTTATGAAATGTGCCATTTATTCGTATTCCATTTCCCCATTGGCCACTAAAAGTACCGTCTATGTAATCTCCATTTGGCATAGTAAGCACTCCCTGGAAAAAAAAAACTTAGCTGTTTACTGAAATGTTCAGATAACACTATTTCAGTACTTAGAGTTTAAGAGTATTTACAAAGGTCATAATGTCAGTTTGCTACATGCATGAAAACTGTGAGTTGTCAAAATATTGTTACTTAGAATATTATACAGATTTAAAATATACCTTGCCAGACAACAAACATTCCCCATCAAAGTCTCCTTCAAACTTTGTGTTATCATCGCACAGTAGAACACCATCACCCTAAACAATAAAGAACATAATTTCAATGGTCTCTAAGCAAGAAACATTTAGCTCAATCTCAACTACGAGTTAACAGGCATGGTTCACATTCCAGTTTAAGAGACAGAGGAGAGTAACAGCTGACACTACATTCTGGTTTTGAGAATCGCGAAGGGCCTTTGAGTATTGTTGCACCTGTACTTCTTCTGAATAAGATTCTTCAGTCTTCTTCTAAGACTACCTTACAAACTATCAATGCATGTATTTGCTAGCACAGCCAACACAAAGTTTGATACTACAGGGCATAGCTTTCTAAGCTCACACAAAAACGGCTCTTTAGGAGCCACCAAACCCGTAAAAGCAATGATCAATGCGTAATGTGGTATAGTTTTACGAAGTCAATTATATGCACAGGTCTATACAGACTGCAGAATTTTCGCTAAAACTTGTTGATTTATGTAAATTTACGGCATGGTGTCTAGATGTTCTCGCAAATAAGCCGCATCCCCGATTTGATACGGAAATTTTGATCAAAAAGGTGCGGCTTATACGCCGGTGTTTACGGTAATCAAGGTGGCTGGTAACAGTTTCCAGCAGATAATTGGGCTGATCAATGCTACCACTCTTTATCAGGTGATGGTACAATGCAAGTGAACATATGAAAGATCAAGTGTTCCAACTGTGGGGAAAGATATAAAGACATGAACTATCGTCGCAGTTATGTAGAGAACTTAAGTAACACTCAACTTATACACAAGTCATACACAAACAGCCAACCAGGCAGTTCAAGAACTATTTCTCAATTAGAACAAATCCTAAATTTTTCTTTTTCAGTCTTTACTTTCAGAGCTGCTTAAAATGAAGTTGTGCACATATCTACCATAATCAACCATGCGATGTTACAGTAATATTGTAATGTCACACAAATGCTAAGAAATGTGATGAATAAGATGACGTCATCTTCATAGCAACAATACAACCTGTTAAACACACCTTTGAGTTTAGCTTTAAGCGATTGCTGATAACTAACAAACAAGCATCGTGACCCCAATTTACTTGGAAAATGACGTTGGCATTTCGAGTGATGGTATGCCAGCTAATTCAAATCCTTCCTTTGCTCTTTCCTTCATTTCCTGTTAATTTTTAGTAAATTCATTCACTAGTGCGAAAAGCACTGTTGCCACAGGTTTTTTTTTTTCATTGTCAAAGCTTTAACCAACCCGATTTCTACATTTTATCTTTGTTTTGGTAAAGAGCATTAAACGGGTTTTTGGAATGTTGGCAACGCTTTCATTTCATTCAGATGTGAATGTTTTACTTTTTCATGTTATCTTCCAAACCAAATACAAGATGATTTCCCTACTTTTTCTGAGAAATGAGGTCTACAAAACTGCTGAATGCACTCGCGTTCTGCTTGTGCACTCACTAGCGGTTTTTTTCTAGACCTTAAGCGTGCATTTTTCGAAAAGAACATGGAATGCATCAATGCAATCTTCTATTTAGTAATTAATAGTGGTTTTTCAAATTACACCACCATATACCTCCCCATAAGGGCTACCTCCCTGCAATGGCCAGTTTCGTTTTTCCTTAAGGTGGCTGTTGTGGAGAGGTTTAACTGTTCATATATTGGTCCATCAGAGTATAAGTGATAGAAAGAGCTAGGAACTGTTGTCACATACACTGAGTTTGTTCTGTACAAAGATCCCTTGGTTGCAGATGCCATCAAGTGTTACAAGCAATCCTGGACCGTGACGACAGTCTGCTTCCCACATGCCCATATACTTCTCTCCTCTACAAAAACAAATGCAATATTTTCATCGTTGTCTAGAAATTGTGGGAAATCATTCACGCAACTATTTCATATATTTTGTTTTTAACAAAGTATCAAGGTCATGTTAGTTCTTATATAGGATTTGAAGCTGTCATAGTCTTTTCACATTGTACATGAGGTCAGTAGTAAACCTAAATAACACGCAATATTCAATATTCATGATCAATCAGCGTTCATTTCGAAGCCAAATGCAGACTTATAGCCTGCAAGAAAGCTCTTCACGGGGTCAAAAAATGAGGGAAGAAAAAAGGGAAGACTTGAGGCCAAACTGTTCAAGGGTGAACACTCACTGATTGATCATATCACTTGTTCTTAGATAATATTTCCATCACATTTATATGTGTTGCTATTTTATACTAAAATCCGGCGCACAAAGTGTGAAGACTAGAAGAAAGAATATGGCCAAGAATAATCCCGAATCTGGAAGATGACCGCAGAAAACACTTAGTAATTTATAAAATGACATGTTACAGCATGTTATATTATCTCGTAATACACAGAATCAACAGTCAAAGATGACCGTGTAAAAGTAATTTTGTGGCACTTAGTAAGTTATAAAATGACATGTAATCAATCGTTTGATGAAAAAACAGTCTTTATTCCCAGTCTGCATTTTGTATCTAGTCTGCATTTTGTACCCGGTCCAAAGTCTGCATTTTGTATTGACCACATGCTAAATTCTTGCATACTGAAGGGTTGAATTAGGAGTACCCAAGCATATTGCCCAATGAGAGCAGACATACATAACAGCAGCACTCACAAACAACATGTAAATGGACTAGAGTTACCTGATGATGTCATCTAAAACTCCGTAGCCAGATCTCTTGTCACGAGACCATTCTCCAATATAAAGTGAGGAAGATGTGCCAGATTTCATACTTCCATGTCCAGAACGCTGGTTATCACACCAGTGACCCACATATATGTCACCACTGGAAAAACTGCAACAGGAAATGCAACATTCACATTATTCTTAAGAGTAAACCTTTTAAGACAACACTAGTCACAAGACACGAATTACCATGACCTATATCTTTTCTTGTGTGAAAGCAAAGTTAGACAGCACTTATACACCATTCCTAGTTGCAGGTAAATGCCACTCAGATAGCTTATTCATAAACTTAGGAAGTCAAGATTAGATCTTATATGGAAAATGAGTAATGTAAGTCTCGCCTAGCTTAACATTTTTTATGGTGTTCTGTGCGAAATTAAGTGTTCTCTGAGTAAACCTGTCAATTGAAGAGGTGAATAAAATCAGTGATCGGATTATTTGTATTATTATATATTCAACTCTCTAACTCTTTTCTGATTGGCCGAAAGCCTACAGTGAATTTTCGAAATCAGCGCTCGTGACGTCATAACTGCAGATTATACAATAATCATGTCAAGGTCACGGGTTATCAGGTCATGTATGACCGCAGTGCATGATTTCCCAGGGTAATCATGTCAACTTCGCGCGATTCGTGTTGCTTGCCGTCAGTGAAGAAGCAGAAACATGACTTCCAAGTTTTTGCGTTCGTTCAATGTATAATAAAACAATTATTAGATTCGGTTTTTGTGATATCCAGAATAATCAAGGTCTCGGTAAGGGTTATCAGCCTCAGACCTTGATTATTCTGGATATCACAAAAACCTCATCAATAACTGTTTATAATGTGTATTTAGGCTTGTTGGATCATCTGGGAAGCTTTTCTTATTCGTTTTTTGAGATCATCAGAAATATACCCAACTATAATGTCAACAAAAGAAACTGTGGTGCTGCATCGGTGGGGAGTATTACAAGATAATTTGGTTTTATCAACTAAGTTGATAATGTGAATTGGCCACCCTAAAGAGATTCGAAAGCTGAAAGAGGAATTGTGGGTTGTGTGTGTCTTATATACAAAAAGATGAAGCTATGCTATTGGTTGGTGCATGGTAACCTGAAAAACAACAGAATAAATTAGTTGAATGAAAAACGTTCGTTGTTGCCGTGAGGATTAAGAGTGCCGATTTGAAAAATAACTTTTTGTTCAAGAGTTTTGCGGCTTTCCGTGCTTCCTTGATGTAGGGAAAGCCCGCAGACTGGCATATGTTGCAGCAAATGATTGTCTCGCGACCAGTTTAGATGTGTTTTTGTCGTCTTTCTGTACGTCTCTCTCATTGTAGTCGGAATCCAGACATCAATGATATCGCACTTTTACTAGTGATTCGCTGAAAGCAAACGCACATAAACAAGCTAAATATACAGAACAGGAAAGCAAAACGAAATACAAATAAAACAGGCAAAAATGACGGAAAAATAACGAAACTAACAAAATTTGTCTGGCGACTACGACGTCTAAAACATAATGACAACGACAACAAGAAAACTACGGCAGAAGAAGCTATACCAAACAATAGAAACAATGCCTGAAAAAACGGACACGAAAGTATGAAATGTTACGTAACCGAAAATAACTGGCGAAACTACTGTAATAGAATAACAAACATACACGGAACAATTGAAAAACGTAAACCAATGGACAAAAAAGCGCGCAAGCAAAACAAAATTGAGGAGCCGTGACTACACTCATTCTAATCTATATCTTCGCCAACTTCAGTGTGCTCAAAATTCTCTTTCACGCAACATTATGAGGATTACTATCAGAGCTATGTGCCAAAAACGTGACGACCTCAACAAACAAATTCTATATTATCGCTCTAAACTGTCTAAAGTCTGTCCAGCTATTTTAGTGCAATCTATTCGCGCCAAAATTCAGGAGGTCAATTCCAAACTTTTTAACCATTTACACTAAATTAAGGCCCAGAAACTTCAACAATTAATAGGTCCTCAAATTACTCGTGACTCATCACTTGAAAGCCTTAATACCGTAGTTACTATTCCATAAAATCTTCCACTTTTCAACTCAGAGATATCCGTCCTCAGTAAGGGTTTGAGTTTTGTTCCTATATCAAAAAAACTGGACGAATTCTCAGTCAAGCAAGATGTTGAAAAATTCCTTCGCCGCGTTCAACTCAAAGCCTTTTTCCACGATAAAGAGGATGATTCTTACAACTCGGCCAAAGATACTTTCGAGACGCTTCAGACTCGAAAATCGAAGTGGACTCCCCCAGAGGGCCAGTTTACCTCTTTAGAATTTTTTCATTAATAAATGCCGTCACGACATCAATAAACTTAATTTCAATCGTAATTTCAAGCTTTGCGGCAACTTTCCGACACCTCATTTCGTGCGAAAGCCGATAAAGATCTCACTTCCAATAACCAACAAATTGTCAAGAGCACTATTAATGACGTTATAGTCAAACAAGAATTGCCGGCTACTGCTACCAATCTCATCATTACCACTCCTAGAACCTCGTGTATTTACTCTTTACCTAAAATTCACAAACCTAACAACCCAAGTCGACCTATCGCCTCTGTCTGCAGTTGCCCTACCGAATTCATCTCTTTACACCGTCATACCTAATGGCGAAGGTCTTCTAGCCCTCAATATTTACGCACTGTTAAGGAACCAAGCTCAGAAACCCTACTCTGCCTGGCAGAACTAGGGTTCAACACTCAACTGTTCTTCGTTCTCGGACAATTATATTGTAAACAAATCAATGGCATGGCCATGGGTACCAAAATGGGACCCAGCTATGAGACACTCTTCGTAGGCTACATTGAACACCAATTTTTCAATCAATGCAACGGCTCCAAACCTGAACTCTACCATCGCTACATTGACGACTGCATCGGCGCTACTTCTTCTACCAGAGAGGAACTCAATCAATTTGTTTTATCCGGCTTTTAAATATACCTGGGAAATTTCCGATATTTTTTTAGCATTTCTGGATATCAACGTTTCCATCGAACGGGCAACAGTTTATGCACCAGTATGCACTACAAACCCACAGATTCTCATAGTTATTTGTTGTATTCATCTTCACATCCATCACATGCCAAGAATTCCATTCCTTATTCTCAGTTTCTTAGACTTCGTCGTCTTTTGAAGTGATGGCTCTGACTTTTCCTTAAAATCAGAGGAAATGCGCGACTTCTTCGTCAAATATGACTATCCTGCTTCTGTTGTTCAAGCGGGCCATCATCGCACCCAACAAATTGATCAGAAGTCAGCACTACAAACGTCACAGAAGGAAAGTGATAGAATTCCATTCACCCTCACATTTCACACCCTCACAACTGCGCAGTAAAATCCATTGTTCTAAAAAACTTCTAAAATTACTTCAAAATGATCCCGATACTGGTAGAATCATTTTGCATTCCAAACAAGTGAACAACCCGGAACTTTAAAATGCGCATACGCGCAATGCAAAACATGTCCTTACATTAAAAAACATTGAGAAAATATCGGGCCCCAAGCGATCCATCAAGATCACTGATCATTTCATCTGTACCTTAGCCAATGTCATCTACTGCATAACTTGCACTCTTTGCAAAAAGTTATACATGGAGACGAGTAGGTGACCGATTTCAAGAACACCTCGAGAACAGTTGTTGGCTCTCGCTTTCCAAACTTTGATGCCAGCAACGCTTGGCAAAAGGGCCACAACTCGCGACAGGACTTTTTTTACTTGGGCAAGAACTGCTCTTGGACAATTGCTGCTTGGATTGACCTGATGACTTACAGGTTTACCAACTGAAGGCTTTATGATTCCTCTCAACCTCCAGGCATTCATGCAAGGTATTTTAAAAGAGTGCTTAAGAGCATCATATCTTTTTTCTGTTCAATAGAATTTCCTTTGGCTCTCACTCCAACTTATATGTTGTGTGTTTTCATTACAAGAACCATTGTAAACAATTGGGTTCCCAGATTCCCACTTTTTTCCTATTTTCCTTTGACTTACAAGAAGATGGCTAAGATTCTGAGCGATTCGATTTTGACTTTGAACACTATAAATATAAGCTACATTTATGTATCATATTGGCATAGGACGCTGCCATCTTTGTTTGAGAGAAAGCTGCCACATTTCCTTTGTAAACAATGATCAAAAGTTTGTATCAGCTGTCACGTTCGTGGTGATGCGGGTGTCGAGCTTAAGTCAAAAGTTTCCCGCCTAAAACACTGTTGTCGATCCAGTCTCCTCCAGTATTCTGACGTGACATAAAAAACGTCCGGTGGTTAAGCTCTCTACTGTTTATTCTCCGGCGTGTTACTTCTAACTACGGTCAAACCTCTCTAAAATGGCCACCTTGGGGACAGAGAAAACTGGCCGTTGTACAGAGGTGGCTGTTATGGGGTGGTAGGGGTGTAATATGACACTTGTTCTTTTCAGGGGTACAACATTTTTATCTTTTAAAAATGGCTTATTTTGGCCTGTAAATACATGACAATCAAAATATATCAATAAAACAAAGACTAAATAGAAACAAAAACGCGTAGTACCGATCAAGTTTGGTGACTTTTTCCAATAAAAAGCGTGGTTTTGTATTGACTGTTTGTCAGTAATTGATTAACTGGCCGTTATCAAGAGGTTATTTTGGCAGTTGGGACGCATTTTAGTGGCTGTTGCTGTTGTTGAGAGGTGGCCATTTTCGAGAGGTGGCCGTTGTAGAGAGGTGGCCGTTAGGGGAAGTTTGACTGTAGAGAAAAACTTGCATGATTGTTGAGTATGAACCCAAAATGCAAACAAAAGAGTAAACTCAAAATTTTAGCCACAAGGCAAAATTTTAAGTCGACTCCCTATAGTTTAAGATCGCATGCGCGCTGAGGACGAAAGCTCAAGTAATCTCTGCATGCTTGAAGAACACCGTCATTGTTTTTCAATATTTTATGATGTCAACATGGGCACAAAAAACAAAACTGACAGTGAATTTTCTCGTGTTTCATTTGGTGAAATTCTGTAAAATTTGGCAGGCTGGTAATAAATATTTGACGTTAGTTGGAGCTTGTTTTTCAGGGAAATCTATTCAACCAGTTTTTCCACAGCAGTACAAGAAATAAACTTGTAAAAATCTAAAAAACTGCCTGTACAAACCCTACTTTTTTCTAGTTTAAAATTCGTACCCCGTCCGATTCTAT
This sequence comes from Micromussa lordhowensis, assembly GCA_964020085.1. NCBI lineage: Eukaryota > Metazoa > Cnidaria > Anthozoa > Scleractinia > Lobophylliidae > Micromussa > Micromussa lordhowensis. Next base: position 9,836,277 of record OZ026607.1, read on the forward strand.
GTACATGTAATGTGAAAATTTTGGAAGATTTCACTGGAGGAAATTCAAGAAAATCACAAGTAAAGCCATTAAAAGGTTATAAAAAATGCATTTTTTGGGGGCATTCATAATTCAAGAATGCAAGATTTTAACAGGGATGATAATAAAACGCTACATGTATTTCATCATTGCTTATTACATTTAATAAGAGGACTGGGTGTAATAACGAATGCAAAAACAACATGCGTGACACTAGCGAGCTGTAAATGATTACCAGATGGAGCCACCTTAAAGGTCACAATCGATTTGGGTTCATGAAAATCTTCTCACTCGCCCAAACTTGTTTGCTCCGAAGCGTTTTGTCTAACTAGAGAAGAATTCTACGAGCCAAATTTGCGTGACTGTTGTGTGACTTTGCGATATGACACCTATAATTCGGCATAAACCAAATAGGTAAACTCAGCATAAACCCAATACGTAAACCAAAGAAAAAGCTCAAAAGTTTGACCTGCAGGCAAAATTTTGAAGCTTGCATTCGATTTGCATTCATGAAAATCTTCTCACTTGCCCAAAGTGAAATTTGCGTTGGTTTGCGACATTTCATAATTCAAGCCTGTACCGCTCGATACTGCCATCAAAAACAATGCTACCATCAATATTAGCAGACCGCATGGATTGCCTTCTGTTGATCTTTATCTTCACCGCAGAACTATTCAATATAAGCTTCCATCAATTTCACCTCTGTCTCACTATGGAGCACAGTGTTTAGCTTTTATTGAGCTCACGCTTTGTTCTGTTTGTTATTTCTAATTTACTGACAATGAACTTTGACCAAAAAGCAAACAATAAAAGTTTCCAGTTTTAGTGCAACATGCGCACTTACGCAATATCTAAAACGATATGTGCGCCTGCACTATTTACTCACTATTTCTAAACTTTCATTTACTGGTCAGCAAAAATAGCACAAACTTGAAGGATAAGCGACACAGCCCCTCATTTGCATAATCTGCACACCACCACCAACTTGTAACTTTTTTTCTACAGAAATACAAGCAATAGAGATACTGGGATTCTGGAAACCACAAGAAGTCACAAAATGGTGCAGAAAGTTTGTAGTGAAACACTTGTAAATGAGGAACAAAAGTTGCAAAAGAGAATTTTCCTCCAAGTTTTTCCTCCAATGTCTAAGCATTTGCGTGTTTATTTCAATTCGCTACTTGCACATACCCATAATCCTTTGCGTTGTTGGGGGGTAACCATTAGAATAAATGTATGGTATCATGACAAAAATTAGTTCGGTGAGCTCGCAAAACCAGCTACTAATGCAGAATTTACCAAAATCACGATAGGACAAATTTGTACTAGTTTATAACTAAATGTAGATAATTTTTTTTTTTTGTCCATACATCGTCTAGTAATTTTACAGACGATGTATGGACAAAAAAAAATTTCTCTACATTTAGTTATAAACTAGTACAAATTTCTCCTATCGTGATTTTGGTAAATTCTGGTGCATTCTTAAGCATTAGTAGCTGGTTTTCCGAGCTCACCGAACTAATTTTTGTCATGATACCATACATTTCTTCTACTGGTTACCCCCCAACAACGCAAGGGATTATGGGTCATGTGCAAGTAGCAAATATCAATTAACCCAATGACTGTGGTCTGGATATCATTGGAAATATCTGTTCCTCTTGCAGAACTTGAGTGTGAGTCATGCCAATTTTGGTCAAAGGTGATGATATCAGAAGTCAGTGGACCAATGCCCAACATTTTGTCACGGGCAGTTAAAAGCTAACAGGAGAACTAATGAGTCAATTTCAAATCTTCACATAAACCTCATTTGTTTGTCACAATTTTTTCACATGTACTTTAACTTTATTGAATTAGTTGTATACTCACACATAGGAAGCCAAACTGATTAAAAAAGTGAACACTTCACCACAAATGTTGCCACCTTTTTGTACCACTAGTTTCTTTAGATCAAAGTGAAATGTCCAAATTTCACCAATTTTCTCATTTTCCTGCTCTGGATACATGATGATTGTAACAAACTTAGTGTGACATACCTCGCTTGCTATTAATCACATTGTATCCAATATATGTGGGCTTATGAAATGAGCTTGTTTCATGTTTTCATTTTAGCAGAGTCCACCTCTCTAGAACCCATTTTAAATGTGGACACCAAACATACTATCTGTGTGTCTGTTTTCAGTGGGCTTTCAGAATAAACACCATGATCAACACCTTTCATGATAGAGACCACACTACAAAAGGCCAATGAAGAAACCTTATGCGCATTTAAATAGTTTTAAAAATGTCTTGTGCTAGCAAGTTATTGTTCCCTTGCTTCAAATGTGACATCATAATCACTTAATTAAAAAGTCTGTGACTTAAATAAAGTTGCATTATCTGTGAAAAGCCTTTATTTTCTAGCAAGGAGCACATAACCATGCCAAAAGAAATTATTCAGTGCCCAGATAACCAGTGTAACTTTATATGCGAGTGTGACACTTAAGTTTCTTTACAGAAAAGAGTCTGTTGTCCAATTAACTGGTGTTCTTCTCATTAGTATTCTTAGTAGGTCTTATTAGTATCATCAATATTTTTTTTTATGTGATACTGAAATTCCATGAAACCTGACTTGAAAAATTGCTTGTTTACTTTGTTTTCAGTTTATGACTGCATGGCTTTTACTAAATGGTGATAATCTGAGGCAGATTTGTTTGTTAGTAATCTCCACATGATTATCAACTTATCTTTGAAAACAAAAAGTTTACAAATGTTCTATTTGTTCCATTAGTTTCAGCACACTACATTGGGGAGGAGTGCATGATAAGTCATTAGAATGCCTATGGAGGAGGCTATTACACAGCCGGCTAGAATTGCAATTCAGTCTGCAAGCATTTTCACTTACAAGGCAGCGAAGTTTAACACTACTTACAGTACTGTGCAAAAGTAATGCAAGTGATTTTCGACGAAATTCCTTGTTTTTCGTGACTTTTCCAGGCAATTTCGTTTGAAAGATATTTGGCTGATTTTTCGCCGCAATTTCGCGACACCTATTGTTTCAATCCGCATGATTTTTCGAACGATAATTTGCTCTTCCCGAAAACTCGTTGCCAATTTGCAAACGATAATTCGTTCTACCCTTCTTCAGTGTGAAAAATAACCGTTGAAATACGCAATACATGTATGTTCAAACATATTGTGTATTTCAACGGTTATTTTTCACACTGAAGAAGGGTAATACACCCGAAAAGTCTGTGTTTATAGACAATTTTGACACTTGTTGATTTTTATTTTCTGAAATATCAACTTTATCTTTAACTACCAAGTGTCACGCATCACCAACGACTTTTTAGTCGTATATTTATTTAAAAAGAAGTTTCAGTATACTTTTTGTGTGGCTAATATTTATGGCGCAATGCGCGGAGGCTGGTACCTAGTTTACTGTATGATATGGCTCGTGTTTGTTGCCAATATAAAGCATGCTATGATTGGCTACTTCCAGGGCATTATTCTCCTGTAATGTCAATGGGCCGAGCAATAGCAAGATTAGGCACAAAAAAGTAGGAAAAGTAGTACAACACAATCACAAAAATCAGTTTAATAGGGAGATAACATATTAAGTTGGAAGTTAATTCCAGGAACTCCACTTAAAAGCCAGTCAATGTTTCTGTTATCAGATGTAGAAAGCCATTTATCTTCCAACAAGTGTGCATAGGAGGAAAACTATGATTCATGCAGGGCAGAAAAACTTGGGCAGTTAACCAAAACATAGTGTTTAGCATCCTTGATACTAGTATCACACAGAGCATAAATACATGTAGATGATACAGAGCACTTTCTCTTACAAAGGTCATAATTTAAGGCACTAAAACTAAGCTGTAAGTGTCAAATTGATGGTGCACAATCCCCAGTATAAAATGAATAGTTACATGTACGAGATGGAAATTACATGCATATTTTACAAACATTATTCTCAAAACTACGCCTTTCAGTCTGAGCATGAGGTGAACAGAGATCACCATCAGAGCAAAGACTTATAGCATGAATTCTCACTTACAAATGTAGGACAAGGATTGATTGGTTCTTACTTAGGGTTTATTGGAGGATAGAGATGGCTATCATTAACAGTTTTTTCTTTCTTTATTATATAGAACAGCTAGATTCCATGCTACTATGCATTTGTTCAGCAACAGATCACAGAAGATGACAAAATGTGGTAAGAACATCAGTGACACATTCACCTAATGGCTTGTGTGCCACGTTTTTGTTCTTACCACATTTGACACCACCTGATCTCTTACTGAACAGATGTATGGCAACATGAAATCTGATTGTTAAATAGATCACATCAGTTTGTATTAGTTTGAATTAAATGTTAGAATTAAACACAGAGAAGTCGCCTTTTCCTCATATTCAGTAAGCTACTCTGAATAATAAGATGGCCGGTAGACTGTCATTAGGGTTTCATCTGATAAGGTTAATAGAAACGCATTTGATTAGCTTTCCTTCACTACATGCAGATTCCTCCCAAATATTTCTACTGTTCAAGCTTTGTTAATTTACAGTGATGTCTGCATTCTTTGTTACGTTGCCACCAAAATAAGAGTTCTGTTAAAAGTTCTTTCCATCAGTAGAGGCAATATAATTTTACATTATAATTTGTAATGAGTACATAATGCATTCACCTTAATTTTCCATAACCAGCCATCTTGCCATCCTTCCACTGACCCTCATACTTTTCTCCAGAATTCTCAGCAAGGTTGGGTGGGAAAATCATGACACCTTCACTACAAGGGGTTCAAAGTAGCATAAAAGTAATATTAATTTTTGTTCTTGTTCTTGTTTTATGGTAGCCATTAAAAAA
>OZ026607.1:9846131-9853631 GCA_964020085.1 Micromussa lordhowensis
ATCTCAATCTCAAATTAATTTTCATGCATACTACGTTACGTACAGAACAGGCAAGACTCCACTTCATGAACTGCATTGCTCTGATGGATTTACACATTCTCGATTGAGCCACGCTAACTTGTAAACTTCTCGTTGCCTAATTGAAACTGATAAAGGTGTCACAGCATGTGTTTCTTGTCACCTGAAGACGAAAGCTATTCTGCTTGACGTGGCTCAGTGTCGCTAGATGGAGTGCACAGGTGTTTGGATGACAAATCACAACAGACTTAGCCTCTTCAGGGTGTTCACTAACTGAACGTATGAAGGAGGCTACAGTAGACTGCGAATACAATCGAAGCAACTCTACTCGTGGGGTAGCTGTGAAACATCTTCAGAGAAATCATGAATCTTTTACGAATTACAAACACACAACATGTAAGCCATAGATGCCGTTTGTTGCTTTCTTTGTTCTTCATTAATATTCATATTTCCAATTATCCAGACCCTTGATTGTCTGGACTATTTTGTCTAGCTCCAGCGAGTACGCATAATCAAGGTTTGCCTGTACCTTCCCTTACTTCCTCAGTGTATCGCTTGTTGTTTGACCGCTTACTTTGCTGAAATAAGGCCATTTTAGCGACATGGATTTCCCAATCCTCAGTGTATACGTGAAACAAAAAGCCGAAAACCGGATGATCTCGCTCGCTATGCAAGTATCTAAGTGTCTTAGATTGAACTCAATTCATTGAACAAAATAGGCCCAAGTTGTTTTATCTGCCAAATGAATAATCTGCAGTCATCAAAAGCTTTTAAATATACTCATTATAGTGAACAATGCCGTCATATTTGGCTTGGATGTGGCACAAGATTTCAACCTTTGGACTTTTCTGCGCTAAAGGCAAGCCCAACACAAGAAACCACTGCCCACAAAAACTTCTTATGGAAAAGAACATCTCTGTATCAGGAATTTCCATTCTTTGACATCAAATAACTTTACAGGTCAAAAGTATCAGCCCTAGCACCGAACCCCAAACAATTAAACTACATCACAAATGCATTGGCACTAATCTGAAGATGTTACAATATAAGGACGAAAACATTTCCTGTGTGTATTACAAAGAAAATAAATCAAAAATGCACTGCCACTAATATAAGGCCGAAAACATTCCCAATGTGTATTACAAAAACCAACATTTGGTCTTAGTTGTAGTTAACTGTTAATTTAAGATTAAAATTGTAATAGAAATGTGAAAATTAATGAACTATACCCAAAAAGCAAACAAAACAAGTTTCCATTTGTAGTGCAACAATTGCAGTAACATATAACATGACCTAGAAATGTAAAATGATACATGTGCCTGCAATGTTGACTAATGCAGTGACAAAATTGCTTTATCTACTGTTAACCAAAGTCCAATCCCTTTTCCACGTCGTGGTGGCTGAATTCAGGTATGTAGGGGGACTGCTGTGCAGGGCAAAGTATGGCGGGGGACTTGTTCACCTGGGCCACTACGGTAGCCATGGAGGCCTTGCTCAGAACCCTGAAACGCCTGGCCGACAGGGCTCTGGTTAAGCTCGGAGGGCCCAACACCCACCAAGTGGATAGACGAGATTACAGAAATCATAGGAAGCAGGCACAAAATCACATCAGGTCCCGAGAACGTCTCCTCGGAGACTAGTATGACGCACCATGGTAAAGACCAAAAGGAGGCTACGAGGCCAACGCCACTCCTTACCCCAAAGACAACAACTTTGTTCGGTACATGGAACGTTAGAACTATGTACGAGGCAGGAAAGGCTGCACAGATCGCTGCCAAGATGACCACATTCAAGCTTTCAATCCTGGGCGTTTGGGAGACCAGATGGATCAAGTCTGGGTGCATAAGGCTGTCAACTGGACATGTGGTCCTTTACTCAGGCCATGACCATGCCAATGCACGCTCCGCACACAGAGGGGGTAGGTTTTATGCTGACCCCACAAGCGGCTAAGTCACTCATAGGCTGGAATCCAGTATCATCCAGAATCATCACGGCCAGATTCCACACCTTCATCCTGTGCTACTCGCCTACAAACGAAGCTGACGATGATACAAAAGCCGCCTTCTACGAGAGGTTACAGGGTGTCATAGATGGAGTAGCCAAGAAAGATCTGCTACTGTTGTGGGAGATCTTAACGCCAAGGTGGGGAGAGATAACATAAGTTTTGAGACAGTTATGGAAAACATGGCACTGGGAAAATGAACGAGAATGGAGAGCTGTTCGCTGACTTCTGTTTCTTTAACAAACTAGTCATTGGAGGTAGTGTTTTCCCCCACATGAAGGTACACAAGACAACATGGGTTTCTCCTGAAAACAAGACTGAGAACCAGATTGACCACATCTGTAAAGCATCAAAGTTCAGAAGGTCTTTTTTGGATGTCAGAGTAACGAGAGGGGCAGATGTGGCTTCTGACCACCACCTTCTTGTGGGTAGGGTTAGGGTTAGGGTTAGTCGTTTGAAGCTGAAAAATTATCAAAGTAGCTCACAGAAGACAAGCCACGAGTACAACATCAAGATGCTGAAGAATGTGGAAACAAAGAACTGGTTCAAGCTTACCTTGTCCAATAAGTAACAAGCACTCGCAAGTCTCCAAGTAAGTGAGCAACATGCAAGGGAAGAGGAGAGCAATACAGTAATCAACCAAGCATGACAGAGTACGAGAAATGCATGGAGGGAGATGTGCGAGGAAATGTTGAGAAGGAAGTCTAAACAGCATAAGGCCTATGCTAGCAAAGATAATCTGAAGAAGATAGAAGCTAGAAAGAAGGAGAAGGATGTGTTGAACCGTAGCAGACCAGATACTCTACAGCCAACAGAGAGGTTGAGCAAAGCATCACAAAGGACTGAAGGAACTTGGTGGATGACCTTGCAAGACAGGCAGAAGAAGCAGCAGGCAAAGGCGATTTGAAAGATCTTTATTCCATCACAAGAACACTGGCAGGTGTTAGAAAGATCACAGACAGACCTGTTCGAGCCGAAAGCGGAGAGGTGCTCACCGATCAAGAAGAGCAAAGAAGAAGGTGGGCAGAACACGTTAGAACGCTGCTCAATAGACCTCCGCCAAGTGAGATGCCTGATATAGAACCAGCCGATGAACCTTTACAGGTCAATGAGAACAGGCAAGGTAAAGCAGAGATCAAGTGAGCCATCCAGCATTTGAAAAATAGGAAGGCAGCACGACCACATGGCACACCACCAGAAGAAGATCTGGGGAACAAATTAATTACTGGATGATTGGAAAGAAGGCTACCTGACCAAACTACCAAAGAAGGGAGACCTAAGGGAATGTAAGAACTGGAGAGGCATCATGCTGTATAAACCGCCGGGAAAGTGCTGAACAGAATAATCCTGGAGAGACTGAAAGTAGTAGTGGACAAGTACAAACGACTGTGGGATGAGCAGGCTGGGTTTCGGAGGAAAGGTCACATTACCATTACCATTGAGGATCATCTTGGAGCAGTCGCTTGAGTGGAACTCTTCCGTCTACACGACCTTAGTCGACTCTGAAAAGGCTTTCAACAGTGTCAAAAGGGGCCTGTTGTGGAAACTATTACATCATTACAGCATCCCTGAAAAGTACATCACCCTTACACAGAAGACCTACGACAACTGCATGGAGTTCTTTCTGATTGAGATGCTCACCAGAGACAGCCAGGGATGTTTGTTGTCGCCCTTTCTGTTCTTGCTGGTCATTGACTGGATAATGTGGCAGACAACGGAGAAACGTTGCGATGGCTTACAGTGGACCATCATAACTCGGCTAGAAGATTTAGACTTTGCTGACGATCTGACGATGTCGCTTTGCTCTCACACAATCACCAGGACATGCAAACCAAGCTAACACGGATGGGAATGATCTCAGCCAAGGCAGGTCTTAGGGTCAACAAATCGGAGACAAAGGGGATGAGGATTAAAACCACAAATGCAGACAGGCTAGAAATCGATGAGGTGGAAGACTTTGCCTTCCTTGGCAGCAACATCAGCAAGGATGGCAGGTGTTATCGGGACATTCAATTGAGGATCGGTAAAGCCAGAACTGCTTTCATAATTCTGAGTCATGTGTCAATATGAAACGATATCCAGAAAGACCAAGCTATGGATATTTAACATTAACGTGAAATCCGTCCTCTTGTATGGGTCAGAGACATAGAGAGTAACAAAAGCAACCTCCAACAAATTCGATTCGACTCCAAAAAGATTCGTGGGAAAGGACTGAACAGGAACAAATCAATGTTGTCTCCCCTTGCCCCAGTTCTAGCTAATCTTTTCATGGGGCATCATGAAAAACTGTGGTTGGAAAATTTTCAAGGCTCCGAAATTTTATTTTATCGCCGATATGTTGATGACACTTTTTGTTTATTTCACTCAGAACATCACGCCATTATATTTTTCGACTATATCAACTCTAGACACCCCAACATCAGGTTTACTATGGAGAAAGAAGCTCATCATAAATTACCTTTTTTAGATGTTCTAGTTGATAACAATAATCCCAATTCTTTTCTAACTCGAATTTACCGTAAGAAAACCTTTACTGGTTTATTAACCAATTATTTCAGTTTCACCTCGTACTCTTATAAAGTGGGTCTCATCAGGACTCTTGTTGACAGGGCCTATAAGATTAACAACACCTGGGTGGGGCTACACGAAGACATTACTAAGCTTATTGAAATCCTGAAAAAGAATCTTTTCCCTGCTCACTTAATTGAAAGAGTTGTAAACCGCTACATTACTGGGACCCTAAGTAATCATTGTCCCCGGGTCTCCCTCCCCACTTCACCTATATTTTACTTTAAGCTACCCTACATAGGCCATTTTTCTGTTGTCACTCAGAAAAAGATTCGTCACTTTATCAAGCTCTATTGCAGTGATTTGGATATCAAACATTGTAGTTTTTTCCTCCTTTAAGATAGGCAACATGTTTGGCGTGAAGGACCCTATCCCTGGCGGGCTTCGTTCACGTGTGGTTTATAAGTTTGCATGTGCCGGCTGTAATGCCTGTTATGTCGGTGAAACGGCCCGGCATTTTTCCACACGAGTGCGTGAGCACCTAGTCAGTGATAGGGCCTCTCACGTTTTCAAACATCTACAGAATTCTGAACATTGTCGCGCCTTATGTTCAGCAGATTGTTTCCATATCCTAGATCACGCTCCTATGAGTTTCCAACTCAAGATAAAAGAAGCTATTCACATTCAGAGAGAAAAACCTTCTTTAAATCAGCAATTACATCATGTAAATCTAAAGCTATCCTTATAATTTTCACATTGTCACGTTTTCTGTTGTTACTGGCATAATTAGCATGCATTTTTTTTCCTACTTATAAATTCAACTTTAACGCTTTGTAAGTTAATTTACTGAAGATGACAGAGGTTTCTGTCGAAACATGTCTTTTAAACTCAGAAGTTTTGTCGTTTTCTTAAAAATTCTAATTTGCCTGCTAATATCAAGATCGTATGTAAAAAATTGTAAAATTATTTTCGAATTTGGCAATTGTGTAAATCTGTTCAGTATGCCTATCAGTCTGAACACTTGCTCAGGCTAAATATGCAATGGCAGGTTCAATTCCAAAGGAAATTGAAATTCAAAATAGCTTACTGTCCATGAGGCTTTCCCTGTAGCCACATTCCATGAAAAGTAGCTCCTTGGTAAACAGAGTCATGCTCGTATGTGTAAGAAGCTTCTCGAGCCACAGCTGGTGCTAGACTTCCTGTTGCTTTATTGAGAGACTCTAATCCAAGTCTGCGTTTAGAATGACCATGAATACAATAGATTACAATATAGAAACGTTTTACACCAAGGTGTTGAACGGAAGTAACAACAAGTGGGGGTTATCTAATTCATAGTACCAAATATCCCTGCTATAAATTAAAGGTGTGCTAAAATCACTTGGGTTGATCATTACGACACTGGATATTAGACATGAGGGGTAAAAGCAGCTACAATTGAAGGTGGCCATGACAGTTTACAACATTTGTAAGCAGTTCCTTTGATGGATCAACAAGAGCTCTTATTTATTTTTTGATGCTGTAATAGTGGCATAGACAAATGTCCAATCATTGGTGAACAAGTTTTCACCTTTTTCTGTAATGCAAAAGGTTACCATGGCAATAGTATTGTCTGTTGAAAACTATTAATTTTAGCTTTATGGGCTTACTCAAAATTAGTCCAGGTACCCCCACTTTCTAGTATCAAATTGTCATAAGAATGGTAAAATGCAATTTTCTGCCAAGCGTTCAGAACCACTTTAAATTGTTGAAAATGTTTGAAAATTTAAGGGGGCTCTGAATTTGCTCCCAATATTTTTTTAAACTTGGAAAAAAGTTCAATCTTAACATGCTGATTGACAAAATAACTACAACTCTTGTTGATCCCACTTCTGTAGTGTCAACTGAAAACGTATTGTAGTACTAGTACCTAGTTGCAGTACTGAAACATGCTGGAAACCAGGACAAAGATACTAAGAAACGCATAACAGTGGATGTATCACAAAAGAGCCTCGTGGAGGGCCAGATAAAGGAGAATAAATGCAACTAATATTAGCCGTTTTTTAAAGATGTTTGTCCATTCCTTTTAACACCAGTCAGGCACAGGCAGGTACAGGTGCTTACAGACAGACTTACTCCACAAAAGTCTACCTTTCCCACTATACCTTCATTGCACTACTAAACTGCAGATTTCCCAGTGAAGAAAAGAAGCATTTAGTGCATTTCTTTATTTCGCTGCAGTAGAGCTGCAGGAGTTCACAGAAACATGGACACTACCAATTACTTTAGAGTATTTAACTGCTCTCACCTGTATGTTGTTGTCTTGGAAATCACATTGGCAATTGACTGATTGATGGTTATCAACCAATTAGCCTATAATATAAAATACCAAGATGAGAGGTAATATAACTGTGTAACTAAAATACCAATTATTAAGACAGTGCAGTGGACCAGCAAAGATAGGAAGAAGGAGACTGAAACCAAGAGAAAAGTGGAGAAAAAGTTGAACAGGAAAACAAGCATGGTAAAGAAAGGGATGGTGAATGGTAAATGTAAGACTTTGCAAGGTGTATTTCTTTCCAAGCCCGAGACATTTTGACTTTTTAAATTGCAAGACTGAGACTTCAAAGTGGTTAAATGTGAACACAAGACATTCAGACATCATTCAAAAGAACAAACAAAAAGATAGGGACTTTGAAATTTTCCAAGCTTTGCAAAAAAATCAGGAATTTGAGACAGCTTTGAAAAAATAAAGATCATTTACAAGACCCATGAAATTCAACAAAAAGTTTGCAAGACCCAATAGTTTTTGAAGGATTATTGACCACCCCCCCCCCCCCTCCCCCACCAAAACAAAAAAGAAGAGAGAGCTATGGAGGGTATACCAGGGTAAAAGGAGAGAAGTAAAACAGAAAGTAAAGAGGGATAAGGAGAAGTGGGTGAAGGATCCAGCACAACAAGCTGAGGAAGCAGCTGCAGCACATAACACGAGAGAT
>OZ026607.1:9861131-9878631 GCA_964020085.1 Micromussa lordhowensis
AATCTGGGGGAAACCGAGTATTTTAGTTAAAAAAAAATGGGGTATTAAGGTAGAGCATTTTAGTGGGGAAATAAAGCATAATGTACAAAAGCCTAGCCAGAACCAGTCGATCAGACACAGCTTGACAGCGAATCTGAAAGCGAGAAAAAAATGACCCAATCATAAGCAATGTTCCTCTGTGTTTGTTTCACGTGCAGTTCAAAAGGTCAAGCTGTGATCCGTTTTTACCCATGAAGTAATTTTCACAATTTGCACACACCTTGTCAATTCGGTAATTTGGTTTTTTAACAGACAGAATCAAGTGACTAGTGTTGGTATGTTGTAAAAAATAGCTTTAATTTTCAGAGAGAAAGGGAAAGGGAAAATTGAAGATCTCCCGTAAAAGAAAGGGCCAGGTCCTCGTTTCAAATAAAGTCGTGACTTGCGGTTTCATCTCGCATCTGTTTGGTCGCGAAACAATAAACATTCCAGAAATTTTCTCGGGTGTTAACGGTTTTACGTGAAAAGAAGACTGAACCAGACTTTGACTTGAACTGCTGGCGGCAAACATGTCACTGCAGTTGGATAATCCTGGATGATCTCCCACGGCAAATACATAGTGAAGATTCTCGGTTGAACTCTGACTTGCAATAACGTTTAAAGCTCCATTTTCTTCTTGAAACTTCTTTAACAGTTTCGCTTAACGTAGCAAAGATATTGGCCGAACATAACGCAGATATTGCTTTTGCCACGCTATTTGAATTAAAGAAGAGTGATTTTATTCAAAACATCTCCTGGGTTTGTTGACAACAGGCGATAATGAGAGGACGTCAAGATAAGGAATCCTCTATGTGTAATGTGATTGAAGATTTGGACCGAAAAATCATTCGGCTGTGAAAGGTTTTTCTCGCGGTTTTTTTCGCGTCATGCACAACAGACTAAGCGAAAGAGGGACTACCGATATTCTAAACTTCTACTGCCATTTTTCCATATTACATGTATTTTCCGTTACTCTCACGGATGTGAAAACAACAACCATTAAATTTCTCTTATCTCAAAGATCAGAGGCGACAAAAGGAATTTGTGTAAGATCAACGGCCATCTGACCTTGAGGTAGACAATCAGTCGCGGTGTCGCCTGTTAGCACGTGTCCTTGGTGAGAGACTGCTGTACACTACCTTGTTTGGTGAAACACGCTGTTTACCTGTTTGTAATGCAAGGGCCATTGTTGGCGCCAACCCGCGAAGCATACAAAATAACGAAGCATGATTTTGGGGAAACTTTGCTGTCATATTACGTCGCTGATTTGTCAAAAGTAGAAAAATGCGGAAAATCTAGTCCATAATTCGCATGCTACCTTTGGTGTACTGGCCAAAAAAATCTGGAAAGCTTGTTATGCAATGAGATACGTGACGCAAACAACATAGGTATTCTTGTTTGGAGCTTCCTGTGTTTGACGTTTGAGCAGGTGAGTTCTGCAAATTCCAACTCAAAATACATGTTACCTTACTACAGTATATGTGTGATTAACATTACAAACTTGCTGAATCGAAAAACAAGAGGAATATATCACGAACAGCGAGTTCTTTTGCGCCAAATTAACTTTGTGTCGTACATTACAGCACAAGTTAGCTATTAATATATCCCTCAGATTTTTGTATTTTTTGCCATCCAGAAAATGAAAAACTACTTCTAATGCACTGTGATAACGTTTTCATTCATTTCAAAGCTATTTATTGGCATTTAAAGTTAAAATGAGCGCTTAAACTAACGAAATTACAAAATGACGTTTTTCTCGAAATAACCCCAGAGTCACTTAGGGCTTTTTTCCACGCACCCCTTCAATTGTTTAAAATTTGACTCTAAACGTGATTCACCCCAACAAATCAACTGTGAAAATTTCATCATAGGTTGTACGGTAGGTTTTCGCGCAATCCTCGATCAAAGACAGGTTTTTACAACCTTGGACGAGAATTGAATTGCGCATGCCCTTTATTTAAGCGCGTGCTCATGTGATGCCATGTATCGCGTACGAGAAAGCAGGAGTAAATTAGAGCTCTTTTACCGGATGTTTATCAAACTTTTTTTGCCATATTTTTTGGCCCTAGGCTTGAATACATGTTTGAAGGAGTTTGAAACTATGGCTACACATACCAAAGAGATTTAACGCCTTTCAAGTGCTGAAGTGGTTTTCGTTACTTCTTGAGGTTACTTGCGTCATTTTTGCACGCACAACAGATACTGACGTGTGGCAGGCTGTCATAGTGCGCGCTACTAAGTCTCAGAAAAACTGTAGTAAGCCACCTTAATTTAATTAGGTTTTCAGGCTTTTCTAATCTGCCCAAGTTGTAGCATACATAGCTTCAATTACCCAATAATCTCTTATATCTTTACATGTGCAAATATAGTTGCTACACACATCCATTACATATTAGTAACATACCTGATAGTAGACAAAGAAGTCATCAAATAAAATATAGAGTGGTGTTGAAAACCTTGTCCCTTTGACTGGAAAAAGGCTATGTACACTGCTGCTTCTCAACAGCCTTCTGTGAGGGTGCTTAAAAATCTCCTTTAGTGAAAAAGTAAGTATTTGGTATTACTAAAAAAAGGCACAATGCAGGTCAGAGTTCAATGAAACAAAACACCACTTAAGCAGTGCTTTCAATAAGATTTGAAGAAGGTGGAACAGCGCCTGCCGGATAAAATATGAGAAGCCCAGGAGAATTTCTCTCTGGAGAATTTTTAAAAGTTAAATATACCTGCCAACTTTCAACAGAATACTGGACAGAGCTCCGGTGGGTGCCGGGTCCTATTGAAAGCACTGCTTACCAGTTAGTAGCATTTTCACAAAGACTTGAAGTAGGTATCCTTATTGTTGGAAAAAGGTGGCTTACGTTGCCTTCTTTCTAAAATAATTGCATGGATAGAACATTTATTTGATGATGCCACCTACTCTGCTGGTGATTTTCTCTGGTATCCAGCTACTTTTGACAACCCTTTACTAGGGCTAGTGAATAATTAATGTTGAGTAATGCACATAACTTACATATGGAATGAAGGGAAATTGCAAGTTTCATGAACATATACACTGCACACATTTTTCTGGAATCTTCAGATACAACTCTTTGTTACACTTGGCATTAATATCCCTCCAATGCGGAACTCATTGTTGCCAAGTGTTGTGTGACCAGGGTCATAATGTACACAAGGATATGGAAGACCTTTGGTACATTCTTCTGCAGGGATTCTTTGCATTCTTAATGTAAAATTGCTATGAAAGGTGGTACTAGCAGCTCACAGGCTATAAAAGACAGTCATAAAACGTTGAATTGATGGTCGTTTGGGCTTTTGATTTTGGAAAGACAATTTTCAACCATGCTGTACAGTTACGACTCGACTGGCATGTAGACGTTGGCAAGGTTCAAGCATTTGTTACAAGCTTTTAAAGGCTTATTTTGCATATGAGCCAAGTCCCCCATCAGGACAGGGCTTTAATCTCCCGTTTCAGCAGCATGAAGCGACTAGGAGTATTTCTACTCGTCCCTAGATGGCATGCTGGTCTATCCTCTGGTTACCCAAGAGCACTGCAGGTACCTATTTATACACCGGGGAGGAGAGAGGCACTATGGGAGTAAAGTGTTGAACCAGGACCACCACAGGGCACCATGGTATAAGAGCAAATCATCATGCCATGCTTGAAAGCCACAAATTTTTGTCAGATCAGGCCAGATGGGATTGGATTAGTAATGATACCAGGTAATTTGTACCATTTTTACGAGTTGAATTATTTCCTTTTCTAGGAATCACAATGAGCCAAAGAAAATTAATATTAACAATTAATGTGCACAAATACGATTATGGTTACTTTGCAAGTTTATTTCGACAGAAGGCACTGTCAGTAATTTATTTGCAATTTTGCGAGTATTTCTTGTGGGTTTAGGGAATTAAAGTGAATTCTTTGACTGTTTCATTGAAGTGAGTTAAGAGACTCAAAGGAAAATTAAATTTGCTGAGGTAAAAAAGATGCAAAGTAGAACTTGCAGCGTTTATGTCAATGCCAGGGCACAAAAACACAACTGTTCTAAAATTAGCCATGGATAGCTGAAACTTCGGATTGTCTGACTTTGCTTTTCCTTTACTTATAGCACAAACAAATTAAAATTTGACATTTAAGGAAGAAGGCCATTTATTAATAGCGTAGCTGTTTGTAAGTAGCGCTCTGTGTGATTTAATTGACCAGAACGTAACATCAGGACACAACTCGCATTTAGGCTTATACATGTACACAATTATCTGGCGTTAGACAGAGTAAAATCGTCTGGCGTTAGACAGAGTAAAATCGTCTGGCGTTAGACAGAGTAAAATCGTCTGGCGTTAGACAGAGTAAAATCGTCTGGCGTTAGACAGAGTAAAATCGTCTGGCGTTAGACAGAGTAAAATCGTCTGGCGTTAGACAGAGTAAAATCGTCAAGTCACTCTTGGGGAGTAAAGGGTTAATAAGCAAACAAAAAAAAGAAAACGTTTGGTCTCCAACAGCATTCGAACTCGCGACCTCTCGCTTGGGAGGCAATCGTCTACTCCACTCCGCTACAGCGGCATGGGTGATGATCCCTGTTTATTATATTGCGTTGGATAAAAACGCTGGGTTGTAAAAGGATCGCGCGAAATTACAGTTTGTGTTGATCAAGGAATGTGCTGTCTACAGTAATCAGTAAATCATCAAGGACTGTTTTGGAATGTGCACTGCTTTGCGATTGTGGTGCTAAAAAAACAGTTAAATTTTAAAAGCGAGGTTATAAGATCTAAAGGATCTTGTTTTTTTTCGTCGATTTGTCAGTGACCAGACCCAAACTTCTCTTGGCCAGACTTCGAATGACACAACTTACGATGTTTATTCATGTAAAGCTGTTAAGACGTTAATGTACTGAAAATTTATGAATATTCTATTCTTTATTTTGTGCAAAATATATTGCCTTTTTGTGTTAATGAAGAGCTTGATTCAAAGCAAGTGTTAAATACATAAAAAGCAAGTACATCATTCATGGAATGTGTCAATGTTGCAACTTTTGTTGGGCAGCGTGTTGAATACAATTGTGCTTGTTTCGCCAGAAGCGACAGTCCTTAATTAAAATTATTTGCAATTTTGCGAGTATTTTTTGTGGGTTAAGGAAATTAAAGTGAATTCTTTGGCTGTTAAGAGATTCGAAGGAAAATTAAATTTGCTGAGGTAAACAAGAGCTTGCCAGAACTTGCAGCGTTTGCTAGGGAAAAAACACACAACCGTTCTAAAATTAGCTGTGGATAGCGTAAACCTCGGATTGTCTGACTTTACTTGTCCTTTACTCATCCTTGACAAATTAAATTTTGACTTTTAAGGAAGAAAGCTATTTATTAATAGCGTAGCTGTTTGTAAGTGGCGATTGCATGAATGACCTAAACGTAACACCAGGACACAAGTTGCACTTAGGCTTATATACGATTATAAGGGAAATGCTTCAAGGGTTATCCTCCTTGATTCGATTGTAAGGGAAAGTCTTCATCATTAGTTTTCCCTTCACAATCCTATCTGACAATTGTTATAACTTAGTGCTCGAATAAGGCTAACATACTTTGATTTCGATGAACGATGCATGTGCTTTATAATATGATATTCATCGGAAAGCAAGCAATATGTTTTGGTAAATGTCATTTTACGCATCAGAAAGGCAAACGCTCTGTTTTGGTGAACATTTTCTTTATATCTGTTAATAAGCAAAAAAGAAAGTAAAGAAAAATTATTTTGTGCCCTACAGGATTCGAACTAACAACCTTCCCCTTGGTAGGCAATCATCTACTTCACTGCACCACATCGACATGAGTGAACATACAAGCAAACTTCTTTATCCTATTGCTTTCAATAAAAACGCTGGGTTGTTAGAACAGCATGCTCATCTAAAAAGAGTCGCGCAATATTACAGTTTGTGTTGATCAACGGATGTGCCATCTACAGTAATCAGTGAATCATCAAAGACTGTTTTGGAATGTGCACTGCTTTGCGACTGTGGTGCTAAGAAAGCAGTTAAATTTTAGAAGCGTGGTTATAAGATCTAAAAGATCTTCTTGCTTGGTTTAGCAGCGAGTTTTTTGCACTCTAAAATGCGTGACAAGGGCTTGACCAAAGGGTCTTTGATTTATCAATGTGGCTACACCTTCTCATGCTGCAATCACTTATGGAATTAATTATAAATCTTGCTAAATAGTGGTAACTTACAGACACTTTGGTAGGGCAATCACACCAAAACTTATGAGTACACTCAGCTTCTGCTTGTCTATTTTCATCCTCAGTGATCAATTGTTCCCATCGTTCAGCCTCTTCATGCAGTCTTGCACCGTCTTCTATGTTGCCCTGTGTTAGGAGAATGTAAATAAAGGATGGATTGAAGAAAATCTCTTATTTGTAATTCTCTTTTGTATGTCAAACAGAATAAACACATCAATTCAGATTGCTATGGTTAATACTGATTGGCTCATATTAAATTGATATAACTAGCTATACTCATAATTGTTTAGATCTCATGGAAAGAAAAGTGTGGCAAGCCACACTGCTTGCAGGGCCTATATAGAGGAGTTAAATGCATGGGCAGATCCAGCACCTCAAAAATGGAGCCACGAGGGGGATACCAGGCAACAAAAGCCCAGAGAAGCATTAATTGGACCTCTCATGGCTTCTCCCTATCCAAGCAGATGCAGATTAAGCTGTCTCTTGTAGCTGTACAATAACAGACCCCCTTGCATTAGAGGCAACCTCAATATCAGTCAAGAATTGAATAACAGACTTGCCAGCAAAACCACAGCACCCCACCACAACTAGATAAACATAATTATGTCCACCCTTGATCTTCACACTGACTGTTTAGATCTGCATATTGGGCCACATTCCTGGATAAAAACATAGTTTTTTAAGGTACAGCTCCAGAGAAATTTCCTTGCCAAAGTCACAAACATAAAACAAACCAGGTGGGTGAATTATATAGAGGATGCCAACTGTAAGTCAAAATTGTGGAATCTCGCATAGATGGCAGGCAGGTTCAAAGTCACTGGAAAGATTTGCATGCTGAGCAAACAATGTTGAACTGGATCACTAGTGGGTTGAATAAAAGATTGAAGGGTTTAAGTCACAATCTTTCCACTTACTGTAGCTGCAAAATAGGTCGCAGTCACATTGCAGTCAGAAGTAAATGGGCACAACACAGATATAAGGTATTATGTACATACTAACTATAACTATTAATAGCTCTTTCAGTCTTAATCTTGGGTAGTTTGCTTTAGACAATCAGGGACAACACTTACCTCGGAAATTTGTAATGTGCTGTGCAATTTTGTCGCAATAAGTTGGTAATGCTGCATCTTCAACAGTGGAAATTGTATCATATACTGAAATGCATTGTCATCATTCACAAAATCCTGAAGCAAAGGAGTGTCATTTTATAAGTAACTAGTAATATGTATATTAAGTGCATGGTTAGCATATTTCATGTTCATAAAGATTAATAATGGAGAGCAGCATAACATTTAAACATCAGGTGAACACTCGGTATTGAACCTAGATCTACCCCAGAGGAGTAGTGGGGAGAGGGAGCCATGACCCCTTCCCTAGCTTGTTTAAAGCAGGCCACACTGCTTTTGATGAACGCCATCAATCAAAAATGCCATAGCACTTCTGTAGGTTTGTCATATTGTTGTCTTTTCCCCTGGGTTACACTGGGTTAGTTTCATGTGAGTACAATACAATATACGAGAACATGTGTGAGAAACAAGAAAACACCATCAGTTTGTCATGAAAGCTTATTCATTAACTAGCTGCTTAATTACATCTCATAGGATCAGCTTTTTTAGAATTATATTTATTTTGTAGCAGTTAGTATTATATTTTATTTTTTAGCCTAGAGGCTAAAGGAACTGTAAGGTTTTCAAGTTAGCCCCTATAACCATTTAGAGTTATTTAAATAAAAAAAGAGCAACAAGGAAAGAAAACAAAATTTAATAATGCCTAATAAAGTTGTTATAAATGATAGATTACTATTCAAATTTCTTAGAGTATTGTTCTGACAGCAAATAATGTTTTATTTCTTTGGCAAAGGAAAATGTACTGAGGTCTTTCAAGTAATGAGGGATATCACATCAGAGGTCTATTTCCTGGGTCAAATAGGTTTCTTTAGGCTTTTGGTTGGTAAGTGGTGTGGAGTTTTTTCTCAGAGCTCGAAAAAAAGTGCCGTCCGGGACAAGAAGATTTTCCTTCTGGGCAAGTAACTTTTCATTCTCACTTGCCTGCTGGGCAAGGGATCAGGTAAGCTGTCTGCCAACTAAATCATTAAAAGAGCAAACTAGGACTTGTCAAGGACAAGCAAAATTTGAGAGAAACTTGTCTCAATGGCAAGCTGGAATTCAAGTTTTTTTCGAGCTCTGATTTTCTGTGTGTAGAAGAAAAAGGTTGTAGTGTGGTAACGAGCGAGGTTAAAAAGAGGGAGGAACTTGTCCAGAAGCACATTTGCAATGTTGAGAAGCCATTGGTAAAACCATCCTTAAATTCGCGACAAAGAGCCATTTGTCAGAGGACACAAGTGGAAAATAGCTGGTCGAAGCAATCAAAGGACAAGTCAAAAGTGCTGTTGAGGTAAGCTGCTGCAAACTGGACAACTGGAGTAAACCGGAGAAGTAAAGTTGAAGAATAATGGAATGAGTGAAAACGTAACCTGAAGAAGTAAGTTAGAAAGTGGAAGTAATAAACAGGAGTTTGGTTCGTTGTGTGTGAACATTATGTGTTGGCAGAACCTTATCGGGGTCAAGTTCAAGGACAAGGAATATAGATGCAAGGTGAACTGACCTGAACTGCTGAAAAAAAAACCGAATGCTTATTTTTATTTGATGAATATTTTATATACATGTACTAAATCTAAGTAATTAGCTTGTTTACTATGTTCTTGTAACTAATTCAAGCTTCATTATTTAGCCTGTTACATGTATCTATTGTTATCGACCCCATTTAAATTAGAGTGTTATTTTAGTCTGGTTGTGTTTTCTCTGGTTCATTTTTGCTTGGTGTTTTTTTTTGTTAAAGAGAGCCCATTTTTGTGGCGCACTGTGTCAGAAGTGGGATCGCTCTTTAACAGTTCCATATAACGGCTCAAAAGGAGACACAAACAAATAGTACGGATTTAGTATGGCTGCTAGAGCCATCCACTATGATTCTAACAAAGTATTTACTTTTCATCTAAGGATAGAGTTAAGAATCTAGTGAGCAAACTTAGAACATTTAATCGGATAGGCCAAAGTTTTGATGCTCTAGAAAGGGAAAATCTTGCAGAGGAGACTTTGGAAACTTGTCTCAATTTTGAGCAGAGATCATTGTTACAAGAGCGTTAGCTGCAGATGCTAGAACTGCAGAGAACAATTATTAGTCTGGAATACAGGGAAATTAGTGAGTTGGAAAGGGAGGTGGAGAGAGAGAAAGATGTCAGACTGAAAGGGAGTTAGAGAGGGAGAGAATAAAATTTGAAAGTCAAAAAGACCAAGAAGAAGAAAAGTGATTGGTATGAGAGGAGGAGAGGCTCAGAAAACTCAGAGCTGAAAAGGAAGATATGAAAGACGGCAGATGAGTAACAATGAAGTTAAAACGCCCAAGTTCATAAAAATCAGGGAAATGAGGGAGAGTGACACCAAGCTCTAAGAAAGTCACTAATGCATTGATGTAGTATTAATTTTTCTCTAGGGTGGGTATTCCTGATGAGATAGTGTCTGACCAGAGTTCCAATTTCATGAGTAAGCTTATGGTCCAGCTGTATAACCAATTAGGCATCACTAAGATTAAGACATCAGTATAACACCCTGAGGCTAATGGCCATTGTGGCTACATTTTGTAACACAATGGAGCTCACTAGATCAACCATTGATAATAATCCTCTATTTGTCTGATAAATAGAGGCTGCAATCAGTTATACAATACATAAAGCAGAAAGTGTATAGCAGCACTGGGACTGGGTATTATTATTTCAGAGAAAATATGGTTGATTACCTGTGTTTCATCATCTAAGATATCACTCAAGACAGCTCTGCTCTGAGATGCTATATCACTAAAGAAAAGATAGACACTAAATTAATAAAAAAAACATTAAGTTCAAACTGATCTCATGAAAGCTACTGAGATTATTATGGAGTCATTTGACAGCAATCTGAATTTAAAATCAGCACATGCTTGCTATGCTCAATCTCTTCCAAAATGAACTAAAGTAAAAAGCCAATTTTGATATACAATATTAAAATGCTATCATGGCACCAGGTTTTAGAGGTCCAAACAAAACCGTTGGATGACCTGACAGAGTGAGAAAGCGAGCTGCAGCGCCAAATCGAGGATCATCCAAGCTAAGACTTCTCGCCTTCTGGCAAAGAAGCTGCACGACTCAGTATGGCAGAAAAAACAAGGAACCCGCGCCCTTGCAAACTCAGATCGCAGAAAGAGAAGGGGTGCAGCCTCTCTTGGAAAGAATCAAACAGATCTTCAAAAAAATGTGGTGTGACAGTGACTGCTATTCTTCTTGCCACTGGAGATACAACCAGAGCTGTCGTCCGTTCAATTGCAAAGGCTTTGAAAGCCATCGGCAAAGCTTTGGGAACAATCTTAAGGACATGGGCGAGAAAATTGGTTCTATGCTGCCCAGGCTCATTGGCTCAATGTGTGGCTTAGGGGATGAAAACAGAGTGTATAACCCTAATGATGCTAGAACACATGCATCTTACATGTTGGGTTCTACCACAAGGAAAAGCACTTAACATCGATGTGTGATCATGTATGAAATGTATCTTCCACCTAATGTATAGTTGACACAAACAGTTATTAATCTGCGCATGCGTTTAGAGCAAATTGGTTTTGTCCTAAAGAGAATAGTACCACAAGGAGAGCAATGGGTTTTCTAAAACAAATCTATAGCTTTGATGTTATTAACAATTTGAGGTAAGTATAATGTACATAGTGCACACAGGTACCTAACCCACCCTACCCTCTTGCTGCAATGGTACTTGATTAATTAAATTAATTAATTATACAATCATGAAAGTTTTAACCTTAGTGCCTCAGTGCCTTTATTCCATAATTCCATAGTGGCAAGCAGCCCCCAAAACCATCCCAATAGTGCATTCTGTACTAAAAACTTACCACGCTCACCACAAGTCGGAATTCACATTTGAAAACACACAGTTATACTTGCAGATTATAAAAACACGATTGTCAGTTTCCACGTGATTGTATTTCTTGTGAATGAATATTTTATGCCAGAGTGGCAAAAAAAATGCTGAAAAATATCATGCAAGATTGTTGCTGCCATGCTTGAGGCAAATTAAGACAGCTTTTGTCTTTGCAGCTTTGCAGGTCCTTTCTGTTTTCAAAAGCTGGGAAATCCCTATCTTTTGTTTCAATACATTCTTGAGTGCTAAACTTTCTTTTTTCAAGCACTCAGAAATTATGCATCAATACTGTTGGTTGCCAAGGTTAAATCATAATAATTATTGACTCTGTGCTGTGACCGATATTGACCCATCTCTTTGACAGTGCTGCAAAGCTTTCGAATGCATTCCTAAAGGCTTCAGCTTTTTGCCTTGAGGCCGGATGCATTCCTCTTGGCTTCAACTTTGGCTGAGAGAAAATTTTGAAGCCATCAAGAATGTTGAAGCCAAGAGGAATTTTACATCAGAATTGGAATGTGCTTGTCAATGACCCTTGTTAACGTTAGAAACAATGTTAATAAAAACTTCAAAGACGACTTTTCAAAGACTTCTTAAATATTTTGCACACATCATCTGTTCCAAATATTTACAATGTTTCAATCATATCCCTACTTACAAATACTGTCTATCTGTTTACCTCCCATAAGCTAAGAGTTAAAAAGGAAAAAGCCATTAATAATTAACAATTAGATTATGAGCTTGAGATTTCTTTGAGGTGATAGTAGATGAGGCCGAAGGCCGAATCAACTATCGCCTCATAAAAATCGAGAGTGAATAATCTAATTTTTTTAGTAGAATTCTAACTGAAACTTCCTTAAAATAACGGTTCCAATTATTTCTGGTCTTGGTATTAAACTTCACGCTTTAGAGAGTTAACTCGCACAGACTGAATTTATTGTCAATTTGACATTTGCAGTTGTACATGCGCTTATCAGTTTCTATCACAACTTTCGCGCTTTTTTAATTCAAGAAGCCGTAAATCCTCTCTCTTTAGTCTTTTCGAAAATTTTGTTTATTCATTTGTTTCTAAATGTTGTTTCAAAACTTCAGCAAAACAAGAAAACGTTACACTTTTGTTGACCACAACAAGCCACTGCACACTAATGGCTGATAGTGTGCAATGACTCAGCCAATCAGATCACAGCATTTGCATTAGTATACTAGTAGAATTCTACGAATGGCTGATAGTATACAATAGCTCAGCCAATCAGATTACAGCATTTGCATTAGTATACTAGTAGAATTCTACTAATTATCATTAGAAATTATCTGTATATTATAGCCCCATCTTGTTCACTTAGGTAACCAATCACAGGACAGGATTTGGTTATCTAAAATAATTATGACATAATATGTCATAGTTTGCAACACTGTACCTTGATATATTTGAAAATGCAGTAAACACACCAAATGCCACACCATTGCTAAAGCATTCAGAGTACCTATCAGCAAAGATAAGAGTTCATATCAGTTTTAATAACTCAACCTGTCTTTCATATTGCATCTTAACTGACTAGCTGAACATCAAAGTCACTGTGCTCTTTCCTAGGACTCGGCATATCTGTAAATCATTTCTTCCTACACAAACTATGTGTTTATTTACTAATTATTATTAGGCCATTCCATTTTCCATCCATGCTTCCCCCATTTAAAGAGATTAATTTACACAAGAGCCGGGCTGAAAGGTTTTTTCTGATGAGTGGTGGTGCTCCACTTGTTTCTTTGCTCTTTTAAATAATTTCTGAGAGGTTCCAAAGAGGGTTAGCCTTTGAGCTATTTTTTTCCAAAAATATAACAACGTTCCTCTTGTATGTACTCAGTGGTGTTTGTATGTCATACAAATGCTAACCCTACTACATGTAATAACTTTAAGAACATTTGCATCATACATGTACAGTGAAACCTGTATTAAGCGGACACCAATGGGACCTTCACTAGTGTCCGCTTAATACAGGGTGTCCGCTCTAAACAGGTTCAGTTACTGTAATAATAGTTAATTATTAACCCTTTTGTAACACCGTGTAAGATCAAAGACTGCTCTTAGCATAATGTCCAGACAGTCGATATATGAATCTGGAATAATCTACTTAGCTTTAAAACGACATCGCTGAACAATGTTAACGGTGTCTGAGCTGTGCTTTTAGAAGTAAAAAGCCCTTGAAGTGTCCGCTTATTGCAGGTTTTGTGCAACAAAATGGCTTAATATTGGTGTCCGTGTCCGCTTAACAGAGGTGTCCGCTGAACGCAGGTTTATTTTACAGTAAATGTGGGAAGAAAGTTTAGGTACTCAAGCTGGTGTCCACTTAATAGAGGGTGTCTGCTTAATACGGGGTCCGCTTAATACAGGTTTCACTGTACCCTGTACAACAATGTCTGGCCTGACAATAACCTAATTTTGGTCTGATTTTTTAGCCTGACAGAGACCAAATAACCTTAACCTCAAAAATTGACCTTCATTTTTTAAGGTTCGAAGCCTGACATTCTTAAGCCTCGCACGAACAGAATTGAAATATGGCCTGAAAATGGTTATGATTAAGGCTTACATTTAGCACTACAGCTGTAGTTAGGCTTAAAAAAGCGGGGTTGTAACATTTTAACAAAGGGAGTTTTTTTTTAGTTATTTGGTGTTTCACATTACATTTTTTCTCACATAGTGAAAACCTGCACTGGCTTTTTCACAATATTGCTGACTGCAAGAAAACAGTGTTTGGAAAGCTTAATATCACTGGTAGCAGTGCTACCCCCGGTATGTGGTAACATGTACCTTTCAAATGCTTGTAAAAACTCATCTGACCAGCACAGTTGAAATAATTCATGGAAACTCTTCATTGATTCCACAAGTTGGGTAACAGCCATTAGACTTGTGGAGACACACTTCATGATGCCATAAAAAGACTGTATTATAGGAGCTAACACTTGTCCAACCTCCTGTAAGGCCAGGCATGACCATACTTCTACAACAGCAAGCCATAACAACATAAGTCACATCAATTATCTCACACAATTTATGATCTCATTTCTTCATCTTAGAAAAGTATTGGGAAAATTTATACACATTTATACACATGTTCAGTGATAGGACCTCTCACATTTTTAAACACTTAGAAACTTCTGAGCAATGCCGCACTTTATGCTCTAATGACTGTTTTAGCATCCTAGATCACACTTCCGCCACCTTCCAGCTTAAGATAAAAGAAGTCATTCATATTCAATGGAAAAAACCTACACTTAATCGTCAACTGTATCATGTTAATTTAAAAACTTTCCTTGTAATATGTTACATAGTCAAGTTTCGTTCTAGAGTCTATTAGCATAATTTATTGTTCACACTATATATTCAACTCATAACTTTGTTAACTTAATTTGAAGGTGACAGAAGTTTCTGTTGAAACATGTATTTCAAAAGCGTTGTGTTATTTCTTAAAAAATTCATCAAGTATTAATTGTCCTTTTAACCATTAATAATAATAAAACATCAGTTTTGTATTTACCTGATTGTAGCAATGGTGTCAGAACAGCCTGCCAAATGAGAGCCAGCTGGTAGTAGAATAATCTCTCTTTACTGGCAAGTTCACTCATGATCTCCAACTTCCCACTCTTATCACTGAAAAATATGTTAACACTTTCTTTGGTATGTACCAACTCAGCATGTGTGCTCTCAAAGCTGATTTAGATGCTACAACATTGTTGTACCCAGCTCTTGTTGGGTACACTGCTCACCTCATGCAACTCGCATCCAACATTTTAGATATAAGGTAACATTGTCCAAAGCCTTAAATTTTTGGGATTTCAAGACTGTCAAATCCTACAGAATTTTTTTGAGAATCACAAGCAAGTTGCTTTACATGTACATGAAACAAAAGTTCTGACACCAAAAAATAGCATATATATCCAAAAAGGTGAATGCTGCAAATTAAGGGAAACTTTCCAAGAATTAGTGTATTGGAGAGAAATTAAACAGGTACTATGTAGTGCAGTTCCTTGAATCCTACACATTTTTAACAGGTGTCTAACTATATTTCTGGAGTGTTTCATTGCCATTATTATTATTATTAATGTTATTATTATTTCTAGAGTGAAATTTTCACTTGTATTAATTGCAAAAACTACAATTAATAACCAAGTTTGGCAGGTTCTACAAATAAATAGTGACATAAAATCCCAGACTTATAATTGTGTCTCACAACAAATGTAGTTCTTATTCTTAGAAACCAATCATAGGTAAAAAGAATGATTCAAAACCAAACTTCATGTGACTGGCTGCCTTTACTGAAAACTTCAACCTCAAGAACGTCTTAACACAGTGCTTTGTCTGAAATAAATACAATGCAACCAGATTGTGGACACAACAATACTTTTGTAGAGCTTTGCTTCTGATAAAAATTGTG
This sequence comes from Micromussa lordhowensis, assembly GCA_964020085.1. Lineage (NCBI taxonomy): Eukaryota > Metazoa > Cnidaria > Anthozoa > Scleractinia > Lobophylliidae > Micromussa > Micromussa lordhowensis. Next base: position 9,876,758 of record OZ026607.1, read on the forward strand.
TTCGCAAACAATATTTCCCTGGCCTTTCACTCTTCCATGAAAGCAACATTTGGCACATCATAGCCACAAGCAAACCACCCAGCCACCAACTTGGTGTGTTTAAAATGAACAGAAAAAGCATCATCATTTGATGGATTTTTCTTCCTTTTCATTCGCTGACAGCCCACCACATGACCTGCAGATAACTGCCTACAAATGATGATCTGTCTATGCATAATACCACCTATGGTAAATTAGTTTTTCTGCAAATATTCTGTTTGTGTGTACATGAAGCTGTAACCTTACCAATGTGTAAAAAATGACTTCCCTGAGCTGTCAGAGAGCAGTGTTGGAAACTAAATTTTGACAGCACTCACCATTCAGGTGAGTGACTCACATTTCACTATTGTCTGGGTGCTGTCACTTCGCGTCTCTCATTTCAGCATTGGTTATTAATTTGTGTTCCGCACCTTGCATTTTACCGTTGGTTATTAATGTACAGTGTATTAAAATAAAATAAATAAATAAATTGACTTTGTTTAACGAGGGTAGCACATAACAGTCTTCGACTGACAAACCCGTGGCCCTCGATTTCCCGATTGAATTGGAATTAAGAAATGTTGATTTTTGAGGAGGGAGGAAAACCGGAGAACCCGGAGAACTGTATTAACAGTTTGAATGTAACAGAACCGCATGACATCACCCAGACAATGGTGAAACACAATAGCCACATAAAGGCAGGCACATTGTAGCAACGATTGAAGCAACTTCGCGACAACCATATTCTTAAATGGAGATCAACCGAAAGTACATCGCATCACACAATCGTGGCGCAGAATGAAAACTAACCAGAAGACAGGACTAATTGACTAATTGCAGGATAGCGAGCAGAGCCATGGGAAGGAACAAATAACTGACTGAGACAATGTTATTAGTTGGTTTATTTGTTTATTTCCTAGCAGTGTTTTACTTTCCCCCTTCCAAAAAAAATAACACAAAAACAAAAAAACGTCTTGGTTTGCCTGTTGCTACAACCCCGAACAGACCTGTTGAGACAGTTCTATATAATGTTGTTACTGCATGCGATACTAACATGTCATCAAAACAAACAAATTCTCCCCCCTCCCCAACCCCCATTCAGTGTTGTTCGAGTCTGAAAACCAACACATAAAATTCCTGTATAAACCCAAGACAACAATGCAAGAGGGGGGGGGTGGGAGAATTTGACAATGTTTGGAATTTTACCCAGAGTAACAGTTAAATCCCCAGGTCTGTTTTTCAAGTTGTCTCAAGAAGTTTTGTCCAATGTTGTAGCTATGGCCCTGGTGAGTGTTAAATATAAGTTTCATTCTGACCTGCCTGCTATACAAGCACAGTGTTCTGTGTTAGCAATTACACTCCTGAGCTGCCCGACCTAGCAGAAGAATAATAATACGTTACAAATTATTACTGTTGACAGTGTAACTCTAGGCCATTCATTAATATGGCCACTTTTGGGTGTCTCTAAAACAAAGACCTCTAAAACGAAGACCCAAAGACCCCAACGTTTTACTCATTCTTTATTTGGCCAATTTTGTTATATCAACACAGTGTTTTTTTACCCCCATCTTGAGCTGAGCTGTAGAATATATATATACTAAAAACAATGAAAAACGAAAGTCTTCTTTGTTTTTGCCCTACATGTTTCACCACTGTTGCGGCTCTTCAGCATAGCAAAGTGTGTTTATTAACATATTACGTCACAGATGTAATTGTAATTACAATTATAATGGCTCTTGTTATTCGAAGCACATGTGAGCAATTAGTGTAATTTCAAATCATTAAGAACGGGTTTATATTTCAAAATAAAAAACCTCTCTTTGTTTTTTCTCATGCCCTCGGAGGGGCTGAGAATC
>OZ026607.1:9886131-9916131 GCA_964020085.1 Micromussa lordhowensis
CTCTTGTGTGGGTAATTTGTATCCTCAGATTCAAGAACTTTTTTATTGCAATGAGGGACGAAGATGTTTATAACAACTTAATTCCTAAGGACAGAAACAACAATATCAGAATAGCACTTGATCTTGCTAAGGTAATTAATTTATCATTAGTAACCATCAAATCAATCAAAGTGTTCCAGCTAAATAAGCTAAATGGCTATCTGTTAATTATTGATTGTTGTAAAATTATGCTGTGTCACACAACATACAATCTCCTCAAAATAGTTTAACCACCCTTGTAATATGTATTACATGAAACACGTATGTTTCAAATATGAAGAGTTTCCTTTAAAGGCTTTTTGATTATCCTCAACATCAAACAAAAATTGAAAACAATTTCATTTATGCTGAGTGTAATTGACTGGGGCACTTCTTTGCTATATTGGGAAAATTCTGTGAGGTTTTGAACAGGCTTGCAAGTAAATTGTGAAAAAACCGAAGCTCTTTGGATTGGCTCCAAGAAAGGGTCAAAGCAAATGATATGCTCTGATAAAAATCTTAAATGGACAGATGACAAGGTTAAGGCCTTAGGCATTTGATTCTGCATTGATTGTGAAGAAAGTAAGAAGAATTACCAAGAGAAGGTTCATAAGGTATAGGATATCTTAAATACTTGAAGAGCTGTATGCATATCCACCTTATGTAGAATTTTAAGCCTTTTTTCTTTTTTTTTCGGACCCTGATTTGCCTCAATCTCAGTTAATTGACTACAAATTGTATTTCAAACACTGACTTTGACTTTTTTCACTCACTTGCACATTTTGTCTGGGACGAGATAGCTTTCTCTCAACAAAGATGGCAGCATCTTATGCCAATACAATACTTTATGTAGGTTTTGTTTATAGTGTTCAATGTCAAAATCAAATCTCAATCTTAGCTGTCTTCTTGTAAGTCAAAGAAAAAAAGGAAATAGAACAGGGATCTGGGAAACAGGTTGTTTACATTGGCTATTGTGATGTAAAACACAACATGTGAGTTGGATCAAGTACCAGAGGAAATACCATTAAACAGAAAAGAAATATATAATTATGATGCTCTTAAGTCAGCCCTTTTAGAAATAACTTACATGCCTGCCTGGTGATTGAGAGGCATCATAAAGCCTTGATAAACCCATAAGTCATCAACCATTTAAAAGAACCAATATGTGCTTTGATATTCGAAAGAAGAAATAATCGTGTTATTGTTGTTTGAAGTCAGACTGATCCAGGCGGCAAAGTCCAAGAGCAGTTGTTGCCCAAGAAAACAATCCTTTTGTGAGTTGTGGCCATTTGCCAAGCATTGCCAGCATTAAAGTTTGGAAAGTGAGAACTGATTTTAGAGTGATAAAATATGTCTTGCATTGACTGCCGTGTCTTCCAGCACATGAGTCGAAGAGACCCTTCCCAGCATGCATGGCGATCATGCTCAGTGGACGTTTCATAGCTTTTGGGGCCTGGTAAAAAGCAACATAAGTACTGGTAAGAGGAAGTGGATGTTTTGAAGTTATTGACACGGGGAGTCCCCAGATAGTGGCCGAACAAGTAGCAATAAATTTTATCTCAAATCAGTGTCATTTGTAGTGTTTCGAACTTCTGAGATAAGAGGACAGAACCCTAACCTCGAGAGCTCTGTGAAATCAACATTTCCCTCTGTCATAAGTCACACAAGGTCGCCCGTTGACATTAAATCAACAATAAGTTTTGTTTTTTTGAAGTGAAGACAAAACTAAAACTTGAAGTGAGACAAACATCTTTGCTTTGTTGTGGAAACAGAAACTTGTTTTGAGCTGTTTTCTGGGAATTCAGAGCGAAAAAAGCAAAATATAACTTAAAATTCGACATGAGCAGATGTGTCCTTGGCCCTTCCATTTGAGAAACAAAAGATTAACCTTAATCAGTAAAATTGCAGTTATTAAGGCTCTAGCTGCATCACAAATTGTTTGTGTTCTGTCATCAACAATGTTGCGCTCAAAATCACTGAAAGATCTTCAAGATTTTAGATGCTCCAGTTTCAGACAGCTGCAAAACTAACTGGAAGTTCTTTTTCTATTTCCATTTACTAAGGTAGGCAGGAAATTGTTTCTTCTCGGTAATTTCATTGGAAGCAAAAGATGTCCAAGAACTTGATATGAAAGATGCTATCATCAAAGAACTTATCGAGCTATGGACGAACTTAAATTAATGGCACTCCGAATAATGTGTACTAAACACACTTGCGGTCAAGTGTCGATCAATACACTTGATTTATACCCTTGATCTACATCGCGATCGATACTCAATCGACATACCAATCGATACTTAGTCGACACTCAATCCACACTTGATCAACAGCCGGTCGATGGTCGGCCAAGTATCAACCGACTCAAATATCTCAGTCGAAAATTAGTTGACTCCCGACTAACTGTCGACCAAGATGTTGATTAAGTGTTGATTGTGTGTCAACCGAGGTGTCAATCAAGTATTGATTGATTGTCGATTTCGATTGAGTGTCTATCAAGAGTATCAGTCGAGGGTATCGATCAACACTCGACTGTGAATGCCAAAGTTAGTACACATGATCTGGGATTTCTTTGGCTTTCAAGGTTATTTTAGTGCTGGTCATAATTATTTGGAATAACTCGATGATCAGAATCGCAGGCAAGACTATCTTTTATAAACACTGGGCTAATGCAAGGGTGATGAAAATTTAAAATGATCTGATGACAAGTGATTCAAGATTACGTCACCAAATCTGGCGTCTTGGGGCTTCCAACTGAAATCTGCATTCAAGTCGCTTTTCAACCCCTAGCATTTTGGATCCTTTTTGCCATCCCATAAGACCGCGTGATTGGAAATGGATTTCAGATGAACACGTTCAGCAAACCAAAGATGGATTCTTTCGCTGTGACGAAGAGAAACTCGTGTGGAAAGTGAAGTCAGTGGTTGCTTTTCAGATACCTATCGAGTGGAGTTCCCTTTGAATTCTTGAAAATTACTTGCTTATTGTTTGTCAAAACAAAAGTCATATGCACAATACTTTTGTTCATATGCACGGCAGTTGAAAATCTGTCAGTATGTAATTTCGGCGCCATTACATACTGGTTCACTGTGAGCGGTGAGATCATATCATTGTTACGATATGTAAATTTCTGTACCTTGTACCTGTACCTGTCAGCGGACTTTATGCCCCTGTCAGCGGACTTTCTCCCGCGGGTATAAATTATGTAATTTGAATCGAGAGTGTGTTCTTTTACCGTTAGCCGTGTGAAATAAAGCTTCGAAACAATCATATTCACTGACGCGAGGTTTTCATTTTTGCAGTGCATGGAAGAACATAGATCTTTACTGGCGACTTACTGTCGTCTTTGTGCCAGGTTATTAAAGGGCAAGATTGATGTTGCCCATAAACAATCATTCAAGCAGGAGTTGTGGCTGAAGTTTGGAATAAATGTTGATGTTGACAGTGAAGAAATTCATCCAACATCAATCCTGCATGCAAGCGACTTTTGTACAGAGTACGCGACACTACAAATATGTATCTGCGGTTTCTACCTCGAGGCAGCCATTTTCATGGAAGAGCCATAATGAAGACTGTCCTTGTTTAAAATAACACGACTCCTACGGTTCGTGACACTTGTACATTTGTCGTTCTCTGTTCGGTCTCTCGATTTTTTTGTCGCTTTACTCGTGTTTATGAAGGACATGTGTTGTATGTTGTGTTATAAAGAGGAATTTTTAATAGAGCTGAGCCATTTATAGACTGTGCTATAGCAAATTTAGAGGTCATTGGTCTGCATAGTTTCCGCTGTTATCGGCCTGTCGCTTTGCAGATTTTGACACCTCTGTATATTCTGAACAAAGTCCTCCACAACATGTTGCAGAGCGGCCTAATCACCCGAATGGAAGGGTAGGGTGTACAGTATTTTAAAGGACTTTGAAAGTTAAAGCCCCCCATTCCCTTCTTTTCCTCGATATTTTTTACTGTAAAGAGAACCGTGTAAAGAGCAGGAAATGAGACATTTTTTCAGTTTCCGTTCACTATTCAACTCCGTGTTTACTTCCATCGTTCATGGGATTTGTTGTCTTCTTTTGAAACAGGACTGTCAGAGGAGAACCCACTTTGTCAGTGAAGCCTCCAGCCTCTCAGAAGTCCGCCAGAAACAGGCAGGCTGGTGGCGGGCCATTTATCCCCGCATCATCGCCGGACCGCTGATTCAAGCAGAAAATATGCTACAAAGAATCGGTAAGACCATTGCAGAGTGCGAGAACGCAGACGAGATGTCTGCTAAGATGATGTAGAAAATATAGTCCAACTGTGGCAATAAATGTTGTCCTGAAATGTACTTCACTTTGTTTTGGTTTGTTCTCGTCCAATCATATCTGAGGAAATAGATATCCAGAAATTGATATGGCCCGGACTGACTAAGGAACTTCCAGTTCCAATTTCTCCACAGGACAAAGGATTTCTGTTTAAAATTAAATTCTCGGAATCAAATCTCTGTTGCTTTTGTCACACAGCACAAGAAACATTGCTTCATCTCTTATGCAAATGCCCACTCACAGAAGCCTTTTGGAACAGTGCTCAACAACTTTTTTTCAAGGGAACTATATTAGGTACTTCAGTATTTCATAGCCCTGCATAGCTCGCTTTCCTTTTGTTTCTGTTGAATATTTACTTTTGTCAGATGTTAGAATAATGTATTAATATCAGTAGTAATATTGTATCTGTAAGTTGCACTATTTTTAGTTTTGTCCTTATCGGTGGTATTGTTGTTAATTAGAATCAACTCTTGTTAAAAAAAGTTGTTTTAAATATTGTTAGTAATGTAAGCAATTTTGATTGTTATTGTAAGTTGTAAGTAATGCTAGAGATGTACGTAAGTTTAGTTTTGTAAACTTTTAAATAAAGTGTAGTATTGCAAAAATTTCTGTTCACAGCTGGTCAATTTGTCCATTGCCTGGCCCATAATGGAACCCTTGCCAGAATATATATTAAAATGCTATTTTTAAATTTCAACTCTGAATTATCATGATTGAAGCATGGTTGAAACGTTTGCAGTTGGCTTTAGCTTTTATTCTTTATTTTGTTCAAGTCAGTTCACTTAGAAAAATGTGGACCAAAAGTGCTGTATGCGTACCTTGGCTGACGACCACAGAGATAAACATCAGGCTTGCTAATGGCCATATCACCAATAAATAAGGAGTAGTGACTCCCAGCTGCAATGTCCCAAACAACAACATCTGAAAAACACTACATCAAGTACATGTGTTAGTAGATACAAAAGAAAAAATATGGCATTTTAGAAATTAATTTTTAGTTTATTATAAGTATTTTTTCTTATGCTATTGTAGATGGACCCTTGAATAAACGCATGCATGCATGTGTACTAGAAATAATCAAACACTAAACTTTAATAAAACGATGACAAAGGCATTCAATGATTGTTATTATGATGATGATAATAATAGTTAAAAACGATAAGACAAATTTCATATGCTTTGTTGTAGGTAAAGGAACCTAACAGCTGATGTACTGGCCTCTGGCTTCAAAAAGAACTACTTTTACAAGACTTCACAAGTTTTAAACATTATTATTCAACTACTTACAATACAAGTTACACTACATCATTTATAATACAAAAAATTTCATTATGCACACACACACACACCTACATATACACAACAATACAACATGCGACTGACCCTTATGTTTTTCAGATCTAAATAGCAAAGATAATATAAAACTTAGCAGTATCTCGGTGTATAAGTTATAAGTCAAATATGCCCCATTTCTCTGTATGTAACAATAACTTATTTTTTGACTTTGCAATAACTAATTCAAGATTTTGAATCTTGCTTAATCTACAACTGGTGTAGACATGAAAACTTTGACTATAGGAAACATTTTTCTGCAACGGCAAGAGTACAAATATTGTTTAGCAATTAGTAAAACATGATTGACAAAATAATAACTCGTCTTCGCAATTTGGCATTCCAAACATAACTTCTTTGTTGTTGAGGTTATTTATATTTACCTTTAAAGTGCAACTTCTACCCAGAATTCTTTGGCATAATAGGCCCTTTGCAGCTGGGGTCACGTGACCAAATTTTTCCTAGAAAATTTTTATATTATGGGCTATAACTTAAAGAATCCCAGGAATGGAAAGAGCGCATCGAAAATACCAAAATGGCCAAGTTTGAGCCCCCTGGAATGAAAGAGTAAGTTTGAACGACAGTTGAATTTTCGGAAAATTTAGAAGTTTTGTATGGGGAATGTTGCTGGAGAGCAAGGTCTTGCTCTCCAGCAACATTTTCCATACAAACCTCCTTATTTTTTTAAAAATTCAGACTGTCATAAAATCTCATCTTTTAATTATGGGCGCCTCAAATTTGGCCGTTTTGATATTCTCAACATGCTTTTTCCATTTCAGGCATTTGTTAAGTTATAGCCCATAAGTTTATGAAAAGTAGGTAATGTGACGGCTTAGCTGCAAAGGGCCTATTGCAATAGATTAAGAGATGTTCGAAGGATTTGTTTCCCTTTCCACGGAAAGAACATGCTAGAGAAGGCACAACACCAAATTTATACAAAAAGGCATTTGTCACTAGGTATTTGTTTAACAGTTTGAATTGAAATTCAGGCATCTTTGTGTCTGAGATGACACTATGAGGCAAGCTATAGATTTCTGCCCAATTAAGGGTATCGTTTATAAAAGAGCTCCTGTATTTCTCTTAAGTGGAAGGTATGGCGACAACTCTGTTTCTGAATTCTTTATAAATAGTTTTTGACACAGCTTTATTGATCAAGGTGTTTTGCCCGTTTAAATGTAAAACAATTTGCTCCTGCAAATTAAGAGCCTTCTAAACAGAGTAAAAGGGTCTATTTAATAAATCACGCCATAGGTTTCGGAGGCCGTTTAATAAAGAAATAAGTCTAAATTGATCCAAAGCAGTAAGGTTCAGCTCTCGCATTTACTCATTAACTCATTGTTTTCAGAAATGAGGTCTCCTATTCTTAAGATCCCAATGGAATGGTCTACTCGAGCGTGATATTCCAATTCTAAGATACATCTCTACCATGTCACATACTAGGGCTACTGGAAAACATCAAAAACGGAGCAGTACATGAAGGATATCCCTTTGGCATTTTGGTCCTTGGCAGATGACGTCATTCAATAACAGTCCATTAAATTTTACAGAGGCATCGAAAAACCACCCTAGTCTTTGTAGTTGTCTTTTCAGGTCTTACAATTGGGAAGTGTGGAAGATACCAGGCCTTCTCCTCTGTCTTGGAGGGTGTCACTTTAGAATGTAGCCCTTCTGTGTGTACTTGCTGATGACTTCTGAATACAACTCCGCTAGCTGAGGATCCTTCAGAAGTCTCTTTTCAGTGCTGATCAACCGGTTCACTGCCATCCCATAGTTGTTCGGTAACTTGGGGGCATTTGGTTTCCATGGTATCTCTACTTCATATCTCTCCCCTTTGAACTGCACTGAGCTCTCAAATGCTTTTATCACTGACACTTCCTCTTTTTTCAGCAGTTCTCTTTCTGTGATTGACCCAGATGAGTCAACCTCCCAAAAGTTCTGCAATAAAGAGCTCAATTCTTTCTCTTGCTAGTGAACAAAATAGGCCATGTTAAAATTTGTCTGCTGCACGCTGTCCTCTGTCAGCTTAGGTGAACGAATACACATCCAGCCTAAAGGTGTAAGTTGAGACACTGGCTCCCCAGGTTGGCCATGGACATCTCTAATGGAAAAGTGCAATTCGGCAATGATTGGCCGAGGGCCACGATTTGGGAAGTTAACACCTTGCGGGTGCTTCCAATGTTCCGATTGGTCTTTCCAGTTAACTGCTCTCATGCTCCCAGTCACCCGTGTTGCTGTTAATGCTGAAATTCTTGCACTCTGCAGGTCAAAGTCTACTGGCATGGTTTCAAAGGAATCTTCCTCGCCATTTAACACATTAACTGTGATTCGTTGGGTACTTCCTTCCAATCCTAGTTCAGCAGCCACATCACCAATTATGTAGGTCTTTGTACTTCTGTTCTGTCGTCTAGTAAGGCACTTACAACCATTCTTCACTCTCCATTCTTCACCACCACCGGTACTGTACACAAGGCAAGATACTTTGCTGGCTCTGGAGCTTTTGTGGTCGCCATGATTGTTGTCAAGAAGTGTTCAGGACGGGTGCTTCACTCCTTCTCAGGGCCAGAAATGTGTGCATTGTTTTCACTAGCTCCCATGTCCAAGGGTGGGCTCCTCTCTGGCTCCATCACTTGTGACTCGCTAACACCTCCACAATTTACAAACTGATCTCCATGAAGTGCCCGATTGTGCATTTTCTGACAGCCATCAATACCACAACGACTATTTTGAGCACATCACCCTCCCTTCTGATTTCTTCCATGGCAACAATAACACAGTCTTAGCTGTTTAGCCTTTTGTCAACAACTTTGCACATCCATTTTCTTAAACTCTGGGCAGCTCCACACTGGATGATCCCTCTTACAAAGTGGGCAATTTGTGTTTCCTGCACTCGTCTGGCTTTCTTGATCTTTTGCTCCTCTATATCTTCACCATCATCTATGCCATTTGCTCGGTCGCGCCACTTCTTCTTTTTCAAATTTAACAGCATTTTCTTGAATTCAGCGAATTTCCCCGACTTGAATCTTGCTCTGCTACCAATATGGTTCTGAGTTAAACCATTAATTCGAAGTTTAACTGAACATCAGTTTCTACAATGAATTTGCAATCCTAAAAGACTAGTAAAACATTCCCTCAAGGTCGCGAAAGAAAACCTCCACTAAGCCTAGTCATATGACCCAAGCATTGCACTTCGAGTATACTATAATAAAATGTCCGTCACATCATTAATAATTTAAATAAAAAACATTTTCTGTCCATGAATTATTTAAGTTAGATAACACGCATGTGGTCGCCTTTGCAAAAAAAGATAGAATTGTTTTTCTAAAAGGTTGTGAAATTGTAATATGAGAGAAACAGGGGAAATCCTTCTATCTTAGGGCATTGGCTGCGGGTTCTACAGGTCCAAATGTAGAATCTCATGACCAAAAATAGAAAAGAACCAATTTCACTAATACGCTAAGCAAACAAAAACTTTTATGAGTCATCAGTAAGGATGTTTACCCTGTAGTAGAAAGCAGCATCAATTGCAATTATCATACATTCAACTTACAGGTTGCTTTAGCCACTACTTAGAATACAAAGATTCAATGCAGTAACCTCAAGACTACATGTACTTTTAATTCCATAATTACCCTGATTTTTCTGGGTTGTAAGGCCATGCTTTTCTTGCGTCCTAACTGGCCACAAGAGTTGTCTCCCCAGGAAAAAACCTGCCAGAGTGAAACTAAATCAGATTATATAATTATTCTTGGTACCCTAGTCTCATCCTATTTTCAATGCTTACCATGCTTACCCTCAATAAATAAAGCCTTTACTTACTTTACTTACTTACATGTACCATATTACTTACTTACATGTACCATATTTTCGTGCTATTTATTTTCTTTGGATAATCCAAGCAAAAAAGGCAAATCTCTCTATGAAATCTCTCTATCAGAAGAGGTACATAATTTATTGGCACTCCCTCAAGGGGGTCCCAAAGAGGAAAGTGATTGGTGACTGTGTCTCCTTCAGGGGGGAAGGGGAAACCCCTCCCTCCTTAGTGCACCCCTAGATGGTAAAATTACCCCCAAGTATGTAGTCAGGCACAAGATACAGGAACATACGCATAACTGGATAAAAAAATCAAAAGGCTCTTTTAGCCTGCCTCATGTCATTTGTTTTAGAGCAGGGAGAAATCCACTGCTAAATCAAACAAGACATAACGTAAGCAAATGTAACACTAGATAAAGTGAACAGGACGCATTTTCACTTCAGGTTTTTTTAGTAACACAGTTCGATCCAACTTGATCTGGCCTGATGTGACCTTTATTGAAATTAATTCTTGTGATTTATACCCGCTTATTTATTCTCTGAGAGTGTACATTATATTCCATTATGAACATTTACACAGCCCTTTGTCTAAGCAAATTTAAAGCTTTAACCTGCGGTTACTTGCTTTATTTCATGGATAGAAATGATACTGATACACCAGTCAGCAAGAATCAGTTCTGGGTGATTTGTTCACTTGCCCCCATTGACACAAGAAGTAGCATGACACTCATATTATACCTCATGCATTAAATACAACGTCAAGTAAACAGAATACAGGGGTTAAACTTCCAGTATCATTACAAATTAATTTGATCTGGTCTGAAGCCCTGATCTGACCCATGTTGATAATACAGTGAGATATTGATCAAAACATACCTAATATTAACAATTAATTTTTGTGATTTGTTTTGTTTATTCGCAGCAAATACACACTACTTATTAGCTTTTAATCTTCATTGAGAACTTTAGATTTCTTTGTGCAACTAAACCCTTCACTTTAACACCAGTTGTTGTCAAAATTGACGAAATTGTAAGCAAGTTGCATGAACTGTGGGCTTGGACACAAAATAAATGCTAAAAACAGGCCGTCACAACTGTTTGAGTCTCCAAGTTCTACACACTCCCAGTCAAAAAAGGAATAGTGTGTCTTGAATCTGTACAGCGTGGTTGCCAAAATCAATAACACAAACTGTCATCAATTCAACATTTTATGCCTGTCTTTTGTAAACCAAATTGATTGACCCACAAGTTTCCAGAACTGCCCTGCACAGGAATCTCACATTAGGAACACAAAGAATGGTTACACAGGAATTTAGTGAGAGCTCACATATTACCAGTTTTCATGTGACATCATCATTTTTCAAAATAAGAAATTACCGATCCTTCTGAAGTTTTAGTTTCATAAGATGTAACACTTGACCCTCTAATAACTTGACATTTTGGAACATTTAAGCCTGACAGAGTTCCTTGTTATGTAATAGAGCACATCTGAATTTCCAAGTTTATGCATTGTACAACATTAAAATGGCGGCCCGACAAGGCTCGCAAGCAGGTCAAAAGATGAGTTATTTCTCAAGTTTTTGCTAACTAAACAGTTCTTGCTCTAGAGGAAGTAATAATTTCAATGTGTTGGATTCTAGACTAATAACTTTTCATTTCAATGGCAAACCTCAATGACAGATGTTTCTGTTACCTTACAGCCGCCATGTTTGTGTCCCTTGGAGGGGCACAAATATGGCGACTCGATACAAAGCTCTATAAATTTGAGGGAAACACTTTTCTGAATAATGCACAAATGAAAAATTGCAAAGACTTAAATCTTGGCCAGGTTGTTTATATATCAATCATCTATCATATCCCAGCTTCTTGACTTAATTTACTGAATGGTTACGATTTTTACGTTTGATGGTGTGACACTGCAAACCAGCCATACCTCGTGTCCATATGACTTTGGTCATGTGGGCATGAGGCAAAAAAAATTGGTGACTGTAACTGGTGATCAGTATTAGCCAGTACACAATATTACTTGACATTTCTTATGGAAAAGCAAATTTTGCAGCACTTCTAACCTGAGAACAAACCGTTTGAGCCAATGAATGAAAGGTTCCAGCTGCTACCTTGATTACTCCAACATCATTAAGCTCTTTCACACAACATGGGTAATATCTGTAAAGATAACATTACCTTCAGTCAAGCTATTTCAAAAAGGTAGGGTGGATCTGGTGTGATTAATACCTGTTAGGCAATATGTTTTAGTAAGCAAGGTCAAAATCTGCAGAGGAAGATAACATCAACCTCTGTCATGCTGCAGTCATGAACCTTCCAACTTATGCTCAGAAAAGAGACACTAATCATGAACAGAGTAAGAGACTCTCTCTCTGGGTCAAAAAAGTGAAGTAAGTGCAAGTCAAAAAATTAATATTTTACCATGTAAAATATCAATAGAGTAACACATAATTAGAGAGTTAATAAGGAGACTTGTAAATCAAAACAAGCACAAGTTTTCTTAAAAACATATTTAGAACACTTGTTTCCATCATCTACATTCTATACATTTTGCAATTGATGATAGATATTGTACATCCAAAACATGTTTTGTATATTGATTTTGTAATTTATCTTTTTTTAGCATTTTAACTTGCTTATAATCACGACAAAACTATGAATGAAATCTTTAATACCTGCATTAGAATGATGACAAATTGGAAGAAAGTAATAACATGTTCTGCTCTTAATGTAGGCTATGAGAGTTGCAAAACATAGACTATATACAATGCATGCTCATGGAATCATTGCATGGAAATAAAATGAATATTTATTATAGTCTTCACCTATCTTCTGTGTCTCCCAGGCCAAGCTGTCCACAGCCTCCCCTCCCCCATGACCACACCTGAGTGTTTTCCCCAGCTAGTTTAAATTTGCTCTCAGTTGCATCACACAGACAAAGACCAAGCAGTTCACACTGTTTACAAGGGGTCTTTATCATCACAGCTCCAGAAGGATCACAATGAGAAATTTGTCCAGGTACTGAAGTCGTAAAGATGCCAGTCACTGATCCTACTACAGCACTTTTTAATTTGCTGAGGTTCACGTCAGGTCTGATCAGTCTGCTACCAACAGCACTGTAAAACCCAGATGAATTCTTACTAACCACTGCACCACCAGTTTCCTTTGGTTTCTTGTCCTGACATACATTTGAAAGAGAATCCTCCGAGTCAGAATCAGTGCTTGTAAAATATGTGACACTTGTAGTACTTTTAGGACCTAAGGGAGAAACTTCAGAGAAATATTCATCTGGTGAATATGAAAAAGAACTGTTTTCATTTGATTCTATGGTTTCGATGGAAGTGACAGACTGTGTTTGGAAAGACTCAGTTTTCTCACTGTTTTTGTTCACAGATTTGTCCATCTTGGCTTCCTGTAATGTACACCTTCTTTCGCCATCAGTTAGAGATGCATCATTGCTATTAGTACTTTCCACAATAGATAAATGAGATGCCACTTCTGCCTCATCTTGGCCAGAAACAACAGTACTTAAATGTACACCAGAACTACTTAATGGCTTAAATTTACTTTTTTCATCATTCCAGAGTTTTTCTTTACTCTGATCCTGGCCCACCATAAGAGGCGTACATGTGTTGGCCACAACCCCAGATGTACTCTCAGTTCTTTTCTCAGTGACAACAGGCTCGTAGCCGAGATAAGTTCTTGTAACACTAGGTTTTTCAATGTTTGATGAGCAAGTAACCATGTCAACTTTTAAAGTTCTATGCAATTCATGCTTTCCTGTGATTACATGTTTTTGGGGTGATCCCTTTGATAGTTTCCTTTGCTTCTTCCTTGATTTTTCCCGTTTGGGAGATTTTTCTGTCCGTGATGTTAAATCTTCATCACCCCTTGAAAGCATGAAAGTAGGATATGATGGATCCCCTTGAATAACAGCTAGACTGTGATATGCTCCACAGACAACTGATGTAGCATGCTTTCCAATTAAAAACTCTACTTGCGTTGGTATTGTTACTTTATCGATCTCTACACCATGTCCCAACTGACAACCGGTACCCCATGACCAGACCTCGCCATCAATAGATAGTGCGAGTGAGTGGGAATCTCCACATGCAATTTGTATAATCACAGGTTCGTTCTTCTTGGTGTCTTTGTCTTGCTGCGTAGAAGGATTTGTTTCTCTGCTATCACGGTTGTTAAACCGTTCAAAGTGGACTCGTGAAGGTTGGTTAACCAGTTTTATATCACCAATACCACACTGTCCACTCGACGAATCTCCCCAAAAGAATATTTCATTACTTGCACAAACGACACCACTGTGCTGACCACCGCAACAAATCTCGAGCACACGTTTCTCACGAAAATAATGAATAGCTGTCGGTTCCCGACGAGGCTTGAGGTCACCAAGACCGAGCTGCCCAAAAGAATTATCCCCGACGGAAAGCAACTCGGAATCAAAGGTAAGAAGCAAAGTATGGCTATTTCCTAAGGCTACCTTTGATATTCCAGCACTTAATGCGACGCTTCTTATGCGAGGTTCTAAGTTCGTTGACCTCCAAAAATATGCAATTCCCTTGGCAAAATCCTCCTTGCCATCTTCTTCTTCCTTTGACGGATTCATTTATAGACATTTACCTAAGTTGCTTACAGATTTAGTTTACACGTCATGGTAACAGGCAATGTAGTGTCCCTCAACAGAGCCGAAAAACGTCTGCGCATGTGCAGGTTTGTCCACGACCAAAAAGACACCGAGGCTCTGGGACGAGAACATTCTCGTTCCCGGAGAGGCTCGGAAGGGATCTCGGGAGGCTCGGGAGACACCACATCACGGGCGACGGCCGGGGAAGGAAAATAGAGTCTGAAATAAGACTGGTCAGCGGCAAAAACGTTCACTACATATCAATTTCACAAATTGACGTCAGCTTTTCATGCGTCTGTCCTGTAATTGATCATAAATTTCGTCATCACATTGTCAAAGTAGCTGTGGATCCACTCGGCTATCGCCTCGTGGATCGGCAGACTACTTTGACAATGTGATGACGAAATTCATTGTCAATAACAGGACAGACTCATTAAAAAACTGACATCAATTTGTTTTTTACGATAACAAATGGTCAAATTGCCCACTCTCGCTCGCTGACGCGTCGCACGAATTTCAAATTCATGTGTCTGTCCGCATATTGAAGTTGTCAGCACTGTTTATTATGTTTTATAGGAAAATTCATTACCTGACTCGCGAATTCCGCCTTAAATTGCACGCGAAAACCGATATATATCGCACGAATCGCGAAGCGATGAGTGCGATATCGGTTTTCACGTGCTTAGATTAATGTTTTTGTTACAGTTCAAACTAGTTATCGTCATTTTCACTGCTCCCAGAAAATCAAAAAACCTTGAAAATAGACTTCAGACGATTTCTGTCAATCAAACTCCACTCGCACCCGCTAACGAATTTCATCAGTGGTCAAAAGTGAGACATGACCTAACCGTTACCGTTTGAAAAGTAAAACTTCGCGCAAAATTCATCAGCAGGTGTAGTAGGTAGTCAGTAGGAAGTCTATTTTCACGGCATTTGATTTTCGCAGGGTATGTAATCAAAATTTTGACTGCTACATGTTAACAAATGTTGCCCATGGATTGTATTAAGTTATTTCAACAAAAGAATGAATTGTTTTAATCAACGAGTTATTTTTTTAGGGAGGGCGGTGGGGAGTGGGGGAGGGGAGGACTTCACCCCAGAAAAGTAACTTCACTGGTTTTCTCAAACGCAAACAGTCCTAAAGTTTGAAATGAGAACAAAATAGAAGTGTCCAAAGGGCTTGAAGTTCAAACTGATATACCATGTTACGCATGCCCCAGGCCTCTTAAATTTTGTCTATTTCCTCAAGTAAGGTGACATACAAAGTTGTTGCCTCTTCAGGTGTGCTGGGAAATTGTAAAGTTTTTTCCCTCATTATGATTTCTGCCAACTATGTAAATTCATCTGAGCAACCACTTTTCGGAGGTCGATAGCAGCATCTCTCCTCTGCAAGTTCCAATTCGTCCCAGTCGACATCCACCACATAGTCCCTTGTACGCGACACTTCCGATAGAAAGAACAGCACATCAGGCCTCCCTGATGGAGATTCCATGTTTGTTGAAGGTCGAATTCGATGGAGATTCCACAGTCCTGCTGCCCGATGAAGTTCATCACGCAATATAGGCGTAATCTAATGGCACTTAGTGGGCTCCGTAAGTTCCTCATTGACAACCGTGTTATTAGTCGAGATAAAGACCTGAAATGTAACAAAATACTTCCCCAAATAAAAAGCTAAGCAAGTCCATAAAACCTTCAATGCCTAAATGACTTGTGCTGCTGTAACAAGTGACAAAATCACCGAGAAAGGGATCGAGAAATGATATTTCACGGTTTGCAGTTTTTCCTTGGTTTTCGCAATGTAGCTGTTGCCGGAAGATTTGCCATGGAAGAAGGGATGCAAAGACTTCGTTGAGAGATATAGAGATCGGTTTTTTGAAAGAAAAGCTCAGTGGCTTTTCCATCGAGTGGCATTATTGCTTGGGATACTTTGATGGAAACAAAGCAGAAGTGAGCGATCTTTTGGATTCATTTCAGGTGTTAAACTCCACGTGTTACGTTCGCACAGAGAGTCATTCAAAAGGGAAAAACCACTAAAGATTTTCCAAGAATGGTATGTAATTTTTCTTTCAGTGTTTTAATTTATTTATTTATTTATATACTATGTTTAAACAGGCACACCTAATTCAGCAGTGCTGGTTTAAATAGAGGCCTGTATAGTACAGTCACGTTAACACACTTCACAACAGGTTACAAGAAAAAGTATAGTTGTATGAGAGAAAAAAAAAAGAATAAAAGACTAATTACAAATAACAGAGATAGTTTTTCAGTTTCGTTTTGAAAGAAGGAAGGGAGAGCTCATTCCTTATGGATGATGGTAGAGAGTTCCACTCCTTGGCCCCGTGGTACTTGAAAGATGATTGAAACTTTGATGTTTTTGCCACGGGTAGACGGATAAGATCTTTATATCGTGTGTCATGGGAGTGGAACTCTCGCGAAAAGGTAAACTGATTGAGCAAGTAAGCTGGCGCAAGGCCATTTATGCATTTGAAAACCTGAAGACACGTCTGATATTTCCTTCTTGCTTCTAAGTTTGGCCATCTTAGCGTATGAAGTACGAAGTATGAAGTACCCTGTTTTCTTTCGTGATTTTCGTAATTCAGGAATATTTTAAATGAAAAAGGTTTTCCTGAATTTATGTTAGATTTCTCCAGTGAAGTTGCTAGCGCTGTCTGTAGTCAGCAATTTCAAAAAGGATGAGTGCTAAGCCTTGATTTATTGAGATGTCTTTTAGAACAAGCTGAATGACTGATTTCACCTTCGAGGAGCGATAAATGGCTTTGGATTAACATGTCTAATATCGGGTTTTTATTTGCTACACAAGAGTGCCCACTGTGACCTTAAACCGGAAGTAAGACACGTTAATTGAAAAAGGGCATTTGACACCCTTCTCTGCAAGTGCGGCAGTTTGATTTCTTATCCGACGAAACATTTTTCAAAGTTGATATTTGTGAGAAAAATCCTTCTCCATCGACCTTGCCACGCGTGTGAAAATAGTAATACCGCTATTGGAGGACTGTTTAGGGCCTGTTTACAAGGAGAGAAGGTTACCCTGGCAGGCGGGTTACCCTAGCAATCTGGTTACCCTAGCACTGGCACATTTCCTCTCTTTTTCTTCGTCGTGTTTATAAGGCAGCTAGGGTTACACGGGTAGGCGGGTTACCCTATCTGTGTGCTAGGGTTACCCTGGTAGGCGGGTTAACTTTTTCCCTTGTAAACACTCCAGGTAGGGTTAACCCGCCTACCCGGGTTGACGTTTTAATTGTTTCTAGACCCTTTGACTGTGACCGCACATTAAGTTGTCCCGGGTTGTAGGGTTACCCTTCCTGTAAAATTTTGCTTGTAAACCCGGGCTACCTTTTGCCTTCTAGCTAGAGTTAACCCGCTTGCTAGGGTAGCCCTCCCTCCTTGTAAACAGGCCCTTAGTCACCTATGAAAGATTTCAACGGCATATTTCGTGTTTTGAGTTGAATACCGTTGAGAATTGCGCTGTCCTTGAGAGGGGGTTTTCGAAGCGGCTAGAGACGAAAATTTCGAAAGAAAAAAGAAATGGCAACGAAGAAAAGATTGGAGGACGAACATCAGAAACTATATAACGGCAGATGTACATGCAAGTTGGAAGAAAGTAAAGTGCAGGGGGCTTGTATTTAAAGGACACAGCCTTCACACAACATAAACACTAACATGATAAACATTCTTTACAAACAAAAGGTCAAAAGCCGGCAGATAAAGAGATTTTCGAAAGGCACGTGAAACTCCAAGCTGACTCGCGGCAAATTCGTGGCGCGCGTGATAGTATTAGGATATTTATTGGTTAAAAAAAATTGGTGTCAATCAAGACCACACATGCGCTTTATCGTGACAATGGCCCTTCAATTTGTCAGCACCACCTGTATTTGAAAACAATCGTGGAAATGTATCCATACAGTTTTTTGGCAATCCCTTTTCGATTTCCAGCAGTGAAACGATAACTTCATTGACAAGGCGAAGTGCCAGTCGGAAAATTACATGGCGATGGCTAGGAGGGCCATTCTAAAAGAAATTAATGAGAGATCGAAGGGTCACCCGGGATTCAATTTCCGTACTTCCACTCGCTTCCATATGAAGATCCCGCTAAGCTCCGCCCATGCCAACCATCCTGTCGGCGAATCGTCCACAATAGGACAATACGTCGATAGACGTATAGTTGACAAAATTTACGACCTGGTAAACCACAACAAAACCAATCTCTCTGAAGTTAAAAGGTGTCTTGATCATACGTAGAAGATGAGTTATTTTCTGGTCAACCCAACCAACGAAGACCAAAGAAAACTAATAGAAGGTATTATCCTTGTCGCCAGGACTTGCGCAACTACGTTAATTGGCAAGGCGATTTTAGCCATGAAATATTGCGATGACGACCAGGAAGCATTACGCAGGAAAATTGAGGACTGGCAACGCCAAAACTTCCCCAAATAAAAAGCTAAGCAAGTCCATAAAACCTTCAGTGCCTAAATGACTTGTGCTGCTGTACCAAGCGACAAAAAGCAATGAAAAAGCACCTCGTTGATTTTACGGGACCAAGTTGTACCTGTGTCTCTTGGCAGAAAAGTCATTACCCTTGCAAGCATTTCTATGATGTGTTTGCCCGCTATAGTGATTCACTGCCCCTTTATTACAGGAGCAGTTTCTTCATCACTCTTGACATGGATCACCTGGTAATAAATCGACCCGACAGTAGCGCACAGAATGCGAGCGTTCCACAAGACACAAGTGATGATGTATCATCGCCCAGTGGCCATCCTGCGTCAGGTATCTCCTCTGGCAATGAATCGCCGATGGACTGTGAAGATGTAGAAGCAGAGTCTGAAGAAAAGTCGGATTGTCATCTCCCCGACAACAGTGCCAGAAGTACCTCCCCGGTTTCTTCAAGTAAAAAATTAAGACGATTTCTTGATAAGATTGACACTATAAAGAACACCGCGTTTATGGTAGATGACGAAACTACAGGCTATAAAACAGTTGGAGAACATTCATTTCCTACTGCAGAAGAGTCGCGCGTCAATTAATGGTATTCCTCTCAGAACCAACCCAGTAAAGAAGAAGTTAAAGATCACTTCAACAAAGTATCATCAAGTGTTCCACAAGAAGTTGCCGCCAAGACGACGCTGGAAAAAGAAAACTCCAAAGCCCGAGGTGGTGGTCGTTGAAGAGAACATTGACGATGTCGATGACGGAGAAACTAAGAAAAAAGTAAGCTGCATGTTTGTATGACATGCTCAGTCATGAAAGGATCGAGGCTCAGGTTGACACTACATGTAAATTCGATGCTGGAAAAACAGAAAACGATTTACGTATTTCTATTGGGTTTTTAAAATCTAGTGAAAGTTTTGGAGACGCGCCGCGGAGGAGTAATAGCGTTGACACAGCTTTTTCAAGTTCTCCCAAACTCTCACAGGTTTGTCAACTCGATAGAGACATGGATAAAAAAGGAGATCACTCTTTTAATTCGACTATCAAAATTCAAATTCTCTCTGCTCGCGCCTTCGTTATGCCAATTAATAGTTTGTGATTAGGTCTGTGTTTCTATTAACTTATGAAAGCCGAGTATGACCTTTAGCGAGGGCTTTCATTCAGGCTGCTTTCTTATTTAGAAATATGTTAAAACTTGTTCAGGATTTTCAGGCAACGGACCATGTTGTTGTGAACTTGCTTGCAAGTAGTGACAGTGAGCAGGAGACTTTTTTCTCAGGGCGATGATGCAAACGCCATCCATGTTGATCATGACACGTTAAGGTCAGAATACTATTTCTTTAATGCTCAGATATATGTCCATGATACAGTTTTAAATTAAAACACTTAAAAGGTATTTAGACCCGTGAGATTTTGGTCATAACAGGAATGGGAGTGCTGAACCGCAAGGGGAACAACTAAAAGGTGACCCTACTACGAGACTATTACACGCTGGTAAAATGGGCTTGAAGATGACCAACTCATGTTTCAGGTCGGACCCGCGAAGCTGGCAGTTTCGGACCTATGGACTTTGATCCCTCCAGAGGTGGCAAAACGACACAAACAGGTTACCTGTGCAATATCAGGTTTTGAACCCGGTTGGCTTGTGGACAACGTGCAATTTCTTTTTTACATTTAATTTTCATTCATTTTATTGTCATTGCAAAGTTTTTATAGCGGTTTGCTGCAGACTCTTTCCCCAGCTATAAAACTTGCGATTGTTAACTTGAACTTATATAAGCATAGACTTGATTTAAGTTTACTGTTACAATAAGACTTCCTCTACCTATAAACTTCTTCTATTAAGTGTTCTTTTCTTTCATGAAGGTCGTCGAAGCAGGCCTGGGGCGCCTTAACCGTCCTTAACCTATAGCGATATCTTTGTTGCTGACACAACTGTTCCAGCACTCGCATGCTGTGCTCCGGAGAGAGTTTTGCACAAATCTCCAAAATATTCATTCCCATAAACAAATCTGGAAATCGCTAGACTCTTCTGGTGAGCGGCTTACAACAATAATCCTTTTGTAATATATTAACAAATAAAGAAGCCTAAGCCGTGTATTACACTGTGATAAAACACGACGGGCATTTGAGAACACGAGGGAAATGTAGAAAACACGAGCCGCAGGCGAGTGTTTTCTACATTTATCGAGTGTTCTCAAATGATCGGAGTGTTTTATCACAGTGTAATACACAGCTTAGGCTTCTTCATTTGCTTTAAAATATAGATTTTACGCGCGCAAAACAATAAAACACGCATTTTCTATGTTTTATACTCTGATAAAACATAGGTTTTTGACCAATCAGAGCGCGCGCAGGGTCCTATCTATATTTTAATAGAGAATAAATTAAGTATTTCATTCGAGACCCTTTCATTGGGCTTTATCGATGATAAGTATAAATCAGTCATCACTTTTCTTTTGTTTTTTTTCCTCTGTTTAAAGGCCTTGGATCGCAGCCGGAAAGCCAGATATTACTTTGATCCCATGAATGGGCGTGTGCAGCAACTCGGTTCCCAAGACCAAACTGATAGAACTGATCAACAACATAAGGTGACTTATATTTTACTTTTTCGAAAGATCTGATCTATTTTTGTTTCGAAGAAATCTGATAAGCTGAGTACAGCCGGCTTTTTGTAAAGGCTTACCATGTGATTCTGTAACCTTTCCCCTGGCTTTAGTAATTTTATTATTTTTATGTAGTCATTTTATTTTGTTTGACTCGGCAGTGCTGTTGCTGACCTCAACACTGGATGGAATTGCAAGTCATGGCCGTGTGTTGAACCGCTGCATTACACACAGACTGATGGTTATAACTATAGATAAGATAAGATAATTATTTAACTACGGGATCCTTTCACTACAAAGTGGTCTTCTAAGAAAAATCCTATAATAAGTACTAGAAAAAAAAGGAAAATTATAATATACAATAGCGGAATGAAAACTATTTAAGGTGGTATGATACCCTAAAATACGGCGATGCTCAAGAAAAATTCAATTTCATGAAAATAGAAGATTTAAGACCCTTGAACACTTGTAAAAAACACTTTCAAACAATCTTGCCGAATTTTCCTCTAGATGAGTGTGAAATATGAGGAAAGTACACAGAAGTACGTTACGTAGCAACGGCCATAGCAACGGTTGTTTACTATAAGACCGTGACCAAAAATACAGATTAGTTTAACAAATATGAACGAAACTATGTAGAAAAGTTTGAAAGACGTGTACAATTCAATTTATATAACTACTTGTGAAAACCTTTGCCTCGAATTGCCATCACAGGCTCATTCATTTCCCTTATGAAAACGAATATTTCCTACAACTGCAGTAACTTTTTACAAAATAGAACAACCAGTACACCCTCTCCCCCGAGATCCAATCTGAACCCCCCCCCCCCTCTATTTGTGGCTTCAAATGATCAATTCTTCGTGTAAGAAACTTTAAGTGCATTTTTCTCAAATATCTACTTTTACACCGACTGACTTCACGCCAACATTTCTACTTTGCAAAATATTTAAGTAGACTTTCTGAAACTTGGGCTAATCAAAGACCAATAGTGTCGTGATGCAATAAACCAAAAAAATCGTAACATTTTAACGCCTGTTACGTGACATGAGATGATTTGTCCACTGAGTGTGGTGTAAAATAAGGTTATTTCCAGATAAAGCCTGTTAAAAGCACTGAAAACAAGAATTAATTGTCAAAACTTAGGTTCATTGCACAGAACAAAACATAAACTTGCACGATATGCCTGTTTGACAGTCAAATTTTGTTTTGTAAAAGAGCAGGAAGTGTTGGCGTCAATACTATAAAACACTACCTCAAAAGGCTGTGGCTGGTTGCCATAGCAACCATTTTGAGTGAAACTTTCAAAATTGATTTTCTCTTTCCGAGTGCAATCGCACACAATTGATCTTTTTTCACCATATTTAAACTAACTTTTTGGTCCCTTTTAGGGTACCATTCCACCTTAAAGTAGTGGCCTGCTTAGCCTCCGCTGACAGACTGTTCCATGTTACCGCGCCCCTATAACGAAAACGTTTCTTGAGGGCCTCAGTGTTCGGCCGCGGAATAAACAGGTTAAGGTTGCGCACCTCGAAGATTATGCCTGTGGATGGTATTAACATTGGCGAATTTGTTAGACAGGTATTCGGGTACAAGGTTATTTACAGTTTTAAACATGAAAGATTTTAGCTGTTTTGCACGTCTGTCAGCGAGGCTATTCCATTTAAGGGCATGAAGAATCGGGGCAGACTAGAATGGCGCGCTTTGCTCTTCGCGCGTCTTCATCATTGCTTAGGGGGGGAGGGGGGTTAATTGTTCCATTTTATACTGTCACGTACAATAGACCTTTTTACCGATACCGCGGCCATCTTGAATTCTATTGTTTTGACTGAGAAATTATGGGCTGCCGAGGGGGCAATCGCTGGAAAATTTATCGTATACATAGCTTTCAGGATAAATTTTTACTGCTTGTCTCTCATATTCCATAATTAAGAAATAGAAAACATGTGCCGTGTTTCTATCGAGTTATAGAAACACGAGTGAAAGTTTGGGAGAACGAGAAACGCTGTGGGAACACGAGCCGCAGGCGAGTGTTTCCACAGCTTTTTCGAGTTCTCCCAAACTTTCACGAGTGTTTCTATAACTCGATAGGAACACGGATAACATGTTTTCTATTTCTTTTAGAAAATACCGCGACGAAGAAAAAGAAAAACAACTTGTTTACTTCGATCATCAAAATGTAGATTCTCTTTGTTCGCGCCATCATTACGTCAACAGCTCGTGCTAGTTCTGTGTTTCTATCGAGTTATAGAAACACGGTTTTAAGCCAATCAGCGTGCGTATTTACTTTGGGTTATTTTCTAACAAATATTACAAGCGTTACATCTTTCCGTCACGATATTTGGCAGTTGTTCCTATGGTTATCGAAAAATTATTGTTAAAAGTTATCACGCCACAGTATTCTTTTTAATTATTTCTCATCTGCCCCCTGGGCATCCCATAATTTCCTCGGAATTCAAGATGGCCGTTTGTCTTATTAAACGTTTTTCGCCGCTGACCAGTCTTATTTCAGACTCTATCTTCCTTCCCCGGTCTCCCCGGTCGTGATCGCCGGGGTCGATCGCCGGTGATGTAGTAGTTCGCCGGTTCAGACTCTTCCAGCGACGTTTCCAGACGAAGCCTTGTGATAATCGATGTCGTCCCCATGGAAAAAGCTCTGTGTCAATACACCTAAAGTGAGAATTCGATTAAACCTTACCTTACAGGGGGGACAGTCCTTCAGATGGAGGGAGACGGCACCAGGAGAGTGGACTAATGTTTTGTGTGGCTACGTCTGGACGCTAAAGCAAAGCGAAAATGATATATTCTACAGGGTGTACGAGTCAGTCGTTGAAAACAGCAAACGAATCTTAAAAGAAATCTCGACAGGAAATAAAACTAGCTGTCATCTAACCGACAAAAAGTCTGACATCTATGAGTCAATTTTACGAGACTATTTTCAGCTGGATGTGGATACCTACTCTCTTTTTGAGCAATGGCGAAGTCGAGACCCTTACTTTGGTAAAGTTTCAGAGATCATGCCGGGAGTTCGAGTTCTAAGACAAGATCCGGTAGAAACTTTGTTTGCTTTTATATGTTCCTCAAATAATAATATCCCGCGTATTAGTGGAATGGTTGAAAAACTTTGTCAGGAGTATGGAGACAAGCTTGGAGACATTGGTGGTTCTGCTTACTACGCCTTCCCTAAAATGAAAGATTTACAAGGTTCAGTAGTCGAGGAGCACTTGCGATCTGTTGGATTTGGATATCGAGCAAAGTTTATAAGTCAGTGTGCAAGCTACATTCTTCAGCACCATGACAGCAAGTGGCTTGAAGGCTTGCGAAGTGTATCTTATGATGATGCCCATGCAGGTAAGAAGCTGCTTTAAAAGTTACTGGGTCCCCCTAAAGTGAAGACCTCTAAACAAAGACCCTAATACCTAAGGGTATCCGGTCACCTTGCCACCGCCTATACCCTAGCTCGGTAATAAGCACTCCGTCTGAAGTTATAAAAGAATTTAACAATTTAGTTATTCTTAATTCAACGTAAGCACCCTATGAGCAAGGTGGCCTGAAAATGATATTTTACGATAACTGCAGAAATTGTCACGCACTCATTGGCTAATTTTTATCGTCAATATGTGGACAGACACATGAATTTGCAATTTGTGCGACGCATCAGCGAGCGAGAGCGGGCAATTCGACCATTTGTTATCGTAAAAAACAAATTGATGTCAGTTTTTAATGAGTCTGTCCTGTTATTGACAATGAATTTCGTCATCACATTGTCAAAGTAGTCTGCGGATCCACTCGGCTATCGCCTTGTGGATCCACAGCTACTTTGACAATGTGATGATGAAATTTATGATCAATTACAGGACAGACGCATGAAAAACTGACGCCAATTTGTTAAGATTATAAAACCACGATAAAAGCGTTGATGTTTAGCTGGCAATGAGGATAACGGATGAGGACTCATCAGGTTTCTGGAAGTCTTTCCGTAATTATCTTTTGGATAATGAAGGGGGTCTTTTTCTACTTCAGTGTAATTATGATGTAAACCAGATAAACATTTCATCTACTTTTTATCAGGATCTCTTATTGTGGTGGTCAAATATAAGAGAACTTGTGGATCCAAATAATGCTTACAAATATATTATGTGGAACAACAAAGAAATCAAAATCAATGATAAAAGTTTTTTTCATAAGCATTATTTTAATATGAATATTAAATGTACAAATGATCTGCTCTTTGACAAGTCAAATATCAAGTCTTTTAATGTTATCGGAAGTTAGGGATTGACAAAGTCCAATTTTTTGGTATGGACAAGCGGCAATCTGCTCCTTTGAAGTTACAGGTTAACATACCCAATTTTAAGGTGATTCTTGATTTTGAAAATCTTAAATGTCAGGACTATTATTGTTTACTTATAAAACAAAAATTGGAAAAGCCAAGTAAATGGATCCAGCTAAAGAAAGAATTTAGCCTTGACGATAAGCAAGTTTCAGAGGCATTTCTTTTGCCAGTGAGGGGTATCTATGTTCCTTTCAGTACAAAGTGTTGAATTCTGTTCTGTTTACTAATGAACGCCTGTGTAAAATAGGATACGTTTCAAATCCCAACTGCACCAGCAGAAACCATACCCCATGTTTTGTTCGGTTGTTCTTTTTCAAATGCTTTTTGGCCTGAGGTTAATGAAAAAATTTCAGTAAAATCAAGCTGCAGAGGCCTCTTGCTTACATATTGCGATGTTATTGTTGGGTCTTTTGAGGAGGAGATGGATCTATTTAACTATATAGTAATTCTAGGAAAATCGTTCTTTTGGACTTGTCAATGTACAGAAACATTACCTTCCTTCAGCCACCTCATAAGAATTTTGATAATAAAATATGAAACTGAAAAACATGTATATTTCAATTCAAATAAAACAAATTTATTTAAAGAAAAATAGTTGTTGTTTTTTGAAATTAAAGGTACTATTTTCTTAATTTAATTCAAACTTAATTGATATCACAAAATTGGCAAGATAAAGAAGTAGCATAACTTCACTAACAGTAAAAATGCCTTAGAAAATTCGGGGGTCTTCATTTTATAGTTTTTGGGGTCTTATGGGCTTAGGCTCTTTGGGTCTTCATTTTAGAGACAGTTTTTGTTCAACCCAGGTTAGGATCACTGATTTATGTTCTTGGACAAAACACTTTACCCTGTAATTAACTAGCATCCCATCCAATAAGAAGTGGAAGTATAGGATTTGCTTGTCCCAATGTAGACATTACCTTAAAAACTATTATTTTTCTGTTTCAACTTATTACTCTGTGCTATTCCATTTAATCAGCACTTTGTCAGCTGCCAGGTGTGGGAGCTAAGGTGGCAGACTGTGTGTGTCTTATGTCGCTTGACAAGCATGAAGCTGTCCCTGTTGACACGCATCTATGGCAGATAACTACAAAGCACTACATGCCACATCTTGTGAAGACGAAGTCTTTAACAGCTAAAGTTTATAAGCAGATAGGTGAGCAGTTAACTATAAATGGTGTGGAGTGCATGGAGGGACATTGGGGGGCTCTGAACACTGCCATACTGCAGAAAATGTGGCAAATACCACAATATCACAACAAGAAAGTTGCTGAATACTGCAGTACTTCAATACCAAGTGGAAGTACGTCTTACCAAAACCACTATTCTGTATGTTAAAGTTTAGAGCAAACAAGACGGAAACAACAATTAAGAATTATTTGTTAATAAACGTTAAGTCGGGTAATTTTCGATTAAGACGAAAGACGTAACATGCATTGTCATAATTAACAAAAAAAACTTACCCTTTTATGATTGTGACACAAGGAATTGCAGTTTACCGTTATCATAACTCATTGGAAATGTCCATTCAGAAACTGGAAAAGACACAGAAAACGTTGGAAAACTTGAAGTATAATTTTTAATACTGTGCAAAATGCTACAAAAACCACATCCCACAGGTTTGTAGAATATCGCATTTCGAGATTAAAATTGCCAAAATACCACAAGAAAATTTGTCCAATACTGCAGTACCACCAGCCTGCAACACGAAGAGCCTGTTCACAGTACCACAAACCCCAATGTTCCCCGCTGCCTGGTTCGTACAATCTTGACAAGATCTTGAAACTTAGTAGTCATCTTGAAGAGTCCTTGAGTTTGGTAAAGGTCCTTGAAAAGCACTTGTAATGATTTCTTTATCAGGTCTTGACCAATTGAGACCTGGAGCTGTTTGGCAAAAATGCATTTTTGAAAATTTTGCAGTACTGGAAATGATTTTTCTTCTTTAAAGGCCCAGTTTCACCCATTCGGCATTGCGGCCATTTATTATTGTTTTCAAATGACGAAATGATTTGTGATTGGCCCTTTGCGTATCGCGGGTTTCCTCTGTTTCTTGTCGATTCGTAGCGCGCCATTGAAAAAATCGCATCTTCCACTTTGTTGGGCAGATAACTTGTATTCAATAGCTTGCCGGATCCATGGCTCATGGATAGCGTTCCAGAAGATGCCGCAAACATACCCGTAAATTTTTATGGTTCAGCATTGGACTCGAACGAAGAGGACAACGAGGAAGAAGAAATATTAAACGTAACTACAGAGGTGAGATATTTATTGCACACGGCCGCGGCACTGACTTTATATTTCGTCACAGCACCTAAGTTGTTTCTTTCTTTCTCAGGGAATAGGAAATGGAAGAGTCAACTGCATTTGCACAGGGCAATGTGTACGGAAGAGAGGAAGAGGAACGTGTCCGTGCAAAGCAGCCGACCTCAATTGTGCTGACGCTTGTAAATGTGTCAAGTCCAAGTGCAAAAATCAGGTACGAGACCGCCGTATAATACCTTACACATGAACGTTCTATCACATTAATTTAACTACTCTTCTAACGTTTATTTATATATAATTTCGTCTACGAATAGGTATCAACAGCAGCAGTCGCACAAAGAGGCCAGGAAAATATTATTCCTGATGGTGCCGAGCGTTTAGAGGTCGAACTTCAGCAGTCTGTCGCACAAATCCAGGTAAATTTATTACATAGCCGATGCTCAGATATTTGGTGGCTTTAAGTTCGTTTACACGATTTATCAGTAATTACTTTCAATACATCTTGTGTTGATAGTTATTGTAAAATATGTTACTGCGGGAAAGGAAGAAAAGAAATGCTTGTTGAGATAGACCACTGGGATTTTGAATAAATATTTTCACACTTCAAAGAACTGGGTCATGATGTGCAAGTGAACATAACTTGATTGCCTTTGAATCACGAATGCATAGATCTAAAAAATATCTAGGTGCTAGTTAAAAGTTAAATTGTTACATGTTCTCATTTCAGCCATTAGGCTGGCATTCACTGTATGGTAGAGTCAATTATCTTTACTAGAATATTTTTAAAATTTCTTGCTAGGAATTCATTCAATCCCTGGACAACCCTACAAGGGATGACTTGCTGCTTAAATTATTGAGTATGGGCAGGGGCAGTTTGGACTTCGCTAAACAACTAGTTGCAAACAACATACCTGAAGAGCCTACACCTCCAAGTGACCTTCCCTGGTGCTGGTGTCAGGTTTGTGCACCAATGGAAACAGAGCAAGAAAATGTCTGTTGCAAGAAACACCAGTGCATCACTTCTTATAGAACCTATAATAACATTTGCTTGGATAGAGACATTCTTGAAGTGTGCATAAAGGCACGGTGTGATTTCAGAGTTGACGAATTTAACTTTTCCATGGAAAGCTTCCGCAAAGCAGCTTATCCCCAGTTCGCTCTCTGGAAATATGGGAAATTCGGTGGAGTGAACTGTGACAAATGCTCGTGTATATTATCAAATACCATCGTTGGATTTAAACTATTCGTGGTGCGTCTCACCCCTGTGTTAGAATAATTATGACTGTGTGTATATAGCTCGATGATCTTTTGCATTAAAGGAGTTCTTTGGTGTCTGCTTGATAATGTAGTTGTCCGTGTGCCGTACCACTCGTTACAGGAACAGACGAGTCCTACCTGCCTGTGCAGTAAGGATGATTCGACAAGCATACCCTTCTGATGGGAGATACATGGGATTTAGAAATAACTGACATGTGAACTTCTATCACTCATGCATATTGCATATTATCAGCCTGATCAGCAACACATATTCCCTCCCATGCCCAATTTTACCCGGGTCTGGATCATTAATTAGGTAGTCTGTTAACTGTGGTCATCAATATCAGTATAACAGTAATGGTATAACAGTATAAATGGCCATTTTGTTTAGGAGGGAGACGAATAGAAAAGTCATGAATTGGAAATGAACTTCATCAAGACGCATTTATTCTGATATTGTTACCTGCTATTTCTATACGTTCAGTGAAACCAACTTTTTTCTTCACATAACAAGTACTGTATTTGAATTTGTTGAAAACTAATGTAATTCAAAACTACTGCTAGCTTTCCTTTAATATCATCATCATCATCATCATTATTATTATTATTATGACTTCAGTCCATCAGCTTGCTGCAGATGTCTAAAATGACAAATGAGACTTCCCTGCTGATGCATCTACTAGGACTTAACATGAATATGAAGTAGTATTTTGTTCACACTTTTCCATGTCACAGGGAAAGCCCATAGTTCATTTGAACTAAATTTTAATAAATACATGGACATTTTAGAAACAGTTTCTGATGGAGAAAGATTAGCATGCTGTGACATAGTTCCAGTGCTCTCATTTTACCTTCTTTTCAAAACAAGAAGGTCCTTTCATCAACTCTTCAGTTGGCGGGGGGTCCTTTACTCCAATAATGGGGGCAATTTGCTTTGGATCACACTTGTTGATTCTATCAAAAAATGTGAAACTGCCCTCATGCTTTTAA
>OZ026607.1:9921131-9936131 GCA_964020085.1 Micromussa lordhowensis
GATATCTTGTTTTCAGATTGATTTTTACATGAGTTCTTTGCTTTTATTTTTCGTTGTTTTCCCAAATGGTAGCCATTATAGAACAATAATGGAAATTTTGTTGTATTTAGTTTCGTTTTGTCCTCCAAAGTCAATAATTAACTCATTTTCGCATATTCAATTTTCTCAGCTTCCGTGGGACATTCTGTTGCGCGGTAAAGAAATAAGAACTTAATATAATTTCTTGTTTTCTCATCAGTTTTACACATCAGGTTGAGTTCTTTTTGTTAATATTTTTTGATGTTTTGACCCTTCATTTATTCAACTTCAAATAAACGATGTCTTGAAACCAGATCTTGTGTCTGTGGTTACTGCGGAAAAGGTTTATTTTTGTGCTTTAGCTCGTTCTGAAATACTTCCAAAAAACGGCAGGAAATTAGGGGCGGGTCGAGGGGAATTACATGCAGGAGTCAATGGGTTAACATTAACCGGATTTCAAACCACCCGCCCTGTTTACAACAAGTTACTTGTCATGAGCCTGTGATCTAATAAAAAAAGAAGCACTTGGTAAGCGGTCAACTTAAAAAAAAACAAGGGTGCATGTCTCACTCAACCTATTAGCTGGACTATGGCCGCCATCTAGTCTTGCGCACGCACTCACAAGCAATACCACTAGCCATGATAACCACGGGAAAATCAATTCACGGGTTTCTTTTTCTTTCCTATATGAGTATGGTGCTTCGCTTGGCGGCCCAAAGGGCGGCTGGACCTCCGCTATGTTCTTTCTTTTCATCTTTGGTTTAAAGCGTCCTTCTTTGATATTGGACATCAATATTACAGTCAATTGACACCTGTCAAAACAAGGTATCTGCTGGTACAGCTCATTGAGATCGCGTTTATTTTAACTTGACCATTGACTAAGTGCTGGGTTTTAATTGGACTGCAGGCTCAACTTGTTGTAAACAGGGCCAGGTTGTTTGGAAGCCGGCTAATGCTGCCCCAGGATTATAAAATTTAGCTGAAATACAAATTTTTCTTATAACTAAAGGTTTTTGAAAACAGTATGAAGTAAAAACTAACCATAAAAGTTCGCGACGTTTTCGGACTTCGGTCATTATCAAGCTTAAAAGTGAAGATAAATTTTTGCGCAAGTGTAAATATGAAACAAGGAAGTAAAAGTATGTAAAATATGAAAATGTAAAAAAGGGGTGTACAAGAACAATAAAAAAGCAAGCAAGAATTACCTGGTTAAAAATGATTAAAGACTTTCGCACGAATTGACTGTACATTGAAACAATTCTCATAAATGAGGCAGTCAAACTTGTTGTTGCACCTTTAAAGATGGTAAAATTCTTGCTAAGATCCTTGGGCACAAAAGAATGAAAATAAATACAATAAATAAATAAAATAATAAAATTAATTAATTTTTGTGGTATACAAATGTTTTTCACTGCTTTGTTTTGTGTATTTTGAGGACGTTGAGATTATTTAAACTCAAAACAGAAGGCCAAACAACATAAACAGAAAACCTCACCGTTAAGTTACAAAACTCAAATTAAAATTCTCGCTTGTCCTGGCCCAGGAGCTCCGCTTTTAGGCTTGGCTAAATCTATATATTATTTTTCTAAAAAATTACCTTGTTTCAGGCCCAGAGAAAGCATCATTCTTTACTTCATTATATGCTGAGCTACATGTATGCTTCTCTTTTATCTTCAGGTGATCATTATAGGGATCTATTTGGAGAATATGCAGGATGGGCACAATCGGTAAGATATATCTTATGTCATCTGGTGGTCTCCTTTGCAGCCATTGTTAGGGCTCGCAATGTAACACTCCTCCAACAACCGCTGCTTGAGGCGGCTCACAACAGTTTCTAGTACTTTTTAATAGAACAAACATTACATTAAGTTCCGGGTAGTATAAAAACATGAAAAAACATCAATTTGCGAGTGTGTATTTTATTTGCTCGATAGCTTCAGGCAGAAACAATGCAGACCTATGACTTCTAAAGTTTACTATAGCACAGTCTAACGGCTCAGCTCTACTAAAAATTACTCTTTATAACACATGAAGTGCCCTCCATAAACACGAGTGAAGCAACTAAAAGGTCGAGAGACCGAACGTATAAATGTCACGACCCTTTATTTATACACGATAAAAATGTCAAAGCTAACAAGCTTGTGGGGTCATGTACTAATAAGATACATAAAAAACTACAATTAATAGATAAAAATAATTCTTATAAAATATAATTTTGATAAAACAAATGAAGTCAATAGTTAAAAATAAATAAAATTCTCCGATCTTTTGTTGATTATTTGTGGGGCTAAAACACTAAAATTAAAATCCTTAAACGTGTGACAATTAACAACATTTTTCAAAAAATTCAAAAAGATTCCAGGTCTGTGCACTCTAATATCGATCTATTAGATCACCCTATAGAGTTCCAGAGGACAGCCCCTCTATAGGAAATGGAGTTTTGAACATATTTGGAGGAAAAACTTGGTGCTATGAGCCCATGCTTCAGTCGTGAAGGAGGTCTGTCGCCATGGATAATCAGTTCTTCAGCTAAAGTGCTAGGGAGCATGCCATGATAACCCTTGAAAACATGTTTAGTTAAAGAACATTTATACATATATGTTAAAGTATTCCACTTAACAGTAGCTAAAACGTCAACTGTTGGCATGTCCGATGGAAAACCAAAAATAATTCTAGCAGCACGGCAATGTTGTCTTTCCAGTGTTTTAAATAACTCTGTCTGATTAACCCCGCCCCAAACGAGTAACACATACGTAATTGATGGCTGGATGACCTTTACGTAAAATGACTCGCACACTTGACTGGGTAGAAACTTGGATTTCTTCAGAAGGCTCAATTTTACAATGCTTGCATGTATACGGCTTCTCTCCTGTGTGAGTTCGTTCATATCTCTTGCAATGTGATTGGTGACTGAAGAACTTTTTACAATGCTTGCATGTATATGGCTTCTCTCCTGTGTGAGTTCATTCATGTTGCTTGCAATGTGATGACTGGCTAAAGCACTTTTTGCGATGCTTTCATGAATACGGCTTCTCTCCTGAGTGAGTTCGTTCATGTTGCTTGTAATCTGATGAGCTGCTAAAGCACTTTTTACAATGCTTTCATGAATATGGCTTCTCTCATGTGTGAGTTCGTTCGTGTTGCTTGCAATGTAATGACTGGCAAAAGCACTTTTTACAATGCTTGCATGAATACGGCTTCTCTCCTGTGTGAGTTCGTCGTGTTGCTTGCAATGTAATGACTGGCTAAAGCACTTTTTACAATACTTGCATGAATACAGCTTCTCTCCTGTGTGAGTTCGTTCGTGTTGCTTGCGGTGTAATGACTGGCTAAAGCACTTTTTACAATGCTTGCATGAATACGGCTTCTCTCCTGAGTGAGATCGTTCATGTTGCTTGTAATCTGATGAGCTGCTCAAGCATGTTTTGCAATGCTTGCATGAATACGGCTTCTCTCCTGTGTGAGTTCGTTCGTGTTGCTTGCAATGTAATGACTGGCTATAAAGCACTTTTTACAATGCTTTCATGAATACGGCTTCTCTCCTGTGTGAGATCGTTCATGTTGCTTGTAATCTGATGAGCTGCTAAAGCACTTTTTGCAATGCTTGCATGAATACGGCTTCTCTCCTGTGTGAGTTCGTTCGTGTTGCTTGCAATGTAATGACTGGCTAAAGCACTTTTTACAATACTTGCATGAATACGGCTTCTCTCCTGTGTCAGTTCGTTCGTGTTGCTTGCAATGTAATGACTGGCTAAAGCACTTTTTTACAATGCTTTCGTGAATACGGCTTCACTCCTGCGTGAGTTCATTCATGTTGCTTGCAATGTAATGACTGGCTAAAGCACTTTTTACAATGCTTGCATGTATATGGCTTCTCTCGTGTGTGAGTTCGTTCATGCTCCTTGTAAGCTGATAATTAGTCAAAGAACAGGCCACAATGTTTGCATTCGTGTACATTTCCTTGTAATTTTGTTGCCATGTTCATCAAAGCAGATCTTGATTGGCTTAAATTTTATGCTGCTTTTCGTCGAATTTCCTCCTTCACAAACTCGGATATTGCACTTGATTTCCTTTCAAGGCAGCTTGTCAACTGTGCTGTCAAGGATTTCAGGGTGTAGGTGGATACATGACCAGCCGATGCCAGGGCATCGTACCACCCCTCCCAATATCACAAAGGGAAAAGCCCTGGGAATGAGGGCTTTTCCACTTGCAATGAAAACATACATAGATAAAATAGTCATAGGGAGAAAAATTACAGAATGTGTGTGGTGGCCAAAGTAGCAACTGATTTCAAGCTGGCCACCACCTCCTTTCGAGTCAAGCAGGTCAAGATTAAAATCTCCTAAGATGATGCAGAATTTATTCTCCCTATCAATCTTTTCAATAGTAGAGTTAAGAAAATCCATTAAGTTTTGCATGTTGCCATGTGGATGCCGGTAAATCACACCACATATTATGTTACGGTGAGATCCATTTTGCATTTCTACCCACAGTGTCTCAAAATCATCAGTTGATAATGTAAGATCAGGTCTGGTTGTAAATAATTGATCCTCCTTAATATAAAAGCCAACTCCTCCAGCATTTGAAAGACTGGGTTGAAAGCTAAAAGAATATCCTGGTATTTCAATATTGGATAAGAAACTTTGGTCAACTTTAAGCTTAATTTCAGTGAGACCCACTATTGAGAAAGGCAAATATAGATCAGACAGCATATGCTGTAAATTATCAAGGTTAGCTGACAAGCTCCTAGTATAGCAGTGCAGAGCAGAAAAACATTTGTCAGAAAATTATTCAAGGAGTCAGTAAAATGCAATCTAGTCAAATATTATTAGCTACTTATGTTCTTATTAGCAGTTGTTAATTTAATTTCTGTCACCTCTCTAAGTACTTTTTTTATAGTTTAATACATAGCTGTTACTAGTTGCCGTAGAAACTCTGTGCTCTTATATTAATGTTTTGTATTCGTATATAATTTTTATTATTTTAAACTTCCTTTGTCATATAAATGCCATTTCGTTTTTCCTCTTCTTTTTTTCTTGTGTGTGCATTTGTGCTCCAATCTTCTTGCTGACCTCTATTCTAATTTTATTTAATGCTGATGTTAACTGGCTGCCTGGCTTTGCTAGCCCTTATGGTTATTCCAGGCAGCTAGTACTCCAATTTTATTTTCAAAAAATTTGTTTTATTGTGTAACTTTTTGTAGTTTTCAGCAAGTATGTGTGAGTACGAATAAAGATTGATCGAGTAAAAAAGAAAGTTACACCGAGTCAGGAGCCCATTACCCAGAGCTTCCATATGAGTTGTACCCTTGAGTCAACCCTGTGTCATATTTTTTTTATTTTTAGAACTGTGATATCTGCGGGGGTTCTTCAATTTCCCGCGAAAACAAGCTGACATCCGCATAACACCTGTCGCAATGATTTCTCGATACCGGTTGACTCTTATACTCGTTTATTCACAACTCATGCATTCCGGTACATCGCGCACTCGTCAAGTTAGTTCTCCTCTCTCCACTCACAACCTCGTGCTCTCTCAACCGGTCAAGACCGGTTTCGAATGACGTCACGCAATTGTCACGTTTTCCGTTCCGACACACCCAGCCCTAAAAAAAATGGTGGCCAAAGGTGAAGGATTATTGGATTTTCTAATGCTTCTCCCATTTTCCTTTCTATTTTGATTCCTTTCCCAATCTTACAACTGAGGGAAACTGGAGCTAACTGCTAGTTAATAAAGTAATAGACAACTTGAAGATGGCATCATTCATACTGAACCGCCTTGTCTTTTCCGAATTCCGCTCAGTTTGGGTTGCGAACCTTACGAATTTTTGTGCTTTTGTTTGGTGGTTTTTCCTTCAAGTTGCTATGTAATAGTAACTTCTTGTAAAATGAAGCGTTCTGTAAGAAGATCCAGGCGATTGCCACGTTGATAGCGTGAGCGGTCTTGACAGTGAAGACCATGAAAAGACAAATATGAAAGATATTTGCAGCTCTTTTCCTATATAACCGAAGCCTTTCAGCTTATGAGGCACTGCGTGACCTCAGCATACTTCAGCTTCCGTGTATGAAGGTACCAAAGAAAGTTTTGAAGGATGGTGCTGAGAAACCTGGAATTGATCTTAATTACTTTCAAAGCCAACAAGAAAAGTTTCAGGATTACCAAAGACAGAGGGAAAGTGATTTTCATCCCCAGCTTCTTGGAACTGGAGTTATGGTGTGGGATGAAGTGAAGGTAAATGACTTATTGATGGTAGTTTAACAATATATTACAACATGAAAATCATAATAGAGATGCTCGAATGCAGTTTAACCCATTCTTAATTACATGCAAATATTCACAAATAAAATTGTTTTAGGTTCAGAAGTACATACCTACTAAAACAATTTGCAGTCTCTGAGAATATAATTTTGTACTACCACTGCATATAAAAGGGTCTGCAAGTACACCATAATAGAGAACTTTTGTTGCAGCTCTGTCTTTGACATTATCTATAGTAAATAAGTTCCAAATTTACCTATTTAGGTTCAGATGAAGGTAGCATGGAATCTGAGGGTGGTGGCATCTCAGGCTTTACCATGGCATTAGACGAGTTGCCAATCTTGCATGACGTTTACACATCAGCTATCCAGAGTGGGTGCCAAAAGGCCAGTTATATTGTGCAGTTTCTTTGGAGGGACTTGACCTCAGGATATGACATGATTGGCCTGTACTTCCCTGTCCCTAGTAGCAACATTACATGGTCGCAGCTATTCAAGACCTTGAAAAAGAGCCCAATCAAGAAAGTGCTGCTCCTGTCGCAAGCTTCCTGGAGGCATGTAATCTAATTTTTGAAAATGGTCTCTTGAGAGCAGACGCAGAATTAACAATTTAAACAGCTCTATTATTATAAAGAAAGGAATGGATTTCTTTGAGAAATGGTACTGCAGCCATGAAGAAACAGGTATTTTAAAATTAGACATCTCTAAAGCTCCATTAAGTTACTTTGTTGTTTAAGGCTGTCAGAAGTTGGAAGCAAAAACATTTTATAGTTTGGTGGGAGAAAGAGCATTGCAGATGAAGTAGTAACTATTTTTTTGTCACTATTTAATTGAAGCTCTGTATAAAGCTAAGTACTTAAATAACAGTAACTAATACACAAAATGAAGAAATAAAGCTATTTAACAGTGAAAAGGACCTGACATCTTGTGATTTATATGCCTCAAATTGTTTCCAAAGGAATGAAATAACCCTTTAATTTCCAAAAGTAATGTTAATCCATTGGCAAGTTAATTGATCAACTTTTCCAGTAACTGGAATTGCAGGAAATGAGAGTGACAGGGTATAAAACTTGATCAAATACAATAAGATTGTTACTTGCGTTTTGTAGCCAAAGCGTAAGCTTTCAAATGAGGTCTCAACATTTCATCAGCGTCTACCACTTTACCTTGATCTTTCAACTCTCTCTCTATTCTGGCATTCATGAATTCATTGCAAGTTTTGACACTAAGGCTTGAAAGAGACCAACAATTTTCATGTCAGAGTCATTTTCAGAGTTCACAAGTGATGCAAAAAGCAGCCGAAAGTCCACTTCCAGTTCTAAGTTCTGACACAGTTAAAAACTTGGATGGATATTTTCGTAGGTTGGAGTCTGTCACAAATTCCCGTTCTTGTTTTTGTCAACAAAAATGGAATCAGTTCAGCTCGCGGATAGATTAGATTGCCCTCGTCGAGGTTTTTCAGACTAGATGAAATGTCTGATTTGTCCTTCATTAATAAGTTCCTGCAGAATTGTTAATTCCTTTTCCATGATCGGCTTCCTTTGACTTGACAATTCACCGCGTCCTTTCTTCCCTGCCAAAGTCTCCTTTCTCTGCTTTCTCAGCTTCATCATACGGTGAAGAGCTGCCCCACAGTATCGATACAAAGTATCATCTGATTCTTCTCTCAACTCGTGTCGCGTGATGTGCAGCTTCGCTCACCGTCTCGGTAATGGTTTCCGCTTTTTTTAACACTCGCGATGTGCAGCTTCGCTCACGGTCTCGGTAGTGGTTTCCGCTTTTTTTAAGACGCACGTGCCCGTGAACGATGGTGTAGAGAGATTCATGAAGGACGCTCATAACACAGTGAACCGACTCTGGACTGAAGCTTTCCTTTAAATTCTTCAATAACCCGTCCAAAATCATACGCTCCTGCGTGGTCTTGCCAGGGTGAAAATTAGACAACATTTTCATCCATGCCACGGAAAAGCCACCTTTCTACAACTTTCCAAGGAACTGTCAAAATATTCCTTCGCTAATGTGGAAAATTTTCGGTAAAACCCAGCCACCAAAAGTTGAAATAGTTGTTTCTGAGGAACATGTTTTAAGGTGCTCGCACACTAGGGGTTGAAATTATAATAACAATTGGCACAGAGATTCGTATAAAGAATAACAAAAAGTTTCGCTCAAAAATTCGTGCAATTTTCGACATTAGTTGTTAGTATATACACACTCAGTGATCTTGGTGTTTTAAGCAATCTGATTGGTTCGCTATCTCTGGCTAATTAACAATTAGATTATGAGCTCGAGATCTAATGGCTGATAGTATACGAGTAACTTAACCAATCAGATTGCAGCATTTGCATTAGTATACTAGTAGAATTCTACTAATTAACAATTAGATTATGAGCTCGAGATTTCTATGAGGTGATAGTTGATGAGGCCGAAGGCCGAATCAACTATCGCCTCATAGAAATCG
Organism: Micromussa lordhowensis; assembly: GCA_964020085.1. NCBI lineage: Eukaryota > Metazoa > Cnidaria > Anthozoa > Scleractinia > Lobophylliidae > Micromussa > Micromussa lordhowensis. Next base: position 9,929,862 of record OZ026607.1, read on the forward strand.
AGAGCGAATAATCTAATTGTTTTAGTAGAATTCTAACTGAAATTAACGCAAATAACGGTTTCCAATAATTTTCCCACGTATTATTGAACTTTACCTATAAACAAAGTTGCACGTATCGAACTGTCCTTGGCAAATTTGCAGTTGTTTACGCTTGTACCCGCTTTTTCAATATTTTCAAGTTTTTAAAGTCAAGAAACCTTAAAGTGCTTCTTTTAGTCTTCTCATGAATTTAATTACCCGTTTACATCTAAAATTCCTTCCAAAACTTCGGAAAAACTATAAAAACATCGCATTTCGTGGACGACCGGCGGCCAACTGTACTCTAATGGCTGATAGTATACGAGTAGCTCAGCCAATCAGATTGCAGCATTTGCATTAGTATACTAGTAGAATTCTACTAATGAGCATTATTCACCCCCTACCGAGTGAATAATGCGTTTCGCGAATTCGCGCATGCTTTGTACCGCTTGCACGTTTTCCACGCATGAATTGAGAGATCAATTAAATCGATTTTTAATGTTGTCGAGATCACTTCCTGTGTATGTACTAAAACAATTATTATTCTCAATCTCGGTGAATAGTGGCAGAATATTTACCTCGCCGCTTCGCGGCTCGGATATCAAAGAATAATTGTTAATTATTATAATTTCAACCCGTGTGGTATTTTTGAGAAAATGACGTCATTTTCTCCAATTCTCAACAAAGACTTGGAACAAGGGAAATTAATGGCGGCCGTAAATTCTCGAAAATAAAGGTCCAAAAACCGCAAGTTCTAATGTTCGTAATAGATTGAAATTTGGCAAGATATCTAGGAAAGACCTATTGTGTTCGAAAATGTAAAGAACTGGATATCGAAAATTTCATCATAGTGGCACTTTAAAGGGGCCCTAAAACCTCCACTAATGCTAGGAACTTGCCGTGAGGTATCCTCATGTACTCGCCAAACCCAAGGGTGTCTTCCGCCGCTAATTCTCGAAACAGGGTATGATAGGCCTCCAATTCCTCTCTTCGTTTTATCCACTTGCGAGTCCACACTCGTCTTTCGATGGTGACATGAGGGTCGTCGTCTAACAGCTGCATTTAAATCAGCAACATGTACTTACGCTTTCTGGCAACTTAACGCACCGCCATCGTGACTAGTCAATGGCGACGTTTAAAATTATTGCATTCCAAAACAATGTAAATATCCATCTATTTTTGTCCAATTGTGTGTTTATAGCAAGTACGTAAGCATGAAAGTATTGTATTGCCGTTTCTTTGTTGTCTGTGATTGGTTAAATCTGTAGTAAAGCTGCAGACGCACGCTCCCGAGCTGTTCACACGATAAAAATCGTCCTTTTTGCAACATTCCTTGCTGCAACATGCCGCATGAACTTCGACCAAATGAACTTTGGCGGGACATGTTGCAGTGACAAAACATAGGTGTGAAACATAGGTGTAGCAGGCGCCTGCTACAGCCCTCCTCGTGTGAACGAAACACTAATTTACCGCTGTTACAAGTCCCTGGGACGTGTTTCCCGCTGCTGTGCTTAATTGCCTGTGTTGGTTGTGATTTTGTACCCGCTCCATGTCCCCGGTACACATGCATGTAAAATGCCCCGTAGTGTGTGAGTAAAATGGATAGATGGCCCAGGGACATGCTTATGGCGCAGTTTGTTCTGTGTGTACATGTTGTGATTTGGAAGGTGCTTCGTGTCCCCGCTATAGGTTCCCGCTCTATGCCACGTTATATGTATGGAATATGATTTTAAAACTGCTGCATGTTCCAGGGTCATGTAGCTGCAAAGTGACCCCTAGTGTGCGAGCACCTTAAAACATGTTCGACGAAAGATTTCCGATTGCTCTGACAGTTTATCCGTGAAACTTCTTTCAACGTCAGTCGTATTCGTTCTTCAACATTTTTTGCTTGTTCTGCACTAAAAATCCAATCAGAAAGTTCTTCCATTTCTTTTCTATCTAACAGAGCGGTTTCTCGTTGCCTGAGTTTCTTCGCCTGCGGACGCGTGGCCTTTGTGAATGTTGGACTTTCTCCTTTTTTCAATGCCGTTGCTTTTCCCCGTTTAGAACTCGTCGCAGAGTTATCAGAAGTCGCTTCTTCCCTACTTTCGGAAGACGTGCTGTATTCTGAGGAGGTTGCCTCATAGATGTCAGAAGTTTCGTCTGATAAACTTTCCGCCATTATTGAAATACTTTCGTGTGCCCTACGCATGTGACGTATAACAAAAGGGTACCTCAGCTATCTTATGATTGGCTATTATAAAAACGCCCGCGAAAACCGCCGTGGGAGGTGCTTCTAAAAATAAAAAGATACGGGACAGCTCGGGACAGGGTTGACTCAGAGGGTCAGTATAGAAAATGGACGCTCCGGGTAATGGGCTCCTGACTGAGTTTAAGAAAAAGAATGTATAAAAGAATAGTATGAATAGAATAGAATGTTAGTACAACCATTGTCTCAACTCAAAACTTTCCTTAGTACGTTAGTATGTTAGTATGACTCTTGCCTCTATTCAAAACATTTCAGAGCAAGATAGTATGTAAGTACGACCCTTGTTTCAATTCAAAACTTTCCTTATAGTACGTTAGTACGACCCTCTTTTTTTCAATTCAAAACTTCCCTAAGTACATTAGTACGTTACTGCAACATTGCTTCTATTCTATTCCTCGGTAAGTTGGTAGTGACGACAGTACGACCCTTATTTCAATTCAAAACGTTCCTTAGTACGACCCTTGTTTCTATTCAATTTTTTTGTTAGTACGCAATAATACGACCCTTGTTTTTATTGTGAATGTGTCAAGTACTTAGTACAGTTGGAAGAAATACTAATGAAAAATTGAAATAAACTATCTCTTTTCTGCGCTTGGTATTGATGCGTGATTGTAGAGCTGTAGAGCCGTAGACTTCATTATTTAAATGTATAATCATAGAGCCGTGGAGTTTATTTTGTAGAAATGATCGTTTATGGTAACCATGGTAACATGACACTTTTATTTGTACACGCAAGATTTTAAGTATCAAGTGATCGGTGATAAACGCGTAGAGGTGTAGCGCTCTAAGAAAACTTCTACGGCAATTTCAGGTTCATAAAATGGGCGCCAATTGAAGCCCTAAGAACTGGAACATTGATATCAGAAATAGCCCTTCGACTCGATAGGGTAATTCAAAAGGAATGGAGACGTAGAATTGGTCTTATTTGAAAGAAATTAGGTTGATTATAGTTATATATCTGTATTTAAAGAACTGTTTACATACTGACGCATTCAATGTTTTGTTAGAACTCATTGCAGTCGTAACGATCAAAACAGCTCAAGTGTTCCACCTAAATAAACTTAAAGATTGTCTGTAAATTAATGGTTGCTGTTAAATTTAGGTTGTGTCGCGAACCATGACAAACTAAAACTAAAATATTTTAAAAAGCAACTTAATTTCTTTTCAAATATCACGAGTTGGCTTAAAAAGCCTTTTGATTTTTCTTGCGGATTTCCGAAAACCTCTTTCTGCCTTGGAGACCTGCATTTGTCACTGGAAGGCCAAAACACTAACGTTGTGATGAGCACACTTTATGTAATTTTCAATTTTCATTACTTCAGACTTAAAGATGTGTAAATACAAGCTTAGAAGGTGGACTCAGATTGTAATAGAAGTTAAACTTATTCACTGGATAAAAAGTATATGCACATAGCTCTACCCTTTAGCAAGTTAAAAGGTATATTTCACAAGCACATCAAGTAAATAATTAATTAATTAATTGATTAATTGAAACTAAACAATGCACCGTTATAGCCATGTCAATTTTGGCATATTTACAGGTTCTTTTTGCAGCTGATTTAAAGAGATTTCAAGATATTCCGAGTGTTACTCCTGTCAACATGAAGTCATCATCTGGTAAGGTAAGTATAACTAATAGCTACTACATGATAGTCGGAGTTGATCAGGCACAACTTTATAGAATCATCTTACATCTTGCTTCTAACAGCTTATTGATTATGAAGAAGTTGGGTTCTGACGATCGAAGAACAAATTAACAAATTATGCGGTGAGAAGTATAACGTAATGTAATGGTACAGAGTTTTTTCATTGGACATCTCAAAAAAAATCAAAAAATATCACAATGAAAGGCTCATGGCATTGTAGTCATAATCAGCAGGCATCGGATGTAATTGTATCATAAATTGTATCAAATCATGACTTTATTAGCGACAGTAACTCTTATTTGTGCATTTGCAACTGGTCACCTCAATCACTGTAATTCTCTGTATTTTTCAAGCTCCACTGAGCAAGTGCAAAATTCAACTGCTTGACTAGTTTTTAGAAGCACCCAAGTTTAGGCATACATTTTCACTCTTATTTACCTGTTAAGTTTCAAGGTTAGTAGATTTCCCATGAAAAAAAACACAGGGGTTGAACCTTGGGAAAATATAGGGAATCTCTAAAAGGGGGAATGTTTAAAAGGGAATCTCTGAAAGTAAGGACTATGATCTTTCAAAGGGATTCTCCAAAAGGGGAAATCTTTAAAAAGGGAATCTCTAAAAGGGGGAATCTTTAAAAGGGGAATCTCTAAAAGGGGGGAGTCTTTCAAAAGGGAGTCTCTAAAAGGTATCTCTAAAAAAAAAAAGGGGCAATCTAAAAGGGTTTTTGAAATTTAAAGTTTAGTGATTAGTACTAAGAGCTGATCTGCAGCCGAGACGTTTTTCTCTATTTTCCTGTGTTGTCGCAACAGATATGTCTACCGATCTACTGAGCGATTGTCTTGGTAAAAGCGCACTGGCGATTGTTTTTCGCGTTGTTTGACTTGATGCTTGTTAAAATAATTCAGCTGGAACAGAACAGTACATCTTGTTGATGTATTGTTTACACCAGTGTCCAGACGTGGGTAACTTCATGAGTGAAGCAGCCTGTGTGACAATTTTTTAAGTCGATCAGTTGATCTGCAATACTGCATGTGTGATCATTGTTGAGATGACCATTCCCAACACTACTGGAAAATACATCCTCACATACACATTTCCTACCCAATAACTCCTGCATTATTATATAAGTTGTTGTCTTTTTCCGTACTTTGCTTTCGTGCATTTCTTGGCTGGTTACATTGTGTATTTTCAAAAGCTTTTTCACTCTCTTTGTAAAAAAAAAGGGTGGGGTACTGTAGTAATTTGGATCTCTTATTTGTTATAGAGATCTGTGGAATCCCAGCCCCTACCAAAGAGCAGTTACAAGCCTTCGACTAAAAAGAAAAAGAAGACTTCACAATAACCGGAGTACAGAAATGTGCCTCTTTATTTCCACACGCCATAATTCTGTATGATGTTTTCATAATATTAGTAATTCAGCATTATCTCGCCACCAGAAGTGTTTTTCCATGTTTCAACGGCTTATCAAGTTGACGATTCAGCATAAAAAAATAATACATCAATAGAATAGTTTAAAAATTAGAATTATATGTTAGTATCAAACTGCAGCGAATATCGGGCATCCAAATAATGCGCGAAACGAGTACAAATATAGCGACATTGTGTACTAGTTAACCGCGCGGCCATGGGCCTAGCGCGGTTTGTGGTTTCGCCGTGGTTTATTTTTTATTTTTATTTTAACCGCGTATTTATGGGCCGAGCGCGGTTCATGGTTTCACCTTGATTTATTTGTTTTTTATTTAATTTGTTTTTATTCATTTTTTTTATTTAATTTCTTAACCACGCGGCCATACTGCAGGTCAAATATACGATCTTTCATATATTCCTTTGTACAAACTGTGTTATTAACCGCGCGGCCATAGGCCGAGCCGAGCGCGGTGCCATGGTTTATTTTTTTATTAACCGCGCGGCCTCTTTGAATCACGCAATCTGTAATGTTTATTCGCCAAATGCTGTTGGAACATTAATACACGGATATTGTTTTCCTTTCTGTGTATGTAAAATATATTTTCTTTTTGTTTTATCGAAGCGCTGGATTCAAAGAGAACATTAGGCCCGGTTCAAACGTCGAACTTTTCATGAGCCGAACCTAGTAAATGACGAGATCGACGTTTGAATCAATTAAGTCGACCCGAGAATTAAGTTTTACATCGCCAGTCCAAACCTAATGCATACATTACAAACACATTAAATGAATTATTTTTTACCCAGAGTTCTGCACGTTTCCTAATTTTGTCAAGCATTCACAGCTTGTTTTGATCTTTTGGAACAAAATGGCGGGAAGATATGTTTTCCTCTTGCTTTGAGAGTACGAAATATACTTGCTTGATGTTCATAAACCACTTCTGTATGCGGTGTTCC
>OZ026607.1:9938631-9981131 GCA_964020085.1 Micromussa lordhowensis
TACGTAAGTGCCACTGCACTACGTCGGCCATGTTGCAAATTTTGCGTGTGTTGTGATTTGACGCGAGTTTGACGTGTGAAGGCACGAGTTTGCCAACTTTTTGAAGTTTGTCAACACGAGTTTGCCAACTTTAGTTTGCCGTGCGAAGGCCGCTTTATATCCAAAAAACTTGGCGTGAAGCAAGATGTTGAAAAATTCTTTCGCCGCGTTCAACTCAAAGCCTTTTTTCCGTGATAAAGAGGATGATTCTAACACCTCGGACAAAGATACTTTCGAGTCGCTTCAGACTCGAAAATCAAAGTGGACTCCCCAAGAGGGCCAGTTCGCCTCTTTAGATTTTTTCATTAAGAAATGCCGTCACGACATCAATAAACTTAATTTCAATCGTAACGCCAAATTTATCAACCTTTCTTCGGAAGAGAAGGCGGCGCTAGAAAATCTTAGTAAGCGCGGAGACATAATTGTCAAAGCGGCCGACAAAGGCGGCGCTTGGCGGGTCGACCTCCACCAAAACAAAGCTTTGCGGCAACTTTCTGACACCTCTTTTTATGCTGAAGTCGATAAAGATCTTACTTCCAATAACCAACAAATTGTCACTATTAACGACCTTATAGTCAAACAAGAATTGCCAGCTACTGCTACCAATCTCATCATTACCACTCCTAGAACCTCGTGTTTTTACTTTTTACCTAGAATTCACAAACCTAACAACCCAGGTCGACCTATCGCCTCTGCTCTGTAGTTGCCCTACCGAACTCATTTCTAGCTATTTAGACAAAATTATGGCACCTATCGTCAGATCTTTACCGTCACACGTTAAAGACAATCAACACGCACTTCAAATTTTTCGCGATTTTAATTTCCTGGGCGTATTTTTCAAATCGGCACTCTTAATCCTCACGGTATCAACGAACGCTTCCCATTCAACTAATTTATTCTGTTGTTTTTCACGTTACATGCACCAACCAATAGCGTAGCTCCATCTTTCTGTACATAAACCACACACAACCCACAATTCCTTGATTCGCGCCAACGAAGGGCTCGCAACGTCAGCTTTCGAATCTCTTTACGGTGGCCAATTCACATTATCAACTCAGTTGATGAAACCAAATTATCTTGTAGTACTCCCCAGCGACGCAGCACCACAGTTTCTTTAGAAACTTACCCCCTTTATTCAGGTAGAAAGAGTCGCGAGAAATATAATTTTACAATAACTGGGGAAATTCTCGCGCCCTCATTGGCTAATTTTCATTGTCAATTAGCGGACAGACACATGAATTGATAATCTAGCGGACAATTTGGCAATTTATTATCGTAAAACAACAAATTGACGGCAGTTTTTCATGCGTGTGTTCATTGACAATGACAGATGCATGAAAAACTAACGTTAAAATTAACAAAAAATCAGTCAAATATCATTCTTTTTAGTGTATCATTGCATTAGACAGCGTTTGCTGATCTACGAAGTCTATCGCCTTTACCTATCAGTGGATTTACTACGAGTTTTCTCTTGTTATTGGCAAAACGACTCTGCCTCGGTCTCCCTAAGAATGTTCTAATAAAGTATTTCAATGAAAAACGCCAATAAAACTAACGACGTGCTTTGAATTTCTCGAGAGAGTCACACAATTCACAACGCAGTACATCGAAACTGAAATTGGGGAAATGTCAGACAACGCTAAGCGAAAGATGACTAGATTCCCTGCCGAACACCCGAAATACGAAGAGATGATCAAAACTGCTATTCGCACGCTGAAAGATCGTAACGGTTCTTCACGCCAAGCGATCGAGAAGTGCATTAAGGCCAACTACAAGGTGGGAGATACAGCATCTCATCACATCAAGACAGCTCTGAAGAAGGGTACACTCAATGGAACCTTCGTCCACACGAAAGGCGTGGGAGCGTCAGGATCATTTAAGCTACCAAAAGAGCAGAAAAAGCCGGCAAAAAAGCCCGCTGCACCCAGTAAAAAGCCGGTGGCTAAGCAAAAGAAACCCGCCGCTACAAAGAAAGATTCACCAAAGAAACCTGCTGCGAAGAAGGAGACGTCTTCTAAGAAAAAATCTTCTACAAAAAGTCCTTCATTCAAAAAAGATACGTCCAAGAAGCCTGCAGTCAAGAAGCCATCAGTCACACAGCAACAAAGCCGCCGAAGCTAGCTGCGAAGAAACCTAACACAAAGAAAGAAGTTATAAAAAGCCGGCCGCAGTCCAGAAAGCTAAGGGGACCAAGAAGAAGTAAACGAGGATATATCTTCGCTCGGTTTGGCCCGGCGTCCATTAAGCCAAACGGCTCTTTTAGGAGCCACCAAATAAACAAAAATAATGACCAACTTGACACAACTCCTTATATTCCCCTCGATATATTTGACGGAATAGTAAAGCAAAACTACAAGAACAAAACAACGAAGATCACGCCCCAAGAAAATGTTGTTGTGAATAATATATAGGATAGAACTAGAAAAAAATAAAGACAACAACAACATCCAAAAGAGATGTTGACTGTTGTTTTATGAGTTTCTCTCAGAGAACGGGTGAAATGCGCGTGCGACTGTCGGTGCAACGTAACAAACGGAAGCTAAGCGCGCGGAAATTGCCTGGTTAATTTCGTGCGCGCGGGAAACACGACATTTAACAAATCGAATGTGGTTTAGCGTGGTATGTACGCTTATCGACAACGATACGCGTCATCACAGTGGTCAAAATGTTGTGGACTCACGAGGCGCAGCCGAGTGAGTCCGCAACCAAATTTTGACGGTACATTTGCGCGAAAAACAAGCAGCGTTGCGAGATATCCTTTTCGAAAGAAAATAATAAAGAACTTGAACTGGGCCATACATTGCTGTAAAAAGTTTGATTTTGCCGAAAAAACAAACAAACAAACAAACACTGTATGTATATAATTTTCTTATATCAGAATGCTAAAAAAAGAAGCTACGTGTAAGTAGTGTAGGAAAGGGGGACACTGGCGCATTTCCGGATTTTACACTAATTTAGCGTAGTATGCGTAAGATGCGTAGTATGCGTTGTTAGCGTGGTATGCGTTGTTAGCGTAAGATGCGTAGTATGCGTAAGATGCGTTGTTAGCGTGGTTAGCGTAGTTAGCGTAGTTAGTGTAAGATGCGTAAGATGCGTAAGATGTGTAAAATGCGTTGTGAGCGTAGGATATAGTAAAAATTAGATATGTACTATATCTTACACTAAATTAGCGTAAGATGCGTTGTTAGCGTTGGTAGCGTAAAATGCGTAAGATGTGTAGGATATAGTAAAAATTAGATATCCTACACTAATTTAGCATTTCAGGTTCAATTTCGAGCTCAAAATCTATTTCAGACTGAAATTTTTGATTCGTTTTCCGTTCAAGAAGCTTTTTAATTAACCTATCTCGAATCTTAAACCTTTCATTTCTTCTATTTTTACGCGTATTTTTTGAATTATAATCATTCATTACTTCATTGACCAATAATATATTTCCTCGTTCTAATGCTCTTCTAGTTTTTTTATTATCTATTTTTTGGGCAACACAAGCCTTTTGACATTGTTCTATTATTTTTAATGACATCTAATCTTTTAATCTTCTTCAATTTTTTTCTTTTAAATTATTTTTCTTTATTTCTTCTTCCTCGCTGCTCGTCGATTCCTCATCTGTATTAGGGTCATAATCACTATCGCTAGTATCGCTATCAGCAAGAGGGTCTTCCGACAAGAATTTTTTATAATTTGGAATAGGCATATAACATTTCTAATATTTTTTTTTTAAAATGATGCCCATATGCATAACTAGTAATACCATCATCTAAAATATACCTTTTATCATCAAAAGGTGATAATGATACTTTATTAATTTGGTAACTAGATATTTGATGATACTCTGACCTTATAGTTCTCATCTTATGCCTCATGGTAGTACAATTGAATAAGGTATCACGATAATCAGAGTAGCATAATTCACGCTTGATGACATTCTTTTTAACACCCTTAGCAGTCTTGTTTTCCTTGTTTTCTGTCTTGTAAGAATACATTTTACTTTTTAGACCAACAAATTCTGTGATTGGGTCACCTGACGCTTCATCTTTGAATTTACCAATTACTTTTTTATTATCGGCAAAATAGAACTTAGAAGATTCAGGATAATCACTATTGTCAAATAGATGTCTATCTAAGTAAAAGTCACTATATATATCCTCTGCTCTTATATGATAAACTAAAGAGTCAGTATCAGTAAAAAGTAACTTCGCATCTGGGTATTTTTTTCTGATATAGTTATAATGGAAATCATACATTAGTGTTTTACTTAACTCTAAGATACTAAAACCAACATAAGATGGTTTATCTAGGACTAGTCTGACCTTTTTCATTTGTACTCCTACTAAATTTTCATCAAATATTTTAGAAGAAACGTAGGTTGGTTGCCTTGTAAGCTTTAATAAATGATCAGGATCAGTTTCTAATTTGATATTAGATCTTTTTCTTAGGTTTTCCATGGTTTTACCAAACACTGAATTATTCATTAGTTTAAAGAAGTCTTTTTCAAAACTATTCTTAGCCATTTTTCTCTTTTCTGTATTAAAATCAATGTATTTTTTCATCCAAGGTTTCTGTGTAAATTCTAAGACTCTGTGAACCTTTTTCAACTTCATACCAAGAGATAAATACTGCTGTAGATTTCTGTAATGCAAGACATACTTTTCTTTATTCATTAGATTAGGTACTAATTTACGAACTTTACCAATGCTAATATTTTCTGAATCTTTTAAACCTTTACAATATGGAGATAACATATGATCAGCTATCACAATCTTTTCTGAGGCTAATGGATAATCATTGTGTAAATGGTGTAACTCTTCTGGATATTCTAAATCTACCTCTAAAATAACCCCTTTTCTTGTGTCATCTGTGTAATTATCTAATATGAAATCTTCAGGAGGTAACCATTTGAAATCTCCGACTGGTAGTGACTGTGACATTGCCCAACCATAAAGATTATTTGCATCTAAATACATTATATAAGAAGATTCTACCTCAGGATCATAATTTTTCATGTATTTGTTATTTGCTACAGCGTGCCTATGTGCTATATAAGAGATACCGCCACGCATTCCTTTTTCAATGAAGAGTTGTTGATCTGTATCTGTAATTAAATCTAGATTTATTTTGGTCATTCTCAGTAATGCATCCCAAGATAACCCAGGTGCAGAAAAATAATGACAAGGATCCAACCTATAATGCGACAAACAAGTACTTCTGAAACTTTCAAATACATCAGCCAAGAGTAGTACATCTGTACGCAAATATAAATCATGATAATCACCTAAGTCTTTAATTTGGAAGGCACTCCATACTCTTTTTGCATGTGAGTAGTCACTCTCTGAAATATTTGTATCATTCAAAATACTATAAAAATCTTCTATCCTTGGTAAAGACTTCTCACTGAATCTTCGGAATGAGTCCATGTAATCATAAGGGTAAACACCTTTTTTCTTTATTAATCTAAATTGATCATCATTTGGAAAAGCTTCTCGTGAATAAAAGAATGCATTATCACTTAAATTACTGCTTAGTCGGTCTAAACTCTGACTCATAAATGAAAAACTGTCAATGAAAGTCAAATGATTACCTAGTCTAAAACCAATATATTTCTCAAAATTACTTGCTATAACACCAACATCAATATTAACATCTTGTCTTACTAAATCACCAATCTTTTGCATGATAAAATGGCAGTCATAGCCTTTAAGATTATGAAAGATTACAGGAATTTTTAACTTTTCTGCACTAATAGCCCATTTAAGATTACAATCACTATGAGCAGCGCCACGATATTTACCTGTAATATGGCAATGATCTCTAACTTTTTGTTTTGAAGGTTTTTGCTCATTAAATTTTCTTTCACAAATATGACATACTCTACTAATTTGGAAATCTCTTTCATTTTGAGATGTCATAACTAATGGTTTCTGAAATTCTTCTCGCACTATTCTTTGACAATCTTCTACTTCACTTAACATCTTGATGATAAACTTTTGGATACAATCTTCTCCACGGTAAATTTCTACTGGTTTGGAATATCTCTTATCATATCTACAGACTAATTTATATCCGTAACTACAGGCCTTATGACTCTGATAAGTGGTAGTGTAAGATTGACCATCACTAGGTTGGCAACTATCAATTTTTTCTGTGATTGCTTCAAAATCAGCGTAAATGACAAAAGGTACAGGTAACATTTTCTGGTGATTTTGAAAATAAATTTTTGATCCTGCCTCAGGCATCTTGATCGCTTGGGTTCCATTAATAAGCAGGCAATCCTGCTTGTGGTTTTCCAGGACTCTAGCAGAAGAGCAACAATGAAGACAACGCAAACAAAAATATTTCCTTTCTTTGTGTTTAGTGAATGAATACATGAATCGATTGAAATCCTTGATGAGCACATAGTGACTGTTTCCATGCTTATCTTCAATCCATAGTAATTCTATATGGTCTGGAAAATTAGCTTCTGATATTCTGATAGGATAAGCTTCCCCATCATAACCAAAGACATTAATATTAATAGAATTTTGCTTTTCTATTTTATCCATATCTTCCACAGTGACTGGAAAAGTGACACCGGTGTAATCTAACTTTTTCACTGATTCTCTATCTGCTTTTGTTATTCTTTGTGGGTCTTTTTTAAGCGGATTTAGATGTCTGTTGTGACACCATAAGAAACATCGATTGTCCTCATTTTTGGGATTGATTAATGCCTTCTTAGGATTGCGTAGTTCCTCTGGGAGTTTAATATATGATTTACCTTTTAATGGAAAGTAAGAGACAATATTAATGTTATGTGAAAGTACTAATTCAAATACCCAACCAGAACCTTCAGATAGCCAACCAGCTATTAACTCTAAAATTATTTCAATAGCATTATCGATACTTTCTGATATCTGATCACTATTTATCACAGTATAAGGGCCAGCGTTAAAATAGGGTTCTCGGTAAATCATCCCATTCTCAGTACGTTTTGATAATCGTACATTTAGAGTAGCATTAAATTTAAATCCCCTTTTAGCTTTTAATAATTTCATTAAAAGATCAAATATTGCTTTTTTAGTATTATTTAACTGTACTGATGGGTCATAACTATGAACAATTGGTACTTCATAAGATTTGACATTACCTCGGAGAGCCCTAGATTGCTCTGTAATAGTGACGTCTTTAGGGATAAATTTTAATTTTCTTCGAAATTCTCTTATAGTTTCAGGCTTATAATATGGAGCGATTTCATCAATCAAATTTTTAACCTTTTCTTGAAGACTTTTAGGTACAGGTTTTATAGGCCTTATTAGCCTCAGTAATGCTATTGGTGACCTACTTCTCTGTTTAGGTACTGGTCTTTTAGGTTTATATTTAGTTGGTCTTAATGGTTCCGGTAAATTTGTCGCACTTATTGGGTCATCTAATAAGGTACCTCCAACAAATGAGTTTTTTAGTCTATTTTCTGCAAATAATTTGATTAGTCGATTTTCAACATAGCCTTCCGGGTTCTTACATCTTCGTTGTCCTTGTAGTCCTGGTAGTGGTAGAAATGGAGATTGATTTTGTAAATTACGCTTATGAAAATCTGTCTTTAAATGCTGATATTTTCCCTTTTTTGAATATTTTTTCTTACATAGATCACAATACCAATAAGATTGTATTGGCATTGGTACCTTTTTGGGTTTAATTTTAATTTTATTATTCATCTATAATATATAATATGTAACTAATTTTATTTTTAAATCTTAACTTTTTTAAATTATTATTATAAATCAATTAGTGTGCCAGTAACTACATTATTGTGTAAGTTTCTATTATGTTTCTTTGTCTTTAGATGCATATATTTTCCTCTATAAGTGTAATTTTTTCCATTTCCACATACATCACAATACCAAGCATAACTTTTGAGTTTTTCATTGATATATTTGAATCTCTTTTCTCGTTTCAATTGTTCTTCTGTAGTTTTTTCCATGTATATAATTATTTATGATATCTAAATTTTTTTTAATTATAAATTTTTTAAATCTTTTAATGGCACCCAACTGTTAAATTCATCTGGGTAACCTTTCCATTTGACTAATGCTTTGTCGCCTCGCTTTCGAATAATCTTTTCTATCCTATAGACCTCTTGGTCAGTCTTTTGTAACTCTTCTCTGTAGAAAGTACCCTTAATTTGCTCACCATTTAAGTCTTTTATCTTATACGTAATAGGATTAGTGAATTGAATTCCGTCTATAATGAAAACTTCTTCAGTCCAATTTGGAGTATAGCCTTTATCAAAAGTCACCCTTTTGTATTTGCTTATTCGGACTCTATCACCTATCACAAATGCTGGTTTATCATTGTTTTTGTTTCTATTCGCTAAATCACCATATAAATTAAAATAAACTTTTCCATAGTTTTCAGGTTTTCTAGCTTGGGAAGGCGTCATTCCTATTGATCTATGTCGGCTGTTGTTGTAAGAGGCGAGTATTTTCGGAAGGATGTCAACGTAGACTGTATTGTTTTGCATAGTGAATCTCTTATACATTTTATCTTTGATAGTTCTATTCCATCTCTCACAAACTGATGATTTCTCTTCATTTTCAGTGGAATAGATAGTTATCTTATCCTTAGCTAAGAGATCCAACACATTTTTGTTATAATATTCTTTTCCTTTGTCTACCCATAACATTTTAGGCTTATTTTTCTCTAATAAGCTTTCAAACGCTTTGGTGACTTCTAAGCCTGTTTTTGTCTTTAGAGGTACTATCCAACCATATTTACTGTAAAGGTCTAAGACCATTAAAAGATATTTATAACCTCGGTTCCATTTGCTAAGCTTTTGCATATCAACTAAGTCTGAACACCAGATATCATCTACATTATGTGCAATGACTCTTCGCTTGGTAAAATTTCGTTTTATAGGTTTGTGTAATTCATTAGCTAGCACTTCCCATGTATCTAAATTTTCAGCGTTTTTTTTTTTTACACCTAAACCAAGTTTTTGCTTTGTATTAATAGTGTTTCTAGCCAGCCAATGACCCCACTGTCTCTCATTCCAGGGAATTGCATCTAGAGCTCGGACCATTTTCTTGTCAGCCACATTTTTAAATGATTTTACATTTACTCCCTTGTCAGCACATACTGAGTAATCAACATCGTGTTGCATGGCTATAGCATCTGTCTTACCTGTTGGTTTATCATAGATTTCATAGATTTGACCTGTGTTTCGATCCCATTTTACTTGGTTTTCTAAATCATTGTAAGGACCAGTATATTTGTGTCCTGGTAAAGTCCAACCAGCTTTCGGTTTAGGTAACTTACCTATTGCTTTATGAATATCGACTCCTTTTCCAGTTCTACCTGCCCCTGACTTTCCAGAAATTTTTTTAGAAATATCGTCAGCCAGAGAGTCAATTGCTCTATTCAAATACCTTTTACCAATGCCTTTAACCCTATCTTTTACATAGTCTGATTTTATTGCTTTGCTAGCACCAATTTTTCCAAGGTTATACAATCCTTTTGCACCAGCAGCCAACCCATGGACAATAAGTTCATCAAAACCGCTTCCCTGCATTTCTCCTTTAGATATAAAACGAAATTTTGTAATTCCACATTCAGCACAAATACATCGCATTGCATTTCTACCATTTTTTGTAATTACAAAAGTTTCAGAATTTGGTACACATTCTGTCCTTTTTCTTTGTCGAACACAATAAGATAACATATATTAATTCTAGAGATTATAATTAATATTAAATCTATAATATAGCTCCTATGAGGGGAATTCCCTTAAATGGACTGTTTTTACCCAGTAATAGCCCTTTTCCTTTTCTACCTCTTCCTACCGTCCCTGCCGCCCCTGACTTAACAAATTTAGTTTTTGTTATCCCACATTCTGCACATTGACATTTCATCATGGCACGACCATTTCTTGTCTGTACAACCCTTTCTGAACCAGGAACGCACTCTGTCTGTTTTCGTTGTTTTACACAATAGCTTTTCATCTATATAATAATTATTTTTTTTATTATTTTAATATATTATAATGGAACAAATTGACGTTGAAAAAGAAATACGTAGAATAGAAGCGATGTATAAACATTACAAACTTCTTTATAGAAAAATTGCCTTTTTATGTTGTTCTGGAGAAACTAAAAGAGTGAGAAATCTGAGAAATAGCTTGAAAAAAGATTTTAAAAAAATGAGAAGTCTTCAAAGCAATAGTTTAATGTAAATATAATTTACTAATGTAATTTAATGCAAATTACCAAAATAGTTTTCTATGAATTTTTCATTCTCTTTTGTGTCAAAGCTAAAAACTTGCAATAAATCGAAATAATCTACTCCTTTATGCATTTCATTCAAGAAATACAAGCAAAAATAGCCACAGGTTGTAGTATAGAGATTCTGTATTTGTTTGTTTTGGTGTAATAAAGTTAAGTTTTTCTCTTTTGCATGATTTACCAACTCTTGAAAAGGCGGCATTCCAAAAGAGTCAAAGTAATTTATGGTACCATTACGAACATAGGTTGTAACCCAATGACTACCGCTCATATAATGAGGTTCTAAATTATAAATAAAAAGCGCTAACTTATGCTGATGTGGTACAGTCTGATCTCTACTTAAAACATTCTCTATAGGTATCTTCAAGTATTTACACCAATCTAAAAGATCAAAATTACTCATTGGGATATCTTTATAGAATTTAGGCTTTTTTAGTTCTTTTTTTTTTTTTTTCCCTGCCCCAAGTACCAATAAAAGGTGGTGGAGCCATAGGCATTCCTATACGAGGAGAACCTCCTCCGTCTGATTGCCCCATTCGAACTCCTCCTCTTCCTTTTATACTTCCTCCTTTTAATGCATCAATAATCATTGGAATACCAATACTAGCTAGTAACGTGCCAATACCACTACCTACTTGTTTTTGTGTAATTTTGAAAAGTAGATCTTCTCCTAATTTATGAGCTCTAGCTAAATCTCCTATTTGTCCTTTAGTCAGTAGATCACCCATTTGAGCTAACATATATAGATTTTTATTTGGTACTTGAAACATTTGACCACCACTAATTTTCTTAACTATTTGGCTAGCACCTTCAGAAGCTAACCCTGCTAAAGCAGACAATCCTAGTGTTTTACCGATAGTTGGTGCTACATTCTTTAATAATGGCATTACTGCGCTAAATATCCCACTACCAGTTTGTCGCCTGATATTATACTTTGATATAGTAATTACCATTCCTTTATTAGCTGTTTTGGCCTTAGCGAGTCTCTTAACAGTATTCATTGGTACCATAAGGACATCAGAACCACTTAACGCATTTTTACTTAAGCGTAAACTTATTTCTTCTCTGTGTCTGTAAGCCATAGATAGTTTTCGTTTTTGCCCTTCAGAAAGTGTGACAGAAATTTGATGTAATTCAGTCATTATATATTATTTATGTACTTTTTTAAAAATTCATAAAAAATATTTATTCTGTGACTTATTATTGTAATACTAAACTATAATCAATTGATCTCCCACTTTATCCAGAACAACATCTTCTTCATAAAGAACAATTGCGTGCATTCGAAAATCAGCAGCAGCTGCTTGTGAGAGGCGAAATCTTATGTTAAGTTGCTTTGGATCTCGGCTAACCTGTTCTGTTTGATAAGTTAAATCAAAATATAACATTGGATAAAGACTCGAAAAATTAGCGATATTGAGCTGAGTACCTGTATTATAATCATTCTTTTCCCATGAATAATTCATTAAATCATAATAGATTCTTGTTTTACTTTCTGTATCATATTCAAGTTCTGGATAGAAGACACCATTACCATATTCAAGACGACAAGTAGCAAGATGACTATTAGCATTAGCAGCATTGAGTTTAAAAGTATCAAAAATATAAGGATTTGCTGTCATATCATTTGTCTTAAGTCTCTGGAAGTAGACAAAAACATGCTGTACTTTATCAATACTAGCTGAGATTCTGAAATCACCACTGTTTCTGGTAGTATCTGAAGTTTGGTACATTTCTTTGAGGTATTTCCATTTACTAGGTTTTTGGTATTCACTGATGAATTTAGTCATAAGAGCATCTTTTGGTTCTAGTCGGGGTACCCATAGATAAAAACGATCAATTACTAATCTCAATGTATCAACTGCCCCATATAAGACTTCAGCGTCTGGTGTAAGTTCTATTTCAAATTGGAGATCCATTGGAGGCAACATTCGTCCTTCTAATTCTTCGAAAAAAGAATACCTATTTAATGGAATACTTGTATTAACATGAGCTCTGTTAGCTGTTAATAAACGCCTACTTTCCAAACCAGTGTTTGTATCATCTGAAGTGGCATCTGTATCTAAATACCATAAGCTATTTTTGGCTGTACTACGCCCAAAATCATCTGAATATTCTAAAAGATTTTTTGCAAAAGTTACAAGATGAAGATTATCAGTGTCGTAGACGATTTTTCCAGCACTCTTAATAACCATATGCTTAATTAATGAATGCGATCCATTAATAATTGTTGTTCTGGCGTCTGCATTGTCTCCACCATTTGCTTTAAGGTCTAATCGAAATCGCACTTCAAAAAAGGCGTTAAACCAATCAAGCATAATACCACGGTCAGTAACATGAAATTTGTAACCTTTCTTTTCTTGCTCTTGAGTATTGGCAGGAGCTCTTATAGCGTCTTGAAGACGAAATTGCACTAGTTCGTTTCTCTGAACGTACTCTGGTGATCTAAATGCCATTATATATTTTTACAAGATTTTTTTTATTTAAGAGCGTGCTATTAGATTATTTTATTTAAGAGCGTGCTATTAAATTATTAATCAGTGTATTAACTTCATCTTGTCTTAGCGGAGTCCTTGCTTTTCTTGTAGTACTAGCAGTCTTTGTTGCTTTGCTCTGCGCTGCTTTGCTCTGCGCTGCCTTTTCACTTTTAAGCCTTTTTCTAATAAGCTCACCTGATTTCTCTATAACTTTATCAGCAGCCTTTTTACCAACTTTTTCTCCCGCATGAGATACACCAGCTTGTATTGCTTTTTTAGCAAATGGTTTTAATACCTGTCCAGTTAAAGCACTAGCTACTTTTTTTAGTGGTTTCATAAGATTATCTACTATAATTCCATTGCCCCGGTGTTTGTAGACATATCGTCCCATTCTTGGGTGATAAATCTTTTTGAACTCTCTTGACTTCATATATATAAATTAGGAACTAATTTAAATTACAAAACCCTCGCTACGCTCGCTGCCTCACTGCGTTCGGTCTCTAAAATGGAACTTTTTTTAAGATTAATGAAAATGCTGTGTCAGCATGATTTAAATAGACTGGTCTTCTTAAACCGTCAGTTACATAGATTCGAATACTTGAAACTCTTGTTTTATTGATAGGATTAAATATAACACGACGCGGTTCAAGGGTAAAATTGTAAGAAGGTTTTAAAGTTCCTGTACCAAAACTAAAAACAATATCTGATTCTCTCCCATCTACTAATGAATCAGAGACTAAATCACAATGAATATTTAGGACATCTGTATCTTCTGATAGGTTAGGTACTTTGGGGCTAACGTTTCTCTCATCGCTTAAGATCACCTTATCGAATCCTATTAGTTTACCAAAATTTGATTTACTTAGGTCAAGCTGATAGTTTGTATCTAAAGTCACTATGACTCTGAAAGTTGGTTCATCAAAAGTTAAAGTAATTGGAAATTCTTCATCACCATCACCATTAACTATTTTAGTCTTTTCCTTAATGTAATTATCAATATCAGTGTAATCCCAAACTCCTTTTGGAAAATCAATATCTGTAAATGTTTTCCCACCGTCTTTACTGTAAGCTATCTTTTGATTGCTATAACCAGAATTTATATTTGTCCATGTAAAAGCCATTGAAATAATTTTATTAAATCCAATATACCAAATCCCATCACTGTGTTCATAGTTTAAAGTTCTAGAAAACCTTGTAGTAAAATCACCAGGTCGATTACCAGGTTCATCTTTAACTGCAAAACTGCTTAATGAGATTTCTCTCTCCATACATCAATGTAAATATAATTTACTAAACCCCGAAATATTTTTTGACTAACTTTTGATATTGCGACTTATTGATTGATTTTGTTCTTAATAATGTGTCTAAGATAGTTTGGCCCATATTTCTCATCTTAACGCTTGTATTACCTGCTTCCATTTCACCAATAATTAGTGTTAATTTCTTTAGTAATTCTTTAGCATCATTATAGAAATGGACTCCTCTTCCGGTTCTAAGACCTGAACCCTTTGTACTTTTCTTTTTCTGTACTTTTAGATAGTCTCTATATTCTTGAATAGGTTTTAGTCTTGTATCTGCAAATTTATGAGCCATATCCTTTTCTCGCTCTAGCTTTTCTATTACATCTCTAGGAGCATTATTTTTTATAGCTTGATTTAGTCTTTTACTTGTATTTGTTTTAAATGTAATTGTAATACTGCTTATTTCAGAATTTGCTTTTTTTATGTTACTCTCAAGATATATACTACGTTTAAGTGGTGTCATTTCTGGTTGGGATAATCTCATTTCAATATCATCATAGTTAGGAAGATTTGCACTATCTAAAATTCTATTAATATCTCCTCTATCTAAATCTTCATCATCATCATCAGGTGGTGGTTCAATTGCTAAAGGTTCTTTTTCCACAAAAGAATATTCTGGTGGTAAAGATTCATCTCCTTCTTCTAGATTCCAAAAACTAGGATCCATTTCATATTTTGGTGGAAGACCTTCAGGTATTTGTTTTTCTTCCTGTGGCGCTACGTAATCTTCAAGATCTAATAATCCTTCTACATCCATATCTTCATATGGATCTACCTCTGGTGCATAATCAATTTCATCTGGTTTACCCGCAGGACGTATTCTCTTTTGCGGTCTATTCTTAGGCTTTTGTGTCTTTAAACCCTCTATGATTTCATCAAGTCTAAAAGATTTTGTTATCCTTGCGTCAGAGGTCTTACTCTTTATCTTCGCTTCATTGATCTCATCATATAGCTGATTCTTCATCCTTCCAGTCTCAGTCCGCTTCTGAGCTAATCGTTTCCAATTTGACAGACTCATATATTAAAAACATTAGTTTTTTTAAGCGGAGCTCCGGCGGCCGAAGGCCGCCAAGCGGAGCCCCATACCCATATTAGGAAACTGAAGGGAACCCATGAACTGATTTTCTCATGTGTATCATGGCTAGCGGTATTGCTCGTGGGCGCGTACGCACGACGACGACGACGACGACGGCGACGGTGGTGGAGTCGCGCAACATGGCGGCCACAATTGACACGTAAACCAAAACGAGGCTTCAGTTTTCGCGGGCTTTCCTTGTAGGTTGACAGAGCACATGTACCCTTGGTTTAAAGCGTCCTTTGGACATCCATGTTGCAGTCAATTGACACCTGTCAAAACAAGGAAGCCGCTGACCAGTATCACGTGACCATATCGCGGGCTCAAGTTCAGGGCTCATCGAGGTCACGTGTTTTTTTAAAGTTGACCGCTGCCCAAGTGCTGCTTTTTTCGATTAGATCGCGGGCTCATGTCAGGATTAACTTGCTGTAAACAGCGTAGGGTTGGTAGGAAGCCGGTTAACGCTAACCCAGGATTAAAATTTAACCGAATTATAACCTTTTCTTTTGTACAAAGTTTTTTCACTGCTTTTGTTTTGCGTATTTTGCTTTCATTAAATTCAAAACACAAAAACAATATACAGAAAATCTCACCGCAAAGTTACAAAACTCAAATCAAAATTCTAGTTTATCCTCGGCTAGTTTGATCGGGCTCTGAACAACCCGGCCCAGGAGCTACGCTTTTAGGCTGGCCTAAATCTATATATTAGATTTTTTATATTATGTCACATATTATGTGACATATTATATTGATTTTTGAATTAAAAAACTAAAAAAACTAAAAAAAATTCATGTTCAGTTATATAGATGAAAATTCCTAATTATGATTCAGCTTCTAATAATGACAGCAATTTCAAAAGACTGCTACCTTATATGCCTTCAGACACTTTTCGAATGTTAATTTGTGGACCAAGCGGTTGTGGTAAAACTAACGTTCTCATGCATATGCTTTATAATCTACTCTACTATGATAAGATTTACTTGTTTTCTAAAAATCTCGAGCAACCGAAGTACAGACAACTATTAGAAACATTTCGACCCATTTCAGAAGAGGTTGGTTATGATGTCATAGAAGAGAGTAATGGTGATGTCGTTCCTCTCGAAAGCTTAGATGATGATAACCAAAAAATAGTCATCTTTGATGATTATGTTTGTGAACGAAACCAAAAACCTCTAATTGAATATTTTATTGGTGGTCGTCATAAAAATTGCAGTGTAATCTATTTAAGTCAATCTTATTATCTCACTCCTAAAGACATCAGACTCAATTGCTCTCATTTTTGTATTTTTGATAGTCCAAGTAATGCAGAGACAGCAAGAATGTGCCGTGAAGTCAATGTACCTAAGAAGCGATTCGAGAGTGCGACTAGCGAACCTTATAGTTTTGCGTACATTGATAAGACAAAAAAGACAATGAGAAAAAATTTCAATGAAAATATATAGATGGATAAAATAAAAAGTGAAGAGAAAGTGATGGATGATGTATTAAGAGAAGAGAGAGAGATGAAGTTAGAAATGAATAATATTACAAAAAAGAGAAGAATAATTGCTAAAAGATTAACAAAAGAAATATATAAAGAGTTTAATATCATAAATTTTTCATTAGATAATATTATTCAAAAAACAAAATGTTTAAAAAAATTTGAAACAAAATACAACACATCTATTCCTGAAAAAATATTATTATTAATTAAAAATCTCAAAATGATAGATTCTGATTACTTAAGAGATAAAGAAGAAGAAGAAGAAGAATATAATTTAATTTAAGTTTATATTATTATATATGGGTTATAGCAATGGACAACTTGAAACATCATTAGCAACAGGTAAAGGTGAAAAAGGTGATCCTGGTTTACCGGGAATTGGATTTAATCTAACTGATGATAATTTTGACATTGATAGTAAGAGATTAACTGAAGTAGCAGATCCTATCGATAAAAATGATGCAGCAACAAAAGAGTATGTAGATAATAACCTATCAGCTGCTTATCTGAAAAGAGATGGAACAACATCAATGACTGGTCATTTAAATATGAATAATCATAAGATTAGTGATTTAGAAGATGCTACTAATGATAATGATGCTGTCTCTCTAAAACAATTAAAAAAGATGATTACACCCACAAATTATCATTTGCAACCTAGTTTTACTTTTTATAAAGATTTTGGTCATAAAGCAGAATTAACTAAATCAAACGTTTCTATTCCTGGGCATACTGATCATTTTGAACTATTAGAAGCGCCTCGAGAAGGGGCGCAATCTGGTTATGCTTATTCTACTGTTAAACTAGAAAACAATTTAGAAATAGATTCTAATTATTCTATTCTTTTTGAAATATTTGGATCTGATGGAACAAATATAGTTACAGATGGTGATTCAGATAGACTATTATTTACAAATGTCACTGGTAATGCAAACATAATTGATTTTAGTCATGATTGGTTTAGCAATTACGCAAAAGCTTACATAATATTTAATAGTTCTAAAAGAGATGTGAACATTAGTATTCAATTTCGATATTATGGTTCTAGTAACTCTAATTTTAAATTTCTATTTTTTAGTAGATGCGTCAAAGGAATACAAAGGACTAGTTTTGATCATAGATTATTTAATGTTAAAAGTACTGATTTTTCAGGAACAATATTAAATTTTGAACCAATCAATATGAAAAATGAAAAGATAATCAATATTGGTAATCCTACTGATAAAAAAGACGCTGTCAATAAAGAATATGTTGACGATCAAGACGCTAAACAGGATATTGCTATTAATGATTTATCTTCTATAAAAGCAGATAGGTCAGAAGTATTACTCCGAAACGGAAGCCAAAACATGACTGGTAGTCTATCTATGAATGGAAATAGGATTTTTAGCTTACCTATTCCAACTGGGGCGCAGCAACCTGTGACAAAGAGTTATTTTGAAAGTCAAATTGCTTCCATACCACAGCCTGATTTAAGTCTTTATCTCAAAGTAGATGGTTCACGCGCTATGACAGGAAATCTCAACATGAATGACAATAAAATAACAGATTTAGTTACACAAGATGATGTCTCAATCACAGATTACCCTAATTATGTAAAAGATTCTAAAATGGCTGTTAATAAACTTTATGTTAATGAAAACTTTTTAAAATTAAAAGGTGATGACTATGACTTAAAAGGTAAACGGATAAAAAATACTGAGCTATATGGCGTAAATACTTTTGATACAAATGATTTAGTCTCCAAGGCATTTGTCCTAAGTAATATACCTACAGATGTATTAAAATTGGATGGTTCACGCGCTATGACAGGAGATCTCAATATTAATGACAATCTCATTATAAATTGTGGACGATTAACTATGTTAGCTGATGGTAATAGCCCAATTAATATGAATAATAGTTATCTTTATGGTTTGCCAAATCCTTTAAGTGGTGATGACGCCACCAATAAAACTTATGTTGACAATAGAGATAATTTGAATTTACCTTTAAATGGTTCAAGCGCTATGACTGGTAGTCTCCAAATGGGGGGTAATGCAATTAGAAATATCAAACCTTTTGTTGAAGATGACTCAAGTCAAGCTGCTCAAAATGCTCAATTAAATGATGTTATCAACTTTGGCTATTTTCATCAGCAGAGAGGTGATTTAATAAGACTAATAAATGATGCTGGTGCAGCAGCGCTTAACAGGAAAAATCCTGATCCTATGGAAGACGATATTGATATGGCTAATCATAGCATTATCCGCTTGAAAGATCCAAAGTCATCAGATAGCTTTCACGCTTCCAATGTTAACTATGTTAATAGAACAATTAGTGATAATAACGCTGTAATTAATACTTTGATTACAGATAAAATCAGTGAGTCAGAAGCACTTAATATAAAAGCAAACCGACAAGAGAATGAATTCTCTTTTGTTATGGATGATGACCTATTTAAAGAAGATGATGATGATATTACTAAAGCTGGAAAAAAAGATAGAGATTTTTATCAAATTAAAAAAGAGACTTATCAATTTAAAATTAAGTATGACTCTGCTATCGGTTATTATAGCATCCGATTAACTATTGATTTAAAATCGTTAGATTTAGGTGAGTATACATTAGCTTTTGAAATGTATTATGGTAATAAAGTAGATCGAAACGAAGTGGTTGTCGACGCAGTTAGTGAAACATTAAATGTTTCACGTAATAATACAAATACTTTTTCCGATCACAGTAGAACAATTATCAATTTTCATAAATATGGAAACATTGGGATTATTGATTTAGATATTGATTTAACTTTAAAGTACAGGAGTGGTGAAACTTATGATGCAGAAACAGTCATCTATGTAATTGTTTATGGCGTAAGTGGTCATCAGAATGACGTTGATTCACGAATTTGGGATAGATTCTATTACATCAGAAACAAAATCATCCATTATGAAGCACCTATAGATATGGGTAATCGACAAATAAAAGGATTAAATGATGGAAATGAAAACAGTGATGCTGTTAATGTGAAACAACTAAATGAATCAGAAACTAATGTTGTAAATTATGTTAATAGTGAAATTGTAAAAGTAAATAGTGAAATTGCAAAAGAAAATCCTACTATTAATGAAAATAAAAATTTTATAGAATTAATAGTAAAATATATATTAAGTAATGATTCAAAGTTTACTTTAATAAAAGATTTGTATTTTTCTGATAGTAATGAAGGTAGAACACCAAATACATATCTGTTTGTAACTACTGGTGATAACGGAGGTGATTTCACTTTTTATTATGTCTTCCAGCATAGTGCAAGTACTAATAATGTAATGGCTTTATATATTACATATGCAGGTTTAAGTAATAATGTATTTATTTTTGTTGATAAAAGCAAAGTAGAAATTTCACGTAATTCTACAATAGATGAACCATCTATAAGTTCATTTAACATTCCAAATAAGTCTTTAGGAAAGCAAGTTTGGTTTTGGATTTGGGTAATAGACAGGCAAATGAATATAATTTTTAGTGGAATTAGTGCTCCAATTAATATTAATTTGGCTAATGTTGTTGATTCAAATCATAATGTATACAGAATAAATGTAGAAGATAATCCTTTCACTAAAAAGAGAGAATTAATAACTAAAAATATTTATGATAATACCAGTCAAGCTTATCAGTTAATAAAAGAATTTGAGAAGAGCGAAGGAACTATTATATAATAAATATAAATAAATATATATGGGACATAGTAATGGACAACATGACAAACCATCAAGAAGAGAAAAGGTTAAAAAAGGAATAGGCTTCAAAACAACTCCAGACAACCATTTCGATTTACAAAACAAGAGAATAACTAACATTTCCGCTCCAATGGATGACCATGATGCAACCACTAAAAAATTCGTCGCTGATTTATTAAAGACAAAAGCGGCTACTACATACGTTAATAATGAACTAACTAAAAAAGCCAACTCATCAGCTTTAAAGGATTACGCTTTAATTACTGATTTAGGAACCTTAGCAATCGAATTCAATGATGCATTAAAAGGCAAAGTCGATTACAATGATTTAGAGACTAAGACGCAAGGTAATAATTTAGCAGCTAATACGCAAGTAGATAATAAAACCAAGCAATACATCACCGTCTATGCAGAAGAAAATGGACCCCTGATTAAAAGTAGTCTCCAATGGAGTTTCGGTAATGGAAGTGAAAAAAACAAGCAATATGGTTGGCCTAGTCCTGTAGACGGTAAAATAGTTCGTGGCAGCATTTGTGCTTGCGCTGGTAATAGGCAAGCATCTGAAGTGATAGTCGGGTTAGTTCTCAATGGTGCTGATAAAGGTGTAAAAATTACCAAACCTGCGGATGAATGGTCAAATCACACTATTTTCAGCGATCCGATTACGATAAAAGCTGGTGACAGAATCAATTTTCGAAGCAAAACATCGAATTCATCCGTAACACACGCGATGGTAAACTTATTGATCGAAATTGATATAGCTGTCTAGATAATATGCAAATGAGTTTAGGAAACGCGTTTCATCCAGACAATAAAATTAAAATAATTGATGACTCATGTCTAAAGGGGATTCCCGGAAACGCGTTTCATCCAGCTACTGTTAGCTAAAATAATTGATGACATATGTCTACAGGGGATTCCCGGAAACGCGTTTCATCCAGCTACTGTTAGCTAAAATAATTGATGACATATGTCTACAGGGGATTCCCGGAAACGCGTTTCATCCAGACAATACAACTCACGCATCTTACGTTAACTCAGGCATGGGTGGATAAAAATATAATAAAATTAATATAATGGTGGCTAAAAAGAATATTTTCGATTGGAATCATATTTCAGACAAATTATCAGTTGATGAAGTAGAGGAACTAAAATCTTATTATCTAGGCTATCATAGGAAATGTTGGGCTTATAAAAGGGCTTTCAAAAGATACAAATTGCTCAAATTCATTGGTAATTCACTCTCTGTACTCACCGCTTCAGGCGGAATTGCTAGCGCTATTGCAACAGAAGGTATTAGTCTAATAGCGATTAGTACAGTGGCATTATTAGTTAAAGGATACATGGAACACAAAGGTTTAGACTTAAAAATTCAAAATTGCATCTATGCCTACCAAAGTTACCAGCATTTGTTAATAATGATTCGAGAAGCGATGCGCTCAGGTGATCTTAACCGAGAAAGTTTAATTAATCAAATGACAAGCGTTGACAATTTTGTCATTGATAATAGCCCAATTATTGATAAATATTTAAAGATGTATGATAGTCAGTCACGCTAGTACGACTAAAATGCGTACACTGCCCACACATCTTACGCTAACTACGCTAAAATGTCATTTCAGAGTAGGATATCTAATTTTTACTATATCCTACGCACTTTACGCTAACTACGCATTTTACACTAACTACGCATACTACACATTTTTCTAGCGTACATATACATATCTAATTTTTACTATATCCTACGCTCACAACGCATTTTACACATCTTACGCATCTTACGCATCTTACACTAACTACGCTAACTACGCTAACCACGCTAACAACGCATCTTACGCATACTACGCATCTTACGCTAACAACGCATACCACGCTAACAACGCATACTACGCATCTTACGCATACTACGCTAAATTAGTGTAAAATCCGGAAATGCGCCAGTGTCCCCCTTTCCTACACTACTCGTGTAGTGTAGTGATTAAGGGGGCAATAACTAAAGAACTGATACGCTGGACATTGCTTTTTATGGCATTTGGTAGCTCCTAAAAGAGCCGTTTTTGTAATGATTCAACACTGGGGTCGATGTTTACTTGCTGCTGGTATACTTGGTTACAACCTTGGTGCCCTCGCTGACAGCATGCTTTGCAAGTTCTCCGGGCAGAAGCAACCTGATGGTGGTCTGGATCTCGCGGGAACTGACGGTCGACTTCTTGTTGTAGTGCGCTAGGCGGGAAGACTCAGAGGCGATGCGCTCAAAGATATCATTCACGAACGAATTCATAATACCCATAGCCTTGCTAGAAATACCCGTATCGGGATGAACCTGCTTAAGGACCTTGTAGATGTAGATCGCATAGCTCTCCTTTCTCTTTCCCTTTCTCTTTTTCTTGGCCGAACCATCGACTCAGTGCCCCCGCCGACTTAGTTTTTCCCGCTCTCTTCTCGCCTTTCTTTGCTGCCGGAACTTTCGGTGCCATGTTTATCTCGCTTCTCTGAAACTTTGTTTTCTTCTCTGAAAAATTGAGATCAGCTTTTGACATGCCACGCTAACTTTACTGCTATTTATTACAAGTCATCCAGGAGGATTAATTAGTATGCGGATCGAATTGCCTTTCGCTGATTGGTCATTTCGTTAACCGATAACTGGGCGGTCAACTACCTTGACCATCCCTACTTTTCTCGATTTTAAAATTTTCTTCTTGTCAGACTCTACCCGGTCGGAGAATATCGAAAAATTGTACCGAAGGAAATTGAAGAAAATTGAAATCAGCGCTAAACAGACGTCAAAAATGGCGATGTTTGAGTAGTTTTAATTTGAGACTAAAAGGCTTGATTTCAGAGGTGACTGTTGTACAGCAAATTTTGTCCCTTGTTTGTTTCGAGAATGTCGGCGCTCAGATGCTCGAGCACGGCAGCCAAGTAGACTGGAGAAACCTGCGCCGACACGCTCGCCGTAGTTGCCTTTGCGAAGAAGACGATGGATACGACCAACAGGAAACTGAAGTCCCGCCCGGGAGGAACGGGTCTTAGACTTAGTGCCCGGAGCTTTGCCTTTACCGCGACCTGTCATTTTTGTTAATGTTTTCTTTGCTTCTCTCTGATTTTCAGATTTTTTATTGTTTTGCACTATTTACAAAATTGTAACATTAACAACATTTACGAAGATTACATCAAATAGAAAAAAATGAAAACATATAACATTACATGACCAAAATAAATGTGCTCAGTGACCAAAGTAGCATAGGCTTTCGTGTTGGTCACTGACACGTACAAGCAATCAACACGACATCATCAATCAGTTACGCATAGAAAAATGGTAGAACAAATATAAGCTACATACAGGTTATACACGAGATTGAGTGTTTAAAAGGTATAGTTTATATTGATTGAAGAAGGAAGTGTACGGCAGTCTTTTATTATTTGTTGGAATAGTTTCCCAAAGTTTAGATGAAACAAAAGCGAAAGTAGAAGTCCCGTGTCATTGTTATTTGCTGTTGGTCTATGAAAATTTAATTCAGTAGCTTTGATCTGGAAAATAGCAAGAACAAGAACATTAACTTCGATTGATGTCACTGGCGCGCGCTTCGTGATCTAGCATAACCATATAGAGCCACCTTAATTTAGATTTGAAATCGGTCAGTGAAGATGCTTGTGTTAGGTCTATAGGTGAGTTGTTCCACAAATGAGCTCCGCTGTATGAAAAACTTCTCTTAAGATAATCAGTAATCAGCTCGAGGCTGTGGAAGAATTAATTTGTTATCTAATTAAATTGCTATCTATTAACTAACACTGCATCACCACAAGAAAAGTCGACGAAACACCCTCACCGCAAAATATATTTTTAACTGCATGACTTGAACGTCTGCACTTGAAATAATACTTTTATACCTCAACAATTTTTCACAAAATGAACACATCACACCGCTTTGCCTTGTGTCGATACTGCTGATGCCTGTAAGGGTCAAAAACCACTTGGGATTGGCAGCTGGAGTATATTGAAGATAAACTAGACAGTGCTGGTAGTATTTGGCTAGTTTGTATTTTAAACACATTGGCGCGTGCTTGCTGGCACGTACACAGGTTAAACACAGGTGTAAGTGTTCACGCATGCGTATTATAATAAAATGACTTTATGCGTAATTATGCGTAATTATTCTCGTCCCCGTTAATTGTGACCTTTTCACTTTTGTAATCATCCATTGTGATACCATATTTCTGTGACATCTGTGCATCGATTTGCCAGAAACAGCCACTTCGTTTTCACTTCGTATTCATGTGGCCTTCATGAGCTACATCCCACTAAAAGGCTCTGTCCTCATACAAGGTAATGAGAAACTCTATCTCCTCGTCCTTCCAACCCCTTTCCTTCTTTCCCTTCCCTTTTTTATGACCTGTTTGTGGCTCTTCTGCTTCGACTTCGACGTCAGCTATTAATATACGCTCGTCATTGCTGGGAAACCTTTGCCTCCGGAATAATGTTTCCTCGACAATATTTGCTAGTTCAGCAAGACCTTTAAACCTTTTGTTTAGTGACGTTCCCGTTTCCGTCGTCGTCGTGGTTCACTTAAGTTCCCTAGTGCCCTCACCTACAACGACCCTTAAAGGATTTGCAACTTCACAGCAAGAGAATATTCTCTTGATCACAGTTAGCGCATCTTGAAAAGTTTAGGCTAAAGATTTCAAGTTCCTCGTTTTGCAATCCTTACTAATCTTCTCCACCCTCAACCATCCTTGTTTCTTTATGGTTTATTCTTATTTCTGGTGGTTTTCTAACTTAGTCAGCTACCATTTCAGGTTAATACGTTTCCTTCAATTTAAAGGAAATTTTTGTACGTGGGCAAAATAACTCAAAATGTCGTGACTGACCTCTTTTCAGGAGCAACTCGGTGGTAAGCAAAATGAGCGGCGGCACGTGAAATCACGTGATGTTGCTATACTATAATGCCATGCGTTCCGTGTTAGCAAGTGTATTGTGTTATTAGCCGTTTTGCGTGAGAGGCACAACACTCTATACTTTACAAAATATAATCTTGTGTTTCTCAGAAATTAACAGAGGAATAAAATGGCGAGTACTTTAACAGACCGAGAGATGGACGATCTCCGCGATAACTTTGGATTGTACGACAGTGTTGGAGACGGTAAGGTTGAATCGTCCAGCATTGGGCAAGTGCTAAGATCTGTAGGCCTAAACCCAACTCAAGCTGAAGTTGGTAAGGTGTTGAATGAAATCGATCCTAAAGGAAATAAGAGGATTTCCTTCGAGGAGTTTGTACCAGTGATGATGTCGTTTCGCTCGCGGAAACATAAATACGGTCAAGACGTATTCATCGACAGCCTGAGAGTTTTCGACACGGATAATTCTGGAACCATCAGTTCAGGCGAACTTCGCCACGTTCTGACAGGTTTAGGGGAGAAACTCCGCGACGAAGATGTGGACCAGCTAATTCAGGGCTTCGAGGACAACCAGGGACAAATTAACTACGAGGATTTTGTTAAGAATGTCATGAACGGTTGAGAACAGATCTTCATAATATTGCATTAGTATTCCGCGAATTATCGCGCTCGACACGAGGTCTTTGAATTGTTGTTTTTTTTTTTTCGCGTGCAATTTGAGGACTGATGTTATTGAATTTAATAAGGACGTTAGAAATTAACTTATGGTAGATCTGAATTTAAAGAGAGTATAGCTGCACTGATGTACTTTGTAGTTTAGCTGAAGGGCTGTAATTTTCTTTTATAGCAAAATTATTCGTTTTGTTTCAACAAAGCTTATCGATGAATGTCAAGTGTAAATTCAACAGTATTGTACTTCACAACAGACTGGAAATACGAGCGAAAATGGCATCTGTTGGTGGAAATCTTAACAGCAAATGTTGTATTTAAAACTGAAAAATAGAGAAAAAAGTAAGGCAATCAAAGAGCATGGATTGAGGTACTGTTTTAGTGTTGATGTTCTTCATTGTGACAGACTGCCACACAGAATATTCATCCCTGTATTCACGCTTCAACGCATATGCTCGTCCTTTCTTTGATCCAAGCATAATTCACATTTTTACTAATTTCCTTATCTAAATCGAACCAACTGAAAGTAAAATCTCTGTTGATAAATCCCACTGACTGGTTTGTCATCTGAACCAGGTTTCTCCACCATTGAATTTAGCTCGTGTATTTAAAACACAAAAATTAAATGCAAATTAAGGAAAATGAATAATCGTGTTCCCTGGGCGAACAGTTGTTACGACAGCTATTGTTTTGGTCTACCATATACTACGTGCGAATTTGCATTGACAAATTATTTCTCGATTGAAGAACGGAAATGAAATATGTGAATCAATTAACTTCTTCTGTTAGCAAAAAATCTCAAGATAAATAGACGAAGGCTATAGACTTGTCAGACGTGTTTTCACGAGCGACACAAATGCAAAAGGTAGTCATGCGTATAGAATGCTCTTGAAGCAAATCATTTCATTTTTCTAAACCTTGTAGAAACTTCAGGAATTGCGTAGTTGGTGTGCCATAGACAAAGCAATTAACTTTCCCTTTTTAAGTGAATCTCTAAATTTATGAACAAATCTACCTCGTTACATGGGGTCGCCTCCGTCGACCACGATAAGAGTTTAAGGGACAAGCAATTAGTCCAGGTTTCCGCTCTGAATTAACGTAACCGACATGTATTTTATTGATACTAAGACAAAAGCATGCGATTTAGAAGTTTGATGTCTTAAGTGCAACCAAATTGAATAAACATTTATAAGTCTGTTCAAATAGTCAATGTCCCGCAATAAGGTCTACAAGGGTCACACACCGCCGGAAGAAAGACAGTTATGAAACATGCGACGCTTTGGTTTTATCAACTGGGTTGATAATGTGAATTGTCCACCGTAAAGAGATCCGGAAGCTGACGTTTCGAGCGTTAGCCCCTCGTCGGAGCGAATCAAGGAATTGTGGGTTGTGTGTGGTTTATATACAGAAATATGGAGCTACGCTATTGGTTGGTGCCTGGCAACGTGAAAAACAAGAGTGCCGATTTGAAAATAAGTCTTTGTTCAAGAGTTTTGCGGCTTTCTGTGCTTCCTTGATGTAGGGAGAGGCCACAGACTGCCATATGTAGCTTAGAATGATTCGGCAGATTAAAGCGTCTAGCAACCGGTTTAGAAGCGTCTTCATCGTCTTTCTGTACGTCGCGAAGGTGTTCTCGGAAACGGTCGCCTAGTCGTCTACCCGTTATGTGCCGAGGCCATAGGGAAGTATCTTGGAAGTATCTTTTTTGAGTCCGCATTATGCGGGGCTAATGTAAGAGAAAATATAACTTTTTGGGGACAAACACTGAAAACTGTCTGTAATATGTGGGGTCCGAGAACACTGTAGCAGGCTTTTTAGCTCTGGTACGCGATGAGGACCAGTCTTACCTCCAAGGCAGGCAAGTCACTTACAAATGAGTATGGACCACAGTCATGATTCTGTTATTGTCGCACGCTTCTTATAGGTTAGATCTGAGAATTGAGTTAGTGAACGTTAACACCAGATCTTCAAGTTGATGAATTTGTTTATTCTCGGCACCTGTCTGCTGGTTTCTGTATTTATAATGTAAGGAGAATGTGAAAATGATAGCCCATATATATATGTCAGGGTTGAGCGCACTTTGTACTCCAAGCAAAGGTAACAGAAACAAAACAAGAGTTGGACTCAAATTAAAAGAAGCAATTTTGAGAGACTACGTACTTATCTTAATGCTTGTGGTAATTTAGAAGTAAGGTATAGGCTCGCAGTAAGTTTGAATTACTTTTCAAGAAGTGCAACAAATAGATGCCAGATAATTCTTTTTCGCGTAGGATGTTTTCCTTGTTTTCTCGCGGAAGCTTTTCTTTCGCTTTTTCGATCTTCCCTAATGACTGAGAGCCTGGAACCGAATACGGTAAAACAAGAAATATTGGTCAATGCGGTCCCGAAAACTATGAAAATAGTCACAAAATGTAACCATTTAGCCCAACTGCAAAGGGTTTGAGACGAATCATTTATTTAACAAGGCTTTTGCTCACTCTTTCAGACTCTTTCGTTTCAACAAACTTGTAGTCTTGACAGCCGCTGACCCCTACAAGGGTAAGCCTTTGCTTCATGTGACATCGTGCAATCTATTACATCGGATCTTCCCGTAACAGTTATATCTCTTAACGCAATTTTTCAGAATATGGAAGACTTCAGCGGAGATTCTGAGAGGAACAGAGGAGAGGAAAGCTCGCTTTCATCACATATTTCATTCAACTTCAAAACTGAACACCACGCAGAAATTTTGTCGCCTTTTCAAACCATCACTTCGTTTAGATCACACTGAAATATCCACATATTCAGTCGAAAAATCTAATAGCGGAGCTCGGTCTGTTAAGAAAATTAGACTCCCCTGCCTGCTGAGAGGCTCTCTTGAATGTATATTCAGTGATTTGCTTATATGGATGCAATATGAAAGTGGGTTGTGGAAAAATGTGTCTTCGCACCGAAAGTTCTTGTGTACTGTGGAGAAAAAAATGGTTCAGGCGGTAACTTTCTTTATCTTCTTTAGGTTGATTTTGTCCGAAAAAAATTGTTTACAGGGAAATTGGAAAAGCATGTAATGTAAGGCAAGGCCAAACCTCGCGCATGCTTATTACGTTTTTCTGGTCTGAACGTCGCGCAACATGGCAGCCATACTCCAGCTGATGGGTCGACTAATAAGTCATGCAGTCTTGGTTTACAGCGTATGTCTTTGATATTGGACATACATGTCATGGTCAATTGACACCTGTCAAAACAAGGTATCCGCTGACCATATCGCGGGCTCAAGTTTAAAGGACGTTGAGGCCACCTGTTTTTTAACGTTGACCAGGAACTGTTTTTTGATTGGATCGTGGGCTCAAGCCAGGTCAACTTCTTGTATTTAGGGCCGAGGAGGGCCGGGTTATTTGAAACTGAAGACGGTAAACCCTAACCCAGGATTAAAAGTTAACCAGACTATAAATTTTCATCGTATAAAAATGTTTTAAACGCTTATACTTTGTATAGTTTGAGATTAATAAAACTTAAAACGGAAGGCCAAATAATATAAAAAGAAAACCTCACCGCAAAGTTACAAAACTCAAATAAAAATTCTCGCTCATCCTGGGTTAGCTAAGGGGGTGTTTACATGAGAAAACTCGCCCCGTGGCGACTTTCACACTGGGATGACTTTTTGATTTCGTAATAGCGTTTACACGATGACTGGGTCATTTTATATCTTGTTATTTAACGGTACATTTCATGTTGATAAAATACACGAATAAAGGGGGCAAGTTTTTAAAGAAACTGTGGTGCCGCTCCGACGAAGGGCTAACGCTCGTAACGTCAGCTTCCGAATCTCTTTACGGTGGACAATTCACATTATCAACCCAGTTGATAAAACCAAATTATCTGTTAAAATACACGTTTGGTTCAAAATCGCAAACATTACGCATGCGCTACTCGTTCCAGTCTACCGGCAGACCGATTTCTCACCGAAATGGGTGGTCGTTTCGCGTTTACATGAAACCGTTGCGAGATTTCGTACCGGAGTGAAATTCTCGCCCCGGTGCGAGAACCGGGGTGATCTCACGCCGGGGTGACTCGCGCCGGCATAACATTTTGTGGTGGTATCATGTAAACAAATATAGATCGTTTTCACTGTCACGCAATAAAAAAATAAATTGAAAACCATTCAGCGAATAAAGTCAAGAAATTATGATCTTATTGGAAGTAAATAAAGAAGACACTTCTCCAAGTTTTAGGTCTGCGCGTTTTCCCAAACCGCAGATATTCGTCGAAATGTTTCGCAGAAATTTACAGAGCTCAGTATGGAAACGCCATGTTGGTGCACATCAGATGTGCACCAACATGGCGGCCGGAAAATAGTGTAAACATCTGGAACTTACATTGGCTATCTAGGCTACTGACTATCTGTACTTACAAACAAGCATTTACATAGGCACTTTTCCCAATGCTCTAAATTTTAAAAAGGCGACAAATGATGAGATATGTAAATATTTTTCGACAAATACGATCGTAGCTTTATGTCACGCACCGCCATTACTCAGAAATTCAAAATGTTCTGGTTTCCAAACAAAGCACGCTATGGAGCTGTAAAATTGTAAACATATATAAATATATCGTCTCTTATGCCTCATGAGAATAAAAACTATGATAGCTCTTTAGTTTTGGATTTTAGAAAGTGGTGACGTCACGTGAAAACGATCTATAGAGCCACGAGAGGGAACCGGAGTGAACTCGCTCCGGGGCGAAAGTCGCCCCGGTGTCATGTAAACACCCCCTTAATCGGGCTTTAAACAACCCGGCAGATTTTTAGGCTTGGCTAAATCTTTATACTAGTAGTAATCAAAGATTAGGAGTGCGTTCTCCGCCTGTGATAATAGTTGTCTGTTGCTGAAATCATTATCTTTATGTAAAAGGCTGAAGTTTTACAGACATGTAACATACTGACAAAGTCCACTATTTTTGTTCTGTTGTTTGGATTTCCTTGTTATTGATTTTCCTTGCTAATGTGCGATTTTGATATGACCTTTGATGACACGTTGCGTAACGGCTCCAGTTTCGGTAAACTCACAATTTCATGCCATTCAACACGTCTCATTCTCACTTTTACCGGTAATGTTTAGGCATAACGGCTAATTTTTAAAAAGGATAGTTTTGTTACTTCTAGTATTCTGAGCTGGAAGCACTAATATAACAGAATAAATACGGTCGTCCGTCCCAGCTATGCGACAAAAGCACGTTATCTCGCATGCTGACCAAACAGGCCTCGCTCGGTCCAGAATAAAAACTTCTAGAAATGAGCGATCGCGAACAAATCGTCTCGTACATATGTGCTTTGCGATGATTTAATTTGTTTTCGCCCGGCCAAAAAATCTCACGCCGTCTGCATTGGGAAGAATGTAATCAGAGTGAAAAACCTGTTCAAAGAAAGCCTCAAAACATTGAAAACCACGAAAGAAACCACAAAGGAGAACAAACATGACGTAACAGGTGGACACGAAAACGAGGCTAAAAACCCCTGAAAAAAACTTAGAGGGGCGGCCAATTGGCAGTCTTCACAAAACATCTCGATTTCTCGCGCCTGCGAAACAAAATTAGGATGCGTTCTCTCGTTCCTCGAGAACGTAATTAACGCAATTACTCCATTTCCCCTTGTTGGATATAGTAGAGTGAAAATAGACAGTTTTCTATTTTTTTGTTTTTTTTATTGGAAGAAAAGAACACAAAATCAGAGATAATTTTTTGTTGTTCTAAAGCTTTCTCTGCCACCCTAGTAGTAAGGCCTGATCTACAATAGGCCGGGGAATTTTGAAAGCGCAACATTCACCGGTCATTTTGGATTTTGGATTTGTCAGGAAAATTCGTCAGGGAAATCACATGATTGTTGTGATGTCATCGTTTTCGAAAAGGTTCGTTTTCAAATTGTTTTCCGTCCGCACTAAAACGCAAAGCCGGCGTTTTCAAATTCCTCCAGTTTGAAGAGCGTTTTCGAAAAACTCCGTTTTCGTGACGGATAAGGCCTAATCCTAGAAATAAAGCTGCGTTTTCAAATTTCTCTGGCAGTGTGGTCATGCCTCTATATGTATTGGTAATAGGACTGGGTGGAGTCCAATTCGGTCTTCAGACCGAATTGAACGACACAAAGTCTTACTACCAATTAATTATCAAAAATTACAATTTCCGAGAAAATAAGAATAGCCAAGTTATGAAAGAAAAGGAAAATTTGCATCAAAATACTGACAAAAGAGGCGTAAATTGTTTCATGTCACTCTGAAATTCAGAGTGGTTGATTTAAAACACAACTTTGAATGTGATTGGTTCATTTAAACTACAGCTTTGAATGTGATTGGCTTATTGAACTGTCCGATAACAAACTGGTGGAACAGAGAATTAACTCTGGAGTGTAAATTTAAGTGCTAATTGAACCCATGAAAGTAAAGGGAATTAGGGAACCACACGAGGTAAAGAAGAAATCCTTTGACCTCGGTGGGAATCGAACCCACGACCTCCGGATTAGATCTACCGTTACTCTGCCGACTGAGCTACGAGGTCGGACAGAGAAAGCCGGGGACGATTTAGGTGGTGAATCGCGGCGAAGAGAAAGTAAGGGTACATATGAATGTTGTGCCGGAGGTCGTGGGTTCGATTTCCACCGAGGTCTTTACCTCGTGTGGTTCCCTGATTCCCTTTACTAGGGCTAACGCCCAGTGGGTTATTCACGGGTTCAATTAGCACTTAAATTTACACTCCAGAGTTAATATTTGTGTTCATAGTGCTACGCGGCACAACATTCATATGTATCCGATAACAAACTGTCCGATAACAAACTGTCCAATAACAAACTGTCCGATAACAACTTGGTAAGTGAATTAGTCATCGGAGTTTTTTTAAACCAATCACAATCGAGGAAATTGTAATTTTTATGATTATTCATGGTATAAGACGTCATCAGGTGTCTCCCATTGTCTCACTTGTTCAGCTGTTATCATTCTCGTGTTCAGTTCTAGTGTCCAGAGTGCTAACCAATAGTTCACCGCACCCTCCCCACCCCCCATCACATACACTCCCATTTTATTTTTTTTTCGACTATTTTGGGTTTGGTTCTTTTTTACCGCGATCACTTAATCCTGAATGACATTTAAGAATATGAAACTGTAACGAGTTTTCTTCGAAACATTTAACAATCTTGATTTAGAACTTGCTCAAAGTTCATGCTGGTAAAAGATAGAAGAGGCTCAGACTTCGAACCGAAGGTTTTTAATTTCAAGCTACCTAGACATTGTGAGAACTTCAAACTGAGATATGCAGTATAAATATTTCAGCAAGTTTAGTATGACAATAGCTGACCAGCTGGATTTGATATAATGCACCACCTCTAACGAAAAAGACAGAATTCAACGAATCGGGAATAAGGAATTAATTCAAGCTAATCTGTTTACAACCATCTAGAAAAGCCGATTGTGAGAGAGATTTCAAATCACGAACTGCGAAACCGTTGCCGTTTGTGTACACATTGCTGCAAAAAGTGGTGCAACTTCAGATGATATCTTACAAGTTAAAACGTCTTTCAAAAGCCGCCTGAATTGACTCTATACGATGTTCATTAAATCAAACACTCTTTTAAACCGTGCTAACACAATGAGCACATAGCTAGCAATTGTCTTAATCAATAATTGATTCTGGTCACTGAACACAGATCCCCTCCTTTTGTCTGTTTTGTTGTGGGATAAACGTGCTACATTTGTTCCGAGGCTGTGATCTTATTGTCATATTGATGCCCCAAGGTATTAGCCAATGGTAATACGTTTGCTCGCAGCAATAATCATTTAAATTTACATTGCGGTGCGGACCGAACGAAACTTCTGCACAAAGACTATTAGAAGTAACTGCGTTCAAACCAAAACAAACATTCTTCCTTATCGGCGATTTCAAAGAAGCGCGATCGAGAGGGATTTAATTTACGTTTTCGGCGAGGTTATCAAAAATAACGCTGTGTTTCAAATGACGCAAGAAAAAGGAAAAGAAATCGGTAATAAGGATGGCGAGAAATTGGCATCAAAACAACATTCAGACGCTGAGGAGGAACAGAGACAGCACCGCACAGATCAACACCAAAGACTCATATTATCCATGCTTATATTCACCGTCATAGCCTGGCTCCTTGGAAAGACTGATGTAAGCATATTATGGATTTTTTTTCTGCTTGCTTGGATCTTTTTCTGGTGGAAAAACACCGCTACAAAAGTAATTGATCTCGCTGCAAAGCAAGCTGAGATTGATAAGAGGCGAGAAAAAGCGTTGTCGAATGCTGAAACAGCAGAATGGTTAAACTTCATAATAAACCGATGGTAAGTGTGCGAAAGAACTGAATTGCATATATCTCTCTGTCATGCTTTTTTTTTCTTAAGTGGGCGCTGCAGCAAGTTAGCGCTCCTCAGGTCGCCCAGTTCGTACGTTAGACTAACTGATTACCATAAAGAGTACATCTCAATGCCACCATTACTATGCGAGAAAGTTCAAAGGATAAATGAAGCGAATCTCTTAAACCAGTCTTTAACAGAAATCGCATCGTATTGCTTCTATCCAGTTCCAGAACAAACGATAAACAGTTCTTGCTGCACGCATCAAAAGGAATTTAAATGATTTCCAGGAGCTTGCTGTCGGCCTGTTGAGTGAAATAGATTTTTATGACTTTTCTATATAACGTGTCCTAGCAGTTTATTTCATCCACGCAGGGTAACATAACGTGACCAACAAAATAAAATAAGAAATTATTAGGTTCAATTCTGTGAATTCTTCTAAATGGATGTTGTGAGAAAATTTAAAACTCTAAAATGAGTTCATTCGGCACGATTAATTCGACTGGCGTCCCTCAAACTTTAATGAAGCAATTCTACCAGAAACGTTTTTCCATTGATATGTTTTTCGAGAGGGAAATTTCTTTCCTTAGACAACACGCAATCATTTAGTTGGTATTTACCACAGCAGGCATGTTACATACAAAAAAACATGACAACTTCTCCTTCGCGTAACATTTTGACAGTTGTAGATTTTTTAAGAGGCAAAACGTTCCTTAATTTGCCAGTCACGTGACTCGTTTTAACGTTATTGACAAATTTAAGTTCAAGGTTACTTCAAATCGTGGTCTTATTTTATTTTTCACAATCCTATCTTTGACGGAGAAACATACTTCAGCAGTCGCATTTTCAGGAAATAATCATGTAAGGCCTTGAATAATTTATGATGATCTACTGTGATAAAGTTGAACGTAGACCACATAATTTAGCCGTCTTGATTTGAGATAAGTCCTGTTCACGATTCTAGCCCAACTGCCCAAGCCAACAGATTTCTTGTGATTTATCTGTGTTGTTGAATTTTATCTCTCGTATTCCACAAAAAAATCAACTTTCTCTAAACATGATCTTCAGTGGGCTCCTATCTTTAAAAAACATTATAAATTATTTACCAGGAAATAATAATGCGCCAGCCGAAATTGATTTCCTCCAGCGCAGGTCTAGTTTGAGAGTGATTTATTATTTCAGATTTTAATAAAGTGAAATTGTCTGATTGAAAGCTTTATGTTGAAGGGCAACGACTTTGCAAAGAAGACTTTGAAATGTCAGAATTATAGATGGAAGAGCAAACGAACCG
The DNA here is from genome assembly GCA_964020085.1 of Micromussa lordhowensis. NCBI lineage: Eukaryota > Metazoa > Cnidaria > Anthozoa > Scleractinia > Lobophylliidae > Micromussa > Micromussa lordhowensis. Next base: position 9,974,159 of record OZ026607.1, read on the forward strand.
TCAAATATTCTGAAAGTAAATACTTTATAATTAGGACAAAAGACATTGAGCTTGTTTCCTCTTACAGGCAGGTAATTTAAGTACCTCTCACCAATCGCCTGGTTAATAATTATTTTGTTCCTTAATTCGTATGCAACACTTAACTTGAAAACACTTTGGGTCGCTGAAACAAATACTGGCTACTCTCGCAATCAGGTAACCCACGGCCACGGGACAAACTGGAGTCTGGGTACGATATGAATGTTGACGATTTTGACAAAATTCTTGGGGCATGCGCAACAGTTGTGCATCACTTTAGTAACCTTAAGTTTTCTTTTAGGTTTGTCTTTAGCGATAGATCGTTACTCAGCTGCATCAAGAGAAACCTAGAACCTATACTGGATTCACACAAGCCGTCATATGTAGGTAAGGGTACTGTCAGCTCCGCCTGTTTGTGCGCATGCTTATTTTATTTGTTCTTCGCTGGAATACTTCAATGTCACGCCATGAGAAACTTCGTTCGCGCGTGCCGAGAAAAAAAAGTCAATTATCGTACTGGATATCGCTTGAGTAATTTTGCATGTACTTCACGATCTTCGACGCTTGGTGATCATGTTTTTCTATTGACCGATCATTTTTCCTTCTCATTTCCTGTATTCATTTGGGAAAAAATAAGAAATGTCTAACTTTTAAATGTTCGAAGTATTTGTCTATTGTGACAATATCGTGGTGTCCAGGGTTTGCAAATGCCTTTCTTAGCGATTAAGCCAACTTGAAAGGACATCACCAGCTATAATTTTTCTCAGAAACTTTACCTCCAATGATCATTTATAATCTTAAGTAACAACTGTATCAGCCATATTGACACAAACAGCGGCGATAAACATTGTATTAATACAGAACTTGATGCTTTGTATGCTAGTCAACATACATTTTCAAAAGTGACCGTTACAATTTTGTGAAAACTATGTATCGCAAATATTAGAGGTCTGGAACCTAGACTGAGAAAAATGATCTGCAGGCAGTATGTTAACCAGACTATAGCTTCACTGGCCTCTGAACTTTGGCAAGAATTACCAACTGATCTCAAAAACCTTAGCTCAAACTGTTTTAGTAAACAAGTCAAACAGCATTTACTACGTAAGCAATCGTACTCTTAAAGATAATTTCAAAATAGGATTATCCTTCCTCCCTCTCTGTTTTATAGTCTTATAGTTGCTTGATTACTGTAGCGCTAAGTTTTTTTTTTTAGTTTTCCCCTTTTTTGCATGCAACTTTACTCTTTCTTCGCTTTTTTGCTATTTCATTCCATTTCGCCTTCGCTTGTGTGAGTTTAAGCTACATAAAATTACAACACGGCAAGCCTAGGGCTAAACTCGAAAACCTTAGGGTTCATTTTGGCTCTAGGCATTTCTTTACTAAACTATATACAAATCTCAAAATTACTTAACATCTTATCATAAAAAAAGAAAATATGTATATAGATCTCTTGTAACCTTATTTCACAAGGAAATGCGAATAAATTATTGTATTGTATTGTAACCCGTTTAGACATCAAGGTACATCATGAGGAGCAGCAACTTTTCACTACTGACATTGACATTAAGGGAAGGCTTTAGCTCTTGAATGAACAGATTCTCTTTAATTTTGCAATGAAAGTCAGTTTTGCCGGACGCTTAAATGTCAAAATGATCCTATTTTACGTTGTTACCAGTGGAATACAATGTTTATCACCGCTGTTTTTGTTATATTCTCAATCAAGCTACGATGGCCTAACAACAAAACTGTATACGAGCGTCAGGTTCTCATTTTCAAAATCGGGCTATTCCTCTGCACATGTTTGCCTCTGTAACCCCATGTTTTGCTTTTCTGAACTAATATACTACTTTTCAAGCTACAGTAGAAAACAAACATCACCAAACAGTCTGAGAGTTTTACGCACACTTCTGTAAATGTCACGAAATTCAATGAAGTCTGCACCAGTTTCTCGCTCTGCTTACTTCCGGGTCACGTGTATAAACAAACTTATGTTACTGTTCCTGTCTATTCAGGTTCTATAGAGGTTTTCGACTTCACATTAGGCAACAGAACACCATACGTCAAATACGCGACAGCGTATGACAATCATGACGATAGCCGAAATATAAAAGCTTCAGAATTAAACTTCAACCACCCTCCAGATGATCTGATGACTAGAGGCAAATATCAAGCGCTTATTCACCTGGACGCCGGTCTGACATCGCCAGAGGCCAGATTTGTTATCCGAATGAGACTTGGTAACAAGGGGTATGAATTGAAAATTTCTTTTTCATATCATTGGTGCTTAAAGAAGCATACTACTCCGTCAGACCTGCCTAGTACACTCTTTGAAACCAGGATTTATCAGCTGTTTCGGTATTGTCAATTGAATGAGATGTATTTGGAATCTTCAACAAACGGTTCGACAGTGCTCACTTGTCTTGCACTTATCATTTGTTTTTATTTGACCTTCCACCTACAACGTCTTTGCTTTTTTTTTTCAATTCCAAGCATTGTTTTGTAGATCCAGGGCCGTAGCCAGAAAAAAATTTTGACTGAGGCAACTTCTATGAATAACTTATGACTGAGGCAATCAGTCCATGGTTGAGTTCTCTTCCTAGGTATTAGGTACTATAAACAACAAAAGCCAAAGAAATGACCGAGGCAAGTTCCTCGGTTGGCCTATTACTAGCTACGGCGCTGAGATCGACTGGCAAACAGAAACCTCTTTTAGTTCTATATCTCAATACGGCTCTGCCAGTACGCTAAGACAAAAGTTTTTAAACCAGCTTTTAGAGCGCATGTTTCCCTTGGTTAACCTTTGCAGTGATTTGTAGTTGACTTGAGGAATTATTAATGAGTTTGAGAAAGCTGTTTCACGGAACCTAAACGGAACCCACATGTTGTCATTCTGCAGGTTTCTCGGTACGTACACCGACGTTGCAATAGAAGATCTTCACATCCACGGCAAAATTCAGCTGATGATGTTGTTCAATCGAAACATTCCATTTCCTCACCTGGCAGCGGTGACCTTATGCTTCACCGAGGAGTAAGAACAATTTATGACAACAACTAATAACATTAGAACAGAAGGTGGATCATGAACTGAAGCGGCTCCAGGAATTAATTAAACGTGTTGTTTTCCTCGTGAATGTTGCTACGCAACATGACATACTTAAGATGAAAAGCTCGAGAAACTCGACAATCTCAACAAATGATCGAAAAAATAGGAATTTATAATGTACTTAAAATTAACAAGATGAACTGCACATCAAGCCATTTGCAATAGCGACGTGCTATTGCAGTTTACTCAATAATATTTCAGAAATTGCCCGTTCTTAACATATCATACGTCCAAAAAGACATTCGTTCTCCTCCCAGGGATACCGTAGCTATGTTGGTGTACGTTATCAGCCATTAATGAAGCCTTCTTGTTACCGTTTGTTTCAGACCACAAGTATCATTCGACATTCGTTTCCTAAAGGCGGTACAACTAATGGAGGTTCCTCTGCTAAGGCAGTGGATAACACAAATGGTCCATGATTCCCTCAAATTAGGTAATATACCTCTTTCTTTTCATTGCTTTCAAGGTTACAATTTTTCAATGATTCCCGTAACTGGAAAAGTCAAAAGAGTGGTCAGCGTACATGACCTCTACAAAGCCTTTTAACTTTTTTGCTGGATTTGTAATTAATTTATAGAATACGAAATGTGCGTGAGTTACGCGTGGCAATAGAGATGATGAGTGTTGCAATGAGTCACTAAGCGTGTTACATTGTATCTCAGCTCAAATGAAAGTTGTTCTTTCCTTCAGCTCTTGTAGATCCTGGCTACTTTACAATTCCTTTTTGTGATGATCCTGAAGTTGTAGGAAGAGGAGCATCGTATGGTAAGTCTTTTGAAAATCTAAAATAGTACTTGTTTATAATAAATTTGGCACTTACCAAAGAGCACTAAAAACCGAAAGCTGAGTAAGGCACAGAGTTAAGCCCCAGCGGGATTCCTGATGACAGGCTCTTCTAGGGCTCTTATCTCCGGCTTTTCTCGGCCCTAAAGGAGCTGGGATCCTTTCACGAATTCGTTTGGTCTTGGAATGAAATGTCCGCGTAGTAAGTGACTACAGTTGTGAAGTTTAACAAAAACAGTTAACACAAAAAAGTGATTTCTTCGGTATTGAAAAGGGAACACAATACTCAGTCAATATTCTGTTGACCTTAAGTGAACTCAAATCTTGTAGACATGTATCAAGATGTTTGTTTGTTTTTTCTTCATTGTTAGCTTGTGGTGTGCTTACTTTGACTATCACTGGAGGATTACACGGAAAATTAACAGGTGAGAAATCTGTACAGTTTTGGATCCCCACTAAGGGCGACCGCAAGAGCCATCAACATGTGATTTCTCCATACAATATCAATACAATGTCGACCAGGCCCCGGTTGTTCGAAGCCTGGATAACGCCAGTGGATAAGTGTTAACAAAACAAACCACGCTATCCGCTGGATAGCGATTTATCCGGTGGATAGCGTTATCCACCTTTCGAACAACCCGGACCAGAACGATAATGAGAACAAAACAATTCATAACAAGCAAGAGCTCAAAACTGGCATTTACGCGTTCTCTCTTGCTTCGCTGACTGCGCAAAGCCTGGGAAGGGGAGTCGACGGTATGCACGTTGGTGACGTCACTGTGCTTAAGATTTCCAGGCTGGTAGGAGCTAATGACTTCATGTAAGACCAAATTTCAAAGTTTGCAAGACGAATACACTAAAAAAGCGAGACGAAATTTCTAAATAATTATTTGATCTCTCAGAATATTTACATAAATATTACCTTCACCTTTACATTGCAACGTTCGGGTGGTTTCGAACCACTTTCATATGACTTGTGTCTGTGGCAGATGACCCGTATTGGTGCTGTGTGAAGATTGACGGTCAAAAGCGATACACTAGGGAGGTGATGGGGGACGATCCTTGGACTGATCACGTGTCTCTTCTGGTGTACAACCTACATGCCGACAAGGTGAAGTACATGTCAACATGCTTACTGGACTGGACGTAAACAACACATTGTTTATATTTTCCACGATTCCTCATTTTACTTGTAATGCAAAAAACAATCTGCTAATTGACCAGAGTCGGTAAGTCTATTACCCATGTTCCTCAAGTTATGGTCAGCTATAAGGAAAGTTTTGATGCTTGAACTCTATGTGCATAAATGTTGAAACCAAGAGAAAATGATTAGAAATCACAAAACGCTGTCGCGTTTAGTCGTTAAAGAAGTTAAAACTGTCTAGTAATCCCGTTGAAATCTTTGTGTTTTGAAGTGACGTTATTCTGACCTTCCTTAGTCTTGCCGAAATAGATTCTAATGAAACACATCTGGCTCTGAGAATAAGCACTACCTTTTTCGGTTGAAATACTGACTTTGAACACGCAGTTTTCATTATTACAAGTTATTGACCAAGAATACTTATTCTTTTCCTGCCATACGTGAATACTCTTGAAATCTCCCTGCTATGTTTTGATTAGATAGCTTCCACGAGCATTTGACAAAGGGCTCTTGGTTCCTGCGACTGCTTCACCCAAATGAGAAATGTTGTCAATTATTTTTCAGCTTGTAATCAAACTCAAAGGCAGAAGAAAACTCGGCACCAAGTACACTGTGGCTGAGCATGTGCTGTTGCTTTCGAATTTATGCTTGGAGAGTAACCCTCTACAGTAAGTAAACAACGACAGATATGCACGTTCACTTGATTAACCAGTCAGAATAACGATGGTGTCTTTCGGCCAATCAGGTGGTAGCACCAAGTCAATTGTGATTTAACTCACCGTCACATTTCCCGCGCTTTACGTTACCGGTTTACATGCTTTTATTTCAAATTGTGAGTAGTTTAAAACGCTAGCTGCTGCTGCAGCGGTGTGAACATTTTGTATTTAGTTTTAACAGGCAATAGAAAACCACTCCTTACAGTGTATCTCATTGGCTAACAGCAATACTACAAGACATTCGTAGATTCACGGGCTAAAAAAAACTCCTAGGCAGGGAAACGACACAATGCGTCACTTTCTTTCACTCACTAGAGTGGAAGTGGCCAATTCCCCCTATTAGATGCGAATCATGGTAATATTCATCAAAACAAATATCCAGTCCAAGATGATGAATACAACTGACATGATTCACTGCAGGTGTATCGCATAGATGGAATAGGCCATTATGATCATGGAAGATGGTATGTCGTTAAAAGGGACTATAGATGCCAATGGCTCCTGATACCACCAATAAGACATAAACAGTGCCATAAAATTACATCAGTTTGTGATCATTCTTTGTTATCATCTAGTGAAAAAGTGCTGGAGAAATCATCTTTCAAACCTGCTTCCCTGACGGTGCAAATGGAATACACACCTCTCCCAGTGATCGATGTTTGCCACACAATAACACATGAAGAATTTAGCCGAAATTACACCAGCAGACTACGAAATTTACACCCGAATGAAGGTAGATACATTTTTAATTCATAACTCCACACTAGGTGGCAGCCCAGACCTAGCCTCAGTGGAATCTACGTCATTGTGAAGTCATTTATAAGTGTAAGATGAACTTCAAGTTTTAACAGCGTGAAATATGGCAGACTACATCACTACAAAACAACATGTGCAAACAGGACGCAATTTGTCTTCTAGCTCTTTAATGATAGCGTACAAGCACTCTTATGAGGTCTGGAAGCATGAAAATTATTTGGTAACAGTCATGGAAAAACATAACGTAGTTTGTTTACATCAGAATGACATCTCAGGGAATTGATTGAGTACGCAGTTTTTAACTTGTGGCGTTGCTAAGCAACAGAGCTTATCCTGGTGATAATAGGCTCATTGACAGCTTTTGGAACGGTCGCGCTATTTCTGATTGGACAAGAAGATTCGGCGGGACACTTTTGAAGTAGTTTGATAAGTTTCCGCGGCCGAGTAGTGAAGTTA
>OZ026607.1:9986131-10016131 GCA_964020085.1 Micromussa lordhowensis
TTAAAGTTTCAATATTTTTCCGGATACGTTAAAAAATACAGAATGTGAATTATGATTTTTCTTTTCTTCTTTTCAGGAAGTCTGGGATAAAGATCCGCTGTCACAAGAGAGAATGGGACAAATAGGTTTTACGACGGAGAAACTTAAAGACTTAGGAATGGTAAGAACAATATATCCTCACCGTCTTTGAATTTGTTGGAAAACAACCCTCTTACCTCTGACCCCTTCTCTCAAACCCTAAAAGAAAGGGTTCAGGTCGTAAAACACATCTTTCCTCTAAGCATATTGTTTAATACCAAACTTGTCATAACGTTTCACAGGCTCCGTATGAGAAGCGCTGGTATAGACTTCGAGGTGTGAAAAGTGGAGAACTGCAGCTGTCATTCAAGTACACGGCTCCACACGTAAGGGTGAATATTAACTACTTATTAACCAAGAGTGAGGTCTTCACGGGAAAATCATAGACTGAGACCTTGCGTCGGGTATTGACCATGCGATAGCGACATTGGAGATCAATACGGGAAGGCCGAGGTTTGAGATTTTCCCGTAAAAGACCGAACATTCGGGGAGGAGAACAATGTCCTAGTATTATCCAATCAGAGCGCGCGTTAGATCGGCTACAAACGCAAGTCGCATAATAAGTTACAAGTAACGCACACAACAGGCAATGTTATATGGTCAACAATGTCACGCACCTTCATGCTTGTCTCCTTAAGCCTTCCATCTTTCTTGTCAGTGGAAGAAAATCAAGATACCAAGACCTAATTACCCAGCGTCTAGTCAGCCATCAAGAACCGATAGTTGATTACCGCACTTTGAAACGAACAAAAAGTTAAGTTACTGCCCGTGGCTAGGCATTCGACGTTCCCTCTCCTTTTCCAGAAAAACGTTAGCTACTCATTTGTGCTCCAAACATGCTTCTTGTGAGGAAACCTCGAGCTCATAATCTTATTGTTTAATAGATGGAAATAGCTTCCTAAACTTATCAAACTATTACTAAACATTGAGCGATTGGTAAGAATATACATTAAGCCTTAATTCGTTTCATTTCCGTTGAAATGCCAACGTAATGTAACAATACTAACCACTCTACTTGATAATATAACAGGCGGAAGATGACAACACCAATAACGACATAAGCAACATTGAGTCCCTAGCGCAGAGAGGTTGGTTTTTTTGTCTACTGTCACTAATACCTTTCTAACTACAACATACACACCAGATCACACTACCGTGTATCTACAAGTAATCTTTACTATTAACTCCCATTCAAATTTAAAAAAAAACTCTTTCTTTTGATTATCGCCTTGACCTTAAGAAGACTGGCCTTACTAGTTAAATAACTAATACTTTAGCCTTTGTCCGTAGTACCAGCCTTACGATGAGAGATGAATTTGGTTTAGTTCACGGTCGTGTCGTCTGGTGTACGTTCGTTCTTTTGCAAGAGATCCTGCAGTAGTTGATTTTGAAAAGTTTAGCTAAACTTTTCAAAATCGTTGTTTGCAATCCGTGTCAATCTTCTCCATCCTTGACCATCTGTGTTCCTTTATGGTTTATTATCATCTCTTTGATGATTTTCTATCTTTGTAAAGTATTATTTTTAGGTTTTCTTCATTTAACGGTAATTTTGTCGATGCTTAAAATAACTCAAAATACCGTGACTGAGCCACTTTAAGAAAACCACGACGGCAACGGCAACGGGAACGTCGCTAAACAAAAGATTTAATGAGCAGAACAATGGCTGTGTACGTGAATTATAATTCTCGGTACATTTCTTTGCCATCCTCTGCAAAACGACAACGTGAAATGATCAAATTCTGCGTTGTCTGGAGAACGTGAACGACGACGGCTAATTTTTTTAGTTTAACGCTGTGTTCCATATTCAGTTTCGAGATAGTTTTGACACTGATAAACAAACTAAATGACTTTAGAGTACCGCGAGATTCGTAGGTAAAATATAAATTCATTTTTTAATCGACGTTGTCCTTGGCGTCGCCGTCGTGGTTTCTTAAACTCCCTAGTAAAAGATATAAGAATAATAACAATTAACTAGTGAGAAGCTCCCACTCGCTCCCAGTCTCCCAATCGCACCTTAGGAGAAGAAAAAAGAAAGAAAAGAAACGTCTGTGGAAGAGGCAGCTACAACCACGACAAATAAGTTGGGATACGAAGCAAGTTCTTCCCTCCCATCTTCCTCCCTCCCACTTACAATGTTGATAATTAGGTGATTTTTTTCCCTTTTTGTAGAAAAAAAAACGGGACATTTTCAACATTGATCAGGAGGGGTGGGGGATACGTCATTCAGCTCGTGTCCCAACTACTTTTGTTCGGGATTGTAGTGCACTAAAGCTGTTCCGCAGGAATTTTGCCATGGACTTACAAAATGTTTTGAATTTCTTGGATTTCTTCAACATGGAGAGCACTTACAGTTATAATATTTCCATGCAGAAATTGACAATCGTCCAATGAATGTTATAAAATAACGTTTCTAAATTTTATTCTCAAAGAGAAGACCTCGCTAGAATCAGAAGTTCCAGTCTCAGTAGGCGCCAATGGCTCTCTGCAATCCACTGTGAACACGCTTCATACATCTCCGCCAAAGACCATTCAAGAACCTCCACAAGATGAGAGGAGTCTTCCATCCTGGATTGGTACAACGCAAGCAATGAGAAGAAACAATGGTGGAGAGAAGGAAGCCGGGGACGTGTTTACACCAAGTGTGCCCTTGAAATCATTCTCAAAGGCGGAAACTGAACGGAAGTACGAGCTCAAAGCTTGGCCACGTAAAAGTGGCCGTTTTCGATCTGTTGTTGATACAGTTCGTTCGCTTGGCTCTCGCTCTCCAGCATCTTTTTCTGGTGCTGAAAATACTTCAGGTCATAGAGAAAACACCGGGCAAGGAAGCCAGATGGAAGGAAAAGAGAAATCCAGGAATTCTATCCGTAAAAAGTTCTCCTTTCTAAAGGATCGCCGACAGCGTAGCGTTAGTGAAAGCCATTTAGGCGTGTTATACTCATCACAAGATGACATGGATGGTATGGCGGCAAACAGCAGTAAAAATCGTGCACTGAAAAAGCTGATGCGGCGGAGCAGTGAGAATATAACTGGTTCAACAACGCTTAGGCGCGAAAGAAGTCCTGAGAAATGCTTTCACTCTTTGCCGAATAGCCCTATCTTTGTTACATCGAGCAAAGATCGTTTTAAAAGCAATGTCGGTCAACGAAACTCACGAAGCACTGCTTCTTGTAGCTCAAATTCCCGAGGATCAAGTACAACACAAGAGAAGTGTCCCGCGTGTGATTTCAACGTTTTAATATTGAGTGAATGCCCAGACTGCAAAGCATCACAAAACTCTGATCCTTCACCCAATGAAAGACTAATATCTTAATGACTTAAAAAAACAGTGCCGGAAATATGAATTTCTTGATGTTGATATGAATTTGCTCCTATAGTGTGCAAGGCATAATAGTGACAAAGTGTTAAAATGAGGATGGCGAACAATGAACAACAAACAACCTCAACAGGGAAAAAAGGGGGCAAGTTTCTAAAGAAACTGTGGTGCTGCGTCGGTGGGAGTATTACAAGATAATTAGTCTTTATCAACTGGGTTGATAATGTGAATTGTCCACCGTAAAGAGATTTGGAAGCTGACGTTAGTAGTGTAGTAATTGGGGCAGCTACCGCAATTTCTGAATTTTACGCATCTCAGCGTAGTTAGTGTAAAAATCTGAGTCTAAAATATATGATATAATACACTAAAACAGCGTAGTTATGCGTAGGTAGTGTAAGTAGCGTAGATATCGTAAAAATTAGACATACTATTTTACGCACAAAAATGCCTAAAATGCGTAGGATAGTGTAGGATATAGTAAAATTTAGATTGTTCTCACGATGCTGATTTTTAAGACATTTTAGCGTCATACATCTTTAAATATTTATCAACAATTGGACTATTATCAATCACAAAATTGTCAACACTTGTCATTTGATTAATTAAACTTTCTCGGTTAAGATCACCTGAGCGCATCGCTTCTCGAATCATTATTAACAAATGCTGGTAACTTTGATAGGCATAGGTACAATTTTGAATTTTTAAGTCTAAACCTTTGTGTTCCATATATCCTTTAACTAATAATGCCACTGTACTAATCGCTATGAGACTGATACCACCAGTAGCAATAGCGCTAGCAATTCCACCTGAAGCGGTCAGAACAGAGAGTGAATTACCAATGAATTTGAGCAATTTGAATCTTTTGTAAGCCATTTTGAAAGCCCAACATTTCCTATGATAGCTTAGATAATAAGACTTTAGTTCGTCTACTTCATCAGTCGATAATTTGTCTGAAATATGATTCCAATCGAAAATATTCTTTTTAGCCACCATTATATTATTTTTATTATATTTATAAATTAAAAACAATTTGATCGCTATCATAGCCCATTTGGATTAATTCATCATATATTTTTTCAGTTTGATCACCTTGAAGGTTTACAGTTTGGTCTCTAATAAAACCGTTACACGCTAACTTTTTCTTCCAATCTTTTAAATTGAAACCTTCAAACTTTTCAAAAGATGTGATTGATTTTTTTCCCCTCTTTTCGAGAGAAATTTTAATAAACTTTCTACTTTCATCTATCAAAGAAGATAAACTTTTGATATCCATCTATTCTTTGGATAAGATAAATTTTTCTAAAATGCGTGACAAAAAATGACAAAACCCTGGTCGGGGGTGCTCGGTGGCTGTTACTTGCCTAGTCTCGGCTAGGACTTTCGCGCCGCTGACAAGGCGGCTGTCGCTCGCGTGTTTGAGATCCCGAAAGACCTCTGAGCACCCCCAGTTATCTACTGGGCCGGGACGGGTTCACCCGAGGGTTATCACCGTAGACGGTCTCACCCTACTATCCCTAACAAGCGCCTGCACGTGCCGTGTCAGGATTCAGGGGCGGCCATTCCCCACCTCCAAAAGCACCACCATTTGCTCGCTGTTTCTCTACTCAATTCAATTGGAATATTTATATTGCACCAACCCGGTTTTCTCGAGCATGTGGTGCACTTTTTTCCATCCACCCACGCTTCACATATAAGACACGGTTCATCCACCCATGCGCATCAGGCAAGCCATTAATTTAGCGTGGGTGGATGAAGCGTTTCAAATATCTGACGTGTCTGAAACTCATTTGCATCAGACACGCTTCATATATTTTCATACTAGACATCAATTTCGATCAATAAGTTTACCATCGCGTGTGTTACAGATGAATTCGATGTTTTGCTTCGAAAATTGATCGTGTCACCGGCTCGTATCGTAATCGGATCGCTGAAAATAGTCATCTTTGACCACTCATCCGCAGGTTTGATAATTTTTAAATCTTTATCAGCACCATTGTGTACTAAGCCGACGATCACTTCAGATGCTTGCCTATTGCCCGCGCAAACACAAATGCTGCCACGAACTATTTTACCGTCTACAGGACTAGGCCAACCATATTGCTTATTTCGCTCACATCCATTACCGAAACTCCATTGGAGTGTACTTTTAATCAGTGGTCCATTCTCTTCTGCATAGACTGTGATGAACGGGTGGACAGAGGTATTTGTACTTTGCGTCTTAGTCTCTAAATCATTGTAATCGACTTTGCTTTTTAATGCATCATTGAATTCGATTGCTAAAGTTCCTAAATCAGTAATTAAAGCGTAATCCTTTAAAGCTGATGAGTTAGTCTTTTTAGCTAGTTCATTGTTAACGTATGTAGTTGCTGCTTTTGTCTTTAATAAATCAGATACGAAACGTTTAGTGGTTGCGTCGTGATCATTTATTGGAGCGGAAATGTTAGTTAATCTCTTGTTTTGTAAATGGAAATGGTTGTCTGGAGTTAATTTTAAGCCTATTCCTTTTTTTACCTTTTCTACTTTTCCTGTCGTTGATGGTTTTTCATGTTGCCCATTTGTAAATCCCATATATATTTATATTATATAATAGTTCCTTCGCTCTTCTCAAATTCTTTTATTAACTGATAAGCTTGACTGGTATTATCATAAATATTTTTAGTTATTAATCCTCTCACCTTAGTGAAAGGATTATCTTCTACATTTACTCTTCTTATAGTAGTATCTACAAAAGCATTACCCACATTAATTGGAGCACTAATTCCACTAAAAATTATATTCATAACTGTGCCTTTTACCCAAATCCAAAATAGGACTTGCTTTCCTAAAGAATTATTTGGAATATTAAATGATCATAAAGATGGTTCATCTATTGTAGGATTACGTGAAATTACTACTTTGCTTTTATCAACAAAAATAAATACACCTCTTGTATTCTTAATATCAAAATGTACAGCCATTACATTATTAGTAATTGCACTATGCTGGAAGACATAATAAAAAGTAAAATCACCTGTGTTATCACCAGTAGTTACAAACGCATATGTATTTGGTGTTCTACCTTCATTACTATCAGAAAAATACAAATCTTTTATTAAAGAAATCTTTGAATCATTACTTAATATATATTTTACTATTAATTCTATAACATTTTTATTTTCATTAATAGTAGGATTTTCTTTTGCAATTTCACTATTTACTTTTGCAATTTCACCATCAACATATTTTACAACATTATCTTCTGTTTCATTCAGTTGTTTCACATTAACAGCATCACCGTTTTCATTCCCATCAGATAATCCTTTTATCTGACGATTACCCATATCTATAGGTGCTTCATAATTAATAACTTTGTTTCTGATGGTATAGAATCTATCCCAAATTCGTGGGTCAACGTCATTCTGATGACCACTTACACCATAAACAACTACAAAGATGTTTGTGAAAAAATCATAAGTTTCACCACTCCAGTACTTTAAAGTTAAATCAATATCTAAATCAATAATCCCAATGTTTCCATATTTATGAAAATTGATAATTGTTCTACTATGATCAGAAAAAGTATTTGTATTATTACGTGATACATTCAAAGTTTCGGATACAGCGTTAACAACCACTTCATCTTTATCCACTTTATTACCATAATACATTTCAAAAGCTAATGTATACTCACCTAAATCTAATGATTTTAAATCAATAGTTAATCGAGTACTATAATAATGGATGGAATCATCATACTTAATTTTAAATCGATAAGTCTCTCGTTTAATTTGATAAAAATCTCTATCTTTTTTTCCAGCTTTAGTAATATCATCATCATCTTCTTTAAATAGGTCATCATCCATAACAAAAGAGAATTCATTCTCTTGTCGGTTTGCTTTAATATTAAGTGCTTCTGCTTCACTCACTTTATCTTCTATCAAAGAGTTAATAACAGCGTTATTATCACTAATTGTCCTATTAACATAGTTAACATTGGAAGCGTGAAAGCTATCTGATGAATTTGGATCTTTCAAACGGATAATGCTATGATTGGCCATATCGAGATCTCCTTCCATGGGATAAGGATTTTTCCTGTTAAGAGCTGCTGCAGCGACATCATTTATTTGTCTTTTTAGTTGACCTCTCTGTCCGTGAAAATACCCAAAGTTAATAACATCATTGGATTGAGCATTTTGTGCTGCTTGACTTGAGTCATCTTCAACAAAAGGTTTAATATTTCTAATAGAATTTCCTCCCATATCGAGATTTCCTTGCATCCCTCGATCACCAGTAAGGGGCAGATATGTAGACTTAGCTCCTCCAACAGTTAGGGCTGCATCGTCTGCTGAACTACTCCTAATTCCAGTGATAGCATTATCACCCATTTGGAGAGTACCTGTCATAGCACGTGAACCATCCAATTTTAATACATCTGTAGGTAGCTTACTTATTTCTGCTAAGACAAATGCCTTGGAGACCAAATCATTTGTATCAAAAGTATTGACACCATATGGTTCAGTATTTCTTATCCGTTTACCTTTTAAGTCATAGTCATCACCTTTTAATTTTAAAAAGTTTTCATTGACATAAAGTTTATTAACAGCCATTTTAGAATCTTTTACATAATTAGGGTAATCAATGATTGGGACATCATCTTGAGTCTCTAAATCTGTTATTTTATTGTCATTCATCTTGAGATTTCCAGTCATAGCACGAGAACCATCTACTTTGAGATAAAGACTTAAATCAGACTGTGGTATGGAAGCAATTTGACTTTCTAAATAAGTCTTTGTCACAGGTTGCTGCGGCCCAGTTGGAATAGGTAAGCTAAAAATCCTATTTCCATTCATAGAAAGATTACCAGTCATGTTTTGGCTTCCGTTTAGGAGTAATACTTCTGACCTATCTGCTTTTCTAGAAGATAAATCATTAATAGCAATATCCTGTTTAGCGTCTTCATCGTCAACATATTCTTTGCTTGTTGCATCTTTAGAGTCAGTAGGATTACCAATATTGATTATCTTTTCATTATTCATATTGATCGGTTCAAAATTTAATATTGTTCCTGAAAAATCAGTACTTTTAACATTAAATAATCTATGATCAAAACTAGTCCTTTGTATTCCTTTGACACATCTACTAAAAAATAGAAATTTAAAATTAGAGTTACTGGAACCATAATATCGAAATTGTAAACGGATGTTCACATCTCTTTTAGAACTATTAAATATTATGTAAGCTTTTGCGTAATTGCTAAACCAATCATGACTAAAATCAATTATGTTTGCATTACCAGTGACATTTGTAAATAATAGCCTATCTGAATCACCATCTGTAACTATATTTGTTCCATCATATCCAAATATTTCAAAAACGATAGAATAATTAGGATCTATTTCTAAATTGTTCACTAGTCGAACAGTAGAATAAGCATAACCAGATTGCGCCCCTTCTCGAGGCGCTTCTAATAGTTCAAAATGATCAGTGTGCCCAGGAATAGGTATAGATCCTTTAGTACATTCTGCTTTATCACCAAAATCTTTATAAAAAGTAAAACTAGGTTGCAAATGATAATTTGTCCTATGATCTGTTGTCATCTCCTTTAATTGTTTTAGAGGTACAGCATCATTATCATCCGTAGCATCTTCTAAATCACTAATCTTATGATTATTCATATTTAAATGACCAGTCATTGAAGTTGTTCCATCTCTTTTCAGATAAGGTGACAAATCAATAGCTGGTAGGTTATTATCTACATACTCTTTTGTTGCTGCATCATTATTATCGATAGGAAGGGCTACTTCAGTTAATCGCTTACTATCAATATCAAAATTACCATCATCAGTTAGACTAAATCCAATTCCAGGTAAACCAGGATCACCTTTTTCACCTCTTCCTGTTGCTGATGTTGATTCAAGTTGTCCATTGCTAAAACCCATATATAATATACTAAATTAAATTTCTTCTTCTTCTTCTTCTTCTTCTCGATCTCTTAAGTAATCAGAATCTAACATTTTGAGATTTTTAATTAATAATAATATTTCATCAGAAATAGATTCGTTGTATTTTTTTTCAACTTCTTTTAAACATTCTAGTTTACTAGTAAGATTCTCTAATAAAAAATTTATCTCATTAAACACATTAAATATTTCGTGTGTTAATCTTCTCGGCAAACTAATTCTATCCATCCTATATATTTTCATTGAAATTTTTTCTGATTGTCTTTTTTGTCTTATCAATGTACGCAAAACTATAAGGCTCACTAGTCGCACTCTCGAATCGCTTCTTAGGTACATTGACTTCTTTACACATTCTTGCTGTCTCTGCATTACTTGGAGAGTCAAAAATACAAAAATGAGAGCAATTCAACCTGATGTCTTTGGGAGTGAGATAATAAGATTGACTTAAATAGATTACACTGCAATTTTTATGACGGCCACCAATAAAATATTCAATGAGAGGTTTTTGGTTTCGTTCACAAGCAAAGTCATCAAAGATAACTATTTTTTGATTATCGTGGTCTAGGCTTTCCAGAGGAATGACATCACCATTACTCTCTTCTATGACATCATAACCAACCTCTTCTGAAATGGGTTGAAATGTTTCTAATAGTTGTCTGTACTTTGGTTGCTCAAGATTTTTTGAAAACAAGTAAATCTTATCATAGTAGAGTAGAGGATTACAAAGCATATGCATGAGAACGTTAGTTTTACCACAACCGCTTGGTCCACAAATTAACATTCGAAAATTGTCTGAAGGCATATAAGGTAGCAGTCGTTTGAAATTGCTGTCATTATTAGAAGCTGAATCATAATTAGGAATTTTCATCTATATAATTAATATTTTTTTAATAAATGACTCATATTATGCCACATAATATAAAAAATATAAATATTATATGAGTCTCTCAAATTGGAAACGATTAGCTCAGAAACGGACTGAGACTGGAAGGATGAAGAATCAGCTTTATGATGAGATCACTGAAGAGAAGATAAAGAGTAAGACTTCTGACCAGCGGATAACAAAATCATTTAGACTAGATGAAATCATAGATGGGTTAAAGGCACAAAAGCCTAAGAATAGACCGCAAATGAGAATACGTCCTGCCCCAGCGGGTAAACCAGAAGCGATTGATTATGCACCAGAAGTAGATCCATATGAAGATATGGATGTAGAAGGATTATTAGATCTCCAAGATTACGTAGCGCCCCAGGCAGAAAAACAAATAATACCTAAAGGCGCGCCACCAAAATATGAAATGGATCCTAGTTTTTGGAATCTAGGAGGAGATGAATCTTTACCACCAGAATATTCTTTTGTGGAAGAAGGACCTTTAGCAATTGAATCACCACCTGATGATGATGATGATGAAGATTTAGATAGAGGAGATATTAATAGAATTTTAGATAGTGCAAATCTTCCTAACTATGATGATGTTGAAATGAGATTATCCCAACCAGAAATGACACCAGTTAAACGTAGTAAATATCTCGAGAGTAACATAAAAAGAGCAAATTCTGAAATAAGCAGTATTACAAGTAAATTTAAGACAAATACAACTAATAGACTAAAACAAGCCATAAAAAAAGGATTGCCAAAAGATGTAATAGAAAAGCTAGAGCGAGAAAAAGATATGGCTCATAAATTTGCTGATAGTAGACTAAAACCTATTCAAGAATATAGAGACTATCTAAAAGTACAGAAAAGAAAAGTACAAAGGGAAGTGGCGTCAGGAGAGGCAGAGGAGTCTATTTCTATAATGATGCTCAAGAATTACTAAAGAAATTAACACTAATTATTGGTGAAATGGAAGCAGGCAATACAAGTGTCAAGATGAGAAATATGGGTCAAACTATCTTAGACACTCTATTAAGAACAAAATCAATCAATAAGTCGCAATATCAAAAGTTAGTGAAAAAATATTTCAGGGTGTGATATATGGAGAGAGAAATCTCATTAAGCAGTTTTGCAGTTAAAGATGAAGCTGGTAATCGACCTGGTGATTTTACTACAAGGTTTTCTAGAACGCTAGACTATGAACACAGTGATGGGATTTGGTATATTGGTTTTAATAAAATTATTTCAATGGCTTTTACATGGACAAATATAAATTCTGGTTACGACAATCAAAAGATAGCTTACAGTAAAGACGGTGGGAAAACATTTACAGATATTGATTTTCCAAAAGGAGTTTGGGATTACACTGATATTGATAATTACATTAAGGAAAAGACTAAAATAGTCGGCGGTGATGGTGATGAAGAATTTCCAATCACGGTGACTTTTGATGAACCAACTTTCAGAGTCTTAGTGACTTTAGACGCTAACTATCAGCTTGACCTGCGTAAATCTAATTTTGGTAAACTAATAGGATTCGATAAGGTGATCTTAAGAGATGAGAGAAACGTTAGCCCCAAAGTACCTAACCTATCAGAAGATACAGATGTCCTAAATATTCACTGTGATTTAGTCTCTGATTCATTAGTAGATGGGGTAGAATCAGATATTGTTTTTAGTTTTGGTACAGGAACGCTCAGACCTTCTTACAATTTTACCCTTGAACCGCGTCGTGTTATATACAATCCTATCAATAAAACAAGAGTTTCAAGCGTTCGAATCTATGTAACTGATGGCTTAAGAAGACCAGTCTATTTAAATCATGCTGACACTGCATTTTCATTAATCTTAAAAAAAGTTCCATTTTAATTAAATATGAAGTCAAGAGAGTTCAAAAAGATTTATCACCCAAGAATGGGACGATATGTCTACAAACACCGTGGCAATGGAATTATAGTAGATAATCTTATGAAACCACTAAAAAAGGTAGCTAGTGCTTTAACTGGACAGGTTTTAAAACCATTTGCTAAAAAAGCAATACAAGCTGGTGTCGCTCATGCGGGAGAACGAGTTGGTAAAAAGGCTGCTGATAAAGTTATAGAGCGATCTGGTGAGCTTATCCGAAAAAGGCTATCCTCAGGGTCTAAAAAAGCGACAAAGTCAACAAAGTCAACAAAGTCAAAGCCAGGTAGAGCAAAGCCAAAAACGCAGGAGGAAGTTTATACACTGATTAATAATCTAATAGCACGCTCTTAAAGAAAAAAAAAATCTGATAAAAAATATATAATGGCATTTAGATCACCAGAGTACGTACAGAGAAACGAACTAGTGCAATTTCGTCTTCAAGATGCTATAAGAGCTCCTGCCAATACTCAAGAGCAAAATAAGAAAGGATACAAATTTCATGTTACTGATCGGGGTATTATGCTTGATTGGTTTAACGCCTTTTTTGAAGTGCGATTCAGATTAGACCTTCGAGCAAATGGTGGAGACAATGCAGACGCCAGAACAACAATTATTAATGGATCGCATTCATTAATTAAGCATATGGTAATAAAGAGTGCAGGAAAAATCGTCTATGACACTGATAATCTTCATCTTGTAACTTTTGCAAAAAATCTTTTAGAATATTCAGATGATTTTGGGCGTAGTACGGCCAAAAATAGCTTATGGTATTTAGATACAGATGCCACTTCAGATGATACAAACACTGGTTTGGAAAGTAGGCGTTTATTAACAGCTAACAGAGCTCATGTTAATACAAGTATTCCATTAAATAGGTATTCTTTTTTCGAAGAATTAGAAGGACGATTGTTACCTCCAATGGATCTCCAATTTGAAATAGAACTTACACCGGACGCTGAAGTATTATATGGGGCAGTTGATACATTGAGATTAGTAATTGATCGTTTTTATCTATGGGTACCCCGACTAGAACCAAAAGATGCTCTGATGACTAAATTCAT
The DNA here is from genome assembly GCA_964020085.1 of Micromussa lordhowensis. Classification (NCBI taxonomy): domain Eukaryota; kingdom Metazoa; phylum Cnidaria; class Anthozoa; order Scleractinia; family Lobophylliidae; genus Micromussa; species Micromussa lordhowensis. Next base: position 9,999,305 of record OZ026607.1, read on the forward strand.
CAGTGAATACCAAAAACCCAGTAAATGGAAATACCTCAAAGAAATGTACCAAAGTTCAGATACTACTAGAAACAGTGGTGATTTCAGAATCTCAGCTAGTATTGATAAAGTACAGCATGTTTTCCTCTACTTCCAGAGACTTAAGACAAATGATATGTCAGCAAACCCTTATATTTTTGATACTTTTAAACTTAATGCTGCTAACAATAATAGTCATCTTAGCACATGTCGTCTTGAATATGGTAATGGTGTCTTCTATCCAGAACTTGAATATGATACAGAAAGTAAAACAAGAATCTATTATGATTTAATGAATTATTCATGGAAAAAGAATGATTATAATACAGGTACTCAGCTCAATATCACTAATTTTTCGAGTCTTTACCCAATGTTATATTTTGACCTGACTTATCAAACAGAACAGGTAAGCAGAGATCCAAAGCAACTTAACGTAAGATTTCGCCTCTCACAAGCAGCAGCTGCTGATTTCCGAGTGCATGCAATTGTTCTCTATGAAGAAGATGTTGTTGTTGATAAAGTGGGAGATCAATTAGTTATTGTCTAAAAAAAAATAAAAAAAAAAATATATTTAGAAAAAATATTTTAATATAATATATATGAGAGTTAAAGAGAGTCAGAACGAAAGTCAGAACAAAGAAGAAATAGTCGATTTTCTCCATATTGACACTTCAAAGATAACTTTTCGAAAACCAAAGCCAAATAAGCACAATGGAACACAGATTGGAATATTATACAATGGAAGGACATTATTTGTTAAATATAAAGGATATACTCCGTTCGGTTTAAAAGAAAACTATGATAAAGATGGTAATTACCAAGGTACTAGCATGCAAATTAATTGTGATGGGGAATATCTAGAAAAAGCCAAAGAATTAGACGAATTTTTTATTGATTATTTATATTCTTTAAAGAACAATAAAAAAATACATAGAGAAGCTGTAGCGGGATATGATGAACACGGTCAAGGTGGTTCTTGGAAAAGAATCTGTAAAAAACCGTATAAAATTGTTGATGAAGAAAGAGTATATCAAGATTACCCATCAAAGATGGAGTTTTCACTATTTTTTAGAAATGATCGAATAGCTACAAAATTTTTTACATGGGATGGGGAAAATTTAGGATATGATTCAGTAAAAATTGGTCCAAAAAGTAAAGTGAAATTTATTGCTTCCTGGTTTTCAATTACAACAGGAACTTTTGGAGCTACTCTAAAACCAAAATTAATGCAAGTATCATATCGAGAAGTAGAAGATATTTTCGATAACTTCATCTTAGATGATGAAGAAGAAGATGTTCTATCTATTGGATCTGATTTATAAGAACTATTCCAAAGTCATAGAATAAATATTATTTAGGAATTTAAAAAAGTCCCTAAATAATATATAATGACTGAACTACATCAAATTTCTGTCAAACTTTCTGAAGGGCAAAAACGAAAACTAACTAAGGCTTACAGACACAGAGAAGAAATAAGTTTACGCTTTAGTAAAAATGCGTTAAGTGGTTCCGATGTTCTTATGGTGCCAATGAATACTGTTAAGAGACTCGCTAAGGCCAAAACAGCTAATCGAGGAATGGTAATTACTATATCAAAGTATAATATCAGGCGTCAATCTGGGTCTGGTATCTTTAGCTCAATATTGCCAGTATTAAAGAATGTAGCACCAACTATCGGTAAAACACTAGGATTGTCTGCTCTAGCAGGGTTAGCTTCTGAAGGTGCTAGTCAAATAGTTAAGAAAATTAGTGGCGGACAAATGTATCAAGTACCAAATAATAAACTATTTATGTTAGCTCAATTGGGTGATCTACTGACTAAAGGACAAATAGGAGATTTAGCCCGAGCTCATAAAGGTGGAGAAGACTTACTTTTCCGACTGACACAACGACAAGTAGGTAATGGTATTGGAACGTTAATAGCTAGTATTGGTATTCCAATGATTCTTGATGCATTAAAAGGAGGAAGTATAAAAGGAAGAGGAGGTCCTAGAATGGGGAAATCGGATGGAGGAGGAGGTCCTCGTATGGGAATGCCTATGGCTCCACCACCTTTTATTGGGACATGGGGCAGGGGAGGAAAAAAAAAAAAAAAAAGGTAAAAAAGCCTAAATTCCATAAAGATATCCCAATGAGTAATTTTGATCTTTTAGATTGGTGTAAATACTTGAAGATACCTATCAAAAATGTCCTAAGCAGAGATCAGACTGTACCTCATAATCATAAGTTAGCGCTTTTTATTTATAATTTAGAACCTCATTATATGAGTGGTAGTCATTGGGTTACAACCTATGTTCGTGATGGAACAATAAATTACTTTGACTCTTTTGGTATGCCACCTTTTCAAGAGTTGGTACACCATGCAAAAGAGAAAAACTTAAATTTATTACACCAAAACCAGCAAATACAGAATCTCTATACTACAACCTGTGGCTATTTTTGCTTGTATTTCTTGAATGAAATGCATAAAGGAGTCGATTATTTCGATTTATTGCAAGTTTTTAGCTTTGACACAGAAGAGAATGAAAAATTCATAGAAAACTATTTTAAACTATTGCTTTGAGGACTTCTGCAACGTCAGGTGCGCGAAAGGAGTTATATTTTGTTGGATTTGTTTGATTTGTCGGATTTTTTTTAAATCTTTTTTCAAACTATTTCTCAGATTTCTCACTCTTTTAGTTTCTCCAGAACAACATAAAAAGGCAATTTTTCTATAAAGAAGTTTGTAATGTTTATACATCGCTTCTATTCTACGTATTTCATTGTCAATTTCAATTTCTTCCATTATATAATAATAAAAAAAATAATTATAATATAGATGAAAAGCTATTGTGTAAAACAACGAAAACAGACAGAGTGCGTTCCTGGTTCAGAAAGGGTTGTACAGACAAGAAATGGTCGTGCCATGATGAAATGTAAATGCGCAGAATGTGGGATAACAAAAACTAAATTTGTTAAGTCAGGTACGGTAGGAAGAGGTAGAAAAGGAAAAGGGCTATTACTGGGTAAAAACAGTCCATTTAAGGGAATTCCCCTCATAGGAGCTATATTATAGTAAAGGAACTTTGCTAACAATAGATTAACATATATTTATTATAATATTAATTAATATATGTTATCTTATTGCGTTCGACAAAGAAAAAGGACAGAATGTGTACCTAATTCTGAAACTTTTGTAATTACAAAAAATGGTAGAAATGCAATGCGATGTATTTGTGCTGAATGTGGAATTACAAAATTTCGTTTTATATCTAAAGCGGAAATGCAAGGAAGCGGTTTTGATGAACTAATTGTCAAAGGGTTGGCTGCTGGTGCAAAAGGATTGTACAACCTAGGTAGAAGGGGAGCTAGTCGAGCAATAAAATCTGACTATGTAAAAGACAAAGTTAAAGGCATTGGTAAAAGGTATTTGAATAGAGCAATTGACTCACTGGCAGATGATCTTTCTAAAAAAATCAGTGGAAGGGGAAGGGGAAGGGGTCTTGATATTCATAAAGCAATAGGTAAGTTACCTAAACCGAAAGCTGGTTGGACTCTTCCAGGTCACAAATATACTGGTCCTTACAATGATTTAGAACGACAAGTAAAATGGGATCGTGATACTGGGCAAATCTATGAAATCTATGATCAGCCAACAGGTAAGACAGATGCCATAGCCATGCAACACGATGTTGATTACTCAGTATGTGCTGATAAGGGAGGTAATGTAAAATCATGTAAAAATGTTGCTGACAAGAAAATGGTCCGAGCTTTAGATGCAATTCCCTGGAATGAGAGACAGTGGGGCCATTGGTTAGCTAGAAACACTATTAATACAAAGCAAAAACTTGGTTTAGGAGTAAAAAAAAAACGCTAAAAATTTAGACACATGGGAAGGTCTGGCTAATGAGTTACACAAACCTATAAAACGAAATTTTACCAAGCGAAGAGTCATTTCACATAATGTAGATGATATCTGGTGTTCAGACTTAGTTGATATGCAAAAGCTTAGCAAATGGAACCGAGGTTATAAATATCTACTAATGGTCTTAGACCTTTTCAGTAAATATGGTTGGATAGTACCTCTAAAGACAAAAACTGGCTTAGAAGTCGCTAAAGCGTTTGAAAGCTTATTTTTCTCTAATAAGCCTAAAATGTTATGGGTAGACAAAGGAAAAGAATATTATAACAAAAATGTGTTGGATCTCTTAGCTAAAGATAAGATAAAGGTCTATTCCACTGAAAATGAAGAGAAATCATCAGTTTGTGAGAGATGGAATAGAACTATCAAAGATAAAATGTATAAGAGATTCACTATGCAAAACAATACAGTCTACGTTGACATCCTTCCGAAAATACTCGCCTCTTATAACAACAGCCGACATAGATCAATAGGAATGACGCCTATCCAAGCTAGAAAACCTGAAAACTATGGAAAAGTTTATTTTAATTTATATGGTGATTTAGCGAGAGAAATCAAAAAAACAAAAACAAATAGAAAACCCGAATTTAGAGTAGGTGATAGAGTCCGAATAAGCAAATACAAAAGGGTGACCTTTGATAAAGGCTATACTCCTAATTGGACTGAAGAAGTTTTCATCATAGACGAAATTAGATTCACTAATCCTATTACTTATAAGATAAAAGACTTAAATGGTGAAGTGATTAAGGGTACTTTCTACAGAGAAGAGTTACAAAAGACAGATCAGGAGGTCTATAGAATAGAGAAAATTATCAGAAAGTCAAAAGGAAAAGCATTAGTCAAATGGAAAGGTTATCCAGACGAATTTAACAGTTGGGTGCCAGCTGGGGATTTAAAAAATTTATAAAAATTATTTAAAAAAATTAGAATATTATAAATAATTATATACATGGAAAAAACAGAAGAACAATTGAAACGAGAAAAATGGAACAAAATTACAAATGAGAGACTGAAAAATACTGAATGGTACTGTGATGTATGTGGAAATGGAAAAAATTACACTTATAGAGGAAAATATATGCATCTAAAGACAAAGAAACATGAGCGTAACATTCTAAAATACACTAATCCAGTTACTGGTACACTAATTGATTTATAATAAATAAAAAATTAAGAATTTAAAAAAAAATTAGACATATATTATTATATATAGATGGATTTAAAAGTTAAAATTAAACCCAAAAAGATATCTGTGGACACATTACCAAAACCATCTCATTGGTATTGTAATACATGCAAGAAAAAATATTCAAAAGGGGGAAAATATCAGCATTTAAAGACAGATTTTCATAAGCTTAATGAAGCAAAAAAAGGTCCGCAAGGTCAGCCACTACCAGTCCCACCTGTCAACCGACAACCACTAAGATCTAAGAAACATGGAGATTATGTTGAAAATCGACTAATCCGATCAATTGCAGAAAGGAGACTAAGAGACTCATACCTTGGAGGTACTTTAATAGATGATCAGATAAGTCCCTCAGTCAATTTACCAGAACCATTAAGACCTACTGAATATAGACCACCTGCCCCAGTACCAAAACCACGTACAAAACCACCAACCGCTCCAGTGCCTTTACCGAGGCTAAAAATAATAAGACCTATAAAACCTGTACCTACAAGACTTCAAAGAAAGGTTAAAAATGTGATTGATCAAATCGCTCCATATTATAGGCCTGAAACTATAAGAGAATTCAGAAGAAATTTGAAATTTATACCTAAAGACATCACTATTACTGAGCGATCCAATGCATTAAGAGGTAATGTCAAATCTTATGAAGTGCCAATTGTTAATAGTTATGACCCAGGGGTACAGTTAAGTAGTACTAAACGAGCAATATTTGATATTTTAATGAAATTATTAACAGTCAAAAGGGGATTCAAATACAATACTACACTAAGGGTTCGATTATCAAAAAGTACTGAAGATGGTGTCATTTACAGAGAACCTTATTTTAACGCTGGCCCCTTTACTGTTACAAATAGACTAGATATAGAAGAGTCTATACATAATGGTATTGAAAGAATTTTAGAGTTAATAGCTGTTTGGCTATCTGAAGGTTCTGGTTGGGTATTTGAATCAGTAAAATTACATATCATTAATATTGTCTCTTACTTTCCATTAAGAGGATCATCATATATTGAACTACCTGAAGAAATACGTAACCCTATGAAGGGTTTAATCAATCTCAAAAATACAGACAATAAATGTTTCTTATGGTGTCATAACAGGCACCTAAATCCATTAATAAAAGACCCTCAAAGAATAACTAAGGCAGATAGAGAATCAGTTAAACGTTTAGATTATACCGGTATCACTTTTCCAGTCACTGTAAAAGATATTTTTAAGATTGAAAAGCAAAATAAGATTAATATCTGTGTATTTGGTTATGATGGAGAAGCTTATCCTATCAGAATATCAGAAACTAATTTTACAGACCACTTAGAATTACTATGGATTGAAGAAGGAGACAAGAGCCACTATGTGCTCATCAAGGATTTCGATCGATTTATGTTTTCATTCAATGATCACAAAGAAAAGAAATATTTTTGTTTGCGTTGTCTACATTGTTGTAGTTCTGCTAGTGTCCTAGAAGATCACAAGCAAGACTGCCTGCTCCTTAATGGTACTCAAGCGATCAAGATGCCTGAGGCAGGATCAAAAATTTATTTCAAAAATCACAAGAAAATGTTACCTGCGCCTTTTGTAATTTACGCTGATTTTGAAGCAATCACAGAAAAAATAGACGGTTGCCAACCTAGTGATGGTCAATCTTACACGAGTACTTATCAGAGTCATAAGGCCTGTAGTTACGGATATAAATTAGTCTGTAGATATGATAAGAGATATTCCAAACCAGTAGAAATTTACCGTGGAGAAGATTGTATCGAAAAATTTATCATGAAAATGTTGAGTGAAGTAAAAGATTGTCAAAGAATAGTTAGCGAACAATTCCAGAAACCATTAGTTATGACAGAGAAAAATGAAAGAGATTTCCAAAATTCTACTAAATGTCATATTTGTGCGAGAATATTTAATGAGCAAAAACCTTCAAAACAAAAAGTTAGAGATCATTGCCATATTACTGGTAAATATCGTGGCGCTGCTCATAGTGATTGTAATCTTAAATGGGCTATTAGTGCAGAAAAGTTAAAAATTCCTGTAATCTTTCATAATCTTAAAGGCTATGACTGCCATTTTATCATGCAAAAGATTGGTCATTTAGTAAGACAAGATGTTAATATTGATGTTGGTGTTATAGCAAGTAATTTTGAGAAATATATTGGCTTTAGACTAGGTAATCATTTGACTTTCATTGACAGTTTTTCATTTATGAGTCAGAGTTTAGATCGACTAAGCAGTAATTTAAGTGATAATGCATTCTTTTATTCAAAGAAAGCTTTTCCAAATGATGATCAATTTAGATTAATAAAGCGAAAAGGTGTTTACCCTTATGATTACATGGACTCATTCCAGCGATTCAGTGAGAAGTCTTTACCCGCAAGAGAAGATTTTTATAGTATTTTGAATGATACAAATATTTCAGAGAGTGACTATGAGAACGCAAAACGAGTATGGAGTGCCTTCCAAATTAAAGACTTAGGTGATTATCATGATTTATATTTGCGGACTGATGTTCTACTCTTAGCGGATGTATTTGAAAATTTCAGAACTATATGTTTGAAGGACTATGGGCTAGATCCTTGTCATTATTATTCAGCGCCTGGGTTATCTTGGGATGCATTACTGAAAATGACTAATGTAAATCTGGATTTAATTTCAGATATAGATCAACAACTATTCATTGAAAAGGGTATGAGAGGTGGTATTAGTACTATTACACACAGACATGCTGTAGCAAACAACAAGTATATGAAGGGTTACAATCCAGAGTTGGAAAGTAGTTATTTAATGTATTTGGATGCAAATAATCTTTATGGATGGGCTATGTCACAGTCACTTCCAACTGGAGATTTCCGATGGATTCCCTCTGAAGATTTCATCTTAGAAAATTACACAAATGATACTAGAAAAGGTGTTATTTTAGAGGTAGATTTAGAATATCCGGAAGAGCTACACGATTTGCATAATGATTATCCATTAGCACCAGAAAAGATTTTAATCACTGATGATATGTTGTCAAAGTATTGCAAAGATTTAAAAGAGAAAGAAAATATTAGCAGTGGTAGAGTTCACAAGTTGGTTCCTAATCTAAGGAATAAAGAAAAGTATGTATTACATTACAGAAATTTGCAGCTTTATTTATCTCTTGGTATGAAGTTAAAGAAGATTCACAGAGTATTGGAATTTACACAGAAGCCTTGGATGAAAAGATACATTGATTTTAACACTGAAAAGAGAACAATGGCTAAGAATAGTTTTGAGAAAGACTTCTTTAAGCTGATGAATAACTCTGTGTTTGGTAAAACCATGGAAAACATTAGAAAAAGATCTAATATCAAATTAGAAACTGATCCAGATCATTTATTGAACTTGACAAGGCAACCAATGTACGTTTCTAGTAAAATATTTGATGAAAATTTAGTTGGGGTACAAATGAAAAAGGCTAGACTAGTCTTAGATAAACCCTCTTATGTTGGATTCTCTATTCTAGATCTAAGTAAAACATTAATGTATGACTTCCATTACAACTATATCAGAAAAAAATACCCTGATGCAAAGTTACTTTTTACTGATACTGATTCTTTATTTTACCATATAAAAGCAGAAGATCTTTATAGTGATTTATATAAAGATAAGGAAAGGTTTGACAATAGTGATTATCCCAAATCGTCAGAGTTCTTTTTTGCAGAAAATAAAAAAGTAATTGGTAAATTCAAAGATGAAGCAGCTGGTGATCCAATCACTGAATTTGTTGGTCTAAAAAGTAAAATGTATAGTTACAAGACAGAAAACAAGGAAAACAAGACTGCTAAAGGTGTCAAGAAGAATGTCATTAAGAGTGAATTATCTCTCTCTGATTATCGTGATACCTTACAAAAATGTAATACTATGAGGCATAAGATGCGAACTATCCGGTCAGAGTATCATCAGATATCTAGTTACCAAATTAATAAAGTATCATTATCACCTTTTGATGATAAAAGATATATTTTAGATGATGGTATCAGTAGTTACGCATATGGGAATCATAAAATAAATAATAATTTATAGTATATATGCCAATTCCGAATTTTAAAAAATTCTTGACTGAAGACCCACTTCATGATACTGATAGTAGCGATAGTGATTATGATCCTAATTCAGATGAGGAATCGACGAGCAGTGAGGAATCAACGAGCAGTGAGAGTGAAGATTACTCTACTTTAAAGAATAAAGTATATTAATTATTATGATGAACAAAGAGACCATTGGCAATCTACATCGTAAAAAACTTTCAGAAATTGTTATAAAAGAAAAAAAAATACCAGATTTAAAAAAAAAAATTATAAATTTATCCATCAAAAAAGATTATTCTAGAATTGATCAAATTGAACAAATAAGGCTAGAAAATGAAATAAATGATATCAAAAATCTTCGTACTAGTTATTTATTAAAGAATGCTATTTTACTTTTTTTACATACAGAAAATCAAGCAAAAAAATTTGTCCATGGTGTTGATAATTCTTATTATAAAAAGTATAAATATAATATCTTCCCTGATGAACTACAATACAGTGAAAATAATATAAATGAAGATAACTATTGTTATACATGTGAAAAATTTCGAGTATTGAACATCGATGAAGGGATAAGTACTTGTCTAAGTTGTGGAATAAGCATTAATGTCTCAACAAATCCAGAAAAAGCATCCATAAAACCTGCAGAAAATGATTACAAAAGATATAATCATTTTTGTGACTGTTTAGCCAATATCCAAGGCAAAGAAAGTTTTAAAGTCTCAGAAGATGTTATTAATAATATTTTCAAAGAAATCATTCGTGAAAGGATGGAAAATTCTTTGGAAAAGTTAACTGAATCAGATATTAAAAGATATCTTAAAAAACATCGTAAATTAAATTATTATAATCATACCACCCAAATATTGTATAGAATAACAAAAATACCTCCATTACAAATGACTTCTATAATGGAAGAAAAAATGAAAATGAGGTTTTTACAAATTCAGGAGCCATTTGAATTATTTAAAGGTAAAAATAGAAGAAATTTCTTTTCCTATTCATATATCATTTATAAATTTTGTCAAATACTTGGATATAATGAATTTTTACCAAAGCTAAAATTGTATAAAGATCGTTTAAAACTCTATGAACTTGATAAAATTTGGAAAAAAATATGTGAATATCTAGGTGGTGAGAGTGCTGGTTGGAAATTTATCAAATCTTGAAAATCAGCATCGTGAGAACAATCTAAATTTTACTATATCCTACACTATCCTACGCATTTTAGGCATTTTTGTGCGTAAAATAGTATGTCTAATTTTTACGATATCTACGCTACTTACACTACCTACGCATAACTACGCTGTTTTAGTGTATTATATCATATATTTTAGACTCAGATTTTTACACTAACTACGCTGAGATGCGTAAAATTCAGAAATTGCGGTAGCTGCCCCAATTACTACACTACTGACGTTTCGAGCGTTAGCCCAGGAGGGGGTACTTCCGTTAGTTTTGGATAGTGACACGCTATTTAAGGCCCAAACCCGTGACGGGGTTATGTGAATTAAAATAAAATAAAAACAAGACATAATAATAGGTCAAATACTGCATCGTTTAAATTAATGACTTGAAAAAAAATATTAGACTACAGTCATATTTTTGCGAACGCGCACGTAGTCTCGATTACCAGCCGCTGTTCGGAAAAGGAGCCCGCGCTCGTTCCTCCACTAGACACGAGAGAGCCTAACGCGCGCGGTGTTCGGACGGAAGCTCTGGATCATGGAGCGTGTGTCAAAAAAAAACCCTGAGCATGCGAGGATCATGGACCAATGAGACTGTTGCTATGGTAATTTGACGTTAGGTAGCGCTTGAAAGTAAACTGTTTTAAATTACCGTGATCTAGGCACCTTGAGGAGACTGTAAGGTTAAACGTTGGCTACGGTTTCTTGGCGTTTTCTTGTTAATCGAACTGGTTTTCTTTTTCAGTCCTCGTCTTGAAAGTGTTCAGTTTCTACCTGACCAGGATAATCTTTAATCGACAGATGGTCGTCTTGTTAATTAATAGCATTTGCCTACGACTGAGCATTTGCGGTAACTAATACTCAGAGGGTCTCTATTTCTTCCAGTTATTACAAGTCCTTCCATTTTTTTTTTCTCCTTACAAAATTGGTCAAAATGTTTCTGGAAGTTGCACCATAAGAACCATGACAGCACTAAGCCTCAATTAGATGATGGTGGAATACTACGCACCAACAGTGGAACCGGGGTGCATGAAACGTTTGTAAAATATAGTGAACGACGACAACATTTAACATGTTAATAAATTTATTTTTGTTGATATTCACTAGACCTACAAAGTTAAATCTTATAAATAAATACCTAACTTATGTTAATCTTTAATAGATACCGTCTTTTTAAAGTATTCCCTGTATATATTTTTTTTAAATATAACTTATTTACACTTATAATAGATAAAATGTAGTTGACGCGTTAAATTTCTTACAAGTTAATAAATTACACGAACGGTTTGAGTATGCGATAGAGAACGAGATGCTGAGCATGTCATATAATAAATAGCAATGATAAATAATATTCTGTTGGAGAGTAGAGCTTGAAGATTGATAAAAGAATAAGAATACCATTTTACAACCGGAATACGAGAATATGAAATCGTAGAAAAATGAGCATGCACTGGAAGAATACTTCGTTAGCCGATTTCTTTTCAACAGAAGACCACTACAGGGTCTACAATTCAGCCCATTTAACTCGTTAACTGGGCTGAGTTCTGATTGTAAAGGGTTCGAAGCTGTGAAACATAAAGTAGTTAAATATGACTTAAGATCAGGTGTTCTTTCTTTCCCTGCGAAAAGAACTGTTAAGCAAAATATCGTGATTTGTAAGTGGCGAGCAAACCAATTGTCAAATAATTGATCTGCGAGACACTGGCAAATCACGATATTTTACGATAACCGAGTTCCATAATTACTGTTTTACCATTCGATCACCAAGTTTGTTTTCATATTTAAATCACTCTCTGACAGCTCAGGGAAGCGATCTGCCATTTTTCACAAAAAGAGCATGATTTCAATTACGCATGAGCAGAATATTATTTGAAGCAATACATTTAGACGGTACTACGCATGAGAAGACCATTATTCGTAGGCAGTTATTTGCAAGTCACGATGGTGGGCTTTCGGTCAATAAAAAGGAAGAAAAAGGCTTCGAATGATAACAGTTTTTAGTTTGGGCTTTGTGTTATGCGTGAAAAAAGTATATACAGAAAAAGCGTGAGTAGGTAAGTTTATCTTCCTCGCTTCTTTTTCAGTTTTTGAGCGTTCGTCATGTCATGCAAATGGCCTGGTTTCCTATCTCCTCCAGCGCAGGTGTTTCTGTTTGACCACCGCTGACCACTCCTACTGATTGCGTCCGAGATGTCGGTGACCAGCAGTTTCTGTTGATCAGTTTACACAGCACTCCACTTGAACCTGCTCCGCAATCACAAAAAAACCTGGAAATAATTAAACATGACTTTGATCAGACATTTCTGCTATGTACACGAAAGAGAAAAATGTCATTCAAACTGCAACAAACAGTGTCTAATATACAGATTTAGCCAGGCCTAAAAGCAGAGATCCTAATTATAATAAGTTAACCTGGCTTGAGCCTGCGATCCAATCAAAAACCTGTATCTGGGAAGCGGTCAACTTCAAAAAACAGGTGACCTCGATGAACTCTAAACATGAGCCCGTGATATGGTCACATGATACCAGTATAGTTACGTGATCCAGTCAGTCGACAATGGTCAATTGAACATAACATGGATGACCAATATTAAAGATGTACGCTGTAAACCTGCCCCTCCTAATCTCTCAGGGGAAAGCCTTGGGAACTAGGTTGTTGCAGAGTATTTTCACATTGATTTACATGAAGGGGACGCACGGACGGCCGTAGGTGCGTACGGACGATCACGTGACAACCAAAATTTTTTAGCTCGATGAGTTACAAATTTTCTAAGCAATGGGGCTCCGCTCACGCGCCTTGGGCGCGGAGGAGCTCCGCTATAAAGGCGTACCACTGATTTTGTCACAGGTCCTGTGGAATTGGATACCCGCAAAGTCCTGGATACAAATCCATCAGTTTGCTGAAAGACAATCTCGTTCCCAGAGCCCACGTGCCTTTTGGTCAGCACCAACACACGGAGCTCTGGAATAATCAATTTCCAGAGACCAAGATTTTAGGACTTCCGGTTTCACGGCGCATGCGTGGCTTGGTTTACATGGAGTCTAGAGATAAAATCGAAGTGGATATGTTCCACAAAGGCATTCAATACGCACTGGAAAAACTAGGAAAGTCGAAATTTGGCTTTGAAAGAACAGCAGTATCAAATTTTAAAAGCAAAAGACACGAGGGCTCTGGGAACGAGCTTGTTGATTATTCCAGACCTCCGTGTCTTGGTGCTGACCAAAAGGCACGTGGGCTCTGGGAACGAGATTGGCTGAAAGACCCTGACGTTTTCGTTATTGGCCCACGCACGTCATAAGCGCCCCATATTTAAGTCATCCGTCCAATTCCAACTGACTTCATGACACAGTCGAAAACAACATACAGGTATGTCTTCCATAAAATAAAGCATGTGTACACTTAGTATCAAGGATAAGAGTTTGACGCAAAGTGGCATCTGAGTGAACAGCGTCCAAACTATGAAGGTCATCTTTAATTTTAAAATATCTCTTGATCTTGTCCAATCTAAACCATCCCTGTTCTTTCTGGTTTATTACTATCTTTTTTCATATAAGTGAATATATAAAAGACCATATATTTGAACTACGGGGAAAGGTGTGAAGACATGATGATCATAAACAGTTGTGAAATTAAACCCTGAAAAAAAAAATCATGCCTGAACGGGATTCGAACCTACGACCTCTGTGATACCGGTGCAGTGCTCTACCAACTGAGCTATCAAGACAGCTGGGGAGACCAGCTGTGTACATAACTGCAATGATCGATCATGTCTTCATATCTATTTTCATGTTGTCACGTTACCTGTCACGCCTGACAAACTTCACTTCGTGTCCTTCGTGACAACCTCTCACACAACTCACACAGATGGCGTAACCTTCCGACGTACCGCATGTGGTGCACCTGTGTATGCAGAGAGAAAAGGTCGCGAAACTGACTTGAAAAAGTGTCATATATTAAAAACCTTGACACAACCGCGGCATAAATAGCGTACTTTTCTAATAACCACATCAATACACAGCCGAGCAAACAGAAAGGTTGAATGACTTATCGACTAATTAAGGACAGACAGACAGACTCATTGACAGACAGACAGACTGACTCACAAACTGACTGACTGACGGACCGATCGACCGACACAAATCTATAGTACACGTACCCTTCGGTAGAATAAAGGAACATGCAGGTTACGCACCTGTAGAAATCATGCATGGGATAACATGTGTTACCAGACACCTGGAACAGACAGCGGGAAGACTCGATTGCTTTCTCCACTTCACGTCTGTTTCCGTGCACTTTGTTATCTGACCGAGAACAGAGACATGATATATTAATTTGAAAAAACAACAATGGCGAACTGAACGGGTAGAGAAGGTTTGTCAATGTCACTTACTGCTAAGTTGAGGTTCAACGCCCGTAGCCAGACAAATGCCGTCAAACCGGTTATTGAAGACTTCGTTTTCTTCCAAAACGCCGCCTAAACAAAAGACGTTGCAGTAGAAACAATCTTAAATATCGCCTCGTGAACTAACATAGCTCTAAAAAATCGTTGGATAAAACTTAATTTTCGTTTGTTCCAGTAGAAGAAGAGAAGCCCTTCAAAGTCTGGTTGTGTGATAGAGTCAGATTATCTGGGAAATGGGCTAATGCGATATAAATGAAATTAGTAAAGGAGGAGTGGCTCACCAGCACTGTTTGTTATCTCTATTCCCGCGGCACCCCCATCGAATATGCGATTGCTTTTTAGCACTGGAAAACTGGCTGTGCTTATAAGCACGCCTGGTAATGAAAAAAGAGAAAGAAAGTTAGTAAGCGCTATTTCTGACGGAGCAAGGTTTTCAAAGGAAGAATCTCTCGGTGATGAGGGCATGTAAATTAACATGACTTGTCTCAGCATCCGAGCCTAGCTTAGAGCCTATTCCTGCCTATTCCTGCATGTCCCATGGCTGGGACATGCAGGAATTACTTACGCCTGTTACAAACTACAAGAACAAATCAACAAAACAGTAGCATTTATTACACGATGGATAGATGTTTACCTGTCAAGGAATTTCGAAAAATGTCGTTGTCCTCCAGAACACCTAGGAAAATATAAAGTGAGAAGGTTACAATGTATGCACTGAGAGACATTAGAGTTCCTGCAAGTAAAATGATCAACTGCCAATGCGGGTGTATACGTACCCAACACACAGCAATCCTATACTGAAAAAGTCCTTTCGAACTAATTTCTCACACGTTCTGGTATGCGTTTTTCTAGTACCCACCCTTTCCGTAGTTGAACACGCACACTCCGCCTTCTCGCCCGTCGTGAATTTTGTTTCTCCGGAGGACTGGGTTACTCTCGGTCTTGATCCAGACCCCTGCCATCGCGTTGTCGAAAATCTCGTTTTCTTCTAACAGACCAAGACCTACGTAAGAAAATAAACACACGCGGCTTAGGGGCATAGAACTTTATAGATTTGAAATACCAGTTGTTTTGAGCAACAAGAGGAAATAAAAGAAAAGTACTCAACAAAGTCGACGAACGAATAAAACAAAGTGAAGGGATAACAATCAAATTACCTCCATTGTAGACCAAAACGCCGCCATTTTGCCCTCCCCAGATTTTGTTTCTCCTGATGCACGGATTACTTCCTGATCTACAACAAACGCCGACATAAAATTGTGTAATAATCAACTGACGTTCCTCCTCCAAACGCTTATCATAAAATCAAGCAAGCAGGCTGTGAGAATAACACAACTGATCACCAAGGGATTTGTTGACAGATTAGTTTGTATTGTAGACTGCTAGCAGTCCCTTTCCAGATAGTCGCGAGAGCGTGCGAAACGAGAGCGCACAGCGCGGCGAGACTGGAGCGAGGAGAAAAACACGAGAAGACGCTCCCTCCGCTCGTTCGCTCCAGTTTTCCGCTTTCGCTCGGCTATTTCGCGCGCCTTCGCGACTATCTTGAAAGGGACTGCTAGCAGTCTATTTGTATTGATACCTTTTGGTGTAACTGACTGATTTGCATCCTAACCTTATTTGTATCCCAGAGTATTTGTGATTGAAGATTTCGTTTTCCTCGAGGTTTCCACAGCCACCATCGTAGAAGTAGACACCAACCTGATTTAGATAGAAAACAGAACACTTGAAATCACAAGTTCTCAAAGTGTTTCAAATTCGTTGAGACTCGAAAGGGGGAAATAAAACCACCGAGGATAAGAGATCGCGGGCTATCCACCAGCTTTGTTCAGTGAATTTTTCCATCCATTCACGCCCCTTGACTTCTACAGTCCCTGAAATTCTATTCAGCAGAACTTTCCAATTTACTGAAAACTTTCGAAATGGAAATAGCGTGGACGATTCGTCGGTAATTTTTTCATGATTTCAGGTCAATTTGCTAAAAAGCAATTTTTCAGGTTGGTATCAAAATATTTTGCAAGAAACACTGACCACCCAACTTAAGCTAAATTGGTTTGCTAAGTAATATATGAAACACTCAAGA
>OZ026607.1:10021131-10103631 GCA_964020085.1 Micromussa lordhowensis
TATGAGAATGCTTTGAAAAGTGCTTTTAGTGCTACGAATAGAAAATAATTTATGTTTGCATTGCGTTTTTTGATGTTTCTGCGTTCCTGAAGGCTGTTTAGAGCCATTTCAGAGGTTTGCTTCCCCTAAAGAGAAACCAGGTGGTTTTTCTTTAGGGGAAGCAAACCGCCAGAAAGTAAAACTTGGCTCTAAACAGCCTATAGGAACTCAGAAACTTTAATAAAACGCAATGCAAACATAAGGTAAGCCACTTTTATTAAATTATTTTGTATTCGTAGCACTTAGAGCAATTTTTGAAGCATTCTCACACATTGTCTTATAAACGGCTAAAATTGTAAAGTAATCGGCAACAGCATTATGTCACATATTAATCATATTCAACGTCTGGGCCGCCTGTGCTTATACGTTATTTAAAAAAGACCATTATCGCAAAAATAAAAGCACACACTCTGGACAGGTACCTCATTGTAATTTCTACCTTGTTACAGTGCTAGAACTTCTGCTGGCCCCGGTTGTTCTAAAGCTGGATAGTGCTGTCCACCAGACAAATCACTATCCAGCGGATAAGTGTTAACAAAACAAACCACGCTATCCACTGGATAGTGATTTATCCGGTGGATAGCGTTATCCACCTGGTGAACAACCCGGGCCTGGTGTAACAGTTTACAATTTATTAAGTTCCAATTCCCAAATCGCCACATTTGAGGGATGTGCCAAGGTACCAGCCACCCCCCCTGAAAGATCCTGTACCCCACTGAAGATTTTGTTGGAATTGCCATTGAGAAAAAGTAAGTTATTGACACTAGTTTAGGTTTTCTAAAAATGCTGTGAGTGTCTAAATCCATGGTATTTGTATGTGATGGGGACCGAGATAAGCCAGTAAATGTTTACCTGTCGTAATCCACACACCAGCCAGTGTGTTGTTGTTAATTTCGTTGTCCTCTATGAGCCCCATGCCCTCCTCGTGCTGACGAAAAGAACAACGACAAACACAAATATGAGTCATACATGTATTAAATAATCGCAAGTGATTAAACACACTGATTGGCTGAAAATTGTGCTTAAAAAAACAAAAAACAGTTATGTTACAACAATGCAGTAATCATTTAGAAAAAAAAACTAGTTACTTCTTATCCAACCAACAAAATGTAGGTACACCAATGACTTGGAATAGCCATTCCTAGATCGCTGTTTTGCACGTCAGTCAAGTTAAAAAAAGAAGTCAAACTAGTCTAGGGAACATGCAATTCATCGTTACCACGTATATTCCACCATGAAGTCCGCTATGTATTCTGTTGCATCGAACAATAGGATTACTTTTTGTCCTGATCTGAATTCCAGCAAGTGCATTGTCTAAAATAAAAAAATGAAATATAGAACTGTACACACATTTCACCTGAAAATCAATTTCAGTATCTGCTATTTACGCTGTAGATAGATAGATAGATAGAAACTTTATTTACGTGTCTGGAGGAAGCTAGCCGAGGGACAGGCCCTCTACTAATAGGGGACACCTAAAATGCTAAAATTATAATACTATAATACTCAATGTTATAATGCTAAAACTAGATACAAAAATGCTAAAATTTTTCCAATGAAAAAATCAACTGTCACACAGAGGACATCTTTTGCATCAATCGTCAATAAGAGATGTTAGATCCTTGTTACGCATTCGGTTTCTAAACTCACTTAATGATTTTAATGAAAAGTACATCCACACCAAGATTGTGAATTTCAAGTGATTCTTACCCAAAGCAAACAGATGAATAGAATAAACCTAGTCATACTTACCGTGAATGTTATTCCCTTCAATCAATCCTTTTCCCTCGCCAAATACGTAAACTCCTACAACGAAAATCAACATAATGGTAACAATGGATAACTGAACATTGCATGAAAATGATGGACCTATTATTAAAATAAAGTTTCTGTCTTGATGAAATAGGGTTTAGCCAATCTCCCCACGTGGCCTGTGGCTCGACTATACAATGGTTACTAAGCAAATCACCAGTATAGAAAGTATCCTTACCTCCTTGTTGTCCGTCGTATATCTCATTGTTTCTAAATGCAAGCAAAACTCATGGTGAAAACTTGACAGAAATGCTCAAACAGTACTGAAAATAGCCTTACAGTCGACACAAAGAACCCACACACAACTGACTTCTGAAACTGTCACAAAAGTCGGACTGGATCAACTCGGATCGCTGATTTGAATAAGAATAGCACCTATTGTTGTATGCCTCATTCTTGAAAAGGTGCTATTCTGATTCAAATTAGCAATCCAAGTTGATCCGGTTCGACTTTTGTAAATGCCTAAAATAAAACTGTGCATTTTGCACCAGACATTAGAAAGCTCTGTTGTGTAAATCTTTGTAATTCGCCATACCAAAACCCTGCAACGCTCTTAGATCTTGTAGCGACAAAATGACACCTACATGTACCACCAACATAAATTTCAGGGTATGGTATACTTGATGACGTTCCCTGCAACTCGTTAATATTTCAGCAAAATTGCGAGGCAAGTCAGCAGGAACATCTTCAAGTGAACCATTCTCTTTATTACATAACGTACAACAAGAACTTGTTTATTTTCTCACTTTATGGTAGGATTGCTCTGTGATGTTATCCAAACACCAGCATATGTATTGGAGTAAATCTGATTTTCTAGGAATTCACCTCTCGCCTGTGAAATACATGTAAAGTAAACCAATGCTGAGTTGCTGACCATTGCTTTTTTTAAGTGGCAAGACATCAGTTGGACATTGCAAAAAGGGTAACTATGCACTTACATCATCATGGCAATAAATGCCGCCTGTCATACCATGGTGTACCTTGCAGCCCACCACTGTTGGATTGGCATGAGAACGAATCTCAAAACCAGCAATGCGATTATTGTACACGTCATTCCCCTCATAATAACCCTGAAAGAATACAAAACAAACAATTAATACTTACATGCAATACCTGTTCACAGCATAGAAAATGCAGTCAATCAAAATACAGTAAAGCCGTTGTATACCATGCACTCACTGGCATTACACCCAGCCTTCCTATCGTGAATTGCGAATTTGTTGCATAGATTGTGTTGCCCACTGTATTTTCTATGGCGTGGTATAAAATGGTTATGCAATGCCTTCTCGTGCTATACCATGGAATATCCCAAAAGTCACTTGTATTTTCTTGGTATACTCATTTGTCTCAAGCCCTTGTACATGTATTTCAACCAAGAAACTATAAGTGACTCGTCTAAATTGGGTGCTAAGTTTGTAAAGCAATGGGTAAAATCTACAGCAGCTATTTTTCCCTATGGTGGATTGTCATGTTCTTTTAGTTAAGACATATTCACTCACCAGTCCATAATCAAAGATAAAGAAGCCAACATCTCTACCATGATGCACTTTATTTCTCCTCATGATAGGACTGGCATGATTCCGCACCCAGACACCCGCTAACTTGATGTTTGTTATCTCGCAGTCTTCATATGTTCCCTAGGAAAATTCCCACATAGCAATAGTTTACATGCGTTCCTCAAAAGGGCCTAATTTTTTTCTATAATAATGAAATAATGTATTCTAAAGACTTTGAGCCTTGGTCGTGTTCACAGAAAACAAACTAGGTGAAGTAAATGTACTCTGCCTATTTTTTAAAGTTGCCTGGCTAATTAATATTAAGGAGCATTCTGTTCTACATGTAAGTTATATATTTCTTACCTGAGATCCATCTGTAATAAAAACACCAACATTTTCTGAGTCAGAAATAAGACAGTTGGACAGAATAGGTCTTGCTCCCCTGCCATGTACATAGACTGTTGCACCAGCTACAGGAAAAAACGTTTTCCAATCCAATTCAGTTTAATTCTCCTTGCTGATTTTCATACACATAATTGTAATAATTATGATAGTTAAGACACTTTGGTGGTACATCAAGATACATTACATTATTAGTAATTACATCGCTAAGTCCTTGTGCGGAGGTGCAATGGCCTCGTGGTTAGTGTGCTCAACTCTGCATTGACTAGTCCATGCCCTGGCCAGGGAAAATGTGCTGTGTTCTTGAGCAAGATACTTTACTCTCACAGTGCCTCTCTCCACCCAGGTGTATAAATGGGTACCAGCCAATTTAATGCTAGGGGTAACCCAGCGATGGACTAACATCCCATCCAGGGAGGAGTAGAGTTAGTTAGTTACTTAATGCTACAGAAACCGGGATAAGCTCTGGCCTAATGGGCCACTTGGCCCATATGCAGACTTTACCTAACTTTATGGCTACTCCTACATGTACATGTATACAGTATATGTGGTCAAGATAAACTGTGCATTTTGAGGGAAATTACCACTTGTGAAGTGGAGTGGATGCTGAACCATGTATACTTGCTTCAAGTTCTGTAGCTACATGCAGTGCACCTTCAAAATAAACCCTAATCGAAAAATCTTACCATTAGCTAGGCTGGTGAGCTTGCAGTTATAGATTGTAGGAGAGCAGTCATCCACAACTTCTATACAGCCTGATCGAACCACCTGAGACTCACTGCCAGGACAGTTCTACAAACAAGACAAAATGTACATCAGTAGGAAGCAAAAACGACAATAATGCAGACAACTGCAAACATGGATCCCTCCTGGAATTAATCTACCAATTAAGCTACATGTACAGGGTCGTGATACTAACATACATGTAATACATTATGTAGTAAAATCACAGTTAGTACAATCCCGACAAACTCTGATGTTGGTGTCCTCACTTTTATACTGTGTATGATTTAATTTTTTTTAAAACAAACAATGTACATGTAACAGTGCAGTACCTACCTTTAAAGTCAGATGTCCCAAGAAGGAGCCCACTGAGCCAGGATTGAAAGTAACAACTGTTGAAGAGTCATACTGAATGACAACTGCATCAGTTTCATTCTTAGCTGTCAATCAAAGCAAGACTTGTAAACAAGTTATTTCTTTATAACAAAAAATCAGTATTACATAAAAGCAAAGTTAACATAGAGAAATGGTTATGAAGCCCAGCGAACATCAAAGAAGAAAACAAAGATGCCAAGATTTATGTTGGAAGGTCGACGACCATGCACAATCTTTTGTCTTCCGTTCACACATTCATGCATGAATTACGTAACCAAACTGATCCTATTGGTAAGTTCCTCAGTACAGAGTAAACAACTATAATTTGTGTTTTGTGCACGGTCAAAGCCAAATTTGAAGTGAACAAAAACCTACAACAAATGAGTTTGTCAGTTTTCAAAAACCATTCCCCTCTATTGACTATGATAAATGGTTACCATACAATTAGTTTTCTCAAAATATACCTGCTCCAATAATTGCAACAGGTTTGCTGATTGACAGCTGCTCGTTATACACACCAGTGTGTACTACAATAACACCATCATCTTGTACAGCATCCAGAGCCTTGTTAATTGTCTCATGATACTATTCATAGAGAGAGTATAAACACAGAATGTGATAATGATACAGAAAACGTGACAGTGGTGGTGTAAACAGTGAGTAGCTACATGTAAAATTTGCTCCCATATCATGAAAAGTCATCCTCAATAAACAAAGATAACTTAACCAAATGGGGACCCTTCCCACCTTAATTTGATTTCTCCCAAAGAAAAAAGGAGACCTGATGGACCAAGCAGATGTTAATATTTATTATGTTTCATTCAGGTTTTTAAATTTGAATGTTTTTAAAGTCACATCTTCCTATTCTAGATCTGCAATATAAGGTCAGTGGCAGATCCATAGGGAGAGAGTGGCCACTGATCATAATCTGGATCCACCAATGAAAGTGGCTACTCTCCCTTAATTGACGATTACGTAATTTATATACAGTACACTGGATGAGATTGAGCATCACTAAAAGAATTATCGTTAGGTCAAGGTTTTTATAGTCTCCTGATATGCAATATATAACGAATTAAGATCTGCATGCAAAATAAAATAATAAATATAATAATAATTATTCTTAGATTCAACTTCTGTGATAAAGAATAACATCAAAGTTCTTGTTTGTCTTTTCCCAATCTTTTCACTAATTTTGATACATACACCCAGGTGTATAAATGGTTCCGGCAAACTTAATGCTGGGGTAACCCTGCAATGGACTAGCATCTCATTCCGGGGGAGTAGAAATATTCTTAGTCACTTTATGCTACAGAAACAGGGGTAAGCTCTGGCCCAATGGGCTACTTGGTTCCTATGCAGACTTTACCTACAGGGGATATATGCATGCACAGTGTATAACGTTAATGAGTAAAGGGAGTTCTAAATAATGTATAAGGTATTGATCTCAACTTACATTTATTTTTCTCCCTGTACTCTGGCCAGAATTTAACTTGTTCTGTTTTGCTATAGCAGGATGAACATGATGTGCATTATACAGTGTACTGAGACATTTCTTCCAGCACAGGTCATTCTCTGGTTCTTGTTCAATGTAAACTCCTTCACATGTCTTTATTAAGGGCTTCTTCAAGTCAAATACTTGACTATAAAGTGATCGCCTGTATATGTAATAGAACAAAGAATGCAAGCATTGACACCTTGAGAGAATACAGGCCACAGCCAATTGCAGCAGCAATAGCTCAATGTAAAATTATTTACACGTTATTTAAGCATGGTACGCTCATCTGAGTAAACTTTTACACACATTTTGATTACATGTGAATTGCGTGTATTCTGTCTGATGAAGGACATGATAAAACCTTATCTATCATTCATACACACAAAGTGCATGCAGAACAGTTCAGTTCTATAATAATTGCTTTAAAAAATTTGGTTAGAATGATGATATAAGCCAGGGATTTACTAGTGGTTCTTACATGATGTTGTTAGCATTCACAGCATGCACATGGTAATCTTATAACAGCCCTGAGGAGTTTGGGACCCAGGGAAGGATCACTACATGTATCATATGCATTCTGGTAGTTGACACAATCTAATGCTTTCCAGACAGCTGACTTGTATTTTAAAAGAACTTTTTGTGGAACTCACCTATGTTTCAAGATTTTGAATAATTTTTGTTTTTTGGAAAATGCAGATAAAATAGTAATCAGGGATTTGGACTTTTTTTTTAGAAAAACTGTCCCTGGAAAGTCTATTGTACCCTTAACACCACACAGGTTTTACTTCCCCCTTCTGAAGCCATATCTCTTGGAATAGCATGGCAGAGGGCAAACCATCCCCTTTGTTTCTTTGTGCATTGCACGCAACCAACCATATTTATCTATGACCATGAAATTATATGAGATGAAAATTAATCCATTCACTACAAACCATAAGCATCCATCCTGACAAATTGAGTTGAGTCTAGCACATGTCTGTGACATTCTACAAAGATCTTTTTCTTGAAGGTAAGAACATATAAGAAGCAAAACTTCATCTGGGACAGCTTTGATGTAACAGTTGAAATTGCCTGTGAATTGAAATTGATATAGTATGAGGATCAGAGAAAAATATAGATACGTAGCTACAGTCTGTAGCATGTATTAATGATAATTAGTATATACCACACAAGTGAATAGTACTTTTCGCGCACGCTGATTGGCTAGCTCGGAGGTGATTAGCCAAGTACTATTCACCTCCAAGCAGCCGAAGAAAAACAAAGTGGCTTTTGTCGCTATATTTTAACTAATGAAGTTACTCTTTGGGCTGCTAGTTATTCAGCTTGTGTGGTATATACTAAAACAATTATTCATTTTTATTTGTCGGTGAAAGTGGTGGATATTTACCTCCACTTCGGTGAATAATTGTTAATTACAAATTAAAACCCCACTGTAAAGATTTATTTAGAAATGTTCTTTTATACTGTAAGTTTCAAAAAGGAACAACTATTTTTATGCTTGTTCTGTCCATGTCAAGACATTATTATTTTACAGTTTAACAGTAGCACAATCCTCTAAATTACATGCAAGTCCAGTCCAGCAAAACTATTTGTAAAAATTATTCTTTTTTGGTACTGCATAAATTAACTCCTAGCATACCAAAAAACCCGCCAGTTGATCTACTGCTGAAAATGCAAAACTTTGACCCAATACTATAAATAAATGATTCTAATTCTAGAAAGGATAGAATATGAAGGAATGGTAGCCACGTTAATAATTCCAACCGTTTAATATTAGAGCCTTCCACCGCAGAAGTTTGAATACAATTCTTTCGAGACAATAATTATTGAATCAAGAGGCACGTGGAGACAGGCTCAACAAAAAGACTCTTAACAAAGACATCGCTAACAAAAAGAAACGGCTTATTTCAGAAACTCATCGATACAATTTTTTTCACACTTAGCAATACGATACGTACCTCCTTGACTGTACGAGTTTGTAAGGTTGCAAGATCGTTTACGACTAAGGCTTCTAGTTGTAGTGGCTTTCTTGTCTTGTTTTCTTGTCAAGCGCGACAGTGCGGACTGTAATAGATCGAACGAAGAGTGCATTTTTAAAAATATTCTTCATTTTGTCAGCTTTAATTCCATGATGTGAAATAAAAGAGAATCTGGAATACTCTGACGCCATCCGGTCCTTCAACTAGACAAAGGTGTAAAAGATGCTAAACCAAATGAAAACAAGAAAAAAATATTGAAATCGATCGACTCACGTCTAAACACATGTCAAATTTTCTCTCCATGTCCTTGATTTCTAATCCACAATCTTTTTCCTTCATCGATGAGTCTCCAGTGTTGCATTTTCTCCACGGCTTGTCTCTCTCTGCAAAACAAAACAAAAGAACAGGGGTTGAAGCTTAGTTAAAATCTGCCGTTACAAACGCTTGCTTGAAAGCAAACATTGCCGTTGCTGAATGCCGGCCGATCTCGCGGTAGAAGTTCGCTCTTACTCAAGTTGCATCTTCGTGTATTTGAGGAACTCGTTTTAGCTTTTCGGTAATATTCTGTGCAAAGCTTTGAACTTCTCGAGGAAGACATCACTTGAGGTTTTTCGTAAAGACACCCGAACACAGCTGTTTGCTTTGTCTTGAAAAACGGGATTGTTTTCATGTGGAGGAAATGACGAACCTTCTCTCTCATCTTCCTCAACCAATCATATCTCTGGAAAGACAAAGCCACGAATTTTGTCCAATCAGCTTGTGTTTTCTAGAGTCAATGGAACGAAATTCAAATGCACAGACAGCCTGACTGATAAGACGAAGCGGTGAAAAATACCAAATTTGAGTATTCTCGATTGTTAATTTTGTTCTTAAAATTACTTTTTTTACACCACCTCGATGATAGTCATACAGTCAAAATATAACCAAGCCAGCCGTTTCTTTGCTTTTAATTACTAGGGCCGTCGATAAAACCAGGAGCATGGAACACTCTGGAAACGTCCCTGAACATAAAAAAATTAATAATTATAAGAAAAATATGTAAAATTAAATGAATAAATAGACAAGAGAAGGAAAAAGAAACAAAAAAAGTAAACAAATGAAAAAATTGATATCGGCTCCGAATAAGCAAAGAAAAAAGAAAAAAAAAATGACTGCAATGAGAGAAGGCTCACATGTAATTAAAACAAGAAATTAGAAACTTATGCATTCTCGTCCCCAGAGTCTACGATCCTTCTGGCCTGTGGTTGGGATCGAGAGCTCTGGCCCAATCTCGTTCCCAGAGCCCACGTGCCTTTTGGTCAGCACCAAGACACGGAGCTCTGGAATAATCAATTTCCAGAGACCAAGATTTTAGGACTTCCGGTTTCACAGCGCATGCGTGGCTTGGTTTATTTCGAGTCCAGAGGTGAAGTCGATGTGAATGCGTTCCACAAAGGCATTCAATACGCACTGGAAAAACTAGGAAAGTCGAAATTTGGCTTTGAAAGAACGGCAGTTATCAAATTTTAAAAGCAAAAGACACGAGGGCTCTGGGAACGAGCTTGTTGATTATTCCAGAGCTCCGTGTCTTGGTGCTGACCAAAAGGCACGTGGGCTCTGGGAACGAGATTGGCTCTGGCCGGACCCGATTTTCTGAGCATGCGCAGAGTATTCGTTTCGCATTGTCAACCAATCAGATTTGCTGGATTTGACGGGAAGTCCGTGATTCACGGACTTCCGGTGTTGGACCAAACCAGAGCTCTCGATCCCAACCACAGGCCAGAAGGTTCGTAGGCTCTGGGGACGAGAATGAAACTTATGTAGATTGTTTACAGTCCCATATTTTTCGGTCTGATTGAAGAGTTCGAACTCCGCCTTCTTGGTGTTCTAACGAAAACCTGGGAAGAGTACAGCAGGCCCATACCCAAAGGACAGACACTCTCCCCAGATTTTCCTCGCCATGAACAAAACAGCAACAACAACAATCCACCGTAGGAAAAAAGATGGCGGCTGTACATTTTACCACAATACCTTGCGAACCTAACAAAAGCCAAATTTTTACAATATTTGTCTCTGTACTCCTCTGTACTAAGTACATTGTGTATCGTAGGTCTGAAGATTTTATAACTTTTCTGTACCTTTTTATGAACGTTGTTAAAGTTTTCGTGCGCTAAGAACTGTGGGTAAATGTACCAGTCGCCATCTTTTTTCCTACGGAGGATCGATGGATACTCCACAAATGATTTGAATATATAAAGTAATAACCGATCTGATTATACCTGTTTATGTGTCACGAAGTGTCTCACCATACTGAGTATCCATTCTACTAGCCTGCGAACTTCGCTCTCGGCCCGAGTGGCGTTTCGCGAGAAGGACCTTCTTGCGAAACGCCACTCGGGCCGGGAGCGAAGAAGGACGGCTGTTTTCGCAGGCTATATCCATTCTAGCAATAACCAAAACAATATGGTGGTAATCGACGTCTTCAGCCACGCGGAAAAATAAGGGACCGTCACCTGATTAAATGGGCTCGTGATGCTTGGGAATAGCTATTTAACAATTATTCCATGAGCGCGCGTTGGATATGGGATGATAGATAGCCAACGAGGTGCGTAGCGCCGAGTTGGCTATGATCATCTCATATCCAACAAGCGCGAGTGGAATAATTGTTTTATTAAAAACGCCCCCAAAATATAGAAAACTAGACTACAGTAAAAACAAAAAGGCCCAAAAAATCACGCATACGCTCCCCATTTTTGTAGATCATGGTATAATGGCTCATATACCATGATGGCTAAGCCAATGAAAACTCTCGAATTGCATTATCCAATGATCCAGTTTTTAATAATAGGCATTACCCTCCCCCCACACACCCGTACATAACATAACATAACATAACTTTATTATTTATATAGCCCAAAATACATTGGTATATGATCTAATGCGCTTTACATTAAGATAATTATAATACTACAGTGAAATGGATAAAAATACTATAACTTTTCTAAATAGTTAATAAGTGGATACTAGGTGAAAATATTATATCAATGCTAAAATATTATAGGTTATAAGCTAAAGGCTAATTTAAAACAATGAGTTTTTAACCGTGCCATAAAAGTTTTGAGACTACCCAAAGCTCTCAACTCGTCTGGAAGGGCGTTCCACAGGGTCGGCGCGGCTGCAAAGAGCGTCCTGTCTCCTGTTGTCTTCTTGGTCTTGTTGGGTTGATCGAGCAGTAAGTGTTTTGTATTTGATCGCAGGTTATAATTCGACTGTGTCTTAAGTCTAATTAATTTAATTGATGTATATATATGGGAGCACTACCATGTAGAGCTTTGAATGTGTATACAACCAATTTAAACATTATACGTTATTTAACTGGTAGCCAATGCAAGTCTTTCATAACACTGTCAAAGTAGTCTGCGGATCCACAGCTACTTTGACAATGTGATGACGAAATTTATGATCAATAACAGTACAGACGCATGAAAAACTAAATATTGTTTTTTTGCGCTGAAATACGTAAAAATCGTAAAAAAAACATACGTTTCGAGGCTGCTGCCTCTTCATCAGTGGTTATATGCAACTGTAAAGTGTGCGCGTGACATAACGATAAAAATAACGATAAAAATTTGAATTTGAAGTTATTTGTGCGCGCAGATGAAATGAGCGCGCGTGTAAACATTCCGAATCAAATACAATTTCGATGTTACTAGCGCGCCTCGATTTGGGGTGTTCATAAGAAAACAAAGTCAGTATTGAGTCCTCCTGGATGCAACGTTTTGTGCTTGAAAACCAACTTGGCTTCGAAGCGGCGTCTATCTTGGGTATCCCGGAAGCCAGAGCGGATTACGGACACCAGCATATCGGTACAGGCATGGCTTGGTGATGCAAAGTGTCGACCAACGGGAAGATCGGTGTTGGATTGTCGTGTGGAACGCAGGTGTTCTCTAAAGCGATCTCCTAGGCGTCTCCCTGTCTCTTGTTGCAGGAACGACATTTGATAACGTATACCACGTTCTGGCTTATACAAGTGTACTTTGAATTGATGTTGATGCATCCCCCAAGCGTGTTGATCGTAGGTGAAGCGTTGGTGTGGGCGCAAGTATTGCATCGCGACCGACCACATGGAAACGTACCACGATCTTCGTCAGAAGCAGTTGTGGCGTTCAAATGGCTTCTCACCAGGGAGTCACGCAGGTTGGTATCACGACGATACGCGCACAAAACTCGTAGTGGTTGGTAAATGTCTCTAGTGTCTGGGTCATCTTGAAGCAAATGAAAGTTTCTGGTCATGATGTTTTTGATCAATGCGTTTGTGGGATGGTACGTCAACACCAATGGGATGGTAGGTTGAGCATCTGGAACATCTGAACGCTCTGAAATAAGGGTGTCACGAGGGATTGCCGATACTCGTTCTTGCGTTCGCTGAATAACATTTGATGGATAGTCGCGGTTTCGGAAAAAACTCGCCATTTCTTTGCTCTTGTTTTCAAAGGCATTCTCCTCACTGCAGATGCGCCGTAGACGGAGAAACTGACTGTAAGGGATGGAATTCTTACAACGGGAGGGGTGAGAAGATGTGTAATTCAGGTAAGAATGAGTGTCAGTTTCCTTAGAAAACAAAAGCCTAAACATGGCGACTCAAATTTCCCGCGAAATTTCTGACGTCATGTGAAAACCCTTTTCAAATATATTGCGGGCTCTTCTTTAGACGATGACGTCACCAAGATGGAGGGATGTCCGCGATCTTTGATGCTAAATGTGGACTTAAAAGAAACTTTTCCTACAGAGTTTACCTCTTCACTAAAAACGGTAAAGAAAGATAAACGTATTGACTTTATTTATAGTCAAATTCTTTAATCTGAATCCTCTAAATTTGAATTTATTTTCAGTATATCCGAGAGCACTACAACGAGGATGCCGACTCTTATAAGAACGAATGCTCTCAGTTGGAACAACTTCGAACGGTAAGTATATTTAAATCATCTAGTTTTCACATCCTTCGATACATCAATGAATGGCTGGTTTTTCTCTCCACATGTGATCTTTGTAAAGTAGATATAAGTGAGACAAAGCTGTGTGTTTTTGTACTCAGTATAGAATTCGATGTCAAACCGTATATGCGTATCAACGGTAATTCGTATCAACAGAGCTTCGTCCGTGTTGGCTTATCTGTCATTCCAATGAGTTGTTTTAAACGCTCCAGAAGTTTTCTTCATTATTCTCTGATATCTGATATCTGATTAAATTCAATAAGCTGAGAATCTTACAATGCAAAGAGAACGATGTAACATATATTTGTGTGTAAAGTGTAAGTACACTTATTTCTACAATCTAATTAGCTTATAAAGAAAATGTTGAAGTTTCAGATGAAGTAAGCTTAAATTAAATGTCCCTGGTAACAAAACTTCATTACGCATCATCAGCTAAATTTGGTTACATGTGTGTCTAATTTCCCATGAATTATTTGATCGAAATATTATTGATATCACCTCAAGGAAATGCTTTTCAAACAAATAAAATGCATGTGATCTAGAAGCATACTACTTCTGCCTGATGGTTTCTTCCCTGCTCTAAGTGGAAAGTTATTTTTAGCTCATTCATGTCGCTCATGCGCAATGAATGAGGTATTGTAATGGTGCAGATGTGGATGGAAGTTTGTGTAGATGGAAGTTATGTGTGGATGGAAGTGTCAGACCAAGAACGGAAGTAATCTTACATGCTACCCCTCACCGCTTAGTAAATGTTAGAATCAAGGCAATGAAGCTAAGATACACATGTGTAAAGAAAGCAATTAACCCATGGACTCCTGCATAAAATTGCCTGCGACCCACCCCTAATTTCCTGGCGCTTTTTTGAAATATTTCAGAGTGAGCGAAAGCACAAAAATAAACCATATGCACAGTAACCACAGACACAAGATCAGATTTATGACATTGTTTATTTAAAGTTGAGTAAGTGAAGGGTCAAAATATTAAAAAATATTAACAAAACAAACTTAACTTGATGATTTCTTAAGATAACCGAAAATTCTGAAGACTTTCGAGGAAGATCTGAGGAAGATGTTTGATCATACACCAACAAATTTAAGTACAGTTTAAGGGTCAAACATATCAGTGAAGTCATCAATATTTTTACTAGTGAGGAATTACACCAACCAAGTCCTGGATGTGGTTTTGTATGAATTTTTTATGAGAGGTGTATTTTCCAGTAAAACGCTCGTGTCTGCGTAATAAATGAACCTAATACTACAAGGCTTAGCTCACCATGAGTCTCCATAGCTTAGTGAGTATCGGTCATATCAGGGACTCAAATTTCTCTTTGTCCCATACTCGTGAAATGCTGAACATAGATATTCATCTCTTATAAGGGCCCATTTGTTTGGATATAGCAATAATCAAGACAAAATTTGTCTCCACCAAATTTTCATTTTGGTGAAGGTGTCTACACTTGAAATTCAACAAATCATTTGCTAGCTGCAAAATATCCATCACACCTGTAGGAATAAACCGCTTCTGTTTGTGGCAAGACCACTCAATCCACTAGTTTGTATTTCTCTTGTTTGAGCCCCCTATTCTCAATTTGTTTATGGTTATACCCATAAGTATAATTTTACAACTGAGTAACTCCAGTTTAGTAGCATCTAAGAATGAAAAAAATGGCTGAAATTGAAGCAGCTATAACAGTGACTCATATCATTTTTCAGAGTATGCATAATTAACTTTGTTTATAATGTAAAATCTACATGTGGTTGAAAGCATATACTTCTTGGATCGAAGTTCAATAGTGTTGTTAAATAAGAGCATTAAGGCTTGTTGACAAGACTGTAAGTGGTCTGGCTAGCTTAGTTGGTATATGCATTGGTGTATATGAAATCCACTAGTTTGTATTTCTCTTGTTTGAAAGAAAAAGAAAATATACATATTATTTAGGACATTCCATAGCTCTCTTTTTCAGCCCATGCTACATTTGTACCTTTTGGTCTTGTTGCTTAAGCTTGTTGATCTGATAATGCTGTATTACAAGTGTTGTCACTGGTAGCTGTATTATTGAAATACTTTTTTTGGAACTCCAGGCTTCTCAGCGCCCATCACATGATCACTCTGGGTGCAGCACTCTGAGACGATACTATGCTCAACTGCAATTCCTTCAGTCAAGGTTCCCATTTGGTGACGGGGGAGCAGTCAATGTGCAGTTCACATGGTATGTCTAGACATCTTATTCATAACAAGTCTATAAATTTCTATATACACATTAGCGTCCATTTGGTGTGAAAATAATTATTTGACCTTCTTTGGGAAAACGGACACTAACGCTTTTCCGTTTATACGACGAAACCATTTACAATCTGTTTATATCTGTTTAAACGGTTCATGCAAGCGTTTAAATGGTTTGCTTATCCGTTTAACGGTTTGCCTATCCGTGTAAAAAAATTTGCATCCGTTTAACGCTTTAGCGAAAACTTTTTAACGGTTTGCTCATCTGTTTAGCAATCTAGGGAAAACGTTTAAGGACGTTCGCGCGAAATTTTTCCAGTCGATAGGATTTTTTTAAATTTTTACTGCAGGCAGATAATGAGTTACTTGTGCCAGAAATGCAAAAAAATTTGGGGGTCACCGTCTTCGTTTCAGAGATAAAGCGTGTGGTAAACTATACTGATTTCGAAAAATTGTCGCATATCATCGAGCACGGTCTACAGGGGTTTATAGTTAAAAATATCGAAGGTGACTCAATGGAGGCAAACGATCTTAGTCATATTTTGTAGAGATGGGTCTGCTGCGTAAATAATTCCAAACCTTACTAACGTTTTCACAAAATTTAACCCTTTAAGAGGCATTTGAGACCGCCGCACAGATGCACAAAGGACTACTAAGAACGGAATTTGATGGTACATTTTGCCAAAAATTTAAACTTCTAGTCGATAGATTTTTTTCATTTTTTCCCTAAACGTAGAAAATCAATAGAGAAAATGATCCATCAAAAGAAACATTGGGGTCACCGAACATTCAAGATCGTTAAATCCAGTCAAAGCTCTAGCAATGGCCATCTGCCTTATAATTTGTTTATTTTATGACTTAGCGTGCACGCTCATGGATGACGTGGCATGTGAATTTGCGTGTGCAGTAAGGATGTGCAGAAACAATTAGCGCGAACGTCCTTAAATGGTTTGCTTATCCGTTTAACAATCTAGGGAAAACGTTTAAATGGTTTGCTTATCCGTTTAAAAAGAAAGCTAGCAGCTTTTTAAAGTTAACCCTGTGAGCAGAACTATCAAGCTAACGATCGCTCAATACTCAGGACAATATTTTATTTTAGTTTCAACATATCCGTGTTTATAGAATGCAAGTAATTGTCGCATCCTCGGACAAACAACAAAAAATTTAAAATACCCGTTCGTACAAACGTATAGCTTTGAGAGCAGATGAAGCGATTCATTCTGACCGTGATTCTGTCATCGATCTTGCTTGTTCAGAACAGTACACTTTCTCTTGAGATAACACTGTTTTGGTTCCTGTGTCATAGTTTTGAATCGTTCGTCATAGACAAGACGTCTGCGTTCACAACTCGACAATGCATAACACAATGGCTCCCGGAATCTCGCTTGTCAAAACACTGCCGTATGTAGTAGGTGATGCTTTCCCCATTCTATTGAATTAAAAGCAATAGTTCTGGAGACGAAAATTTCCCCGAAGTGCAGGTGATTCTTGTTTTCTTGAGCACGAGCAAAATAATATTTTTTTATTTTAGTAAACAAATAAGCGGGCGTTAATATTTGTCGCCGCGTTGATTTTCTACAATGCACATAAAGTTAGTGAACCCGAGATTGAAACATTAGAATACTCTGCCACTGAAGGCAGAGTTTCACGCATTCTTGGTGTTACTTCAGCATTTAATTCAGGCATTCAAATTCACAGCGCATAATCAAAGACAAACAACACTTTACAATAACATAACTTCTGAGTGTCAAAGCGAACATGCAAAACGCAAAAGTTTGTTAAGCTGCAGTGAAGTTCGATTTCAAGCTCTCTGAGTCAAAAGATTTTTCCCGGAAAAAGGGAAGTGGTAAATCAAGATGATGGCAGTGAAGACCTCTTTTGCACAGCAATAAATGTCTGTTTTTTCCCAGTGCAGGCTACAAACAAGCCGACAGCGGATTCCCATGGGAGATACCATCTACCTCAATTCAAAAGCGCTTGATATTTGCATACTGTCAAAAATCAAAATTTTCGGGAAACTTGTTGAATAAAACTTAAGTACTGAATAAAAATAGTGTGTATCGATAATCGAATGTTGTAAAAGCAAAGATGACTAAGGAGCAGAAAAAGAACTGCCACTTTATGCCGTGGAATTCCAGAATGCATGGGGCAACAACTCGTGCTTACAAAGTTCGTGATGTGTTGGAATACTATCTTGAAAGTTGTTTTTTGGCAAAGTCGTTCGTTAGAATGGTTGAGCAATTGTTCTGACGGATGGCATTTTGTGCTTCTGAACGGATAGCTCGAGCCGTTCGAACAAATGACAATTTTTTTAAACGGATAGCCCGGCCATTTGAACGGATGACAGTACTTTTTTCGTTCACAGAATGTATCCCAGTCATTGCCCCTGCAGGGTTTTGGCCTCTGGTCCAAAACCCGATTCTGGGCCAAACCCGAGGAGGCATTAATAGGACCCCCGCGTATAAAGAATGTGAAATATTGGTGTAGTATATTGGTAGCGTGCAA
Organism: Micromussa lordhowensis; assembly: GCA_964020085.1. Lineage (NCBI taxonomy): Eukaryota > Metazoa > Cnidaria > Anthozoa > Scleractinia > Lobophylliidae > Micromussa > Micromussa lordhowensis. Next base: position 10,039,157 of record OZ026607.1, read on the forward strand.
ATCGAGCCCGATTTGAAGAAACTAGGTGCGCACGGCGGTCCCAGTTAATTTTTCAGTAAGCTCTGGCAAACTCTGGGTAATGAATGAGAAAAAAATGAAAAATGATGCGTGACACTATAATAACAGTAAAAAGTCAATGAAAAACCCTAAAAAGTGTAAATGAACATTAAGAAAATGTACAAATGTTTCAGGCAGAGCCCTTCATCTGTGTTAAAAAGCCCATTGGCAATTGGGTAATTCTTGCAGCCACAAGGACGAGGAGAGGTATCGCGTACGCGATAAGTTATTCAGCAGTACTGGATAGAATTGTTCCGGCAACGGGGTCGACAGACTCGATCCAAACACCACACGTATAAAGTAAACAGATCAGGATCACAAATCAAAACTTAAAGAAACAAAAACAAAATGTATCCGAAGTAACTGAGTTTAGTTCCTTTTGTTATCTCAACGATCAGAAGCTGACATGAGCACGAAGAGTACAAATAACTTTTCAAATCTATCATTGCTTACTTAAAATAACAGAGCTTTTTGTTCATTTTGTGTGATTTGAAGGATTACAATGAGAGTAAAAGGTCAGATCAGCCTGTTATTTCAACAATTCTGGGGAGATGTATTTTGTCATAAAAGTTGTACAGTTCATTACATAGTAAACATGATATCCAAGGCGGGGGCAGATGTAGTGAGAACTATTACTAGTCTTTTACCAAGTTTTTATGCTCCATGGTTACTCTCAAAGATATCCGTTTAACATTGAAAGACTGCTAGTTTTTCCTGAAACGATCTTGTTGACTTAACGGTTTAAGCTATCCATTTTTGGACTTTGGTCAACTGTTTAGCGTTTTAAGCTAACCATTTACTTTTTGGGGTGACCGTTTAACGTTTTAAGCTATCCGTTTTTGGACTTTGGTCAACCGTTTAATTGTTTTGCTTTCCGTTTAATCGGTTGTGGAAACCGTTTAAATGCTTGAGTTAGCCATTTAGTATCCGTTTACAAACGTTTTCCTTGACCATTAACAGAAAAGCGCTAGTGTCCGTTTTCCCAAAGAAGGTCACATTTGCTCGGATATTTGTCTATGGTTCCAAGAAGTGAACAGTTTCCCAAGAGTGTAGCTTGAAGAAACTGTGAGTTTTGAGGAACAGTTAATTTCCAAGGACAAATATTCGAGCATATTTTCACGCCAAATTGAGGCTCTGTGGTTATTATTCTTTAAATATTTTTCTCAACACACACAGTTCTGAAAATTGGGGAATATCACTCCCATTCCCTAGTTTAAGCTGGGGCATATTCAGTCACATAATGCCTTTAGACCAATTATGTGCGAGTGAAAATATTTGATGGATTGTAATGATCAACACAATGTAATGTAATCAGATTTTCAGTACCACCCTTACTCACTCCAGGCAACATCTGCAGTGCATTTAAAAGACAAATATTTCTCAGTCTAGAAAGTCTGTGCAGCTTAAATTCCTTTTTTAGTAGTTGTCTGATACACATGTACATGTAACAAGCAAACTGTTTGATACAGTACAACCCAAAAGTAAGTTACCACCCTCTCCATCTCGTGAGACGAGACTCTCGTCTCGCGAGAGCTTAAAAAAACTGTGCCACTGCTTGAATTTCTCGCGAGACTTTAATAGCCTATAGGCGATTTGCATGATGACGTCAATTGACTACAACTACCAGAATCCTTCACTTTTACTCTTTCTTATGTTAATCGTGGCAACTATTATTTAAATCCCACCAGGAATTCAAAATTTAAATAACAAAGAAAAAACGAAAGGAATTCTGGTAGTTGTCAAATGACGACAATCTGCTATTGTAAAGCGAACTTGCAAGCACGCAGAAAATTAGCCAAGCATAACTTGGCATGCTAGAGCGAAGCTTTTGCTGAACTCTGTTGTTTGTTTATCACGTTCATTTGAGATTTCAAATCTAATTGGCTCAAAAATCGTATCTGAGAATATGCTGCAAAGCTTTCTATTTTAAATGGAATTCACGTTATTCATGGGTTTAAGGAAAAATGCTGAAACCTGTAAGATGAAAGTTTGCTGATCGATCATATCATCCTCTTTTGCCAATTATATAAAGCAAAAGCCGTTGATATTGAAGTTATTAACTTCACTTTTACCGGTCATTTACAGTAGAAAGGTTTGGAGACCTGGAAGAAAGCAGTGATGAAAATATTTAACAGTTTCATGTTTGAAAGCAAATACATACAGACAGTTCTTGGCTTTTGTGTCATTCACATTTTTCATGGTCGAAGAAATTGATGATCGACGGGCATTATCGACTCTTTGCTTCTTAGCGTGTTCAGTAGTTAACACAACTAACCTTTAAGGGACTACAGTGTGCTTCTTTTACTGGGTAAACATTTGTTTAGGAAACTCTTTCAAATCTAGGTTATGTTTAAAAGCGTCATTTGTTTCCAGAGTTTCAATCAATCAATTGAACAGAATTGGTTTGTTTCCACGAATGGTAAACAAGTATTTGCAAAACTGGAGAATGTTTTATTAATATTTACCATTTCCCATTGATTTGCTCAGTTTTCGAACTATACATGTATTTCTTGGCTAATCCTTTTATATGAAGAGCCCCATTCCGCTTGCTGCCTCTGGCCTAGCTTGGCGAGAAATACTTCTTTCAAATGTTCTGTTCACCATAAAGAATCCTTTCCTTTCCATACATTTTTTCTGATCACTTGTGTTTGTTATGAAATGTGTAGCTAGTCACGTTTTCGATTTGTTATGTAATCAAAGTCGCAAACAGTAAATTTGCGAAGTGATTTTATCACTGGTTGATGTTTCGCTTGTCAGTAGTTATATTCAAAACTTTTTGTTGGTAATGAAAACAATGAGTTCCAGTTCAATGGACTCCCACAAGCATGAAATGCCGCAAATTCGATGCACCGAAATATCTCTGAGTAATCTGAGAAAGATTGAAACTTTGCCAAGCGCTTTCCATGAAGGATCAGCTTCTTCAATTCTGGCGATAGTACCAATCTTGCAAAAAAAGTTTTGTTTCAATTTGCTTGCACGTATGTAACATGGAAATTCAAAACGCTAAAAGCCAAAAATATATGCTACACTGGTTCTCGCGAGTCGAGACTTTGAGAGACAAGAGGTGGTAAACTTACTTTTGAGCAGTACTGTACATGTACCATTTTATACATGTGTATAATATACATTAGTTTTTGGTTAGATAGCATTCTATACTAAAAGTGTTTTCAGGACAGTTTTATTTGTCATAGCTTGTTTTATGTTGCGGTAACAAATATGAAAAAAAATCAAACCACTTCGGAGAAGTCAACTTTAACCAAAACTAAGAGTTTGTTTAAACCAGACATATAAAGTATACCGGTATGTTATTTGCATAATGAAAAACTGTGGCCAAGGTCTCAGAAGCGCTACCCGAGGCTGCAGACTAAGGGCAGCATTTTCAAGTCCGAGGTCACAGTCGTTCACTATACAGACTGACCATAAGTCAGTAGTGATGGTCAATACATAACTTATGTATTTTTCCTCTCTCTAATTAAAGTCACTCAAACTCAAGGGCTGTGACCGTGGGCGGAAATAGGAAAATATGGACTGCGTTAAGAACCAATCAGATCAATCAACTATGGTGGCCTCATGAAAAAAATAAATATAGTTATCTTTGATTAAACTTTGCATCTATATACACGTGGAGCATTCGATTACATTGGCTGCTATTTGAATGTTTTTTCCTTGTTTATTAAAGGACTGATCTATATTCTGAAGAACCAATATCATTGTGTGACATAAAATTTGAACAAGCAGCAATACTTCATAATTTAGGTGAGTCAAATTAGTTTACATGTGTATGCAGGTCATTGTAAATCCTGTTCCCTCTACATGTATTTGCATGTGACTGATTGTTAGTATACTTTGATTCTGCCTGTATCAGACAATGGTGAAGAGTGAGTTTTATCCTACTGTACGTTTAAAGTAAATGACCTGTTACAAGATTTGAAAGAAACTTGAATTCCAGCTTGCCCTTGTGACAAGTAGCCCTGGGCAAGTCTTAGTTTGTTCTTTTAAGGATGTAGTTGGCAGATGGCTTGCCAATCCCTTGCCTATTGGGCAAGTGAGAATGAAAAGTTACTTGCCCAGAAAGAGAATCTACTTGTCTTGGACGACCGGACAGCACTTTTTTCAAGCCCTGCTGTTAATTGTGTTATTTCTTTTAATGGAAAGTAAATTAGAGGCAACCTTTCTTTACAGCTGCCCTGCACTCACAGCTTGGCTGTCAAGAAGACAGAACAGCAGAAGAGGTTTGTTTACATGTAAAGTGTAAATACAATTACAATACAGTGACGGCATTTTTTCTCAGAGTGGTCATTCAATGAGATGTGGCTAAGTTGATTGTTCTAAATAGACTGACTGAGTACACTGTATATTAACATTGTGAAGTAACGACCCCTTAAAGCAGTAATAACCCCTGAAAGAAACAATTAAATTACAAGTTTGTTAGCAGATACCAAAGGTGGTAACCCTCTGAATGTAACACTGTCGTGAAAATGGCAACTTTAAATGTGTGCAAGTACATGTAGTTATAATAAATATATACAGCAAACTTTTAAGGCAACATAAAAATTCAAAAACCAGTGTTAAATGTGTTTTGAAGGAAGTTAAAAAAAGCCTACCATGTGTTTCTTCAACAAACTGTTTTATTGAAAATGATGCAAGGTGCATTGTTACCAGATATTGATTACTAATTGAACAATGTTGTAGAAAAATCATTAAAAATGTCATTGAAAAGACTTTAAAAAAAATTTTGTGTATACATGTAGTGAATATGACAGGGGACAGGAGGGAATGACCTACACCACTGCAACTACATCTATATTGATATTAAATTTTGTTTATGACATTATCAAGTTAGTTCAGAGGGCTGGCCAGTAACAGTAACAGTAAAAACCAATCAAACACTCAAGCCAGACAAGGTTCATCACAAGTTATTGCTTTGCAGGGAATGAAGGTGGCCTGTACTCATTTCCAAGCTGCAGCTGGTATTTTTCAGCACCTCAAGGTATTGGTTTTCTGTTATAATATTCTTAACATTCCGCTATTCTTCTACTTAAAAATTTTATCAGTACTTTGTATTGTCATTCACTTTGATCAAATTATTCGGTTTCAACCGTAAAAAATTCCTACGCCCTCAACAATCTCTTCTTGATCGGCTGGTAAACCTAGAAAAGGGGTTTCTCCATTTACAGGATGTGTTTTGTCTCCAAATGTAAAATCAGAATGGAAATTTAAAGAAAATTGTTTTTTTTTACAGCTTTGTTTGTCCTGATTACCCATAATGCCTCTTATAGCGTAAAGGGGTCTATCGAGCTTTTTTTAATTAATATGAATGTTACAAACACACAACATGTAAACCATCGGATGTAATTTGAGGTCGATTATGCGAAACAGCAAGGTTTTGTAACGTCAAAAACCATGTTCTTATCGGTTTCAAATGTAAAATAAGTACACGTAGCTACTTGTGGATGTTCTTCACCAAAAAAAGGGTTGAACAAGAAAAGAAAAAGACCACTGGCTTAAAAAAAAAGACAAAAGCCGACAAATCCCAGAATCAAACTGGGGTCCACTAGATTGGGATGCGGGTGCTAACCATAGTAACATGTAAGAAACCTTGCTTCAAGAGGGAAAGATACAAAGTACTACAGCCTTATCTCAAATTGGCTAGCAAATATGCAAATTAGCTAACAAATTTGCAACATACAGTCTGTTTAACTGCAAACTTCTTGGATGCCAATTTTTAGTGTGGCAAGTGCACAGCGAACAAAGGAGATCCTATTTGACCATATTTCTAGTTACATGTGTAAATTCACCGTACAACTGAAGTGCGAATAGATTTTTTGTTGATTTAAATGACCTCAAAATCAAACTGTACACGTGTGATTGTGATATTAAATCTGCTATAAATACATGTACAGTGTAGACATTTAAAGCTTTTTGCAAGAGCTGTTGTGACATATACAGTACCGGACAGAAGTAACCTAACAGAAAAATCAACACGGAACGCGTTCTTGGAGCGTTCCAATTAGCGTTCCTTTGGCGTTCCCTTGGTGTTCTCCTAATGTTCGGGAACGCAAAATAGAACACGTTCTAAAGAAAATTTCAGAACGCGAAGAACGCAGGAGCGTGTTCTGAATTTTCTTTTGAATTTTCAGTAGAACGCGTTCTCATTTGTTCTGCCATGAAGACGAGCTTTTCGAAAAAATGGGCAAGTTAGAAATATTTCAGAGCGAGCGGAAGCACGTATACGCACGTATACGCAGTAACCACAGACACAAGATCAGATTTCAAAACATCGCTTATTCATAGTTGAGTAAATGAAGGGTCAAAATATTGAAAACAATGTCAACAAAAAGAACTCAGTTCGATGTGTAAAACTGATCCGAAAACAAGAAATCATAAAATGCTTTTCCGCGCGACAAAATGTCCCACAGAAGCTGAGAAATTAAATAAGCAAAAGCGAAACTAAAAGTTATTAGATTATTGAATTCGGAGGACAATTAAACGAAAACAAATAAAACAGAATTTCTATTCTTGTACTATAATGGCTAACATTAAAAAAGCAACGGAAAATAAAAGCGAAAGACGCATGTAAAAATCAATCTGAAAACAAGAAATCAAAAGTTTATTCACCGCGCGAAGAAAATATCACAGCGCTGCCAAAGCAAAAACGAGCCCAGTATTTTGAGATAAATCGTATTTCAACTGTGCTAAATTAGAGCCCACTTAGTTCTTTTCTCAACAGTTCTGTAGTAGCTGAATAAGATTCAAATAAAATATTTGAACGAAGCGAATAAACTAAACAAACAAACCGCGGCAGTCGCCGTAAATTAAATATGCAGAAACCAGCATGTAATATTACTGTTCACTGTTAATTTCTAAAATTCACAAATAAAGGCAACCAAATGAAAGAAGCATGACAGAAAGTTCAATAGGAATAAAGTTTCATTCACGATGAGGGGAGAAAAACCTTTCTGAAAGCAAAAAAATGTCCAAATTTTGCAGACGTGCTTTTGCATGCATGACCGCTTTTTGTTCAAATTATATTCTTCACGCTAATCAATGCGAAAGTTTGAGCTTTTGCCGTCAACCGTTTCAGTCAATTTATCGCTCGTGGCTTTACCAATTGTTGCAAAAGTCGAATTCATCTTCGAAATAATGTTGTACATTATCATTTTTCTTTAAGAAAGTGCAGGAATCAAAGCCGCTTTAAATCTGTGTGATCAGTTCAAAACTCCCTTGAAAGCACACCGATCGTCTTGTTTTCTCGGCGGTAGAAGAAAAGGAAATTTTTTCACCAGAAAAGTTTGATGATTCAGTACACCTTGATCTTCCATTCTGAGGCAATCTAAACATTGATTTGTGTTTTTCCTGGAAGTCCCAATTAAAGAAGTAGGTTATTTGGCCCGGTCGCAACGTGCCATGATTAGATTACGCAAAGGATGAAATCCGAAACTTGTTATTCGACAATTTGATGTAATTGACGAAGAAATGAAGAAAAACGATGAACTTTCTTCGGTAGAACTTCAACAAAGGCGCGAACCATAAGTTCTCAATGGAACGCGTTCCATAACGCGTTATCGCGTTCTCAATAGAACGCCTTCTTGCTCAGAACGCGCTCCAGTTCCACAGACATTTTGGCGTTCCCGCAGCGTTCCCGCAGCGTTCCATTTCGCGTTCCATTTGCGTTCCAGTAACGCGTTCACTGTTAGGTTACTTCTGTCCGGTACTGTATGATAGCTCATCAGCCTATTCAAGTGTCGAAGTGTATCTGCTTCAACAAGCCCAAAAATGTTGTCTGTGGGCAAAAGTTTTAATGCTCTGATTGGATTTTAGTTTGTGAAGTTTCGCTCCTGCTATGTGGGATTCGTCTTCCAATGCGACTTTTGTTTCTTCACTGTTATTTGCATAACATGGAGAGTTTGTCCTCAAGATCAGGATTTTCTAGTGGTGGATCCCAGGCCCGTAGTTGAAACTTATAATCTAGCGTAATCATGAGGTTTTTTAGTGTCTCCCAAGACCATGGTGTTCTTTAATAGAGACTTTTCAACAAATGCTACAGTGGCCTCAACGAAACTGTTTGCTTTGGCCTCCAAAATATAATATTTCAGCAGCTCAACCCTCCACCACCCGATAGTACCATCGGTATGTAGAGCGGATTGCCTCTTGTTGATCTTTATTATACTTCAGAGCGGAAATTTACAAATGCCAGCTGCCAGCAACTTCACCTCTGTCGTCAAATTTGGCTTGAAATGCCTTGAGATTTTCATCTTCTGTTGAGTTTGCGCTGTTCTGATCCCAAGGTCAGCCTGACATAATAAACTATTGCCCACAAAAGCTTCTCAACGATAATGACGTTTGCACGTCAGAAATTCCCATTGCTCAATGGAGTGGAAAATTTCAATAGCAACCTCTAGCAATGTCAGCAATTTCTACTCTGGATAGATAGATACTTTATTACAAACACCTTGCAGCCATAGGCTGAATTACGGAATATTTACAATTACCGGTACATGTACACACATATACATGTATGAGTATAAAATATATACAACTTTGTCTTTAAGAAAGAAGAAAAATTATCTACATATTATAGACATAGCTAAAAATAAAACTGTTCTTCAAACGCTTGGTTTTGCATTTGGGGAGTGTGAAATCTCTATTGTGTCTCAGTGCGTATTTACAATTCTTCCTTTGGGGGAGGAGGCTGTGGAGTCTATGGGTGAGGTTACAGACTATCTCGTCGAACAGATTGGTTGAAATCGTTTCTCTCCTCTCATGAAGTTTCAGTTGGTCAGCTGTTTCCAGTGCTACTGTATATGACAGGTCAGGATAGATGATTCTGAGTGCCCTCCCTTTGATCCGTTCCAAATCATCGCTGATGTAGTTTGGTAGGGAACGATGGAATACAGGACTTGCGTTTTCCAGGACGGGCCTAATACATGTCACATAGAATAGCACGAGTTCACTTAGTTCAGCTCTGGATCTCTTGAGTTGTCTCAAAAAAAGAGACGAGAGGAACATTTTCTACTTAGTTCAGAGGTGTGCATGTTCCACTTTAAATCGTGGCTAATGATCATGCCTAGCAATTTGGCACTGGTGACTTATTTAAGGGGGTTGCCATTTAGGACTAGGGGTTCAAAGTTGTAGTTGTTGTTTGAGAATCGGATTCGTAGTTCTTTACACTTGGCCTTGTTCAGTTACATGATTATAGAACCCATTGATACTCGCTTGTCTTGAGAGGTCATCCACAACTTCTTGGAGTTTGCTCACACTGTCCTTAGTAACTATTTTGGACTTGGACTTTTCTCTTCATGGTACACACGGGCGTTGAATAGTCCTTGAAAAAGTCCTTGGAAATTGAAAAATGTGCCCAAGTCCTTGAAAAGTCCTTGAATTTTCACCAGTCGTACTTGAATCTTATCGAAAGGTCCTTGAATAAACAAGCGCACAGAAAACTTTGAAAACTCAGCAAGACACAATTTACTGTGTGAAACATCGCGTGAAACTGTTTTAAGTTCTTGTGGTAATTTCTGGTGTAGTTCATTGCTGTTGTTTGACGTACCTTAGGAACCGTGCCTTCCAGGGATAAGGTATTGCAATAACCTGTACCCCCCTACAATTTTGGGAGCTGGGGTGGCGCAGTGGTGAGAGCGCTCGCCTCCCACCAATGTGTCCCGGGTTCGATTCCCGGACCCGGCGTCATATGTGGATTGAGTTTGTTGTTGGTTCTCGCCCTTGTTCTGAGGGTTTTTCTCCGGGTTCTCCGGTTTTCCTCCCTCCTCAAAAATCAACATTTCTAAATTCCAATTAGATCGGGAATTCGAGGGCCATGGGTTTGTCAGTCGAAGACTGTTATGTGCTACCCTCGTTAAACAAAGTCAATTTATTTAATTAATTTATTTATTTTATTTCTAATCGATCTTGGTTCGAGTCATGGCCTTTTTGTGGTGTCATGGAGTCAAAAGGGCGGAAAGGCCAGTGCCTATACAATAAGAAGTGGGAACATGACCCTCAATACAAAGGCTGGGTGAGTGCGTTGAAAGTGGACAAGCGAAAAGCATTTGTCAATGCTGTAATCGGACAACTGACATCTCAAGTATGGGCGAGAGCGCCCTGAAATCGCACTCAAAAAGCGAGAAGCACAAGTAGAACATTCAGTGTGAACAGCGAGTGACACTATCATCTTTTGGGTTTGGTTTAAGTGCTGGTACATGTACTTCGACATGTTCTAGTAGAAATAAGGAAGTGTGTGTGAAAGCTGGTTCTTCAACATGTTCTAGTGGAAATATGGAAGCGAGTGTGGAAGGGTCACAACAGCAACCTACCAGGTTAAACATCCCTCCACCCCCTGATGAGATTGCAACTCCCACATCACAGCAATCCATGAGAGGCTTTTTAACCAAGGACGATGTACTTAAAGCGGAAACTCTGTGGACTTTAAATTGAGGGGTTGATTACATGTATGTCAAATTGAGTTGAAAACAAGTCCTTGAAAATATGTGATTTATCCTTGAAAAGTCCATGAAAAGTAAGGTGTCAGGTCTGTATGAACCATGCTCTTCCAAAGGCCAGCCCGACGCAAGAAACCATATCTAACAAAATATTTTTAACGATAGGAACATCGCTGTATCAGCAATTCCCCTTGTTCGACATCAAATAACTTTACAGTTCACAAGTATCAGCCCTAACACTGAACTCCAAACAATTAAAATAGAACACAAATGCACTGCCACTTTTCCAAAGATGATTACAATATAAAACTGAAAAATATTCCCCATATGTACCAGTATTCAGGGCAAAAAAAGTCTGCCCGTCCGCTTGTCTGAGACGAGTACTCTGTTATCTCAGACGAGTGGATTTACAAAAGCACTTGTCCTACGGGACGAGTAGAGTTTGCCGAAAAAAAAGATGTTCTTTTCTACTGAGGTCCGAGTTCCTAAGCATTTTGGACTTTGTAAACTAACCTGCGTTTCGCGAAGTTTGGGCTCTTTTCATGGCAACTTACTCGTTCATTTTTGCCTTTGTTAGCTTTTGTTTTCTGAGAATATCTGGATCTATAGTTTCAGTAAAGACTGGGATCCAAACGACCTCGTTTAAGGTGGCCGAACACAGTTTTCAAGTGCCTATGCGTAATTCACCATAACTTTTGAACTATTTATGCTTTGGCGCCCGATTTTTGCAAGAGTAAAGATTAATTGCAGAAGTGTTTATTCTTGCATTTTGACTGGGGTGTGTGCTGTTGCCATGGCAACGGGTCTGATTAAATACAAGGCTTAAATAATGGTTTTTGCTTATTTAAAAAAAATGCAGTCGTTAGATTGTTTTCATTTTTTGCACACTACGAATTGACATAAAATCCCTTCTGTTAACACTGTTCTAATAAAATTTTGACATAGGCGATTTTTGCAATTCGCTGTTAATCGTTTTCTGTATTATTAAAAATTCCCTATGTCAAAATCCAGATTTTTCGTGATAGATCATTCAAGGGGTCTCTGCTCTATTTTTTTGCCAAATTTCTTGGAATTCTAACGACTGGATCGTAAGAAATCGGCAGGTTTCTGCTAAAGCAATCGGTCTCAATTTTTCAAGCAACTGCGCATGCGTTGCATTTAACTGGGTTCTTTCAGTAACAAACAAAAGCTGAAAATTGCTGGGTTCTTAGCATTATTTCCTTTCCTAACAAATCTTTGTAATAAAAGACTAAAGCCATCAATACACTGCTTTCAATTATAGTGAAAAATAACACAGATAGTGCGGTTGTTGAGTAAACAAAATGATCGCTCTATTGACGGCATGTTTGTTTATTGAAATCCTTGTGCACGTGCTGAATTGCATCAGCAAATGCGCGCGCTAAAACTGTGTTCGGCCACCTTAAGACAAGGCTTCATCAACACTTGAACGAAATGATTACCATTGTGGCAAGTTTTGTGATCATTAAAGAAGTAATAAAATCTCTTAATGCTTTTGCAGTCAGGCTAATAGCGTAACTCAAACAACATGAAACATTCCAAGCCATTGTGCTATATAAAAGGCTCTGAAGGAAGTAGCTTTATATGTCTCATCGTAGATCCCAGTTTTAGTGCCTCACAGATGTGCTGCATTTTCCCAAGTTGCGTATTGTTCATAAAGAATGTTAGTGATCCCCGGTGTGTCTACATGAAATGGTGTTGTATTAAAAAGTGCAAAGAATCAACAGAAATTGAAATAACTGTTAAAATAAACACTCCAGATTTGGTACAAAACAGATTATACAATTTCTATGTTTTTTATTTTGTTATTCACTTTCATAAATTTTTTTGGACGAGTGAAATTAACTTTTTTACGATAACTGCAGAATTTCTCGCGCGCTCATTGGCTAGTTTTTATCAATATGCGGACAGACACATAAATTTGAAATTCGTGCGACACGTCAGCGAGCGAGAGCGAGCAATTCGACCATTCGTTATCGTAAAAAACAAATTGATGTCAGTTTTTTTATGGGTCTGTCCTGTTCTTGACCATAAATTTCGTCATCGCATTGTCAAAGTAGTCTGCGGATCCACTCGGCTATCGCTTCGTGGTTCCACAGCTACTTTGACAATGTGATGACGAAATTTATGATCAATAACGGGACAGACGCATGAAAAACTGACATCAATTTGTTAATTGGACAACCAAAATCTGAATTTTACTCGTCCAATGGACAAGTGGAATAAAAAATAGTTTTTTGCCCTGGTATTGCAAATAAAGTAGATCACAAGTATCAGCTCTTAGACACTAAACTCACGTAGATCACAAATGCACTGCAACTAATGTATGGTCGTAAATGTTACCAATGTATATTACAAAAACCAACATTTGGTGTTATTTGCAGTTAACTGTGAAGATTAGAATTGTAATAGATATGTCAAAATGAACTATACCCTGAGAGCAAACAAAATAAATTTCTTTTTTTAGTGCAACAATCGCAGTTGAACAATACATGTGCCTGCAATATTGGCTAAATATGGCAATTTCATGAGCTTTATCTACTGGTCAGCAGAATCACTCCAAAAAAGTTGATGGAAGGAAGTCATTTGCATATCATTTGCATAATCTGCACCACCACTAAAACCCTTAGATTGCTTATGCAATCTCCAGGTTAAAAAGACAGTGATATTTCAAAGCTCACGGAGTCTTGATCTGCAGGCTGCAAAGAAAAATGACTTCTTGACAATGACTAGTTTGCCCTTTGGGAGAGTTGAAGCTATTGTATAGCAGTATGGAAGCCCTAAGGCCTTATTGATCTAGTCCAAAAATGTTACTCACCTGTTAGGCAGGTCATAGGTTAAATCCTCTCGCCCCTAACTTTCAGATACAATTTTTTGCATGCTGACCCATCTGCATTAAAACCCTGAAAACCTACTAGTAGATACAATGTATTTGTGTTTTGGACAGATAAAGTGGTTGTGTAATAACAAGGTTGTTTCCCATAAGACAGGATTGTAATGGCTATTGATTTAATGTTTATGTTCTGTGTTAATCATGGCCAAGCAATTATCTGACTGGAAGTTCTTAGTAACACCAGACTTGAGTGTACTTTAAAAAAGTCAATCATAAAATATTTCCTGAAGACATATTTATTGTTTAATTTTTAGGTTGGTTCCTTCTGTAAAGTTGAACATTTTATTGTAAGTCTAAGCTGTTTATAACAAGCATTTCTTTTACCTTGTGGCTTTTTCATTGTGTATAATCCTCATTTACATCAGTATGTTTTTATTGACATGTGCACTGTTAATTTAATGTTATTTTTTCCAGGATAATTTTGCTAGTGATGCATTTTTTGACATGGCTGGTGGTTTACTTCAATTGTACACCAATGTGATGTTGGTAAGCAATTATTACTTGGTTACAATAGTTCACTCTTGATTTTGGTGCACATTTATTTCAGGGATAGGTCATCTCTTATGGCACTTTTACATGTGCATGTACCATGTACAGTGCCGCTCCAAAGTGAATTGCTAAACTCTCTGTTGTTTCTTGTGAAGCAAGTCTCTCCTTTTTTGATGCACCTGTAGATAATGTCTCTAGATACAGAAATTGTATCTTGAGCAACAGATAATTTCATCACTGATTAGCAAATCATTGATTACATGTAGCTGAGTGTCTTGCGAGAAAACAATATTACATGAGCTGTTAGGATCTAAATTATAACATATAACTACTGCAGTTCAAAGATTCTGGGGTTGGTTTGCTGACTTATTTGCAACAGTTATTTCAGCACTTCAAGCTGCTACTGTATTGGTCACCATGGCGAGTGAAAAAATAATTTATTCGACTAAATTTTACAAGCAGGTCGCCAATTTCGCAAATATATTAATTGCCTCTATACAAAGGATCAAAAGAAGAATCGAAACCTTTCTCCAGTTTAGGCAATTTCGTGTGACCTTTCGAGGAAATCAAAAGATGCTGCATGTTTGATTTCCAATAATTCCTGACTTCTGTTGCTTCCAATGCTAAGTCTTAAGTTTTGTTACTACTTTCAATGCATCAATTTTGAAAAACCAACAACAACTAGACGACGAACAGTGGCATTTTAACCTGAAACTGGTAACATTTAGCATGTACATGTTGCCGTGATTACGGAGCAGCAGATGTATTTTAATGGCACTGTATCAATGCGTTGTTGTATGTACAGTGTAGCCACAGTTCTTAAATTTATTTAGTTTGCTCTCTAGTGAAACACACTAGAGGATATGCATTTGCATGTAAACTGTTTGACTTTTCATCGAGCATGTTTCTTGATTCTGGATTATGATGGAGTTTACATGAAACGTTGATGACAAAATGCCACTCTACTCGATACACATAGTATTACATTATTTTCCCGAGTTATTACCTCATCTATTTTGCTGCAGTATGTATTCAATTGCGGTCGCACTCGTCTTTACCGCGGTGCCACATATTTTCACCGGCGGTGGATGTGAGGTGGGAGCACACGGCAAAGAAAGGTTTTGCCGCAACTGGATGGGTCCATAGTTTCAGGCGGTATTGTATGTAGACTGAATCATGTCTTTCCGGACAAGAACCTTGTCGCATAAGAGGGTTTGTACAGTGTACATTTAGCCGCGGTTTGTGGTCCCCATAAAAAAGAAAAACAAATTAAAGACAGTGTATCTGAACAGCATTAATATCTATTTCTATTTTGATGAATGTATAAATAAATATTTTCTTATGTTTCCTAGGGTCAAGCTCAGGAGTGTTTATTAGAGAAGTCGATTTTAGATTCACGCAAGGATTCACTTATAGCAAGAATAAGTATGCAGGTACTAATACACTATATTGAAGTACTGTTGTCTAATCAGCACCCGATGTAATGCGTAAAGATCAAGAGGTGTTTAGTGCAGAGTGCACTATTGGGATGGTTTAGGAGCTGCTGTGCACTAAGACACTAATGCACTAACACAATAAGGTGTAAACTTTAATGTTTGTTTAATTAATTAATTACAATTAATCAGTTAGCCTTGTGGGAAGGTTGGCTGGGTGGGTAAGGTAACCATGTGCACTACGCAAAACATGTTATACTTATGTTGCTTTGACAAAGACTATATATATGTTAATTCTGCAAATCTCTTGCTATCCTTGTGGTGCTATTCTCTTTAGAACAAAAGCAATTTGCTCGAAATGCATGCACAGCTTAGTGTCACTGTTGACTTTATGTTACAGTGTAGCTCAGATATAAGCGAACTATGCATACGCATATTATACGTGCATATTTTGTGTATACGCGTATGTCAATATGCACACATATGCGCGTATATACACGCATATATGTCTCTTTGTATGAAGCATTGTTGGTCAAACAAATGACTTCAAAAACGAAATTTGCATATTGTTAAAATGACATGCCGATCAGTGAAAGCTATCATATTTCAAGTTTTCAGTCACTTCATAAATTCACCGATACCTTTTCTTTGACACTTGCTTGGGAGCAAAATTGAAACATACGCTTGAAGTCCCGAATCTAACATGTGAACTTTATGTTTTGACAAGGAAAAATCTGTGTTTCGGCTAGGCTCGATTTCTGCCACTCTCTCATGTGTGGTCTACCCTCCCCGAGAAGAGATGGCTGGACGTGTGATCGGCAAACCATGTCTGTGACGTAAATTCATTAATTAAAATTCTTGCGGCGTTTCTGGGGGTCAGAAATGTCATCTGATGACGATCATAGGCGGGCCCACATGACGCCTACGGCTTGTAACATTTGTTGTTTTTGCCACCTCTTCTTTTAATTCTCTTTTTTTAAATTTTCTTCTTTTAATTTTGGGAGGCGAGGTGGCCTCATGGTTAGTGCGCTCGACTCCGGAGCGAGCGGTCCAGGTTCAAGCCCTGGCCGGGGACAGTGTGTTGTGTTCTTGGGCAAGACACTTTACTCTCACAGTGCCTCTCTCCACCCAGGTGTATAAATGGATACCTGCTATTTGTTGGGAAAAACCTAACAAAATTGCGGGGGAGTGACCTGCGATAGACTAGCATCCCGTCCAGGGGAACTAGAAATACTTCTAGCTGCTTCATGCTACAGAAACCAGGATAAGCTCCGGAAGCTATGAGCCAGCCTTGGCTCCAAGGCTTCACTTTCCAACCTATTTTGTTTCACACTATTGTTACGGAAGGGCGTTATATGCTGTTTTCTATAGAAGAGCTTTTTAAAAAAATTAGAGCAGAGCTGTTTGACTGTGGTGTGGCAAATGACATGTCAAAGGTCACACATATGCTGGTGTGCATCGTGTTGACACCATTTTGCTAGTTCGGTTTGCTTTGGTTCATTTAAAAATTTAATTTTGTCTGGCTTCGTCAGAGACTGGCGTCACTTTCCTTCAAGAAGACTACCATACGCATCAATTTGCTTGAGTATTTTTTTCTTGATCGATGTTTGCGTTTATCCCTCTGATCTTTGTTGACTTTGTTCGTTATCTGACATTCTGGCACCACATGATTCAAATATAGATTGTTGACTATTTTGTGTGTTGTATATGCCGCTATGGAATAAATTAGGCATTATTTCATCAGTTGACTTCAGGTATTTGGTTAAATTTCCCTCTAATGTGATCGCTCTTCATATCGCACAACTTCTTTGCTATTACGATAATTTATGCAGCCTGCTCGATTGAGGCAGGCAGATTTGTTATTGATCGAAATTAACAATACTAAGGTCCATGAGTCCAGCCGTGAGTTCGGGGGAGGAGAGCGGGCTCCTTTCCTGAACAGTGGCTGGTAATCGAGCCTATGTTTCGGCATGTGTCGGCAAGTTGTTTGCGAAATGTGTATTGTCTGAATTTAGCGTTCTTAAGATCCTTGTCAAAAAAACGTTATCTCCGGTTATATCTGACACAGATCATTCATTCAAAAGATAAAATGCTCATTCTTTGACCAGATTATTGTTTATCAAAGTTTCTATGGCGCGCCGCTCACGTATAGTTGTTTTTTTTTACTTCAAGGAAAAGTTCTGTGTTTCGGCACGCGTCGGCAAGTCTCTTGCGAGATGTTTACTGTCTAAAGCGTTCCAAAAACCTTATCGAAAAAATTACATCTCTGGTTATATTTGACACAAATCATTTATTCAAACAGTAAAATGCTCTTTCTTTAACCAAATAAATGTTCATCAAAGTTTCTATGGTGCACTGCTCGGTATCGCTGCTCAGTCGAACTTTCAGTTCAATATGATGGGCAAAGTCAAAGTGAAAGTAAACATGCTAGTTTGATTGATGAACACGACTCGTTTAATTCTGTGGCAAAACAGATCCGATTTGTGTTTTGAACACTGGATTCGACTGTATGATAAACACGCTCATTCAGTTCTGTTCGGAAACACTGCCGACTCAACCTTCAGTTCGATATGCTAGATTTCAACACTGGATTTGCTCTAGTGGTTCGACTGGTGAACACAATCTTTCCAAAAAAGCTGCCCGATGAAACTTTCAGTTCGATATAGGTAAACAGAGAAGGAATACACTGTTTCGATTCATGAACACGCTCGTTCAATTCTGTGGTGAACACGCTGGTTCGTTTTCGTGTCGATTTTGTGTCTTGGATTTGCTCTTGTCTAACAGTTTTCCTCAATATTCGAATTAGAAGAAGAGTTTTGTAAAGGGTACGCTCCCCACTTGAACTTTCATTTCCATAAAGTGAGAGAGGAAACACACTGGTTCGATATGTTCTGAGACTATGAAACTGTTCACAGTTGGATAAACACAACAGCAAAGAAAACAATTATATTCCACGAGACAAGTCTAGATGTAACGCGCCTCCTGATTGGCTAAAAACTACAATAGCTCGAATAGTTCCGTGCTTGCAATTGGCTCAAACTGAGCCATTGTTACATCTTACACCTTACAGTTACACTTTCAGAGCTCGATCGAAAATTTTTTCACATACGCCATTCTTCGCGCGGCACTATTCTCTGCCGCCTCGCCAGCCGAGCGTCTTTGCTCGGCTGGCTCGTTGGCAGTTATTATTGAATTTAAAATGAATGAAACTCGGTGTAAAACACCAGAATAAAATTGAAAGCCATCATGACAAATGGTAATTGTGAGTTAATTTTGGGCCTTGAAAGAATCATTCACACTGCTAAGATTGTGCTTTATCCAGTCATATTTTGCAAAGGGAAAAAGGCCTAGTTGACTAGCAAGGGAGAGAACGGCAGGGGGTGAGAACCTATGTGACTACTGTACCAGAGCCATAAATTACACCCTGCACTAACTGAGATTGTCTCACTACAGCTGTAGGTGCAATATTTAGTGTTGTGTAGAAAGTGAATTTCTCTTATGAAGACTGCAAGCAACAGGATCTTACAGAGTACTTTTTCCTTCACCTTGATTTTCCTTTTTTCTCCTCACAGGTACATGATTACTATAAACAGGCTCTGCAGTTCTTGGATACTCAAGGCCCATCATTTATGGGGTCAAGGAAAGCTAAGGTACATATGCTATTAATAGATTTGTGGTAGGACCTGTGTGTTAAGTAACCCTTCCTGGTGCAATATCATGACTTTTACAATAGTCTTGTTTATAATTTTATTTAGGTGTATTTGTTATAGCTTACAAAACTGTGTAAATTTTAACTCCATTTTCTCCAGGGGGGTTAAATTAAACTGAAAACTTTAGTTTTTCAAAACAATTAGGCTACCTGTGAGTCCAAGTTTCCTGTGAGCAAATAGTCATCATTAGGAGAAGCTGAGGTCACTTTACGCGAAGAAAATGAGTGCATGTAGTGTCACTGTGTTATTGGACACTACAAAGGTGGACTGTGAGAGATCTACTCTAGAGATCTACTTCTGATAGTTTCCTTTCATACTTTCCGCTACATACTCATTATTTATCTTTTATTCCCTGGTGAAAAACCTTACAAGATCTTCAAAGATCTTTAACCCATTGACTCCTGCATCAAACTGTCCGCGACCCACCCCTAATTTCCTGGCGTTTTTTTGGAAATATGTCAGAGCGAGTGAAAGCACAAAAATAAACCATATGCGCAGTAACCACAGACACAAGATCAGGTTTCAAGACTTCGTTTATTTAAAGTTCAATAAATGAACGGCCAAAATAGTAAAAAATATCAACAAAAAGAACTCAACTTGATGCGTATAACTTGTAAGAAAACAAGAAATTATATTTTTTTCTTCGCCGCGTGACAAAACGGCGAGAAAATTGAATACGCAAAAATGAGTTAAATGTTTACTTCAGAGGATGAAACGAAACCAAATACAACAGAATTTGCATTCTTTTACGATAACGGAGAACATTTAAGAAAATACCAGAAAATAAAAGGCGAAAAACACACGTAAAACCAATTCAAAAAGAAGAAATCGGATAATTTTTTTGCCGCCCGACGAAATAATACAGCGCAGCGAAAGAAAGTTGAAAAATGTACATCAACAAGACGACAAAAACAAGGCAATTATTTTGAGATAAATCATTTTTCAACTGTGTAAATTTAGTGCCAACTTAGTTCTATCCTCAGGTGTTCTGTAGAAGCTGAACAAGACTCAATAAAATATATTTGAGGGAAGCGAATACACTAAACAAACAAACCACGAGGGGTCGCCGTAAATTAAATATGCAGAATTCCAGCGTTCAAAAATACTGTTCACTTTTAAAACCTAAAATTCCCAAATATAGGCAACCAAATGAAAGAAACGTGACAGGAAGTTCAATAACAATAAATTTTCATTCAAGATGAGGCAAAAAAACTTATCTAAAAGCACAAAAATGTTCAAAATTTTAGAGACGTGCTTCGCGGCATGACCACATGTTTGAATTAATTTTCACGCAAAAGCGAAAGCGTGAGTTTTTCCCTACAAGTTTTGCAGTTATTTTATCGGCCGTGGCTTTGCCTATCGGGCTAAAAGCTGAATTCAACTTCGAACTTATACTGCACATTATCATTTTTGTTTTCTAAAGTCGAGGCAGCTGCTTTAAATCCGCGATCTGTATTCAAAACTCACTTGAAAAACGCACCCGATCGTCTTGTTTTCGCTGCGGTTGAAGGAAGGAAAAATTATTCACCAGAAAGGTCTGAGGGTTCCATTCACCTTGATCTTCCATTCTAAGGCCACCTAAACATCGATTTGTTTTTTCTTTCCATTTTAAGTGCCAAAGGAGTAATTTCTCCATTTTAGGAATGAAAACAAGACCCTGGAAGTTTGTAGATTTAGCCCGCAACGCGCCATGATTACCTGCACTTTTCGAGCGCGTGATTTTAAGACAAAAACCCGTCTTTCTAGGACCCCTAAAGTCCTCTAAAAATATGCTCAGAAAGTCCATTTTCATTGGTTTATTTGTCCTTAACAACAATAGTACAATAGGAGAACCAAAATGTCTTCAGGGAGGGTAGGACAGGCATTTGTCCTCACGTGCTTTTTTACGGCCGGTTACGGCCGGCACAGGAAATTGGGGGTGGGTTTTCGCACGGCCGGTTACGGCCGGCACAGGAGTCAATGGGTTAAAGATCTTCATTAGGATCTTTGTGGATCCTGATGAGGATCTTGTAAGATCTTCATCCATTTCCTCTAAGATCTTGTAGGATCTTTCTAAGATCTTCCAAGTCCTTGCCAAGTCCCTGCAAGGATCCTTCAGGTCCCTGCAAAGATCCTTGAGGATCCTTCAGGATCTTGTAAGATCTTCATCAATTTCCTCTAAGATCTTGTAGGATCTTTTCTAAGATCTTCCAAGTCCTTGCCAAGTCCCTGCAAGGATCCTGCAGGTCCCTGCAAACATCTTTGAGGATCCTTCAGGTCCCTGCAAAGATCCTTGAGGATCCTTCAGGTCCTTGCAAAGATCCCTTAGGTCTCTGCAAAGATCCTTTAGGATCCTTCAGGTCCCTGCAAAGGTCTTTGAGGGTCCTTCAAGGTTCTTATTCAGTTTCATAAAGGATTTCACACAATCCTGCAAACATTTTTGCAGACCTTCATATGCAATCTCTAAAGATTCTATTGGATCTTTTTATTGTATATTCAATTTGTCAGTAAGTGAAGGTTACTGCCTGTAGATATTTTTAGCAAAATGATTTACAGATTGCATGAAAAAAACAAAATAAAATTCGAATAAACATACAAAAGCAAGCACTGAATGCATTTTAATGTAATTCCAGTTGTATTTTATAGTTTTGAAGTTAAGATATCATGGTAGGTGGATCAATCACGATCTCCAGCACATCGTTTTACAGGTAAATCAAACAAAATTTCAGTGGAATCCACGCGAAAAGACTGTATGACATCCTCGTGTCCGTGGCGCAAATTTCCAAATTGTCTGCAAGAAAACAACAACGACACATTAATACATATGACGCGTGGTGATCGTGACAAAAGCACATGAATTGATACATATCAACCTCCTCTTTACCAAATCCAAATAAACGAAAGATGTGGAAATTGTAAGAGTAGAAAGCTGACTTATAAATTCTGAACTGATACGCACATGTCTCTAGAATCGAATGTGACAGACTCTGACGCGTCGAATGTGACAGACTCTGACGCATCCATGGCGATATGTGAAAAAATGTGAAAAGAACTTGACCAAGGGGGCGAGACTGCTACGAAATTGACGCACTAAGTTTTAAATTATGAAGTGACAATTAATCGTCCAGATAATTCTGCATTAACGACAACAGCAAGGGTTGTGAAAGCCAAGCATGATCTCGCTCACATCGCTTTACATACAGTCTTTACCGGTAAATTAAAGCCAACCATAACCACTAACCTTTCTCAACTGCAATCCACGCAAAAAAGGACGCCTGCACAACGGTGTCACAACCTCGTGTTGTTCGTTGTCAGGGGCAGCCGTGGCGCAATGCATTGTGGTAGAAGGCGCAATGAATTCTGGTAAAAAGGCGCAGTGAATTCTGGTAAAAAGCGCAGTGCATTCTGGTAAAAAGTGATGAATTTGAGAATTCGTACTCCCTTTTATATATACTTCGTAAATCCTGTTTATGTTGCTGCTCGCTCGCTCCGCAGCAATTAATTGTGCGGATAGCTGAGGCGCTTACTGCTTCGAGGATCCCGGGCGAGGATATATTCGAACCTTGTTAATAGACCTTATATAAACGTGCGAATCCAAATTACAGAACCAGGCTGAAAACAGACGACGATATATGGTGTTTAGGCTTCGGGATGTGATAAAATAGTTGCCATACTCGTCTTCAACGTCTCCAATCGAGTACTCAAGATGTTCGAAAAATATAGTAAGCTGTTCTAATCTGTAGCATTCATTTTGGCTGAGCTACACTCTTTTGCACCCTCCAACGTTTATGATATGAATTTACTGTCAAGGATGGACAGAAATCACAAGGTAGAAAACTAGTAGGTATCGACAATATGATGAATAATATTGAATAAATCAAATGAAAACAAGAGAGAATCTTTTGCGCTTCCTGCATGAATACAACCAGTGACGTCACAAGGTGCTTTAACTCGGTTCCAGAGCCCGGACACAGTTTTGCTCCAAAAAGACGATTTCGGCAGCTAAAAACAGCACTTTCCGTTAGGATTTCAAAGAAAAAAAGTTCACCACCATTTTAAGCACGTTTGAAACTATAATGTGGTTTAATAAAAGAGAGTACAAAAATTTCGTTTCAGTGGCACTTTAAGACTGGGACAATATGCTTTGATACAACTGTAAAGTTCTGTAAAATTGTATAGCTTGTAGCCTTACATGTATAAAGAATCGCTTAATCAACTATATCTGTAACTGTAAAATCTTATACCTTGTAGCCTTATAAAGAAATGACATTTTTTTTTAAATGAATTTTTCAAAGTTAGTGTAGTGAGCAACACTATGTGACATCTTTGAGGACCATACATTTAGTACCAATTTTTTTATTTTGAATGTGTTTTTCATCAAAAACTCACATGACACTAAAACAAAAGAGAAGCTTTAAAAGTGATTTCCAGTCCGTACTGTGTAGTCTCAGCACCTGAATGTTTTTGTGTCTCACTCCATAGAATGCAAATCAGTGTTATCCTTTATAAACCACATATCTTATCTCTGAGGCCTTTAAGTTATTTTCCAAAAGCTTCTTTGATTTTTGCAGTTGCATAATTGTTTCATCAAGTGATATGAAAAAGAATGAAGCATAGACCCTATGCAAAAATGGCTATCTTTAAATTATTCTTTTGTTCATATTCAAAATAGCCTCACTAACCTCGTTTGGGATAACAATTTTTGTCTCAAAAACGAGGTTAGCGAGGCTATGTTAAATACGAACAAAAGAATAATAATAAGGCAGCCATTTTTTGCATAGGGTCAATAAAGCTTTGTATCCACGATGGTGGTTGACATGAAACTTTGAATTTACTTCATTTAGTAGTTGTGAAATGTTACAATTTGCCATGTCTTACATGAAATAAAACAAAATACCTAAACAAACTCTTGGGAGTGCACAGTATGGACTGGAAATCATCTTTAAAAATTAAAATGAGATGATGAGAACATGTATTAAAATAGCATGAATGAAACAAGCTGCTAGAACAGAACAGGATTACCCAATTATCGTCGGAGGCGACTTTAATGTCATACTTGACCCCGACTTAGATGGACGGGGCGGAAACAACAGAAAGAAAGACTCCGCAATATTAGTCGAAGATATGCACCTCGACTTCGATCTGGTTGATATCTGGTGTATTAGGAACCCCACTACATCACGATTTACTTGGCGTCAAAAAACTCCGGTTGTGCAGAGGCGTTTAGATTTTTGGCTTATAAGCGACAGTTTGCAAGATGAGATAATTTCAGCGGAGATTAAAACATCAATAAAAACGGATCATTCGGTAATAACCCTTTCAATTTGTGGCTTAGATGAAACTGAGAGAGGACCGAATTTCTGGAAATTCAATTCGAACTTAGTAAATGACTCGGTCTACTGTGAACTTTTAACCACTGAATATGTGAATTGGTTAGAGGAATTTAAAGAGGTTCAGGATAAGCGTGTTTTATGGGATTTAATTAAATATAAAATAAGACAGCGAACAATTACATACAGTAAAGGTAAAGCCCGTGAAAGAAGAGCAAAACTACAAAAGGTGGAGGATAAGCTGAAGGAATGTACAGAAAAATGTGATACCGATCCAAATAGTGGAAATCTCGAGGACCTGGAGTGCCTTCAAACAGAATATGATCAATTGTATGATTACATTACACAAGGGGCAATCATTCGCTCTAGGGCAACCTGGTATGAAATGGGTGAAAAAAACAACAAATATTTTTTGAATTTAGAAAATTCAAACAAAACTAAAAGCAGTGTTCGCAAAATCTTAACAACAGATGGAGCATTAATTAGCGACCCAAAAAAGATTATGAACGAATTGGAATTATATTATTCCAATCTCTATGATGGTAGAAATTCCGCAGACATGCAGACTATTTCTTCGTTTATAAATGATCTCACCGACGTTCCTTTTTTAGCCGAGGAGAAGAGGAACGTTTGCGAGGGTAAACTTAGATATGATGAATGCTATAATGTATTGCAGACCTTCCAAAAGAATAAATCGCCAGGGAACGATGGTTTAACAGCCGAGTTTTACTTAGCCTTTTGGCCCTTGCTTGAAAAGTTGGTAGTTGATAGTTTGAACTACGCTTTCGAATACGGTGAATTATCAAACTCACAGAAACAGGCCGTTATCACTTTAATTGAAAAGAAAGGAAAAGACAAAAGGTTGGTGAAGAATTGGCGTCCAATATCTCTTGTAAATGTTGATGCTAAATTGGCGTCTAAAACTTTGGCAAAGCGTTTGGAAAAGGTGCTTCCTGAAGTAATTCATTTTAATCAAAACGCGTTTGTAAAGGGGAGAACAATCTTTGATGCCGTCAGAACGATCGATGATGTGATTGAATATGCTAGGTACAAAGATATACCTGGGATTCTAGTAGCTATAGACTTTGAAAAAGCCTTTGACTCGCTCAATTTAAATTTTCTTTTAAGAGTATTACATGCATTTAACTTTGGTCCTTCTTTTATTCAGTGGATACGAGTCTTATATAGCAACGCCTCCAGCTGTGTAATGAACAATGGTTTTACAACAGGACCTTTTGCACTAAGTAGGGGAGTAAGACAGGGTGATCCCCTCTCTCCCTACCTGTTTATAATACCAAAATCATGATAGGAGAAATTTGTACTAGTTTATAACTAAATGTAGATAATTTTTTTTTGTCCATACATCGTCTTGTAATTTTACAGACGATGTATGGACAAAAAAAAAATTCTCTACATTTAGTTATAAACTAGTACAAATTTCTCCTATCATGATTTTGGTAAATTCTGGTGGATTTTTAAGCATTAGTAGCTGGTTTTGCGAGCTCACCGAACTAATTTTTGTCATGATACCATACATTTCTTCTACTGGTTACCCCCCAAAAATGCAAGGGATTATGGGTCATGTGCAAGTAGCGAATGAAGAAATGAATTAGTTTTTCAGTGGAAATTTCTGGTAATAATAATTTATCTAGATATCTAATTCATCTAGGTATCTAGTGTTTTCCAAAACACATCCTGACTGCTGGGTACCTAGACACAGTGTATGAAAAAAAAATGAGGCAAATGACCGTTTGAGTAAAATAATACTGCACCAATGACCCACCATAATTCTTTTTAAGAGTAATAGAAGGAAAATGTATCAGTAAGATTTTTGTCCAGTATCCTTAAGCTAAGGAGGAGCCCAGATCACATTAAAGACTTGCTAGAACACCTTGTTTCTGTTCGTAATTAATTTTATTTCCTAAATTTGAAGGGTTTCTTTATGTGACTTAAATTTACTGGCATTTTTGAAGGTCTAGCTTCAAAAAGTTTCGACCTACAAGACTACAGTACATGTATATTCCCTGTCAAGTCCAAGAGTGGAACAGATTGTGATGGAAATATTGAGTATCATTGAGTATCATCACTCATGTTTGTGAATTGTTTTTCACTTATCTCTTGAACCATGTACATCTAGTTCTGATGGTGAATCTATTACTCCAAGCTTTTCTGCTTTAATAACCAGTGCATAAACTAGAACAGAAGCACACAGCAACATGTCATTAATATCAGCTAAATACATGTATGTTGACCTCTGAAGGCTTCAGGTAAGTCAAAAAGCAACTGCTCATAACAGAAACACGATTTCAGATCAACTTCTATCACAAGTTTTAAATTGTTTTTGATTAAGTTATGATTGCATGTACACGGCTAGAAGAAAGACATTCACAGTTTCTGTAGCATAATTGCCAAGATCGCGTTTAGTGATAGATATCAGTGCTGATCATCAAAACACCATTTTAACTTGTAATCCAGAAGCCTTGTGATTCTTTATACTTACAATTTCTTTTAGGGCCAAAAGAACCATATTTTGTTGTTGATAAACATCATCCCCGATGCATTTCTGTTCGAATAACCGTTGAAATCAACGCGCTGCTTTCTTAGAGCATTGCATCATGGGTCATAGGACTCGTTCCCAGGTTCTTATCGACATTCAAATTCAAGATGGCGTCTCATGCAGCTTGTGTTCGAATTCGGCTCTTTAGTCAGTTTCAGTGACTTTAGAGGCCAGTCACTAGCTTGAAAGTATTAATACATCGTTTCCAGACATCATTTGTCTTACAGAGTTGGTAGACTATCTACTTGTGAGAAGCATGAAGTTTAAGTCTTGAGAAAGAGAGGAAGCTAAAAGCTTAAACTTATATTTTACGCTTAAGTCTCATTTTGGGTATAACTACAGAATACAGGGCCAATTTTCTAGGTATATTTGTTGAGCCAGCTCGGTGGCTCGCCAGTCGCCTTGAATGTCTAAAGACCGAGTGGCTCGGTGGCTCGCCAGTCAGTAGTCTTTACGTATACGTTGCGCTGGCTTGGCGGCTCGCCAGTCGTTTTGAACGTCAAAGGATCGAGGGGCCCGGCGGCTCGCCAGTCGTTTTGAATGTCAAAAGATCAAGCAACTCGGCGGCTCGCCAGTTGCCTTCGCTCCATTAAAATGACGAAATTCCGATTCCAAAGACCAAATTAAGTTTCTTTCGCTTTGTTTACCCACCAATGATTTCCTTGCGAATTGCGAATTCTCGTATCGCCATTTTGTTTATTTTACTAGTGCCAGACTCTCCTTGATCATTTTATGAATTTGTGTCCGGGATTGCGCTTCTTAATTAGTAACCAGTTACCCTTTGGGTCAAAAATTTTTTACATTGACCAACTAATACATGATCAAAATTTTATTGATGCACTACAGGCTGTCACAAGGAGACAGTTTCTCTTTACATGAGATAACGGTAACAGAACTAAAAAAAAGGTTTTTATGACAAAATAAATACAGTTCAACTATCATGAAACATGCAGCTGCTATTACTTTGTGATAACCTTAGTTGGGATTATACAAACTTTTAACATCATTCAAAAATGTGACAAATAAGTCCTTGTCCTTATTAACATGCCACCACATGAATTCGGCAAGATAAGAAGAGTATCCTTTCTCGTACCGAATACAGGCAAACTCACTTTCATGTGCCGCCAGTGTCCTTCAATTTTGTTCGTATTGTATCCGTCTTCATTAACAAACTCCTTTGAATGGTTCACAGTTTGATGCAAGTATCCATTTTTCTCCAAGTTGTGATATGATTTCCAGCAGTCTGAAACGATTAATGTTCCCGGTTCAATCCATTCCTTTATGATAGGCAATAGTGTTGCCTCACTCCTATCTTCCACTGCGACCAAAAAGCTTCTCCTCGAATCCTCTTCTATTCCTCCGAACAACCACTGTCCTTCTACTCTGTGTCCTCTGTGATATTTCCGCTTTCCTACTTTGCTCTCGTCAATTTGAACAACTTTACCTTCACCGCCTATCTTTTCACTTCTTTGCTGAGTTGTTACTTTGCATGTTTTTCGGCAAAACATATCTCAGTCAACGGCTGTGTTGGGATTAATGTGGAGTTGTTTCTTTATCTGCTCCTGCATTAGTCCTTCAGTCCACCAGTACGTAAACTTTAGAACTTCTTCCACGGTCAGATTACTATTTTCAAACCAGCTTCCCTTTCGGATACTGACATTACTTTTATGGCGTTTGCCATTCGCATGTTTCCTGCATTCCCATCTGTATCCGTCCGACCTGTCCGTACAGTCTACCAGCTCCATTTCTTCATTGCAAATCAGACATGTTCGCTTAGAGGCTATCAAA
The DNA here is from genome assembly GCA_964020085.1 of Micromussa lordhowensis. Lineage (NCBI taxonomy): Eukaryota > Metazoa > Cnidaria > Anthozoa > Scleractinia > Lobophylliidae > Micromussa > Micromussa lordhowensis. The sequence continues at coordinate 10,067,850 of OZ026607.1, forward strand.
CCTTCATCCATTAACCATCGGTTTAAAATTTCTCTGTTAAAGAGTACTTTGTCTTTCAGTTCATCGTAAGTCCAATGAAGTGTTTTTGCACCCTTTTTTCGCTGGTAGCTTCCAACTCCGCTTGAACACTGAGTTCCACACTCTTTCGTTTTCATACTACGACCTGCCTGAAAGCCAATAGTTCGATACACTTTCCCATTGCGTCCACAGCTCAGCAAAATTATACCCGTGTGCCTTTTATTGATCGACAAAAACTATGCTTTTGTTTTATGTAGAAAACCCCTTTGTGGCTTATGCCGACTACATGCAATTAAAACATCTCAATGGACCGCCAATCATTTTTCCTTAGCTTCCTGCGTTCCACAATCTTTTGTATTGACGCTATTGCCTGCCTGACAGCCAAAAGTTCTATACACTTTTCCATCAACTCCGACCCTCAACATATTCCTCTTTCAAACGATGTAGCACACAACTGAATTTTGTCCGGCCACTCTTTGCCCCACTTTACGATTTGTCACGCTGTAAACAATCTTTAGTACTTAGTTAATTACTCACACGAAATGAACGGTTTTCGCAACTTTCTATTTTTTTGACGCCGAGACTTTTTTTCAATCTATAAAGCGCCTTGCTCTCTGTTACCATTTCCCGCGAAACTCTCACCTTTTCATTGGTTTATTCTTAATGAACTATCATAAATTAAAAGAAGCTACTTAAATCATTCCCGACAAATGAAATGACTTATACATTTCTTTTGTTTTCCTCCAAATTTTAATCCTTATACTCTTGGCACGTTGCTTCTTCCTAACCATTCATGTACGAACGCTAACGGGGCACAATGTCAAATCCAATCGTACGTCTTTCACGTCAAAACGAAAATACCTGGGCCTCATTTCATCAAAGAGTTTCAGGAATCGCTTTCAATTATGAGGAGCTGTTTTCCGACGCTGTGTTCAAGTTCTTGGAAGCCAAAGCCAAATCCATAGGTAGCTCTGTTGGTTATCTGCTTCCATCACTAATGACCGCCACTTCATTTTTGCTGGCCAACAGTGAGGCGCACTTCCTTAATGGAACACATTTACAGCCCCTGAACCTTTACACCATGTCTGTCGGCCACCCGGGAACTGGGAAATCGCCAGCGATAGAAACGGTGCTTGCCGCGCTATGTGAAGTTGACACAATCACAAAGGAAACCCTTGTCAGCGCAACAACATCGTCAGGACTGGTCAAAACCATTTCCAAGCATGGAAAAGCCTTCATCGTATCGCCAGAACTGTTTGACATCTTGAACAAATTACTTAAAAACGATGAAGATAACGCATCTGGTGACATTCAGCTTTTATGTAAACTTTGGAGTGGAGAATCCGCCTCTTACCACTTCGCTACAGAAGCGACCCAAGAAATTGAGTCAAACATGGCCTTCTCTCTTCTTTGATCAACTCAGATTCAAAACGCAGCTCTGCTGATTATTTTTTAGAATGGACAAAGGCTATGGCCTTCTAGATCGCTTCCACATTACTGTTCCCAACGCACGAAAACCCACTCCAGAACAAGAAGAGGAAGCCGCAGAATACCTCGAAGGACTACGACTCAAAGACTTTCAGCCGGTCTTTGCATCCGTGCACGCCGCGCACGGAAACATCACTGGATCTTATAGACTGAACGCCGCTGCTGCCAAATTGCACAAGCGACTCAAGACAGAGCATGTCAATGCAGTGAACGCCGCCATTGAGAACGGAGAAGTGCCTCCAAAGTCTAAAGGCACCGACCTGGTGACAAGAGTGGCTGTGGCATTCAATGCCCTCGAGTACTTCATTGCTTCGTTATTGAATGACGAACTGACGAACAATCCCCCGAGCAATTAACAGAATCGTGCTACAAGAAGGCTGTGTAGTACGTGGAATACCTGCATGCTCAAAAAGAGATGTTCACTGACTTCAGAAAGGAAATTGTAGAGACCTCCAAGGAGAAACCGCGACCTCAACCAACAGAGCTTGACATTAGGGCAGCTATTCTCCGCTTCCCTGGGCGATTGGTCACCTACCAAGCTTTCAAAAAATTCGCCCCGAGATGCCTTAGATCGGTGCAAAAACAAGAATACCACTACTGTACCCAAAGGCTGCTGCACTATGGCAATGTGGCAGAAGTAAGAGTCCCTCGCTGCGCACAGAAAATGCATATCTCTATTAAAAAAACAGCAGCAGAAATCATCACCTGGCCGGCCGATGCACCATGCTCGCAAGAGCAATACAACGAAAGAATTTCAGAACCACTGAATCCTCTTATTACGGAAAACATTCAGGCTGTGCTAATCAATGCGGGACACATAACAAACGCGGACCTTATCTGAACGTTAAGCTCGTCAGTACAACAACATGAGAACAAGAACTTTAGTTATTAACAAATACATTTTAATGCAAAGCTGTTGCTTCATTTTTTTTTAAATTCAACCAGCGCTAATCAGTGCTGGACTACAAACGCGGACCTTGTCTGAACATTATGGATCATTAATTGTTCATTAATCTAACGACGTAAGAACAAGAACTTTACTTATTAAGAAATATATTTTAATGATAAAATGTTTGTTAATTTCTTGAATTCATGGTACAGTAGTTACCACTCTAGTCTTCCACTTGTCAATTACTAGTTTAGTCCAAGTTTATGCTAGCATAAAGTGAGGTTAATAAGCCTGAGAATTAGGCCCTTCGTCAACACACTCACCGTAATACTAGCAACAAGGATGTCTCTGTTCCTAGGTCACACAATGTGCAACACTTGGATAAGCCTTTATACTAAGTAACGATAGATACTAGTCCAAAGTACAAGACAGTACAATGAACAGTAAGCGATTATTTGACTACAATGTATCTTTCTCTTTGGCAAAGTCCACTGTAACCTAGCACGATATATTCGCTAGACTCCACAAAGGTTCCATTCATACTATCACATGCTCATCATGCTCATGTGCTCCATCATTTTCCGTACACTGTCCTTCCCCAGTCATTTCTGTTGGGTTTCGGTTCACTCACAACAGCGTTTATCCCTCCCTCCCACCCTCAGTTTTGTCTGGAACCTTTGTTTCTGTCGTTCAATCTTTACCTAGGTTTACTATATATTTAGCACGACCAGAATGTTTTTTGCATGGAGATCATTATTGTATTCCTCTCCATCCATATGTATCTTTACGATTAATCTGTACATTACAGCATTTTACTGGTCTAGGTTTCATTCCTTCATTGGATTCCGGGGATGTAGATCTACTGTCTTGCTTCCTAATAAAAAGAGTGGCAGGGAAGTGCAACCCCTGGCTGCACTTTACCCCACAGTAAGGCTTAGTCCTTGGAGACAGGTCCGGAAAAATATCCAATCTAGGGTGTGGACCCCCGGTCACACCTGATCTGTACTCCACCCAGGAGGGGCCCCCCTCCTGGTTCCCCTTAGTCCCTAGTGACTGGGGGATATGGGCCTCACCCCCTGGAGACTGATCAGGACCCCCTGTCCAGGGTGACTATCCCCGGTATCACTCGATCATGTCTCCCCCCAGGAGGGCTTCTCTCCTGGTCCCCTTACCCCTAGAGTTAAGTGCTTCCCTGCCACCAGAAGTTGCCCATTACCTTTTGTGTATTTTCTGTGTGACCCCCTGCTTAGAACCTCAAAGCAAAACCACGGCCAATTAGAAGAGTTTATTAAGTTCTCAATAAATGTTAAACTGCATTACTCTAGATATCTCCATTAATCCATGAGACGACAGAAAAGCATTACAAAAGCAATACAAATCGAATATTCCCCGTTCTTTAATTAATCAATGAGGCGACAAGAACGTGCCAGACATCAAAAATGTTTCATCCTGACTCCATGAGCCGACAAAAGTGCGTTGGCCTCATTCACTGAATTATAGACCTTACTCGTATTTTAAACACTCAATCCGACTGGCGAGCCGTCAAGCCGCCGAGCCACTAAATTTTAGACCTTACTCGTTCTTTACACACTTTACGCGACTGCTGAGCCGGCGAGCCGCCGAGCCACTATAATATATACCTTACTTGTTCTTTACACACTTTACGCGACTGCCGAGCCGGCGAGCCGCCGAGCCACCAAAATATATACCTTACTATTTCTTCAAACACTTTACGCGACTGCCGAGCTGGCGAGCTGCCGAGCCACCAAAATATATACCTTACTCGTTCTTTAAACACTTTACGCGACTGCCGCACCGGCGAGCTGCCAAGCCACTATAATATATACCTTACTCGTTCTTTAAACACTTCACGCAACTGCCGAGTCGGCGAGCCGCCGAGCCACCATAATATATACCTTACTCGTTCTTTAAGCACTTTATGCGACTGCCGAGCCGGCGAACCGCCGAGCCACTAAATTATATACCTTACTCGTTCTTTAAACACTTCACGCGACTGCCGAGCCGGCAAGCCAGCGCGAATAATAAACCGGAAAAAATGGCCCTGTATTCTGTAGTTGCTCCCATTTTGGCATGCGATTGTCATCTCGTTCTCATTCAACCTTCTGTACTCCTAAAGGTAAACTAACTGCTTTGTGATGTATGTTTCGAAAGGAAAACTAAATGTCAATATAAATAGTCGATTCGAGCCTCTACATGCCAGATTTCCATGATCAAACTTAAAATTGTTCTTGTTTGAACATTGCTGATGAAACTTTGTAGATTAATTGTTGTAGTATTTTGCTGCCATAAAATCATGATTTACAGTGTTACAATTTAGTAAATCTTGGATTGACAACTAATAGAGAATAAAACAAAATATTTTATCACAAACATGTACTTTGCCCTTGAGACTTTGCCATTTTTGAATACTATTTGGGTGCCTGGGGTAAAATACCGTAAGATTAAAATAGACTTTTTTTTTAGTAGAATTCTACTAGTATACTAATGCAAATGCTGCAATCTGATTGGCTGAGCTACTCGTATACTATCAGCCATTAGAGTACAGTGGCTGTTGAAAACTCAAGCTCATAATCTAATTGTTAAACATAGTTTGCAATGTAAGAGACAAATGAACTTCAAAAAGTAGGGATAAAACAGTGTGTTTCACAGCTATTTTGTCATTAGTCAAAGTTGACTCGGATAAAATAGGATTTTCATAGCCTGTTTTATGCCTATTGTGCAAAGGAGCAGGTCATCACCTATGCTACCAAAAGACATAGATCAAACAGTCTATTTTATCACTATTATTTAAGAATACTGATATAAGAATGGAACATAGCATTAAATTAATCTATTTTGCAGGCTATTTTCCAGGCCTGGGTTGTTCGAAAGGTGGATAACGCTATCCACCGGATAAATCACTATCAAGTGGATAGCGTGGTTTGTTTTGTTAACACTTATCCGCTGGATAGTGATTTATCCGGTGGATAGCGTTATCCAGCCTTTGAACAACTGGGGCCAGGATGTTATGAAAAAATAGTGCAGAAATAAAACGCCCCACTTGTTTCTATCTTGCTTGAAAAATAGCTTGAAAACTAGTATACCTAAAAAGGTAACAATGCTGCCGAAGGAGAGAACTATAGTAAGTATTGTCACAGTACCCGTTGAAGTGAAGACTGAAGAAGTGATTTGCATGACACAAGTGTGAATCGTTGGGGGAATTTTTATAAATAAAATGACCTTTAATAAAATGATATGAAAAATAACATTCTGGTACCTAGTATAAACTCTTTTACATCAACATTGCAGTGTTGAAAAATCAGCTTTATCTTGAACAGCAACTATTTGCATGAATATTACATTATATTGACATTATGTATTCTGTGAATCAGTTTATCACATACTATACACTTTCTTATGGCAATATTTTGATGTTGAAATAATAATCATAAACTATAAAAATCAGACTGCTCTTAACAGCAACTTTAAAATGTGGTAAAATTAACCATATATTATTTATTATTATAATAGGAATTTGACATTCCGGGAACATGACTTCCTCTGCTAAACAGTTAACTACCAAACTTTTCATGTTCAAGAGCAACATTCTGCAGTATATACTTATATACTTAAAAAAGCAGTGTTCAACAGCAACTGTAAAATATGCCGTAAAGTCAGCTAAAAACTATATGAATTTGACATTGCAGTGACATCATGTTCCCTGCCAACCATTTTTTTATCACAAACTTGATACATTTAACAGCAACACTGTTGTGGACATAATAGACTAAAAAATCACATTGTTCTTGAACAGCAACCATAAAATATGTGTGGAATTATCTACTTTCATTATTTATTATACATTCAACACTCTAACTCTTTTCTGATTGGCTGAAAGCCTACAGTGAATTTTCGAAATCAGTGCTTGTGACTTCATAACTGCAGATTATACAATAATCATGTCAAGGTCACGGGTAATCATGTCATGTATGACCGCAGTGCATGATTTTCAAGGGTAATCATGTCAACTTTAAGCGATTCGTGTTGCTAGCCGTCAGTGAAGATGTAGAAACATGACTTCCAAGTTTTTGTTCAATGTATAATCGTATCTATAACAAAATTCTCGATCGTGATTGGTTCTCCGCGTGCCTATTTGTCATGTAATCGGCGCGTGATCACGTGGATGTCCAATTACAGGTGTACAATTTGAACTTTTTGTAATCGGACACCTGTAATTGGATACCCACGTGATTTTCACGTCAATCACACGCGCTTTAATGGTTTCCTTAGCAAAGTTTTCTACAGTTTTCAAAAGTTAGGAAAAGCGCTACAGACGTTTTCGCTCAAAAGAAGTTCTCAAAAGACAATTTTAATTTCTAAATTTGTTATAGATATGATTAATTAGTAATTGGACCTCGTGTCGTACAATTCAAGGAGTAAGCGTGCTCGTAATTTCAAATCGGCTTCGCGCTTCGCGCTCGTCCGATTTTGAAATTACTCGCTCGATTACTTCCTAAATTGTACTCCACTCGGTCCAACTATTACTAATAAAACAATTATTAGATTCCATGTTTGTGATATCCAGAATAAACAAAGTCTCGGTAAGGGTTATCATCCTCAGCCTTCGGCTTCGGCTGATAACCCTTACCTCGACCTTGATTATTCTGGATATCACAAAAACCTCATCCAATAATTGTTTAGAATTTGACATTCCAGTAACATGAGGTCTCTTGCTTAACAGTTTTTATATATATTTTTTATATCACAAATTGTTCACTTTTAACACCAACATTTTGCTATCAAAATAGTATAGGCTATTAAAATCTGATGTTGTAAAATCACCTATAAACCATCATCCTGAATTTTACATTGCAGTGACGTGTACCCTGCCAAACAGTTAATTTGTTATCACAAAAGTCCATACATTCTAACAGGAACATTTAGTAGATATAATATTAAAAAATAAAATTGTGCTTTAATAGCAATGAAGAACATATTAGTATGTTGTAAAGGCTACTTAAAACTACTTCTTTATATTGTCGTGACAATTCATACTCTGCAAAACAGTTAACTGTCTATCACCAACTGGCTTCAATTGTTAAGCTATATTTTTGCAGTGCAAGGTAAACTGTGAAGAGCAAACTTAGGCAATTTTCAGTTCAATGTTATGAATTAGACATTGTTATGTCATCAGGTATTTTGAAGTACAGTTAACTATTTAGCATCTAGTGTAATGTCCTATAAAGAGATTGTGTACAGTATAAAAAGCAATTACATTCATACTATACAGTGTTTAGTATTAGTCTTTTTGCTTTATTGAAGTGATATTCATTTTTTTGTTGTAAAGAAGTGTCGCCTCTACAGATAATAAGAGCTCAGTCACATTCTCCTCAGTAAAATCACTGGAATCTTCAACTTTGGCATTTGGTTTATACATGTTGTGCAATGTTATAAGTTTATCATTGAAAATTGTCAGGGATACTTGCTCTCCATTATCGACGAACAGTGCTTTTGCAATTGTGCGCTTTGTACACTTGTGTCGGAGTTGTGCACATCGACAATTTGCACAGTGCAAAATGTTTTTGTCAACATTTAATGGGAAGGCTACATTGCATTTTTTACATGATAGGTAGGTTGTTACCTTTTCAACCCCGTCAGCTGGGCACGAAACTGTGTTTAGCTGGTTATCAAGCAGCTGTTCGCCACTTCACTGTATTGTGATCTGTACTTGTGATATCAAAGACTGGCGGTTGAGTGTGATGTACTTGTTGCTGTTGAAGTTTTTTACCAGTGCTTGGGTGAGATTGTAAGTTAGCCCATTCTGCACACGGTTGATATCTTTTTCCCATAGAACCAGTCTTATAGAACCAGTTTCATGTGTAAGGACTGTCTCAAGCTTTTGGAGTGTTTTACCATTGGCTTGAATGGTTTCTGCACTTCCCTCAAACGACACACGAACCGAAACGTTTACTTTGCTGCTCGAACTTAATACACTCTCTACAATCAGCAATTTGACCCTGAAATAAACGAAAGGCAAATTTTACATAAGGATCTGAAGGATAAAAGCAAAAAGCAAAAAAATGAGCACATTACACACAGAATAATTCACCTTGTTCTTCCTTCCGAAAGCACATGGTCCACTGCGCATCTTAAATCATGCATTGACGCATAACCACAATTCCTTGCGCCATACCATTGCACATCCTAAATCTTCCATTCGCGCATAACCACAATTCCTTGCGTTTGGTAAAAAAAAGTGATTTCAAGCCCCTGTAATGTAACCTTATGCCGATTAGAGAGCTGCCTCCCTCGTTCGCTTCAGGCTCACTCGCTGCGGCAGCAATTACTGTAAAACACTTAAAATAGAGGCCCTACTATCTTAATCTGGTAAACTAGGAATAAAAAAGAACTTTTCAAGAATACAGTAGGACAGAAATAAATGTAACAGCATTAAAATAGCCATAAAAAAAGAAATAGAATAGGGTTAATCTTTTTGTGACCGGCCTCAAGAGTCCTCATGGGCCCGATGAGGATGTTTTTATAGAGGTACACTGTGATAATAATAATTATTATTATGCATTGAACTCACTATCTCTTTTCTGATTGGCTGAAAGCTTACAGTGAATTTTCGAAATCAGCGCCCGTGACGTCAAAATTGCAGATTATACAATAATCATGTCAAGGACACTCAAGGTCACGGGTAATCATGTCATGTATGAGTGTGGTGCATGATTTCTAAGGGTAATCACATCAATTTTGCACGCTTTGTGCTGCTTACTGTAAGTGAAGAAGCAAAAACATGATTTTCATTATTTTTTCCATTCAATGTGTAATAAAACAATTATTAGATTCGGTTTTTTTGTGATATCCAGAATAATCAAGATCACGGTAAGGGTTATCAGCCTCAGCCTTCGGCTTTGGCTGATAACCCCTACCTCGACCTCGATTATTCTGGATATCACAAAAACCTCATCCAATAATTGTTTATAAGTGGTACTAAGTTGTTCTAAATAATTATCAACAGACAAGCTGATGTGTATGTACAGTCTAACATTGAACAAGATAAAAAAAAGTCTAACAAACTTTACAAGATCCTTCAAAGAAATCTTATTAAGATCCTCTGAAAGATCCTCATCTAGGATCTTCAAGGATCCTAGCAATTACATTAACAAAGATGCAAGATCTTGATCAAACCCTTGAAGATCTTGGAGGATCTTAACAAAAATCTTTGCAAGATCCTTCAAAAGATCCCTTAAAGATCTTTCAAAGATCCTCATATAATTCTCTAGGATCTTAAAGGATCCTTCAAAAGATCCCTTAAAGATCTTTCAAAGATCCTCATATAATTCTCTAGGATCTTAAAGGATCCTTCAAAAGATCCCTTAAAGATCTTTCAAAGATCCTCATATAATTCTCTAGGATCTTAAAGGATCCTTCAAAAGATCCCTTTAAGATCTTTCAAAGATCCTCTTAGAATTCTCAAGGATCTTGAAGGATCCTAGCGAAGATCTTCTTAGGATCTTACCAAGGATCTTTGCAAGATCTTGATTAAATCCTTGAAGATCTTAAATGATCCTAGCAAAGATCTTTGCAAGGTCCTTCAAAAGATTGTTTAAAGATCTTTGAAAGATCTTCACTGAGTCCTCAAGGATCTTGAAGGATCCTAGCAAAGATCCTTGAAAGATCTTTACATCAAAGATCTTTGAATATCTTTTAAAGATCTTTAAAGGATCCTTGAAAGATCCATATCTTTAAGGATCTTTGGCAGGTCCTTGAAGATCTTCAAATATCCTCAAAGATCCTGTGAAGATTTTCACCAGGGTTTGTCAGCTCAAAATATTCATTTTCCTGTCCAAGGCATTGCTCATGCCCTTGTGTTCTACCAGCAAATAAAGTACAATTAGAAAACCAATCACATCAATGGATTTGTAAAATACAATGACAAGTGGCTTTCATTTATGCATGTACACATGTATATGGATTGTACATATAAGCTAGACTTTCAAGACAAATATCTTTGTGTATCAAAAACAGTTGATTAAGAGGTGGAATTTTAATGCTTATTTTGGTACTAAGGATTAACATCAACCACAAAATTCATAGGTAGGTTTATAGAAAACTAGCACTTGTGGTAGACGAATCCAACTAACAGACAAACAAAACAGTGTACATTCCTAATACCACTGTTTATTTCAACAGATTTGGACAAAGAATCTAAAGATCAAGTGCTGTCAATATCTAGCCGTTGCATATGTATGTACAAGTTTATTGGCGTTGTTTACTAAATGATGCAATACACAAAAGATTGAAAAGAGACTAAACAATGCCCATGCCAAACACAATAACTAACCAAAAATACTCTTAACAAGTACACCATTTTCTTTCCTCACAGACCTTTAGTTTAACAACTTTGGATGTGTTAATGTCTATGTTTTTTGTCAGAATTTTGCTGCATTGTATAAAATATAATTTTTAATTGATTTCTAAGTATACATAATGTTAGTTAACATAAATTTATAATTCTTGCCTTGCAGATATACATGTCAAATAATGCAGATGAAAATCAGAAGTTTGGTGAAAAGGTAACAATGTTCATTGATAATGCACAGTGATTCTCAAGAGACCATCTTTAATAATTATCTGATCAGACAAGATTCCACAACTCTTCCTTGCATTGGCACTGTATTGCCAAAGACAAGTAACAATAATGGTACGGTGAACCTGCACTCTCAGGTTGCAGGTTGGGTACTTTAATATAGAGGTTGTTCAAAAAATTAACATGTTTTGTAATATGCCAAACATAGAACTAGAATATAAAATTAATCACGACGTAAATTTTATTGTTAACAACAAAATGTAAAATATGGTGCTTCTTAATGATGTTGAATGTGACTGAAGAATAACATATTGACTTCTTATTTTTAGGTTACTTATTTGAAAGCAGCATTGCAAAAGATAACGGAAGCACAGAAGGCATCCAAGGTATTGGTAATCATAATTATAACAGTGTTGCCTGTGCATTTGTGTATTGTCTCAAAATTCATTGTTAACTTTGATTATTGAATAATCTCACAAAATTAATTTGTCTCACTACTAAACTGGCAGACCGGTACAGGTACATCTACCAGTACTTTAGAGTTAATAAATAAAATTCTCTTACCCTTTTTAAATTATTTATTAGTAAACATGCTTTACAGACTTTTTTAATATTAACCAAGCTTGAACTCTTTCATGAGTTGTTCTAGTTTATTTTGACAAAGTACACATAAATTTATTTGTGTTTGCTGTAATTGTGGTACTCTGAGTGACTGATAAACTACAGTGGAATCCTGATTTTTCGAACCTCTAAGGGAAACAAAGATTTGTTTTGAAAAATTGGTTTGTTTGAGAAAACAGGGGTAAAATTACAGTGTTTGACTGAGGAGAGGGAAATTACTTTTGGTTCGAGTTATTGGGAGGTTCTAAAAAATTAGTGTTCGAGAAATCAGAAGTCCACTGTTAGTAGTTTAAGAAGTTTGAATTGTATTCTTTGTACTTTCCAAGGGACAACCAGAAAAAACTCTGGAGTTGTTACAGTTTCTTATTGATGTTGTGAGTAACAAGTAAGTAAACAGTGTTCCTTATCCAAGAAACTTCCTCTTTCTGCCTCCCTATAAATAACTGAAAGTGCAGTGGTAAGTCTAAAGGCAGGAATCTAATTAGAATAAATTACCGTCAATCGGGAGTCTGAAAAACGTTCTGGGAAACTAGAGATACGATATGAGCAGATTTCAATATAAAGGAAAAAATGGGAACATTTGGGGATTTTGGAACATAAAAGCATGCTACTTTAACAACATTTATTACAGAGGGCTAATGCCCGACAAAGGGCTAATGCTCGAAACGTCAGCTTCCGAATCTCTTTACGGTGGCCACCCAGTTGATAAATGCAAATTATCTACATTATGCTACTCTACTATCTACTCACCGTACTCTACTATCTACTCTACTCTAGTCGCTACTCTACTCTCTACTCTACTCTGCTCTCTTCTCTATTATGTTCTCTACTCTTTTCTACTCTACTCTTTTCTACTCTACTCTTTTCTACTCTACTCTTCTCTACTCTGCTCTCTACTCTACTCTACTCCCTACTCTACTCTATTTTAGGCTGCCCTACGTTACTCTTCTTTACTCTACTCTGCTCTACAGTACTCTACTCTCTACTCTACTCTACTCTCTGCTACTCTACTCTACTCTACTCTACTATGTGCTATTCATGTCTGTGATGTATTGTTGCCACTCAGGTTACAAGGTGCGGTTAAGGACAATGACTTTATTTACCATGAAGTGGTACCAGAACTTGATAACTTACCAGAAATTAAAGGTGAGTGCACTTTCAAGAAATTGTTACCATTCATCTGCTTTTCCACTTAGCTCAGTGCTTACAGTAGTACAATAGATTAAGATAGAAGGTTCTTAAATTATGCAATCAGTGACCAAGAAGAGGCACCACATAGGTTTACAGTTAAATCTTAGATGTTCCTTTCTGAACCAACAAGCTTTATAGCATAGCCAGCTAGGAAGCTCGAGAAGCTAGAAACTCTTGCATTTCTTTCTTGCTGTCCAAATGTCAAGCATATATCATAGCTTGATGATCCATACTAGAGCATCAACCAATATAAATTCTTAACTTTATTACAAGATGTCTTGATATGATTGAGTCCTCTGCTTATTATGCCAGGTACTGTACGTATTTAATTTTATTGACAGCTGCACCACTTGTCAAGCCCATTCCATTCCAGTCATGTGACCCAAGTGTGGCTGGCCCAGATATTTTCCAAAGACTCATTCCAATGGAGGCTCACACTGATTCATCCCTGTACAGGTCAGAAATGATTTCACTCTCCACTCTCAGTCAGCTATATTTGTCATTTTGAAGACAAGAAAGGAGTAACATGGGTAATCTTTAAATTGTTTTTATGCCCCAGAGCTATGTGTGCTTTCCTATAGTCATTATTAAGTGAGTAATTTATTGTCTCACAGTTAACACAAATATTAACAGTTTTTTTAGAAAAGCTGTTTAACAGAGGCGTAAAGCTTAATGCGGCAATGCTGAAAGGTATTTTGGGAAGTGGTAGTTCATGTTGTTTCAGAGGAAAGGAAGGTAGGGTAAAAGGATAAAGTCTGCATACGAGCCAAGTGGCCCATCAGGCCAGAGCTTATCCTGGTTTCTGTTGCATAAAGTGACAAGGAGTATTTCTACTCCTCCCTGGACCAGATGCTAGTCCATTGCAGCGTTTCCCCCAGCATTAAGTTTGCTGGTACCCATTTATACACCTGGGTGGAGAGAGGCACTGAAAGAGTAGTGTCTTGCCCAAGAACACTATGCTTATTAAAAAGGGACAAAGCAACAAGATCATTGATTTACATGACAAGTACAGTGATATATACATGAAGATTTGCGTATATACATCAAGATTCACATTCATATGGATACATCAGGATTTGCAAATATACATCAAGATCCCATACATATACATCAAGATCCCATACATGTACATCAAGATTCATATTTTACATCAACATTTGCATAATTATATACATCAAGATTCATGAGCTTAAATATTAATCACGCAATGTAAAAAAACAGCAACATTAAAATTTGTGTATGTACATTAAGATTTGTGCATATTCATCAAGATCCGGGCATACAATGAAGATCTGTATATATATATACATTAAGATTTGCGTACATATATTAAGATTTGTGCAGTTCAGACATAAAGTAAAGCGTCACTGCTGGATCGATTATCATGTTTTCAAACGGCGACAGAAAATGGAGATATTACTAGATATATTATGGTATTACTAGATATCACTAGAGATATTATGCAGACTTTCTTTCGCTGACTTTCCTTTCCTGGTAAATGATCTTTTTTCCCCTTCCTTTCCACTACTACCATTGCTTCCATAATTAACTTGTGGATTGTACAAGGGAGGCTACGGTGCACCAAGACGGGGAATTTGAAAATTTCTTGACAACTCTTCAACATTGCTGGAGTTTCCTCCACTCACTCACGACCTTTCACAAGGCACTTCTTCAATAATTGCTCTGTATACACGGCGAACTAAGGAGGAGATGGCTTCCTTGTTTGGCAGTGAATTCATCCTGTTTGCTGCCATTTTGAGTCACCGTTTGAAAACACAATAGTCAATCCAGCGGTGATTTTACCTTGCTTGATTAATTAAGCTCACAAATCTTGATGTATATGCAAATCGTGATGTATAAATATAAATCTTGATGTATATGTATGGATCTTGATGTATCTACACAAATATTGATGTATATATCACTGTCTTGTCACGTAAATCAATGATCTTGTTGTTTTGTCCCTTTTTAACAAGTATAGAACACAATGCAATGTCACCGACCAGGGCTTAAACCCAGACCTGTCGATCTGGAAACAAGCACACTAACCATGAGGCCACCACACCTCCCACAAAGCAAAGAAAGGAGAAACCACAAATGTACACAATCCTGACTTTCCTTCTATTCTACTGAAACACAAGTGAACTTCAACCAGTCATCAGTCAACTGACACTACCTGTAAATCCTTGTAACTCTGTGTTTATACTTTTGTGGGACACCCTTTGTCAAAGCAGCTGTGTATTAATCTCAGTTACAAGCCTATAATGTCAAATAGTAAAAATAAAAAATCTGTTAGAATATGATAAGATTACTGACTGATCTTGACAAATAATTATTTTTAGAAGCAAAACGTTTAACAGGTATTATTTCTAACTTTTAACAAGTATTATTTCCTAGCTTAAAGAATACTACTAACTGTACAATATTATTATTTGCAGTGAGGAGAAAGCAAAACTACTCAGAAGATATGTGAGTTCTATTGAGCAGAAAAATCAGCTGTTAAGGTATGCCCAGGAACAAAGAGAAGACTCTATTCATTTGCTAATAATAACTTATCAAAACAGTGAACCTCCCATGAGCATTCCCCCTTGGACCCCCTCCCCCCAAATAATTATGCATCTATATACGACATTTGTTAGTGTGTGAGACATGTAGTGTATGTGACTGTGGCAAGTTTCCTCTTACTGTGTAAGAGGAGTCAGGGTTCTGGATGGTGCTACTTAATCTCACTAAAGGTTGCACTGTCTGAACTCTTCGGTGGCGGGCAACAGTTTCCAGCACTTTCTAGGACTTAAATTTGATGGGTCATTAGAATCACTCTTTATCAGTTGATGCTGCAATCATGGTATCCAAAAACCGCCCAACAGTTGGTAAGTATGTTGTTATCATTTTCGTGACACAGAAGGTCAACCAATATTACTTGGGTCTCGAAGCCACTTTTAACTTTTGAAAATATTACAGTGGCTGTGAACCCCATGTAGATCGAGCTAATTTTTGACTTTTTAGCAGTTAAAGCTAAAACCCTGATTGTAGCATCAACTGGCAAAGAGTGGTTTTAATGACTTGTCAAAATGTAAGATGTGCTGGAAACTGTTGCCTGCCACTTTAGTTAACAGTTTTGTTTTCCCCATTGTGTAGTTCCAGAAAGTATCCATACCTTCCCCACGAAATGGATTTTTTTTGAGTATGGATATTTTCTGGAACTGCACATTTCAATGACAATGTAGATTGTTCCTGTTTCCAACGTGAGTTCATGTGAATGTAATTTTTGTTTTTCATTTAATATCCAGCAAAGCCCTTGGAGATCTGCACATTGATGATTTACTGGAACCTGAAGGATATGACACCCTTCCAGGTTAGATAGTAACAATAGTCCTTGTTTATATACTTTGCAAGAGTATTGCCTTGTGCATTTTTTCTGTGTAACTGATGTTTCTTTCATTTGTAGCTGTTGTCAAACAGAAAAGTGATTCTCTGAAGAAAGATGACAATTCTTTGAAAGATGTTGAAAATAGCATTGAAGGTACAGACAGCTTAACTTTCTCACAAAGCTAAGAGCAGCATGTTTCTAGGGCCTGGCACATGTTACTAGTACTTTAGCTAAGCATCATCATTTTATTCTTGTTAAATCTTTGAAAATCAGATCACAATAATAATTGCTCATTAAAAGTTGTGAATGAATGTCTTCTCATTGAATAGTTTTGGTACCACCTAAATCCGTTACTATGTTGGACATAATAAAATTATGGTCTAAACTGAAAAATTGTTTAAAGAAATTGGAAAAATTGGATGCAGTTATAAGCCATTTTGGAATATATGAGGCTGCATGGTGACAGCCAGATTTATCACCAGGGGCTTATTTGTCATGCAACAAAGGGGTAACCATGTGGTAGATTTTTGTAGTCAGTATTTGCATTAGCACTGAAGTAGTTTTAATTTGCTTTTATCAAATTTTCTCTTTAGACTATTTTCCTATTAATTTTATGGCAAAATGTTCCAACAGTGGGAGAATCCCTGAATAGATAAAAGTTTAAGTTGATAATTTTGGGGGAATGTCTTCTTCATCTGTAGAACTGACAAAGGTAGGCTCCAAGGTGGAAGATATTTTGACATCCCTTGTTAAAATGCTAGAGGAGAACAAGCAAAAGGAGAAGGAACTGACGGTGAGTTTCATTTTTAAGAAACTGGTTGTTTACGTCAAGATACAGAGGTTATTTCATGGCTGCTTGGAGATACAAAATTTTTTCTTTGAGTGTTGAAAACTATTTCTCCAGTGAGCACGGCAAACAAGTGAAATATTTTTCAATGCAAGAAGAGAAATTCCCTGTATCCAAGCGGCCCTGTAATGTTCTGTTTATTATATAAACACCAATGAAAATAATAACAAACCATTTCACTTTCACTGCAAAAGGCACAATTCATTATGTAACCATAGCAACAGTGATCTTTTCACTTGTGAAGATATCACGTTTTTGCAGGAAAGCTCTCCTGGGCTTTCATTGTTGTGTATAATTTTTTTTTTATTTTTATAATAACAAATAGTATCTAATGACCGTTCATTTAATTACACTGAAATAAATTATGGGAGGCATGGTTGCCAAATATGGTTTGTTTGCCAGATCAGGCCATCCAGATTCAAGCTGTGACCAGGGTCATTGTATTTGGAAAGACATGTTACTTTCACATTTCCCCTCTCCTGGTGATAATGTTGGTGAGCAACCTGCGATTTACTAGCATTACATCCAGGGCGGAGTAGCAACACTCCTAGCCTTCCCATGCTACAGTACTTTGAGTTAAATGCTGAAAGCTATAAGTCAGTTGCACTTAAAAGGCTTTATGTTACTGAATAATCATTTTCTTGTGTTAAATGAGGGAAAGAGAACTATTGATACTAATGATGCATACTTGTCTTCACAGGAACTTGTTGGTCCAATGACTCCTCCTGCAGAGAGAAAGGATTTTGAGAAAGACCTTGAACAATGCCAAGAATCACACAAGAAGGCAGTGAGTAAATAAACTATGACTATTGAGGAGGTCTAAGTTTAATTTATTTGTACAGGAAGTGTTGAATTGCTCAATTTTTGAAAGAAAAAACCCTTTTACTGAAGTGCTCTTTCAGTTTTACGTTAGTCTCTTACGTGATTTGTGTTGTGCTTCTGGTGGCCACAGGTAATTTCACTGTGTCACTTTGATCAGAGTGCTACATACATGTATCAATTGAAATTATGTTGATAGTGAAACTCTTTATTTTCCGGTTGCACCTTGGATACAGCAAAAAAAAAACATACAGTAACATCCTTAGTATTTTTAACAGTAGAATCAGGGAAGACATCAAGTCAAGTCAAGTTTATTGTGTAATTATATACACTTAACTTTTGCGAGGACAATCTCACCAGCTAGTTAGAAGGTATAACAGAGAAAGAAAACGTAAAAAAGAACAAAATTGAGATAATACCTATCAACAAGTACATGTAACTAAGATAATATTAGATGAAAATATAAGATTTAAAATCTATTTACATAGGACTAGATATAAGTTTTCATAACATCAAAAGTATTGGAGTAATAATAGTAGTAATTCACAAGTAATTCTGCAACTTCATGTGATGCGGAATTGTACTGTGTAGACGTTGGTTAGCCCTGAGCTAGTTCAGGTTTATTGATATTGTTTACCGGCATTATGTAAGGAGCCCAATATCTGTTTGCCTTTGTATGATGACGGTGATGATTGTGACTGTGTTCTTCTAGACACAGACAAACGTAGAGTTGTTGAAGGTATTCCAGGAGCACAAACATAACTTGGACTTGTTAACAGGAACATCTGAAGGACTGATAGCTGCTTTACCATCTCTAAACATTATAGACAGTAAGTTCGTCACTACCTCACAATACAAACGCTATATTGTGTGCTTTGTTGTCCGGAATTACTGTGCAAATAGAATTTTGTTTTGCTTGTGTCTAATAGGCTTGATTAAGACATGCATTCTTAGAGAGGGTAGAGTTACATCTTATTGGACTTTCTTCCTTATTTAGGTGTATCCTATCTTGTCTTGGGGTTTGTTTATAAAATAAATGTGTACTATTTTGTTTCATTTCAGCTCCCATTGACGATGGAGCAGTCCAACGTCTTAGAGATCTCATTGTAAGTTTTGCTTAATCCACTTTGCCCCTCATGAGGTATAGTGTTTCTTCCATAGCTCTCCATCAGGCTTTGTTGTTCTCAATCATTTTGGCCTAACCCAATGTCTTTCCGATTCTCTCCAGCTCTTTCGTCACTTTCTGTCTTTACTTCTAGATTAATGAGAGCCCTCATTCCTCTAGTATCCATTTTCCATTAAGGTGTCAATTTTAAAATGTTAATTATTATTGTTTTGGTATTTTTTGTTTGCAGCAAGTGTTTTCAAAAGCTATTTGTTGTATACTTAAAATGTTTATTTCAGCTTTAGCATCATTTGTTGTCATTGTTACTATTTCCATGAGCAGTAGATTTAAATGAGAATTTTATCTTTTGTGTATATCAAATGTTTTTTAAATACCAGTCTGTTATTTGCCAGTATACGGTTCATTGAAAAGTCAACATATTGTGATTGCAGTCTAAGGTGGACCTCATGAAATCGCAGAGGAAACAGCTTGAAGCAGAGTTACGGAAGCAGGTAAACAATCTGACAGTGAATTCAGCCACCCACTTGCAGTGAAGACAATGGTTTCCAAGTCTTCTCCCAACTCCAATCTGTAACATAAACTCAGCATCGATGTCTTTAACTTACTTCACTTATGTATTTGTTCCCCTTTTCGGGATGGGGGATGTCCTTCTTTGCAGCTCCCCTCCCTCCCCCCCCCAAAAAAAAAATGGGGGGCAAGTCAGTTTTTTGGTTACAACAAGAGAAATTTGGGCAAGGAGTTTTTAAAAAATTTCCATTTGTTTTGAGAAATTATAATGTCACTGAGAAACGACAATATATATACAACAATACTGGTGATCAGTATACAATAAGGCTAGACTCAAAACTCAAAAGTTGTGGAAGTTGGCATTTTCCTTACTCCCCATTTTCGTGTCTCATATTATTGATATTTTCGGCCATCGCAATGGCAGAGACAGTTATTTCTTTAACGTTTACTACTTGTATCTTACTGTGGATTCAAATGTAGGATTATTTTCACTGCATATGCAGACCAATGTTAGTAAATCCCATGAGCCGTGTTTGTGCTAGATTGTTTTGTAAAAATTTGGGCAACTTGTGAAAACGTTTTGTGAAAGTGATTCCCTGACGCATGAAAAAAATTGCCCATAAACCCATGCTAGCAGTACTTTGTCCAGATTCCTTTCTACTTGGTTTATATCCACTATCGCAGTTGGAGGAGAGACATAGTTACAGTGAGGTGTTCAACACAGGTTTCTGTCTTGCTAGATCATGGATCTGGACTCCTAAGTCTTGAGTGTCATGCTAAGCATCACATGAATAGTCATATAAATGCTATTCTTGAGAGCGGTAGCTTCTAAATTACTTGCCAAGTACATGTATCTTGTTTTGGAAAACCAACCAGCATGTACACCTTTTGTTAACTTACTGCTAATTAATATTGTTCTGATTAGTTGGCAGATGATGATATTACTCAACTACTTGTGACAAGGGAAGGTGGAAACAAGATGGTAATAATTTGTAATGATGATAATATCTATCAGCTTCTTCTCAACACCAGGCTTCTGGTCATGTTTATTTTTATTTGTAGCAAGTGTGATACAAACAACAAGGCCAACTAGCACGATCATGCACAATACTGTTACAAAAACACGTTGTAAAATATAACCTGGCTATGAAAGGTGATGTCAGAAATGAGTATGAGAACGTTTGGGAGTGCATAGGTGAACACTTATTAAAGGGAGTTGATTTTCAAATTGACCTTTTAGAATTCTAACAAAGTTAACTCTTTGCAAAACATGACTGTTACCTCAGAACTTGTTTCTGGCTAACAGTTACAGGTGCAAAAGCTTGTCAAATGTAAAGTCAAACTTCCAAAATTTGTTGCCTTTGAATATCGCTATTGTGTAGATCTTTTTAAGACGCCTATTAGTCAAAAAAACTGGCTAAGGCTTAATATGTAATGACAGCATTCAATTCCAAAGGAAGATACAACAAAAGTAATCCATTGTGGTGCATGTTCTTTAAATACGATAACAGCTTAAAAATGTGCCAAACTGCATGAAAAATGCATGTGCATAGCCATTGTGGTACTCATTGAACCTTTCGTATGGTGATGTCCGTCGTGGTTTAAAGTGCCTATAAATAAAAAATAATTGCCGCTTACCTGAAAGGGTTTTCAAAATATGGACGAATGGTGTTTTTCATTTTGGAATATCATTTTTCGTTTTAGAGATATTGACGTTTTTGTATTATGCAATTTAGGAAAGCGATGACGTCATGAGGTTTGCAACTAAAATAGTAAAATACTGAATAAAGAATATCTCTGGAAATGTTGAAGCAGTGTTCTTCAAACTTGGCACCAGAAATGTACATCACAAAAGAAACCAAATGACACCCATAGTGTTGTTGCCATGGAAACTCTCTTGGCTCCAGTCTCTTTCGTCAAAAACCAAATATCCTCATTTTCAACCCTTTAAAGTGGGAAAGAGGGTCCTGCTTGGAACAGACATGGTTCCCATATTGTCTTAACTCCTAATTTACATAATACAAAAATGTCAATATCTCTAAAATGAAAGAAGATATTCCAAAGAGAAAAATGCTATTCTTCTTTATTTTGAAAAGCCTTTCAAATAAGCAGTCATTGTTTTTCATTTTATAGGCACTTTAAGCTATACGGTAACATTGAGCTCCCTAATGTTGCATGTAAATCGAGTATGACATATAGTCTGCTGTTAAATTCTGGCACATTGTAGTTGTTCTTGGGAATGTTGATCGGGTCGCCTTTGCTTATGTTATTTTTAACATGACTATCTTTTTTTAGGTTTTCTTTGAAGAGCAGCTGAAGAAACATGACGGCATATGTGCCCTGATTCAAGCCAATCTGGATGCTCAGCCTAAAATTTTAATGTGAGCCCCAATTGTGTTACTATCGATCTCGTTATTGATCATAAATTGTCATATCCCAGTCCTTAATGTGAGGACTTTGATCTTGCTATACAGGTGCAAGCTTGAAGTAAGAGTACAATCTTATTTTTTCCAGAGCCCTGACAGAAGCAAATGCCAAATATGCACCAACAAGGCAGGCAGTGAAAGAAACAGCTCAAAGGTAACACCAGATTCTCCTTACAATGCAACATGTCTCATGTTTCCTTTAAACAACTTGCTTTGGAGAATGTGGTTCTTGGTCAACGCCACTGTCTGTTCTTAGATTATCGGTACCTCCATATCTGTGACATGGCTGCTTGAGGCACTAGTGCCAGAGTTTATTCCTGGTTTTGATAGAATCAACTTAGTCCATGTCAGGTGAACCGCTTATTCGTGGCTAACAGATAATACTTCAGCACCCATTTATAGACCTGACTGGAGGCAGGGAGTGCCTTGCCCAGGTGCGCAACACCATGACCTCAGCTAATGCACAGACATGGACCACTTAACCAAGAGTCCAATATGCTAATTGCTAGGCCCCTGCCCCTTGTATAGTCATAAAACAGGTCCAGGGGGATTTGAAGTTAATCACAGCTACACGTTAATTCTATTTTTACCTTTGCTCAGTTAGCGTTTGTTCTTGCAGGCGAGATGATGCAGTGCAGTCATTTGTTTTGTCCCATGATACATTTTTGGAACTGAAAGAAAAGCTAAGGTAATCAATCATGACAATTTGTGCTTGGCAGTTGTATGTAATTTTACTGCACCTTTCGATAAGTTGCAAGCCCACAAGTTTAACGGCTTTGTTTCTCTCTGCCGTTACTCATAATTATAAGGACATTCGATTAAGCTTTGAAAAACGAAACAAACAAAACCGATCAAAATCCACCAATCACATTAAAGAAATGTCACTTTTGAACACGTTGAAGTGAACATGTATCTGTTTCCTGAGGGTTCCACTAAAGTGACTGACTGCAGCAAAAACGGAACCGTTGATTGAACAGAGCTCCCTTGTTATTGAAGAGCGCAGTAATTTGAACAACAGAAATGGAAGTTGTGTTTGAGAAAGGAAAACAATATTGTACCATGTACAATAGCTTATAAAGTTACCAACTCAGGAAAAGTCATCAGGATGCAATCATGTTTACCTTAAGGCTTTTGTGGTCTTTTTACGAGACATTCTGGTTAATCGACTGCTGCGATGCATTGCTTTCCTGAAAAGTAAATCTAGTTTGATCATCCGGGTGAGGATAGTTCTGAAAAGAACTCTTGTTGGTGACTAATGTTGCCACCACCTGAACGGAAATCATCTTAAAGTGCGTATGAAATGAAAAATAATTGCTGCTTATTTTAAAGGCTTTTCAAAATAAAGAAGAATGGCATTTTTCTTTTTGGAATATCTTTTTTCATTTTAGAGATATTGACATCATCAAGTGATGACATCATGAGGTTTGCAACTAAAGTAGTAAAATACTGAATAAAGAATATCTCTGGAAATGTTGAAGCAGTGTTCTTCAAACTTGGCACCCGAAATGTACATCACAAAAGAAACATAATGACAACTGTTGTGCTGTTGCCATGGCAACAGTTTTGACGCTGGTCCTGTCTTAATTAAAACTGAAATTCTCAGTTTTTATCTTAACGAAGGACCATCTACTCCAGCCAATCTAATGGTGAGAGTTAAGACATTATGGGAACCATGTCTGTTCCAAGCAGAACCCTCTTTCCCACTTTAAAGGGTTGAAAATGAGGATATTTGGTTTTTGACAGAAAGAGACTGGAGGCAAGAGAGTTTCCATGGCAACAACACTATGGGTGTCATTTGGTTTCTTTTGTGATGTACATTTCTGGTGCCGAGTTTGAAGAACACTGCTTCGATATTTCCAGAGATATTCTTTATTCAGTATTTTACTATTTTAGTTGCAAACCTCATGACGTCATCACGGTTCATGGTTCATTTATTTCACACTATGATGTTCCAAAACGAAAAACACCATTCTTCTGTATTTTGAAACGCCTTTCAGGTAAGCAGCAATTATTTTTCATTTCATAGCACTTTAAGAGTCAAGTGAATAGTGTTGTCAGTTTATTGATGGTGTTATAAGTCTGGTCCGTTGAAATTGATTGGTCAGTTTAGCCGTGATGGTATTGGCTTTAACACTCATGTAAAGTTTGTCCATAGTTATTATTCTGTTCCAGCCCGCGCCTTACAAACCGGCTTATTCACGGCATAAACAAAGCCAAATAGACAGACCAACAATAGACGGATTGAGACTTACTGGAACCAACCTACTGGAATCAACTTGCACTCAGCTTGTCAAAACGTCAGTCACCAGCAAGAGATCTTTTCAGAATAGACCCACCCAGACAATCCCACCATATGAACTACTGATACACCTGGCTTCAAAGTAGTATGAGTACGATTTGAAACCTCAAGGATCTTTCACTACTGATCCTAGATTTGACACATGTATGTGTTTTGTTTTTGCTTGGAATAGCCGCGGACTGTGGTTCTACCAGGGCCTGGAGAAGACTGTCTTGAAATTAGAAGAGAAGCTCAAAGAATTCTATGAAACTCGAAAGAAGGAAATGGCTGTACTCGAGGAAAAGGCGAAAAAGGCTAAAGGTGATCTACAAATAGATCTACAAATAGATATCTCTGCTTTACTTTTTGGGAAAGTTTCAACTGAAAGGGTTACCCTTTTAACAATGGCGACCTTTGTAAGTAGCAAGGATATAATAAGCTGCAACTTTCCACAATATCACAGGAAATCGCTTTACCGTCTTGCCTCTCTAATATGTGTCCTTACTGACAGTCTGATAATGTAGTAGTGATAAAAAGTACTGTCATGATTCCATTTCACACCTCACATCTGAATGTGGTACAATGCTTTAATGAAAAATAACAGTACTTTACTCAATAATTGTGATAATAGGAGCTGTGATAGTCATAATATTCAATATTACGTTCATACGAGAAAGTAGACTTCATACATGTAAATCGTTCATCCAAATAGTTTATCGTATGTCAATGTTTTGAATGGTGCTTTCGCTATGTGGCCTTAATTGAAAAAGGGTGCTTATTGCAATAGTGGCGCCTATCAAAAATACGCACTCCATTAAGGGGAGGCGCTTATTGGAAAGAGGGCGCAAAATCAAATCATGATTAAATTCACTCTTGCAAATTAAAGTGATGTACTGTCCTTATTTCAGAGAAATCCAAACCACTACCTGTTCGTCCCGACGCCGCCAAACCAGACCACCTTGTTCATCATCCACCAGCATCTAGTGTGCCAAGTCCCCCAGCCAGTCAGTATCCTGGAGGATTAATGCTACGTAACCCTGGGGTAAGGCTAGGAACTCCCAAGCCTACACCGCAAGGGGTTCCTTTTCACCCAAGGATCCCTGGTAGAACAATCCCGCCAGGTACATTTTCAGGAGCAACGTCCCCACTTTCAGCTGATGGAAGGTTTTACCCTTCTGTCGCAGCTGGAGGTCCTATGAGGGCACCTGTTCCATCTGGTGACCCAAGAATACCAGCTCCAGAGCCTGTTCCTGGTGTGGTACCCCGTACTCATTCTGATTCTGGACCTCAGTACATCTTTCCAGATCAAAGGATCCCTCAGCCGCCAGTTTCACAAGCCGCTGGACCTGCTGTGTGTCTGTCCGTGCAGCCACGTCATGCAGTTCCATTCTTGCAAGTTGGTCCAAGGGGTCCTGTGCCTGCTGAGCACGTTATTCATTCCACACCAAGAATGTCATATCCTGTGCCTGTTGGACCTTCGTTACCAGCAGGAAGCAAGCCAGGATTTCAGACTGGTCCTCCAGGAGGTCCCCTCCAAATACCACGACCACCTCAGCCTCACTTTGCGGCTGGTCAGGTGTCAGATCCTGATGGTGTTCAAGGATTACCATCATATGATCAAGCTAAACTCATTTCTGGATCATCACAGTTGAGCAGAACACAGCAGCCACCGAGTCAAGTTCACCAAAACTGGCCACAAAGTCAAAGTCCTGCCACTTCCCAACAGGCGTTTACTCCTCAACAACAGTATCAATCTCCAAGAGGACCACATGCGACATCCCAACCACAGTATCCCAGCCAGGCTGGGTCACCTCAGAGGTTCCAGCAGCCAACGCCATTGAGTTCAATGTCACAAACTCCTCAATCTGTACCTAGTCAACAGCCTTCACGGAACTGGCAAATCCAGCCGTTCCAGTTTCCCAAGCTAGCTCAACAATCCATGCGTCCTCGACAAAATTTACAACCCCAACAACCTTTGCAGCCTCAGATGCCATTGCAACCTCAGCAACCTCTGCATCCTCAGCAGGTGTTACAGCCCCAGCAACCTCTGCGTCCTCAACAGCCCTTACAGCCTCAGCAACCTCTGCATCCTCAGCAGCCGCTGCAACCTCAGCAGCCTCAACAGCCATTGCAGCCTCAGCAACCTCTGCATCCTCAACAGCCATTGCAGCCTCAGCAACCTCTGCATCCTCAGCAGCCATCACGGCTTCAGCAACCCATGCAGCCTCAACAACCATTGCAACCCCAGCAACGTTTGCAACCACAGCAACTGTACCAGGGACAACAACAACCACCACCAGCACATTCCCAGCAACAGTACCGCCAGCCTGCATCTAGCCAAACACCACTTCAACAAACCCTTCAGCCTCAGAATTTGCCACCAACAAGGCCACAGATGCAGCATCCACTACAGCCTCAATCACAATCTCAACCACCACGGACTTCCCAACAAACTTCACAGTTCAAACAACAACCACAGCAGCACCAGGGCCAGCAATTATCACAGCCTCCACGGCAATTTCAGCAGCCCATGCAACAGTTCCAACAGCCACCACAACATCAGCAACAGTTCCCCAAACAACAACAGAACAAGGAATCCTTACAACAGCCGTATCAGTTCCAACCAAGTCTTCAAGGTCAATCCCAGCAATTGCCTCAACAGCAGCAATTTCAGTCACCAATGCAACCGAAACTGAACTTCCAGCAACCATTACAACCTCTTCAACCCCAGAAGCCTCAGACGCAATCACAATATTCGCAACTTTTTGAACCTCAGTCTCGACAACCTGTACAGGAACAACAATTTTCAAAAGACGTACTTCCACAGCAGTCACCTTACCCAGAGCAGCAAACATCAAAGAATTTACAAACATCTCAAGCGCCACTGAAGCCTCCTCAAAGTCAATCTCAGATTAGTCAGATGGCGGGAGCACCTTGGCAGCGACAATTGTCTGACATCCCTTCAAAGGTATCCAGACCAGGCTATCCTCCACAACAATCTCATACGGGTTATAGTCCTGGTCAACAGCCACTTCACCCCAGTAGTCAGTCAGTCCAACTTGACTATCCCTTTCAATTAGACAAACAACGTTCACAGATTACTCAATCACAACCACAGCCACCTAAAGAAAGTCTTCCCTCTCAACCGTCTGGTTTGCAGAGTTCTGGAGGATTTCCTCCTCAACAGAACACGCTTCCTTCTTCATCAGGAAGCTGGCCCTACCTGCAATCATCGCAGCCTTTACCTTCAACTGGCGCACTCTTAAGTAGTCAGCCACTTGCACGTCAAGATGTAAAAGATCAATGGCACGTTTTCGGAGAGAAGCAAGTTCAAGGTCCTCAGCAAGCTGAGCCTTACAAGAAAACACAGGTAGATCAGGTATGGTCACCAACACGAACAAACCAAAAACCTCCACTAGAGCAGTCTCGTCAAGAACAGGCGATTTATCCAGCAGGCATTTCTCGACAGGATTCAACTGATCGTAGCAACCAAAGTCAACACCCAGGGCAAAGACGAGGTCAAGTGTTCTCTTACCCACCCTACAGTTGCGGTGTCAGTGATCCTCCGCCATCCCCATCAGCTAGCCAACCTTACACCTTTAGTCAGGGGTCTGCTCCCTCAGCACCTCCTCTGGTTCAAGGAGTCAGACCCAGCCCAACAAGCTTACCATCGTCTGCTTATGCCACTAGTTATTCAGTGTCTGTAGCTCAGGCACAGCTCAATCAGCAGCAGCAGATGCAACAGATGCAAACGCAGATGATGCTCCAACAGCAGCAGCTTATTTTGCAACAGCAGGAGCTGCTAAGGCATCAGCAACAGCAGCAGCAGCATGACTCAGATCAGGGTCACCTTGCTCAATTGTTCCAGCAGGTGTTACAACAACAAACAAAATTGGCTGAGATGGAGCAAAAGCTGAAGGAAAAAGA
This sequence comes from Micromussa lordhowensis, assembly GCA_964020085.1. Taxonomy (NCBI): domain Eukaryota; kingdom Metazoa; phylum Cnidaria; class Anthozoa; order Scleractinia; family Lobophylliidae; genus Micromussa; species Micromussa lordhowensis. The sequence continues at coordinate 10,095,953 of OZ026607.1, forward strand.
GGAACATGAGAGCCATGAGCAACACCACGAGAAGGCACAACCACACGAAGATCAAAAGGATCTTCTGCCTTCCAAAATGGACAAAGATGTACCTGAAAAAGGCCTAACCTCGGCAATACCTCAAAGTTCCAGCAGTGTTAGCACCTCTTGGGGTGGTGGATTTTCAGGTCAATCTCATGGCAAACTTGACATGGGGCAGATATTTGGTGACTTCACCAAAAAACAACTAAATGAAATTTCTGAGAAAGGCAAACATGCTGATGGAACTGTTCATAGCTCTGAGCTTGCTGGCCAGTCAGATCCTGATGCGCCAAAACACTCGGAAAACGAATTAGTTGGAGATCAAAGTACAATAGCAAAGGGGGAATCTGGAGAGAGGAAAGAGGTGGAAAGTGTGTCTCATAAAGTGGAAGGCAACGTAGAGACTGAATCTTCCAGTAGCACAGAACAGAAATTAGAACCTAAAACTACTGTTGAGTTGTCATCTTCAAATGAAAGCAAACCAGAGGTACTACCTCATGAAAAAGAACCTTCTGCAGAGGAGGACAAAGAGAAACGCAGGCTTCAAAAAGTTGAGGAACAGATCCAAAAGATCAAAGAACTTCATAAGAACACTGCGCCTCCTCTTCCTCCCAAGACGAAGTACTTGTACGAGCCAGGGAAAATGCCGGAAGTGGGTCAGCTGCCCATCAAGTCCCCTGATACAGCGACAACTGTAGACCCAAACAAGCCCTCCTTACATCGCCAGTGTGGCCATTACTATGAGACACAGAAGTCGAGCATTGGCCAGGATGAGAACAATGAGTGTCTGAATGAAGAAGAATACATTCAGAGATTATCTCGCACTGTGGAGACGTTTGATGCTCTTGTCGTGAACTTGGAACAGAAACGTGAAAATACACCCTACAATGGATTCATTCAGGAGTGGAAGGTAGGTCATCTTTTAAGCGAAGGATGATCCTTTCAAAATTTAATTTGATATCAGAATTAAGTAATGGTTAATTATGTGTAAACTCGAGAAAGTGTTGCAGCAAGCGTGGTGGCCTAGTGGGCTAACCGAGCTGGATTCCGGGTAGAGCGATTTGGCTTCAAGTCATTGCGTTGTGTCCTTGGGCAAGACACCTTACTCTTACAGACCAGGAAGTTAATTCTGAGGGGGCAACCCTTCGAAGGACTAGCATCTCATTCAGGGGGAGTAGAAATACTGCTAGTTGCTTAATGCTAACTCCAGCAGTGTCGCCAAGCAGACTTTGAATTGCCTTTACTCGCGAAAGTGTTTGGATGTTTTACAGGTTTGCTAGTACCTTCCCTTTTGGTGTAGTGTACTTCTAGCAGCTTTAGCCAGTCTTAGTTTTAAACACACTGAACTATGCTTTCGTTTGTGTTATTTGTTGAATGTTTGAAGTAAGGAAAAATATATAACTTGTTAAAAGCTTATTGGTCGATCCTTTCGTTCTCTTCGTGTCGTGTATAGGTACTAGAAAGAATGCAGGAAAGTGATTCTGCCGCCTTCTCCACTCAGGCAGCCACTCTCAACCCATCCAAGAACAGATACAGAGACATCTTACCTTGTAAGTATCGTAATAATTTTCTTTCTAAAGTCATGGTTTGATTGGTGTGTGGTCAAACTATAACAAATAGCTTGTTCGATTCCACTGTGAAAAAACGACAGTAAGCGGGCGAAGTGTTATTGCTGATTAGACCATGAGATCATGAACTCTGGAGTACATTTACGACGATGTGGAAAAAAGCACTAGTACAGGGCAGTAATTATTTATGTACCTATTTTCGTTGTACAGGGGATCACACAAGGGTGACACTAAATACAAAGGAAGGGGGAGATTACATCAATGCTAACGTCATCAAGGTAAGAAAAGCAAAGCAATCTTTCCAAAAATGCGTTTAATATAGATTTATCTCAGATTACACAAAATGTAAAGTCCCGGTAATATTTGTTTCACTGTCTTCTTCCAACTAACATAAACAATATCTTAACGTTTAATATTTTAAGTTAGGTTAATGAAATGGTTTTTCTTGTTATTTTCTAATACTGTATTTCGTTTTTCCCTTTTTATTTTATTAATTAATTTCTGTCTGTATATTTTTGTAATTCGCTTCTTAAGGCATGGCCCGTCTAGATTAGCCTTTGCTAGTTGCGGGCATGCCCTTTCTGTAAATAGAACTCGAAAATACCAAAGTGACTATGACTATGAAAAAAAATAGCCTGGTCAAGCCATCGGAAAGAACCTTTCAGTATTAGTTTTGTAGCGGGAAGCGCTTTCCATTAACTGTTGAGGATAGCGTGTTTGTATAGTCTGCCAGGAAAATAATACGATACCTTAAAATACCTTGCAATTTTGCAGACAAAATCTGCCATAAACCCCGAATTTTTGCTACGTTTCTAAAGTTATCTTCTGCGTAATAACGTTAAAATATGATTTCATGAACAACTTTATGATCTTGAAATTTGCATATTTCTATTTTCGTTGCATATGCGTCTGTAAGATGATCCTGATACCGTTAGATTTTGGCATTTAATTAGTTTTACGAGACATAGTGAGGGGGTCCCTCACTATTTCAATCCAGTGAGATATTTAACAATTATTCCATGAGCGCGCGTTGGATACGAGATGATAGATAGCCAACGAGGCGCGTAGCGCCGAGTTGGCTCTAATCATTTCATATCCAACAAGCGCGAGTGGAATAATTGTTTTATTAAAAACGCCCCCCAAAATATAGAAAACTAGACTACAATAAAAACAGAAAGGCCCAAAAAATCACGCATACGCCCCCCATTTTTGTAGATCATGGTATAATGGCTCATATACCATGATGGCTAAGCCAATGAAAACTCTCGAATTGCATTATCCAATGATCCAGTTTTTAATAAAGTGTGATATTAACCAGTTATACTGTTTCTCTTTACAGAACGTGACACCTCTTTCTCCAGATTACATTCTTACCCAGGGCCCCATCGCTGCTACACTGGGAGACTTTTGGTTGATGGTCTGGGAACGAAAATCTCCTATCATTGTGATGCTTACTAAAGAAGTAGAAGGAAATCGCGTAAGTGCAATCAACGGTAGAGATTTTATCAATAGATCAGTTATTTTTGGTAAAAAAAAAAACCAGGACTTCCTGCAAACACGAAAAGCAGTGTGTCGGAAACTTGTTCACTGTGTTTCAGCATAAGGGAACTGACATCCATACATGGACATGGTACAGTAAAACGCCTCATGTTCTTTATAACTAAAAGAAATGAAGATGATATATAGAGGGTGATGTAGGAATTGCTTGGGATTGATTTAAAACTGTTATGTGAGGATGGAACTCGCCCATTTCTAGATGTCTTGCTGAGAAGCACATGGAAAGCTAGGGACGATTTCTATTTAGTCAAAAACTCTGGAGCTTTCGAAACGGAGGCTAACAATACGAAAATTTCCTGGGAAAGTTTACGGAAGATAAAAAAATGGTTGAATTTATTGAATGCGAACCCATCAACCGAAACTTCCGGAAATTCCTGGAGCAAGATCTCCCGAAACAGAAATTCTGCATAAGAAATGTTCGCCGAAACTTTCGGTATACTTCACGATGTATATCCTCGGCTTTTCGTGAAAATTCAGGTCCATTTTCAACGGAAAGTTTAAAATTAAGACTGGAATTTTTGGAGTCTGTTATGTTATGTGCTAGCACAAGAAGCATTTGTTTTCGAAGTATTTGTCACAAGTTTGAATTAAGTGCCGCAGATCTTGAGTTAACATTATAACAGTACTGCAATGTTGTAGTAGTGCTGTGTCGTGCGTAAAGTTGAACCTTACTGTGACCGAGTTCAGCTCGGCATATGCGAACTCGGTCCAAGGATCATTACTAATGTGTGTAATGTCGTATTTTAGCTTAAGTGTCACCAGTACTGGCCCATTGATGAAGGTCACACAGTTGTCTATGGAGCAATCAGGGTCCATATGAGAAGCTTGACTCACTGCCAGGCCTGGATCGAGCGTATCATGCAAGTGCAACATGCTGAGGTGGAGTGACTTGTTTATATCTACACTAAACGAGATGTAAATGGAGCTCGTAACAAACATTAGTCCTGGTGTAAAACTTTCGTGTTTTTGTTACACGCTCATTTTCTTATAAATCTGACTTATTACTTAAATGAAGCGTTTTGTACCAAGCTTTAGCTTCATACAAAGGCAAAGAGTATTTATTTACTGCCGAAATGTTTTTTTTTTTTATCTTGAGCCGATCTCCTTTGTCTTACTAAATTTGCGGTGGCCTCTGTCCACCATCATCAGAGCTATTTATGTACTTTTGAGTATGTTATTCTTGGAGGTTGCAATGTATTGACATCTACGTCAGTTGGTTTCCAGCGTATTTCTTGTTTAAAGATGAAGAGGAAAAAAGGTGGTTCATGTTGGGAAGCTATTGCCACTACTTCCCTTACTTCATTTGTTTGTTTGTTTGTTCTCTGTTGTGTTAATTCCACACCGTGTTAAAAGCACATGTTCAGAAACTGGGAGGGAAACCATTCCTTTTTTTTTAATTTTATGTCACGAGTTGTTTAAATAGTTTGTTCCCGTCAAATGGATTAACATTATTAAATTAAAATGTGTCTAGAAATTATCACAATCGTTTTTCTTTCTTTGCAATTTTAGAGTGATGAAGTGCTTGTAGTGACACACTTGCAATTTATTGGCTGGCCTGATCAGTAAGTCACGCGATCTCTTCGCTATAAGCACGTATTACAGCAGATGTTGTCCTTCTGGTAATGTAAAATCTTTGTTTTTCGCTTGCAGTGGAGTTCCTCATTCGCCCTCAGATCTGCTGACCTTTTTGTCAGAGGTGCATAATCATCACAAGCAAAAGGACCCTAACGCTGAAAGGCCCCTTGTGGTACACTGCAGGTAAGAGCGTGTGTGTGATAGTCTGAGGAGGATCTTAGAATATAGCACCTTCTTTCCGTGTCATGCGTGTTTTTACAATTTAATTTTGCATTTAATTTTGTTATTTCCCAAATCAAGAGGAATACATGCTTGATATGTGTAAGTTTTTCAGTAATTACGTATACATTGCGTGTATATTTTCTCCTACTGGTGTAAGAAAGTTCAGTAGCATATGCCAGTCATCCATTTCCAATGTTATTAAATCAGTTCTATTTTAAGGCTTGCCTGGCTCAGCTGATGGAATTCTTTTGTTTAGTTTCAGTTTTCAGTTTAGGTTTATTTAGGGTTTTAAGGTTAGGCATATGGTAGGAAAGCCCAGAGAAGCCAGTATAAGGCTCGTGTAAAGGACTACCTTTTGAGATCTAAGACTTGTGTCGTGTTTCAGTGCTGGTGTTGGTCGTGCAGGAACCTTCTGTGTTATTTACAGCGCAATCCGTGAACTTAACGGTACAGGAAATATTGGTAAGGATAGAACCATGCTGAATATCAGCTAATTGTCGTTTGTTGTTACTATTCTGACAATTCACATTTTCGTCCGAGGGATTGTTGAATATTTAAGTTTGCGAGTGTTTAATTATGTCACGTTGTGTTTCCTGCTCTTGTCACGCACTCCTCTTAGATGATCACGTTGTTCTTTACGTTTTATTTCAGTGAACGTTCCTAAACTTGTCAGAACCTTTAGGAAGCACCGCAAGTTTATAGTACAGAAAAAGGTATCTCGATTTCGTCCATGGGCGTGGGACATGGGCTTTATTCAGTTCTCTGTCTCCCTTTTTTGCGTGTGTTTTTCATTGTTTTTTCCTCACTTTTTAATGGTATTCTCGTCCTCTTGTTTTACAGGAGCAGTATGAATTCTGTTACCGAGCGATTCTATTTTACGCAAACCAGTTTATCCAGCTAGGTAAGATCACGTGGCTGGCCCTTCTAATACATCCTTATCTCATCGCAAAGTACATCTGTATCTAACTTGCCAACTAACATGTCTTGCAATTAATGTTATTTTGTCGTTGGATGTCTGGAAACGAGATATTGGATATAGCCTACTCAACCTTCGAGAGGACGTACGAGTACTGTCTTTTAAGGCTCGTTTACACAGGCGATTTTTGTCGCGGCAACTCGATGCAATTTTTGTCGCGCTGAAGTTGCATCAAGTTTCAAACATGTTCGAAACCCCTGCGATATCGCGGCGACAAATCGAACTGAAAATCGCACCTGGTTTACACGTGCGATTTTGAAGTTGCAACTTTCGCGCCACAAAAATTGCATCGAGTTGCCGCGACAAAAATCGCCCTGTGTAAACGCGCCTTACACAGTCAAAAGATTAGAAATTTCGCGCGGCCATGTTTTTCTCACAGTTTTTCTCAGTTTTAAGGTCACGTTTGACGGAGTAATCGAAAATCGGAATACTCGTGCCATGCAAATATTTCTCGTGATTAAAATGGAATGTTTCTATCAAACAGATGCTCGCCAGTAGGTCACCTCGATTTGTTTGAAATTTCTGTTATGCTGTGATTCTCTTTACAGAGAAAACTGCTATTGCGTTCAAGAAATCAAAGGCGGCATCAGCGGCCGAGGTTGATGACGGCAATGCTTCCTCTTTGATAGCGTCACATAACGACAGCGGTCAGCGGAAACCGGACGAAGTCAGCTTTTTGGGAGAAATTTCTGACGAGGAGAGCTCAGACAGCGACAGTGAATTTGAAAGGATAGAGGAAGACGACGTGACTGAAAGGAAAAATCCCCAAAATTCTGGGCCAAGTGCACTTAATGCCGAGATTGGCGAAAGTGAAAATACTAGGACAGATAAGGAAAGCTCGGAGCTTAAAGAGTCATCAAAGGTGATTGAAAATTCATCTAGCAGTGATAAAGATACTATGAACACTCCTGAAGAGTCGTCGAGTATCGAGAAAAGCGAGGGAAATAATGAACTGCAAGATCCATCTCAATTGACAAGTGATTCTGTCGGCGCTGATAAGAGCACGCTGGTCGCTTGTGACGCGTCGTCGGGTAACACAGATCTTTCAACTGTTATTGACGACAGTGAAGGAAAGAATGAGCTGCAAGATTCATCACAATTAAGTAGTAATTCCATCGGCCCTGAGAAAGGAAATTCCGGCGTTAATGAATCGCCAGCAAGTGATACCGATCTTTCAGCGATAGTGGTAAAAAGGGGCGAAAAAACGTCCTTGGATGACGACGATTCATCCGCGAAAAGAGAGGATTGCAGCAGTGATGAAAAAAGCTGTGCTCAAGATAATGCCCGGGAATTTGTTGAGGGTAACTTAGGAGGGGAAGGAACTGTTGCAGGTGGATGCAAGGATAAGGAGGTCAACGATGAAGAAACCAAGAAGGAATGTTGTTCAGAGCAAAACGAAATAGACGGAACGGTAGAAGAGGCGAAACGGGAGAATGTGAATGAAAGAAATGAAAAAGAACTGACAAATGTCCAAGCATTGGCTTATAGAAATGACAAACACAATACTGAAAGCGATTTATCAGTTGAGAAAAATAATTTGCAAGAGCAGTCGGAAGAAGAGCTGCATAAAGAACAAGGGGACAGGAAGGATCAAACAGTCCCACCATATGAAATAGAAAAACAGAAGGAAAACGAAGTGCAACTTCACGGAGAAAGCCGGCAACAAGATGAGGACAGCAAAGAACAAAGGAGAGATGAGACACTCGAACAGCCGAATAGTAAGGACACCGAACTGAATAATGAACAAGATCAAAAAAATG
>OZ026607.1:10108631-10111131 GCA_964020085.1 Micromussa lordhowensis
ACACAACGCTGGAGAAATTTAAAAAGCTTTTTAAATTCCTCCGGCGTAGTGTATACGGAAAACATTTGATGCGTTTTTTTGTGTCCCGAAAAGGTACGATTAGACATCTATCGCACCCAAACATCTGGTCATCTGATATTTGCGATATCAAATCAGCTGGTCACAAGCTACATCTGTTCTGAAGTCACAAGTAACCTGTGCTATTTCAAGGAGAGCGGCTGTAACACAGGCTGGTCACAAGTTACATCTGTTCTGAAGTCACAAGTAGCCTGTGCTATTTCAAGGAGAGCGGCTGTAACACAGGCTGGTCACAAGCTACATCTGCTCTGAAGTCACAAGTAACCTGTGCTATTTCAAGGAGAGCGGCTGTAACACAAGGGTCAGTACTTGGCCCGCTGTTGTTCCTAACATACATCAATGACTTGCCGGACGGTCTAACCTCTACAGTCAGGCTGTTTGCCGATGACACCCTTATATTGTTGCAAAAAAATGGACGTGCAGTCAGCCAGCATAGCTAAAACTAGACGACCGAATTGAAATTGCATTTATCACCTTGAAAGATCACAAACCTGCATTCAACGACCACCCGACGTGCCGCCTTATTAACCCTTCCAAGTCTGAAATTGGTGTAGTTAGCAAGCCCATCCTTGATGAAATTAACTCCGTCATCATCAGCACAACACAAATCAACCAGTGGAAGAACATGGCCAGCGTCTTACAATGGTTTAACAGCTTAGAGAATAAAGAGAAACTCTCGTTCATATGCTTCGACGTATGTGAATTTTATCCTTCAATCAATGAGAAGTTGCTCTCAAAGGCCCTCGAATTTGCCAGCAAGTACCGACCGATCAGTAGACATGAGCGCGACATCATCTTACACGCAAAGCGCTCGCTGTTGTTCAGCAACGATTCCCCATGGGAGAAAAAATCTTCAAATGATCTTTTCGATGTTACCATGGGTTCTTTCGATGGTGATGAAACGTGCGAATTGGTCGGCTGTTACCTATAATCCCTTCTCACCGAAAAGTATGGCCAAAACATCGTCTCTATCGCGACGATGGTCTAGCGGCCTTTACCAAAACGCCACAAGAAATTGAAAAGATCAAAAAAGAACTGTGCAAGATTTTCTGTGAGAATGACTTAAAGATATCAATAGAAGCAAATAAAACCATCGTAAATTCCTAGACGTCACGCTTAACCTGCAAAGTGGCAAACACTATCCATACACAAAGGAAGGTAACGTCCCACTGTACGAGCACAAGAAATCCAATCATCCACCATCTATCCTGAAAAATCAACGAACGGCTTTCAGAAATATCTCCGGACCGAGAACTGGTTACATTAATCAACACTTCCCCAAATCAAACCCACTTCACAAAATTTTCAACTTGAACAACATTGAGCTATTGCTGCATGAGTAATATCAAAACCATTATATCCAACCACAACAAAGCCCAACCTGATCCCGCCAATGATAGCAATTGTAACTGCCGGAACTCAAGCATGTGCCCCATGGACGGAAAATGCTGAGCTCTGTACTGAGTCTCTTGTTGGGGTCGTCAAAAGACTGAGATTTGTGATTGGCAAATCTTGTTTTAAAAGAGGTCCCAGGGAGCCCCGCATTAGTTTGGGCTGACCTGCTGTCTTCCGTTGTCACTGTTGCTTGACTCCGAACTCCACCAGAAGGAACCGCCACCGAAACATCGTCTGGTACAACCCACTTTTTGGCAAGAACGTGGCTACAAATGTTGGGCGAACGTTCCTTAAGATCCTCGATGAAGAGTTCCCGGAAAATCATGTGTTCCACGAGATCTTTAACCGGAACACGGTCAAGATCAGCTACAGTTGCATGCCCAACCTCAAGCATAAAATCGATGGTAGCAACAAATCAACCTTACAGAAAACGACTGCACCACCAAAGCATGTAACTGCCGAAGACCAGCTGACTGTCCTATGGCCGGAAATTGCCTGAAATCATCTGTGGTTTACCAAGCAACAGTGACAACTAGGGATAAAACGAGGTGCCCAGGCGGATTGAAGGCAACTTCGTTCCCTAAATGCTCCATTTTTCCGTATATGATCTTTCGTAGGGCCCAATTTAAAGAAGACTTCCAACGCTGTCAAAAGTCCTTTCACAATATGTCCAATACGAGAAAGTACTGAAGAGAGGAACTGCGCAAACTGGCATTCTACGACTTATTGATACTAAAAATATTAGTAATACTAAAAATATTAGTAATATTAACTTACCTGGACCCTCGACATTTTCCCATCGACACTCGACAAAAAACTGGACTTGCCGTGGTATACTGTTTTTCTTTTTTCCGGTATATCGGAATGAGGTAAAAACAATGCTTACAGGCTCTCTTGACCTCTCCTTTTTCCCTACCAGACTCCGCTCGTCACCCGTCCGCTTTTTCGATCCTCCCCACTGACCGAGACCCTGGAACAGGCTAAAATTAAACAAGTTTTACCACCACAACTAGGTACCAGGGTAAAG
>OZ026607.1:10113631-10123631 GCA_964020085.1 Micromussa lordhowensis
TGCCTTGTTGAGATTTGTCCAGATTTATCAAGAGGGGCACGATTAGCGACCGCTCGACTCGCAATGCAAATTTACTGGATATACCGCGCTGTAAACCTGCTTATTGTATTGTACCCATTCAAGCTGGGCACTAATGTGAATACACCATTTTTCCAAGTACTAACACCAGATTTCGGGTGCAATGCCCGAGCACAAGGTCTCAACCTTGTACCCAGGCACTAAAATGATACTTAGAGTACCCAGTGTCTGAACGCAACTCTATTTTATGCGGATGCCCAAGCACCAGTCCAAGTAATCTCCATGAGGCAAATTAACTCTATACGAGGTTCAAATAAAGATGGGGAAAAGTAAATCCTTCACTGTTTTGATGCAGCTATACGCTATTACTGAGTATCTTGAGCCCGTTTCAGACGTATCTTCAGCTGTTTGACCGGCGCGAAGGATAAAAACTTCTTTCAAGCAATTTCATTCGCCAGAGTGTTTGCGTATTCATTCTTAACCAATCATATCACTCCTTAGATTGATGACAAGGTTACGAGCGATTTGGTTGTTGTGGGCGCTGTGAGGGATTCAAGAGAAGTTTAGTTTGGTTGTTATTACGGCTATTTTTATCAAACAGCTTTAAGCCTGTAAGGCTTCAATTGTTGGGCCAGGATTCACGGCGTTGTATAGTTTCTTTGAACAGAGTTTAAACAGGTGGGAGTCAGACATGTGCAACAGTGGACCGTGAACGTTATTGCAAAATTTTGTCGTCGCCACGTGTGTTGGACTCGTAAAGGAAATTCTGGATTATTTCTTGTTTTGTTTTATTCTGGGAACCTAGAAACTTGAAATATTTCTTTGTTATCAATCTTTTCAGTTCTGGATTGTTTCTTGTGGCGTTGTTGGTGTTCGAGACGGAAAAGGAGCTTTTAAAACCAGGATCCTGAAAGTTCGCTATTTTTACCTTGGTGTGGAATCATCTCTTCGTAACCGAGAACAAGTTGTGGAAACCTCGTGCTGTCACTTTTTGAAAATCGGTCTATTGCATTGGTTTTTAAGCCGTATGAGTTCAGCTACAACAAAGGATTCCGTTAAAATTATAGTCACTACATCATCAGAGCCGGACGTGGTAAGTAAGTTAAGTTATATTAACTGAACGATGTTTTGTCTGATGTTCAGCCTATTTTCAGTCGTGATTATCTGGATATCTTCTGGTCATCTGTGGGAGTATTCCTAGAAAAGAAGTACTACTTTATGGTTTGCTTTTTTCTTTAAACTTATTTTTCACCCCTTCTCTGTTTAATGTATAAGGAAAGTGCAATTACGTTTTGCTTGTGTAGTAGCTAATTACTTGGTATTTGTTTGTTTTGTTTGTTGTAAAGGATTTTATATGGTGAGGTCACTGTGGAGAAGTTTTTTTTTTCTTTATTTCAAAAAGTTTTGTTTCCCTTGGTTTTTAATTATCCTTATTCGACGGAGCTTTATCGTTTTTGTCACATGTAGCAAAGGTTCAACGAATTTGTCGTCCTTTCCATACAAATACAGCTTTAATTCACGTGGGAGTGCAAATCATGATAAAGTTCAAGTCTTGAAAAAAAGTTTTTAAGACCGGGCAGTTTAAGTTATATCTGGTTAAAAACATGCTAAAAGTAGTCTTCTTAAAATAGCAACCCTTAGTCACGTAACCATCCAAAGTTTGTGACCCAATCAATCTTTAAGCATGATCCTCACTTGTGACACAAGTATAAGCTTAAAAGAAGCTTATGGGCTAGTGGGGATGATCGGACATAACCATAAGAATAAGGATATCAAAACCTTGCATTCTTATTATGCTTATGCCAGTATTGTGTCCAGTGGGAACATGTTGGTATAAGTGCAAAAGACTTTCAGCTAATCAGCAAGCACTTTATTCTTATGCCAACCATGTCCTCACTGAACATAACACAGACATAAGCATAAGCACAAGAGGAATGCTTATGTTGCAGCTTTCCCCACTAGTGCATAAGCGTCTTGTGCTTGTGCTCATCCTTATGCTTGGGTTGTAAGGACTGAGCTTTAGCATGGTGGTAATTTCCCTGCCAGTGACATGATCCTTTAAAGCATGTGTTGCAAGATGTTTAATTTGTTTTTTTTGAATGACACAAAAATGTCATGCTGAAGTATTTGAAAAATTATAGTCAGATAATAGATTATTGAGACTGCTCCTAACAAACTAAAATTTTAAATTAATGATTATCTTTGGATATATCATCCTTCAATAGCATTTGTAAATAACAAAACTGACAAAAGTTCAAATGAGGCCTGAAACTACTGTGAAATTGACGTTAAAATCTTTTAAAATCCCAGCTTTCGCTGATCCACGGCATCATCGGGATAAGAAATATATTCTGCTTAAGGCTTACATACAAATGTAAAAATGTGGGAAAAGCATAGAAATGCAGAAAGCGAAATGAATAGGATAAATAACAAGGTACAAAAAATGAATAAAAAACGAATAAAATGATTGTACTATTGTTCTTGAAAAGGACCCCCCAAATCTACATCTTTTCGAAGCATATATGAAAGTACAAACCTACCCTCGACTGCTAAGAGGAATGCAGTGATTTGTAGACCTTTGTTCTAATAACTATTCAGCATATCTAGAGAGATTCTTTGTGTATATATTTATTATATAGACACGGATGTTTTACAGAAAAATATACCACTCGTAAAATTCATAAAAAATACATCCGGGACCCGAGTGGTTTATTTTCCATAATCTCACACGTGAGTTTATCGATGATTTCATTGATCCAAGTTTGTCTCTTAAATTGTACTTTAATTTGTTGGTGTATCATCGAAACATCTTCGGGTCTTCCTCGAAAGTCTTCGGCAATCTTCGGGCATCTTCGGAAATTTTCGGAAATTCTCGGAAAATGTTCGGGAGCGTTCGTCCTGCCTTCAGAACAATTTTGAAATTTCTTCGGAAATCTGCGGAAGGTGGTCGGAAATCTTCGGGAAATCATCAAAAACGCCGTCATCAGCATGTCTATATAATAAAAAGAACATTACACGGCGGCTTGAAGATTATTTTATTTTCTCGTGGCAAAAAACAATATTTTACTCACTCCCTGCGCTTGTTCGTAAAATATTGTTTTGCCACTCGAAAATAAAATTCATATCTTCACGCCCCCGTTTAATATCTTCTATCTCATACAATAGCCCAATTTCGATATATTTCAGCGTGAGAGACTGGTAGCGAAACTCCAACACCGAACCGAGGCTTAGGGGAATACGGCGCGAATAATGAAAACAAACACACACTGCAAACACTGCAAGGAAAGCCATGTGCGTTCGATAAATCGGGAATTCCCGGGGGTTTTTTTATTGTCCTTTGCAGTTTATTTGCGCGTGTATCATGGTGAAGTATTGTGCTGTTGCTCTTTGCCGTAATGGGAGTAAGAAAAGACCGGATCCCAGTTATTTTTGCTTTCCTAGTGAGCGTAAGAAGTGGGAAGTTTTCTGTAAGCGAGCAGATAAAAAATTCAAGAAACTCAGCGATCCAAAAATCTGTTCATTGCATTTTAAGGAAAGCGACATCGAGATTTCACTTTCTGGTCTAAAAAGTGTACGTTCAGGCTGCTATCCGACTATCTTTGACCCAACGAAATCGGTTAGTTCACGTTCGAAGCGGCTCGCCGATAGGAAGAGACAGTGTGATGAACAACCACAAGCCAAGAAAGTTTGACCCCAAAAGCTTGATTTTGAGGACTCCGTCGAGACTTGCGTGGATTTTAGTGCTGATGCGACTTCAGTAAACCATGATCACTCGTACTTTTGCAGCCAGGAACAGGCAACACCGAAAAGATACGATCGCAGCCAAGGCAGCTTTTGACGCTTGAAATACTCACGATTCTTTTGATCTCCTGGTTCTTTTGATAGTTCCATTTCCAATTCTTCGGTTAACGCAGGTTTAGAACAAATAAAACAAAAAAAAATTCACAAAATAATACTATTACTATTGAAATATTTGCGACGTGAACTTCTCATAAGTGAATTTCTGTGAATTTATTCCCCTGAGCCTCGCTTTGATGGATAAAATTCGACACCAGTCTCTCGCGTTAAAATATATCGAAATTGGGCTATTCACTTTCTGGGCAGAATATTTTTCTTATCCCTGATGATCATGATACTGTGGATCAGTGAACGCTTGGATTTTAAATGATTTTAACGTCAACTTTTGTCTGTTTTGTTATTTTAAATAGGGACCTTAGCAATGACAACGGCAATGCCAGGGACGACTTCCAGTTCAAAATAGTTTATTTTACCTTTGGATTTTGCAGCTGTATAGATTTGTCCACTTGAGCACTTATCACTCTTAGAACTTACTCAAGCTAAATATGTAATGCTAGCGTTGAATTTCATTTCGTGCACAACCATTGTTTTGCTAACTCCCCAATTTTTTTCACTAAAATAATAGAGCTTATTTTGTGGAATAATTTGCCGCAAAACAATTTTGATTTGGTTAAATCTTGGATTCTCTATGGCTCATCAAAGTATGTAAAAATATGTCAAAATGCCGGCATTTTGGTTCTGACTGAGTTCAATGGGTCAAGGGCCAGATGTGATGTCAAATTCAGAACACAATGATACTGTATTTCGCATATTTACTTGTTTTTGTGGGAACGGCTGGGTAAGCACAGTACCGCTCAGATATACGTTAACTGCGCAGACGCGTTTTATACGCACATACGCGCATGATTATACGCACATATGGGTATAGTTATATGCACATATGCGTATGCTCATACGCACATATGCGTATAGACATACGCACATACGCGTATAGTTATACTCATATACACATCGAGAAGATCAAGCGAGAAGATCAGCATCTGCTTTGTCTTTTGCTGTTGATGAATCAGAACAAAAAGAAAAATGTTACTTAAACCCGGCATTTTAAACGCATGAATCATCTGGCGATTTACTAAGCGAATATTCACGTAATATGCTTCCGAAAAGTTCTATCAAATTTTAAGTGCTGAGAAAAACAATACATGTAAACACAAGGTGTTGGCTTCGCACATGATGATTTGTTCATATGCGAAGAGCTGAGATGGCTTGTTTCGAGGATCAAGTTTTGAGTTTTGAGGTACTCGAAAAATTTTTCAAGGATCTCAGAGATTTCGAGAAAATGATTAAATTCTCAAAAACAAAGCGATAGCGATGAACAAAACAATTGTGACCTTCCACAGGAAAACGTACTTTAACGGCTTCCCGTTAAAACGCCTAAAAACGTTAACATTCCGTTTACCACCCATTTTAACGGTATGAAAATCCGTTAACATGGCGTTTGCATTTTAACGCATGACGTTAAAACGGCAAAGATCATCCGTTTAACGTTTCATAAAAAGCCGTTTTAACGGCTAACGATAGCCGTTAATTTCATGTCTCAAAACGATTTAACGGCTTTAAAAAACGCATCCGTTTTAACGGCTTAGAAAAGCATCCGTTTTAACGGCTAACGCTAGTTGTTAATGTTATTTAACGGCTCAGAAAAGCGGCTGTTAATTCTAATGTCTTTACGCTAACCGTAACTTCGATCACAGTTCGCATATTTTGCGACTGATTAATGCCGATTTAACATCTGCTCGTTAAACACACCGCTCAAACAGCAGGGAAGTAGACACGTTAATTCTTCTGAATTATTTATTTGATATTTGATAGAGAGCTTGAATCTTGACAAAGATTACTTACGATTGATCCAGAGGTCGATTGATCGAAGCTCATAGCGAGATGATTGCAAAAGTTCGCCAGTGGAACTGTAACTTGAATGTCCTTCCCAGGAAAATGTTCATTTTATATAGCTCCAGCTTTCTGTAAGTCGATTCGCAAAATTGGAAGTTTTTAGCGTCATAATTTTCCGTCTTCTCCTGCTGTTTGATCCAAATGCCGCCATCTTTATATGCTCGTCAGAGGACGTGACATTGTTATTACGTAAACAAACTTTTTCAGCACGTGGGGTCCAAATTGAAGCTGACCGATTTGCATTTAAAAGACTTCCTAATCCGAAGGGAATTATCTGCTTGGAAACAACGTTGCTATGCATTTTTTGTTTTCAAGACTCGTAGCAGTTGGCCAATGGTATTTAGTGTTTCGTGCGTATAAGTTTGGATGCGGCAGATTTTTGTCATTACTTGATTCACACGCGAACGAACGTACATCACTATCTCGAACTCTGTTTTGCAAAAATTATGTCCATCAATGATAAAATCAAGGTTCTCTGGAAAACTAGCTGTGATTGGAGGGACAAACCTCATTTTCCAAAGCGGCGAGACTTCCAACTTCGTGAAGGGGAATCGGAAGGTTCACTACTTCCGCTGAATCTTGGAGATGCGGCCAAGATAAAATTTGGTTCTCGCTGGTACAATGTGGAGGTCGCAGAAAGCTGGACGCCAAAATCAAGGAAAGGTATGTGTCGCTAGATTGGGAGAATTTAAGAGCAGTTTCACAAGTTTGTTTTTGATTGTTTATCTGTGTGTTTTTTCTTCTTCAGGGACTGCAAAAAAGAACTGTTGCCAAGCCGAGTCAATTGCTCCCAGCTCCGCACAAGCAGAAGACCCGTGCGCGGCATTTCAAGCCGAACAGCGGAAACGTGAGGTGCAGTGGAAAAGCCAGCGAGCTACGAAGAAAACTAAATCAGAGGAACCGGCTGTCCGCCAAACTGGAGGAATACCGAGCGAGACCAGGCCGAGCGAGGTTATTTGTACTGACACTGTGATCGAAAAGGCTGCGGACCAGGCAGACCAGACCGACCAATTAAAGAAACAGCTGGAGGCCAAAAGCCAAGAATGTGCTAACTTAAAAAGGCAACTGGAAATATCACAAAAGACGAGAGAGGCCGACGCGGAGGCTTTAAGAAAGCAGACGCGAGTCAGTGAGGATATTATCACGGTTAGTTGAACATTTTGCCTCAGTTTCACATGATATTAGCGAATGGAATTGATTCGTAATTAGCCGAATAAGTCGAGTGAAAGTGGAACAATCACTGTAAAAATCACATTGTTACTATTATTATTACTATTACTATATTATTATTATTATTATTATTATTATTATTATTATTATTATCATTATTATTATTGGGGAAATCAATTGTAGTTCAAGTTAGCACGAGGTTACAGTAAGCAAAGCAACGAATTATCAAACTTGAATCAATATTGATAATATCCGACTGATGTTTAACAGATGATGGGAAGGATGCAAGACTGCCTGGAGGCAATTGAACACAAGATGGACTCTGCCTTTGCAAGTTTGGACTCCCGGTTACAATCTTTGGAAGCACGAACAGTCATCACCCCAAGCAATATGGTAACTTTTTTCTTAAAAACTCTGTTGTCCTACTAATTTTGACTGTTTAAGACACTACCCCTGTATACCTTCCATTCTGGTTGTCCTACTCACCTCTGAAATGTGAACACAGTTATTGTGTTTCCATTGCAACATTGATCTCCAGAATATCAGTGTCTTATTGATTATTACTAGCGAATAAATCTCTGTTCCAGTAATCCTGCATCGTATCTGTATGCAATGAAGGTCTTGTCAGATTTTTCTTTTGGGTGCTAATTTTTTTGTCCTTTTTTTGCAGTTTAGCAGCACTATCAACTATGATGCCCCAGAAGTTGCAGACACGTGCCTGGATGCTGAGCCAAATTTGCCAACCATTGATGTCGAGGCCTTTAGGCAGGTTTGTGGCGAGATAGCCACAACCCCTGAACAGCCCCCCCCCCCCCCCCCTGCCTGGATGCTGAGCCAAATTTGCCAACCATTGATGTCGAGGCCTTTAGGCAGGTTTGTGGCGAGATAGCCACAACCCCTGAACAGCCCCCCCCCAGAAGAGTGCTGCATCCAGTGAGCCTCCAACGCCCACTCCATGTGCCCTGACCGAAACAGAGCTCGTAGTCAGAGAAGGGCTGATCCAGACATGTGTCACACCAAGGAAAGTGCAAGCCCTCAAGCAGACACTAGACAAGACCGAAGAGATGCACAAGTGTGCCTTGAAGTTGCTCCCCTTCTTCTTTAGTAAGGAAGAATTAGCAAGTTGCAATACGGATGGCAGTTATGGAAAGGGGTCCCTAGATGCAACCAGACTTAATAATCTTAAGATTTTGTTGTTCACCAAATTTCCAAATAGCTCACCTTTGCAGAAAGATAAGCTCTGGAGAGCGATAAAAAGTAAAATAAACGCCAAGTGTCGTGCCAGCAAGTTTGCTACTTTAAGGGATATTCAGGAACCTCGAGTTCAGTAGTTTATTGTAAGAACTGTTCAAGTCAGATAAGAAAGAAAGCATGTAAGACAAGTAATTATCATTTTGTAAACATTAATGGAGAATATTGAAAGAAGTGTTTATATACTAATGTCTTATCTTTTTTGTGGAGTGGGAGATGCTATATTTTTTTTAAAGCAAGGCAGGAAAAAGTCTTATAATTAGTTTCTTTAATATCTCAACAAAGATTTACAGGAAAATAAGTTTGAAGAAGAAGATTGCATTCATGGAAGCCAGTAGTGTTTTTTTAGAAAAGTTTTAGCAAAATGAAATATTTGGCTAAGAAAAACCAGTCGCAGATTGCAAGTTTGTTTACCTGAAATTTCCGCTTCTAATTTCGAGCTAACCACAAATTACTTTCGTATTTACTTGAAATACCTTTCGGATTACTGTAAGCCTCATAAAAACATCTTCAGGGTCTTTACAAATCGTCCAAATTGGGCAAATCGTTCATTCACTAGTCAGCCATTTTGAAATCTTGGAAAAATGTTCGTGTAATCCACATTGAACTGTCTCTGGAGTTCAAATTTGCAGGGAGACTGGGTAACTCTTGTCACGCATTCCACTAAATCGGAAATTTTTATGACTGGCAACAATCGAACGTGGCTGAGTATTTTATAGAATTATTCTCGATGAATTACAACCACAAGCTCGCACAAGCGTTTTTTGGCTTCGACTTCTTTTTCTGCGAGTGCGTGAGCGGCCGGGAAGGGGACAGAAGTCTTTCCACGGTGCCACCAGCTTGGGCTTTTTTCGAATCCCATGCGGTTTATGCTTTTGTTAATTGCGATCGATCTCGACAAACTCAAGACCAGACGGAAGGTCTCAAGATAGGCTAAGTAGAATTAAGAAATCAAACTACGGTAAACTATTACGGAGAGCATTCGTTTAATCCCTAAATATAACATATATCTGTATAATTAACAAATTAAAGCACGAAGAACTTAATTTCCAGTTCTGACATATTTAACAAACTATTTGCTTCGGATAAAATAATCATTAACATAAGCTTATTTTTCTAACAACAGTACTAGTTTTTCGTCGACCTTGTGTCACGGAGCTGGCGCAACTAAATCCTCAGTTCCTTGTTTGCAGAATTGCCGAATCTCTCGAAACAAGTAGTTTTTACGCTCTTGGCTGAGGCCCTCTGGCTTGATATCTTGTGGTAAGACTGCAACTGGTGGTATAACGGCACGGTTTTTAAGTAACACAAACCGTTGTTCAGGAGATGACACAGATTCTTTGCAGTAGACGACTCCTGGCTCGTCCTCGTTAAATCGGAAGTGATGAAAGTTCGTTATGTTTGTGATTTTCTTGAAATACTCTCCCAGATATGTAGACCAGTCGTAAGCAGGTACTAGAATTCGGCCGTCGTGTGTGGCTACCAGTTGCGCCTTGTTGACTCCTGTGCTGCTGGAGGCATCCACCATTCCAGCAAGTTTGTAGAGCGAAGAAATGAAATTGACTTTGTATGACTTTTTCAGCATTCCAAAACAACGATCAGGGCCAAATTTTGTGTGACCTGCTATAAGGAATGAGTACTTGATTGATCGGTGAAGTTTAGTTGCAATCCTCCATGCAAGATACCAGAGAAAATAATTGTTTTTATTTTGACCTGCACAATTGTCAGCGTGCAAATGAACATCATTTTCACCCAGTCCATCTTTTATTATAAGATTAAAACTACTAAAATAATAAAATATTTGAGTTAT
>OZ026607.1:10128631-10178631 GCA_964020085.1 Micromussa lordhowensis
ATGTGGGGAGTGTACATAATACTCTTGGAAATTCCAGAGGGGTGGGGAGGAGGATGTTTTTGTACCCACAAAATGGAAATTCCAGGGGTTGGAGGGGTCTGATGTGAAATTCCCTCTATGTATGGTATGTTGATTTTCTGCAAACTACACATTCTAAGAAAACATTTGTGTTAAGTTTATTGGTCAATTTTTTCCAGGTTGTCCCTTCTGCTTTCAAAGGGTCTCTGAATCCTAATGCTGCTGCATTTGATTGTTTGAGGTGTGTGTTCTGAAAAGTACCATATTTATTATCTGGTTAAGTTCATGAATAGATGAATATATGTTGCAGCATGCAAATATTTCAGCAATAAATAGATTTTTTGGTCCTCCATATCCCAGATGACAGTTCTCCTCTTGTCCATCTTGTTGACCAAGACATTACTTTAGTTGCGATTAAAAAATGTAGTAATGCACATAAATTGATAGACTACATCCCATCTCAGGGTCTCGAAATTTAAAAAAATCCTTAAGTCACCATTTGGCGACTAAGTAGTAAAAAATAGTCGCCAAGTGCAAATTTTTGGTCGACAGATAGGGAGTAGTTCAAAACTAATTAAAATCATTTGTAAGAATTGTGTCAAAAAAGGACTCAATGTATAACAGCTGAAAGGAAAAACAAAGAGATCTTACCACAAGGCACAGAAAAAATCTATTTAAGAGACACAATTTGTAAGCATACATGATGTACTCAATGCTTGAGCGTTTGCAGTGCATTATAGGGTGATTCAGCCATTTGGAAGTTTTCCAATGTGAGAGATCCAGTACAGCAAAGCAAAAGGATGGATTGACTTCTTTTCTTATTTTGAATGTTTTTTGAAGCAAAGATCTTTCAACATGATTTTCTGGAAGGACATTATGTCGTTATTGATCGTCAACATAGAAGTAGTTGCCATTATGGTGACTAAACCAGTATAATTTTTGGTCACTTGGGATGAAGTGTTTTTAAAGTAGTCGCATTGGTGACCGTATCACTTGTAATTTTGAGCCCTGTGAAAAATTGTGGGTTTGTTTTGTTAGATCTGTTCTCATCAGTCGTGTTTTTCAACTACAAGTAAGGTTGATTTTCCTTTGAAATTAAAAGGTTGACAGAAGAGAAGTTAAGTCATCCACTGGTGACTAGTTCCTAATATCTGGTCGCCAACACTCAATTATTGGTCGCACTGGCAACCAGTGAGTCAATTTTGAGCCCTACATCTGTATCATTACCACCTATAACTGTGCCCTCCTGGGTCTTGGACCTGAGAGGGTGAAAAAGCATACACTAAATTAATTTCAATGAGTTAAAAAGATAATGACTTAAAACCCCAGGTCCTGCCAAAGACAGCCAATAATTAGTATACTTTGTCTTCATCAGGTGATGAGGTTGACTGATGATTAAGCAGTACCATTCACAAGGGGGCTTGTGATTGGTGTATTCAATCATTCATTCCAGCCAGATGTTGTTTTATCAGCATGTTAATGAACAGTTAAACTTTACACAACATTATGGCATTACTTTTTTTTCTTTTTTGAAAGTCTGGAGAGATTTTTAAATCAAATAACTACAGACTGTTTGATTTGGAATTTTTTATCATGTTTGAAAGCAAACAGGAGCTATAAACAAGATGTTGCTCTGATGTCCAGTCATATTTGGAAATTGGTCTGATAATTTTGTTGCCCAAGGTCTAATAAGTGACTGTTATTTCCGGGTGTTTAACAATACCTTCCTAAATTACTGGACCAGGTACAGTGTAAATCAGAATGTAATGTGAAAAAAAAAGCAAAGCAGCAAAGTCTAGATACTGCAAACTTTACACGTTTTAACAATGTTGGGCTACTGCTATAGAGTTAATACAATTTACTTTTTCGACAAGTAGTGTTTCAGTGTTTTGGACTACAGTACTGTTTTGAGTAGTAACATTTTGACAAACTTAATTGGAGTTCTTGAGGGTAAAATTGTTTAGAATATGACCTAGAGGTAAACGAAAAATGCTTCAAGTTAGCTAGTCTGTTAGTCTCCTCCGCAGCCGTTATTAGGGTTGTCACGCAACGCTTCTCCCCCACTAACGGCTGCTTAAACCCGAACCCCATTTGTTTCCGCGCATTAGCCAATCACAACATCCCTCACATATTCCTGAGGCGGTCGCGCCAAAACTAATTGTCCAATGACAACTTGTGTTCTATCGGCTACTGATGGTGACGTCGCTCAAAGAAGCCTTTATTTTGGTGTCTTCCAAGTTCAAAATATCAAAAGAAGTTGGCAATTGAAAAAATAGTTTCAAATAAGTAAGATGTTTTTGTGAACCTGCCTACCAGCTTTGCAAATCTCTTATTTATCAAGCGCTTCCACTTGTGTTTGATCACACCACCAATCTTCCGGCGTCGGTGTCAACATTGGAAGGGGAGAACTTCCGTTCAGTTGTGCATTTCGAAAAGCGCGTAAGACCAGACCAAAGGGATGACTTTGAATTGGTGATAAGCAGGAACCAAGCGGCGTTCTGTCAGCAGAAATTGGTGTTCCCAACGCATCCGAATCTTCGTGGATGACAAAAAAAGTTCAAGTGGTATCGGCAAATCGCATTTGGATGCTTTTCTTCGAGGTGATGAAGTTGATGTATTTTTGACACCTCTGTCGGCATTCTCATCTGGATGTAATGCTTGGTTTGCACTGTCACGGAATATAAAAATAAAGAGAAAACCATTTTCTCTTGCCTTGAAGACTTCTTCGATTTATTTTCTTTAGTTCCTTCAAGTTATCCGATTCCCGATTAAATTTTATCAAACGCTGGTACCATTTGGCTATACAGACGAACAGTTCGCCGTTTTCTGAGAAGCGACTCACGTCCACTGATAGCGAGGATCGGATGACTTCAGCAATGTTAGTGAACTCTTTCCGAAAATGAAGATTTTGTTATTCTTGAGGGAAGCCGACAAACAAATGAAGCACCTAGAACTACTTCTGACTATTTTTTTTTGGACTTAGATCCATAGGAAATCTCTGGGATGTCTGGCAACATCTCGCGAAGGAGGCGATGAATTTACGCGGGAAACTGACGTCATTGACAAACTACTGATACATGATTGGTTTCAGAGCTAACAATAGGCAACGCGTGATTGGTGCATTCTGTAATTTTCATGTGAACTCAAAACAAAGGGAAACAAATGGGGTTCGGGTTTAAGCAGCCGTTAGTGGGAGAGAAGCGTTGCGTGACGACCCTAATAACGGCTGCAGAGGAGACTACTAGTCGGTGTATCAGGAGTTTCCAAAACAGCATGCGAAGGGAACAAAACTGCTAGTGAGTGCAAAAATAAGAAGCAGGGGGAGGGGGTGAGACGAGTGAAGGAAACGCCTGCAATCAATCCCAGACATTTTACTGAATGCCACCAGACATGCCGCATTTCCTTGGGTGCATGAAAACCAATAATAATTAACTTCCGCTAAATAATTTTTGATAAGCAACCAGCATGGGCTTGAGAGAGTCCACTAAAAGCAAATAGTGTGTGAAAATAAGCTTGTAACTTGTAACAAGCTTGGTGACCCCCATTTTTTATTGTCGAATTATGATAAGCAGGGTAAGATGCCTCTTTTAAAGTTTAAAAAAATTCTGTATTGTGGATTCAGAGTCATCTTGAATTTTCGGAAACTTAAGGTGGCTCTGAACCCACACTACAGAATTTTTTAGAAATTGAAGAAAAGTTGCATCTTACCCCTCCTGTAACCACCCCGTTCTCACTTCTCCCCATTTTTTTGCTCACCCCAGGCACGCTCCTTCATTTGCCCTCTTATTCACTTGCTTGTTCAATCTCTCCGCCTGGAAAAGGAAAACAAATGGCTGCTACACAGGCTACAAGTTAGCGGAAGGTTCATTTTGTAGGTGGTTTGAGTTGAACTGAGGGTAAATCAGCGAAAAAAATATTTTTTATTGTCGTATACATAACAACTCCCAGGGTACTGTAGTGAAAGAAAGGGAAATGTGAACATGGCAGTCACCCTTGACTTCTGCTGAAACAAATGGAATGTTTCTGCAGATGTTGATTGTAGTTGTTTTGATGATAATGAAATGCTTTCTTCTATCTGCTAGCCCATCTGCATTAACCTCTTCTAAGAAATTATTTCTAACTACTTCAATTTTTTCAGTCACACGACACTATCTGAAGATGGAGATGGTACTTCTATGACTTCTCCAGTGACTTCTCCTGTGACTTCTCCTGATCAACGGCAGCAATCCACATCATCAAATGATCTGGATGACATGCAGTACAGTCCTAATGCGGCAATGAATGGCTATGAGCCTTACAGTAGCCCTGTTAGTCCTAAAGTCATTGCTTTCCCTTCAGAATTGTCGCCAGATAAACTTCCTGTTGAAGATCTCAAAGTTCTTCTAATGCACCAGTTGGAATTCTACTTTTCCAGGTTGGCTTTAGTGCTGTAGTGACCTCACACTTCTGTTATTTTCTTCAACTACTTGTTCAAAAGTAGTATAGAAAAAATGATAACACTTCATTCTGTTAGAGCAATGTTTGAACTTTTGATCTACATGTACATGTTAGTTCCACTCTTAAGCCACTATACTTGCTTGAAACAAGAAATTCAGTAAGAGTGTACAATGTATGTAAGGGCTAAAACTGTATTAAATTTTATTTTGAGGGCGACTTATCACTAATACCCCAGTTCACCAAGTTGACCAATATAAAAATCCAATTTTTCAGAAAATTTGTCGCAGTTAGTTATAAGCTTTTTTCAAACTCTTTCAGAAAATATAAGATTCAGTTTGATTGGACAGGTTTTCATGATTTCAAGGATGGTTTTAAGCCATTGATGCTTGTGCTGGCCGTAACCGGCAGTGACAAGCATTGGCATTTGTTCCCCTTCTGTCATCATCACCTTTGACCAAAATTGGCATCAAATACTCAAGTTCTGCAGGAGGAAAAGATATTTCCAGTGTTACCCAAGTCAGAGTACCCAGGTCAATTGAGCTTGAAATATGCACGGAAATGTTTGAATGAAAACTGGGAGCAAAATGTCCCTCCATTACACTTGGCTACTCAATGGCAATAATCGCTGATGATGTTTTCTCTGGAATTCTTGAAGTGGAAGCAAGCCCAGTAGAAGGTAAACCACTGCAGCACAAAGAAAAGAAAAGGAAAAAAAGGAAAGGCGAAAAAAATTAAAAAGCCTAAAGACATAGGTCACTTTCTCATTTTGATTTCTGTGCATGCCCAAGCAAAAATGTCATGAAACATGATGCTAATGGAAGAAAGGCATGCTGTCATGTTGCAAATGCCTCTTTGAGTAGATTGGAGCTAATGCAGCTCTTATCTAGGCTGAAAATGTTCAGAAATGTGTTTTTGTGATAAAGCTCTAGGTGTCAATGGATTAAGGTGCCTGACAGTAGTTTCCAGTACTTTCCAGCAGTTATACTTTGACTAATCAATATTACCACATTGTATGATTGTCTTAAATCAAAGCTTGTTATTGAACATTTCTGTTTTGTTGTTTCCACTATCAGAGAGAATTTGTCAAGTGATACTTATTTAGGTAAGTTGATTGGTGTAGAGGTCAGTGGGGTAATCATCATCATTGCTTCTTGAATGATCTCATTCTTTGATAATTAGTTGAGCAAGGCATGATGAAAGTTTGGTGACAACGTTTTGGCCTTAAAATTATGGTGTTGTCATGGGCAACTTAACTTGTTTCCATTGGTAACAATATCAACAGCCTTGCATTGCCTGTCGCGTCGTCTACAATTCCGCACACTTTGTGCCAATGATGCCAAATGCCAACAACAACACAATTTTCACATTAAAACCTGGTGACCAAACTTGCATCGTGCCTTTCTCAACTGTTAATCACAGTATATCTTGGATATTACAAGGCAGCATGAAGATATGAATTTTATTTTGGAGTGGTTGTAAACAATGTTTTACAAACAACTGCAGTGAGTGAATAAAATATTATTTTTAACATAAGAAAATCAAATTCATATCTTCAAGCTATCACATAATTTTTTTGTTATATAGACTAAAATCTGTTGCTCTCTATTTCCAATGGTTGTTTGAACAAACAACAAGGGAAATGAGGTCATCACATTCAAATTCTCATTAGTGAGGATTTTGAAAATATACCACCTGGCTCCTAGATTAGTCTCGTTTGAATTTTACAAGTGGTGTGTTTTTAAGTCAATTTTACAAGTGTCTATGCAAAACGACCACAAATTCTTTTGAGGAATACATTGGCAAAAAACGCACAACCACGAGTGCATGTTTTCTGCACAAATCCAAAATACATGTTTAACAAGTCTCGTTTTTTATGTACAGGTGTATGAGGTAGCTTAATGTTTGTGTATTGTTTGGTCCCAGAGGTTATGTTTCTTCTTTCTGCTACTGAAGTGGAAACAACATCAAAACAAGCTAGATGAGAAAGAAAATCAAGTTTGAAATTCTAGTTATTTGAAAGGACATGCCAAAATATAACTAATTGTAACTGACGGCATGAAAAAATAAGCAACTTGATTAAATGGATCTCACTATTTCGTTTTGAGCTCTTCTGTGAGACAGTTACAAAGCTTAAAGAAACGACAAATATCCAGGCATCTGCTAAGTAAAAACACACCCACACACTAGACAGTGTTAAGTTGGCATAGAGAAATCATGACAAAAATCTTCTCCTTTGTGCTTGGTAGTTTTTATTATTAATCTATATCAGTGTTGGAAACTAAATTTTGACAGTGCTAACCATTCGGGCGAGTGACTCTCGAAATCCACTCGCTCAGAAAGATGTCCCCTATCCCAAACAAATCTCTGCAATTCACAAATCATGTGTTTTTCGGGGCCTCATAATCACAAAAGCCTAGCTTCCCATTTTGTGTTTAACTTTCTTGTTCTGGTCTATTTAGGAGAGGCTCCTTAGGATCTTGCACTGGTTTTACTGGTTTATACTTGTTTGTATTAGTGAGTTTTAACACTCCTTGGAAATTTCCTGTAGTTTTAACTGAAAAACAGCTAAACAAACAGCTATATCCCTAGAATCAAGACAAAGGCCAGAATAAACAAATTGTCAGCATGTGGAAGACCAACATTTTTTTCCATCATTAATGAAACATTTTACAAAAAGACTTAAAACCCAAAGGAGGCACTTCAACTTTAAAAGCAGATTGTATTTCAAGATGAATCTTTGTAAGATTCATTTCTTAGCAAGCAAGCATCCTTGTACCCCTTATGGCTCTCATGTGCCATCTTCATTAATTACTGTCAGCTCAACTAGAGACCAGCAGTATCGCTTCATACATGTGTAACCATAATGTAAATTATCACTGGTGGAAGCAGTATTTCATTTTGTCTATTTTTGAAACACAATGCAAATTATTTGGGCATCTTGGAAGATAAAAAATGGTAAAGAAAACTGGTAAATTAATTAGGCAAAATGGAAAATAACTAGTGAGACATCTCAGATAGCACAGAGTGCAATTTACGGCATTCCAAAAAAATGTAAAAATATATATTTCAAATGATGGCTTTGCAGTCAACTGATCGCTGAATGACCTCGATGAATTTAAAAGCAATAAAATTTAAACAGGGCTACAAATAACTAACAGGCAGGTGCCAGTCATGTTGTCCGGTCAAAACATGACAAAACACAAAACACAACTTGTTTTTGGCCGGTCAAATTGAAACAGTTGTAACTCTGTATTTGCAGAGGCAGCCTTGCATTCAGTATGTGGAACGGTTATGCAAGATACAACCGCACTTGTTCATTTTACTTAACATCTGGCAAAATCACTTATAATTAAATATTACACTTTGGCAATCGCAACATCATTTCTACAATGCAACTGAACCTAAAGTAAAATGTGCTGAATATATGAAAGCCAAAAGGTTCAACTGATCTGTTAGTTAATTTGAAAAAAGAAGCTAACTGAAATGTGAACAACTTTAATTTATATCCTCTTAGGGTTTTGAAATTTAGCAGCACTGTATGTATAAAATGCAAGGCGTCTTATTCCAAGTACAATTGTTGTGCTCACTGTCTTTCTTCCATTTAGAATCCCTTAAGGTGGCTCAAAACAGTTTCCAACACTTATATTTGGATAGGTCGTTATAACCACTGTTTATCATTTGATGCTACAATCATGGTATCAAAAAACTGCCCAATCATTGGTGAACACGTTGTCATCATTTTCTTGACACAATAGGTTACCCTAGCAACAGTATGACCTCTGAAAAACACCCTTAATTACAGCTTTAGGGGCACGGTAAAATTTTTTTATATTATCAACTTTTGATAAGCATGATAAGACGCAACTTTTAGCAAAGTTTAAAAAAAATCTGTACATGGGGTTCAGAGCCACCTTAAATTTTCGAAAATTTAAGGTGGCTCTGAACCCCATGTACAGATTTTTTTTAAACTTTGCTAAAAGTTGCACTTATCATGCTTATCAAAATTATTTTGATAACGTAAAAAAATTGCACAGCCACATGAACTGGAAACAAGCCCAGTCAAAGGTCAACCACTGCAGCAAAAAGATAAGAAAAGGAGAAAAAATGTCATAAAACGCAATGTTAGTGGAAAGAAAGGCAAGCTGTCACGTTGCAAATGCTCTTTAGTAGGTTGGAGCTACTGTAATTTAGCTCATATCCAGGCTGAAAATGTCCAAAAAAATCGTGTTTTTGCCCCCAAAAAAACTCTAGGTGTCAATGGGTTAATTATCTGGACTTACTGAGACGAAACTATAATTGAGACACATATAATGTAGAATTCATGTAGATAGCCATAAATGTCAAGGGGATGCAACTGAGAATCACAGAATATAAGGTAGGATTAATCAAGGTTTGACTAAACATCTTTTGTGAAAGTCGTGTTGTTTTTTTGTCATTCTGATATCCTAGTTTCTCAAATGGATGGAGATCAGTATGTTCCTATCTGGACAGTAGCAAATTTCAATCAGGTAAGTCAAAGATTACTTTGCAAAGACAATTAATATTATTGTGCAATTTTGTCACATTGTCTGGTGTATTTTGTTCTGTGTAAGTTGCAGTTTAATAAATCGAATAGCTATAAACATCACAGGCTTCACATTTGGATGTTGTTTTTGTTAGTTGCAACTTCATCTGGGTAGTGAGCAGTAGATACGAAGTGAACAGGCTTACTGTCTTTCCAATTAAGAGCCACAGTTCCCTGATAAACTCTCAATAAAGAGTCACCTCAATTAGATCCTCAAAATGCTTTCAACTTTTTTTTTCCTTTATTCGTTCATTATATTTCTAGTTTACAGAAGTTGGCATATATCTGCTACAATAATTATATATAATGGCTGGAGATCTTAGCAAGCTCTACTGAGCTTTTCTAAGAAGATCCCCATATGCTAAGAACTATAACTAAAATACAAAAGATGGATATAATTTTCTTATAATCATACTAACACGGGTTATGCTAATTTTAGAAATTAACTATTCTCTAACTTAAGAAATGCGGCCTTACACACCCCCCCTGAGGTGTAATGAGGACGATGATGATGATCAAGGAGGATTGGAACCTCTTCCCAGAATCCCTTGCTTCACAACTATATTATCACTTTTCGCAGCACGTGATCAGATCATTTCGCCATGGATTTCGTAGAGGTCACGTCTCAGACGGCTACAGCATTTGCTGATAACAAGTTACTTTACCTGCACGGTGTCGATTTTAGAGCGACAGAAACCGTTTGTTTGAATGATTTTCCATGTTTGGAAGTGAAATTGGTACTGGGCATGTTAGTTTTCCTCGGAAGCTTGCGGAACGACGGATGTGCGCCTTCCTAAATTAAACCGAAGAAATCTAATGGACGAGCTAAAAGATCGTCGTTCGCTCGTGATGATCGAGGTCCTGAATAGCTGCGATATCAAGGTAAAGTTATTTAAATCCTGTCTCTGTTTTCTTATGGAACATTCTTGATATGATATTCGTTGCAGCAGCGCCATTCAGAGCGTGGTCCAAAAAAAAACACAGGAACCGTTCGTCAAATGCAAGCATTGTTTTGTTTTCGTTCGCTAAATGTTCCTTAGTTCTTATCGTGATCGTAAGGTATTTAACTTTCATTGTTACCAGCGACACATTTCTTGTCTTGCCTAGTCTTTTAGGCGGTTTGTTCTCGAATGTGTGAAGCTCGTTGTAGAGCAAATGTGTGATTTTGCACAAGAATGCACAGTATTCGCACACGATGTCCTTCTTTTGGTATTCGTTCTGTTAAAAAATCGAGTACTTTAGCTTTTACTGTCACAAATGAATTTGGGCTGGTTTCTTGGTTCTATTAAATTTCAAGGGAATCTTGGCTGAAAAATAGTTTTGCTCCCAAACTATACTTTATTATGTACTTTAAATGTCTCAGGTATTCAAAGTGGTATTTTCGGCAGCCTATGCAAATGTGAGGCGCTTGAAGTTGGGTTTGAAAATCGCGCTCGTCGCCATATTTTTTTTGCAATGTTTCATGGGAAATTTTGACGTCACTGCGCGGATCAAGATGGCATCCGCGGAGGAGTTTTACGTGAATCCGTACAGTTTTGAGCCAGAATACGGTTCGGACGAAGCAAGTTCGACTTCTAGCGATGAAGATGACGGGCAAGATGATAGTGACGAAGAACGGATCGGGCGCTTAGTTGGTTTAGAATGGTGTATTTGTGAAAACTGCGACACGGGAACGCTGAACCATCCCAGAGAATGTTTATGTTGTAGGGAGGTGTCTGAGGTGTCAGCCCTGGCCGATTTTATCAGTCAGCCAATTTCATGCATCACTCATCACGATGATTTTGCAGCAGTTTGTTTGACGCAAGCGGTGCTTAAAACGACCCTTGTTAGGATTAAACATCTTGTGCAGGGAATGGATAGTTTTAACGTGTTACCCGGTGATCTCCCCAACGAGTGAGTAATTTCCAGCAAAATTAAAACATCAGTTTTGAATTATAAAATGTTCTTTATTTACGTAAACATTCAGTAAATACCAATCTTTCTACTAAGAACCAAAACTGGAAAAGTCTACTCTCGTCTGTATATGCGTCCTCCAAGAAAATACCAGTCTCAACAATATTTAAGTGTATGTCAAAACAAATGCAAACAATTTTTCTGTTTTTACAGAACTTGCCGTTGGTTGGCTTACACTCAGTTTGTATACTGGATATATGGAAAATTAGGCAGAGGTGTGAGAAAAATTGTGCCAGCATGTGTAGTGAATAAGATAAGAAACACATTCCCAGCTCAGGATGGTATCTATACTGGATTTAAATTCTCAGCGATCTATACTATACCAGAATCATAGAGAGCTTGAGAGATCTGCAAATGAAAGGTAATTCACTTGGAAAAACAGGGTTTTTAGTCAATAGAGAATGACATGTGTAATTTTGGTTGTGATGCGATTTTTGTGCATACCTAGCCTGTCAGTAGACCTTCTGTCCATTATTGATTTAAGCTGACTATTTTGTGGGAGTTACATGTCTGTGACAATCAAAATTTTATAATAAAATGAGCATCTGACTTTTTCAACAAAGAGACAGTGTGTGCAACTGTAGCATTAACACCCTATGCATGTGACCTGACTGAAGATAGAAATGAAATTTATTGTAGACTATTAAATTCACAGTGTCTTGGACTCTGCACTGTCTGTCTTTTTTTTGAACCTCGAGTGGACTATTTTGTCTTTGATGATTTCTTGCCTGGGGGGCTTCTGGGGTGGTGCCATTATGTGCCTGGTGTCTTTAGGTTTTCTTGTGATAACACCCTGGCTCTGTGATCTCCCTGAGCTTACTGATTCAGTTTGCTGTATGCTGTCACAAAGCATATCCTGGAGATAGCTGTGGTCTTTTGGCTCCAGCACAGGTTCAGCTGCATGTCGTTTAGTCACCTTGCTCCAGGCAATTCTAAATCGTAGCTCCCCTTCCCTCTCACCACATTGAATTTGTGCCTGAAGTACAGAATAGATGTTAACAGTCAACTTTCTCAAATTTTCTCAATTTTTTTTAACCCAGATGCCATTAAAAAGCAATGAAACATTGTCCCTGTATTTTTTGTTATGAAACTTGTAGTTCCCAACCATACCGGAAAAGCATACCAGTAATCCAGGGCATTTCCAATCAACTGGGGTTAAAAAAACACATTTAAGTGTTTCTTTTAAGCTAGGCACACACTAGGGGACTAGTCGCGGGGACTTGTCGCAGCGACTTGCTTCGGGGACCAGCCCCCTAGTATGTACTCATTATTTTGTATCAAAATGTTAGTCGCAGGGAATACTATTTTGGTCCCTCCGACTAGTTCGACAAATTAAGCTGGTTTGATTTCTGGGACTAGTCGCAGGGACCAATAGTCCCACAAATCTGTCAATTTTCTAGTGTGTACACACTAGGGGATAAGTCCCTTTGACAGGGCCCTGGGACTAGTCCTGGATGCAAACCAAATTTCATGGAATTGCAATTTTGACAGAGATACATATGTAGTTTAGGTACATGTTGAAAAACAAATGGTGAAGTTAACTTTTTGATTCAAAAATAGAAAGGTCAGACAAGGATCTTTTATGAGAATTCATAAGTACAACTGAGTATCCAGGTTTAAAACTTTCTGTACAGTACCTAGAATTATCATGTGGTCAGTTGAATTACCAAATACATACATTGTAACAGCACCATGGGTCATACCTGTTGTCTTGAGGAATTGTGGTTGTGATCAAGGGCAACAAGCTTTGTTGCCTCCTCCATGACCTTGTGGCTGTAGTGTGTGTGCTTTGGAAGATGTTTCAAGTAAAGAGAGTGGTATGCTTCTAGTGCAGTAGTACGTATACAGTCGGTGAAGTGGGGAAGAGTCTTCTGCAACCTGGTGTCATGGATGATTTTCAGTAAAGCACTGTGTGGTGGAGAGCCGGGTGTAAGCCACTTCTTGTGCCTGGCACTGCCATCAAGGACCCCATGCTCACACTTCTTAAAAACTTTATTGTTAGGGAACTCATGGCGATTTACAACGTGGCTTGTAATAGAAAGCCATTTCTCCTTCAGAATGTCAGCATCTCCCTCACAAGTTTCAATGCTCCACCAAAAACTGGTTTGTAATTGACGGAACCCACTGGCTTAATTTTTCACACCCCTTTTTTTTTGGACGATGCACACAATTTTTTTTGTGACATTTTTTATTGCATGCCACGGATCGATATGGTGCTTTTTATTTTTTTGTTCCTCTCTCATGTACTTTTTTATCTGGGGATGTGAATCAGTCGAGACACCTGCCACATGCACTCCAGCTGCTTCAATAAAATTTAGAGTGTCAATAAATCCCTTCTTCTCCATGGCATTTGAGTTTTTTACTCCACATACTGAAACGACCTTAAAGTCCACAACCTGGTCACTAGCCACATCCAACATTGTGTAAGTTCCATATTTTGCGCTGTGGCCAGGGGAATCACAACGGCCATCACCAGCTAGGGTAACAGGCTCTACCCTATCTTTAAGTGTATTTATCAGTCTGGTCTGTTCTTTTTCCCAGTGTGTATCAATGACAGGGAAAACATACTTGTCTCTCAAAGTACAGTAACAGTTCTCTCCTATAGATTTTAAGTTAATGGCCGTGGAAAACTGTTGAAATTTTGCAAACTGAATTCCACTGAAGAAAAGCCCAGCAGACAGTGCTAGATTCCCTTCCCCTTTTACCCCTGGGATTGAAGGCTGTGACTGCCAGATGAAATTGCAGCCACTTAAACAACTGAGCTTCACTGAGAACTGCGACCCTTCATTCTCTCTCTCTTGTATCTCATCACCATTAACAGGACTACCACATCTGGGACAAAACTTCATTAGTTCATAGAGGTTCTCTTCATAAACTAGCAAAATTCTTTTTGAGCTTGCAGGATTTAAGCTTTCAACATTTTCACAAGTTTGAGAAGACTGGGAGGAATTTGCATATTCTGGTTCATAGTCTGGGTCAAGCTCAGCACCTTCAGGATCTGGAGAGAATGGTGGTGACAATGAAAGCTCGTCAGCCTCTTTTGATTGAATAACTTGGGTATCCTCAGCTTCACAACTACTGTCAAGGATAGGAGTTGATTGTTCCTCAACTTTATGGGAACAGTAAGAATGTTCATGGAAAACATCTTCAGCGATATCAAGTGGAAATTGCATGGTTGCGTCAACCATAGTTCTCTGATTGCTGGTATCATTATAAAACTGAATTTCTTCTAAACTAACTAACGTTTCCTCTTCTATTGAACTAGCTGTTTCAGAACATTTTAAATTGGCCGCTGTACTAGTGCTGGTACTGGTTACTGCAGAGGTGGAAGTAGCTGGTGAGCTTTCATCATGTTGGGTTAATTCCTTCTCCACTTTGCTCAGCTTCGGGGGACTCAGCTGAAGGTCATCCATTATCTGTCAAGTCCATAGAGAACACAACTGTTTAAGTTAACTTATATTACACCAACCATGCTACCAAAACAAAAAACAAGACAGCCAACAACATAAAACGTAGAGAAAATGTGTCCTCACCTCTTGACGTTTGCGTTTCGCTGCTCTTGCTACACTGCTGCTGCGTGCTTTGGGTGTTTGTTTGTGTGCGAATTTGGTAGGAACAGCTTCGCTTTTAAGTTCCCTTTGTCTTTTAGTTTTTCCTGCCATCAGTTCATTCTGTAGATCCACACTTTCATTAAAAGAGTGAGGCTCAAAATGAGCCGAACAAAGGTAGGGTACCTTGGGCAAATTGGCGTCTGGTCGCTTTATGGCAATCAGCCACTTTTTCCTAATTTCCCCTTGAAGTGGTACTCGATGAAACGAGATCGAAGGATTCTTGTTCTTAGAGTCGACCTTTCTTTTGTGGATCGCTACGACGTGAAGTTCAGCGTCTGGCAAAGATCAACCAGTTGTAAGGATGTCGTAATATGTTTACTCTTTGGGCGCCATGTTGAAACCTTACCCCGCATTGACGTCACAATTTCCCAGAAAACTTTGCGATGACAAAAATGGCGGCGATCTTGAAATTTTAAAGCAGGAAAGGGAGAAAATAAACGACCGGTATTCAAACTAGGGGAGAAATTATCAAGTTTAAACCACTCTGCCAGTCTCAGGTCAGTACCAACTTATTATTTTGACCTTAACTGTTTTTCAGCCAAGATTCCCTTTAATATTGCATGTGAGGTTATACATGTAAGCTGAAAATCTGTTGACAAAAGAAAATATTGAGAGAGTATATTGTTTGATTTAACAGTCCAACGACAGAACATTGACAGAAGTGGTGGACTGCAGCTATAAAGAACAATGAAATAGACAATGTGAGATTCAAGTCCATTGGATTTATGTTCATTCCAGATTTGAATGACTGGTTACATCAGCCTCATATTTTGATCACAAAATCACATCACTGGCTACCCACAGATGCCAATATTATAAATATAATGTCAATTTAGATTAACTCTTTATTTAATATCTATACTGAAGCCATTGAAAGTTTTATTTATTGATGTCTCGAAATGTGTATTGCTAAATAGCTTTTACCAAGAATCATCCGTAACTTGTTATCCAAAAATTTAAAAACAATTGTGTAAATTCATTGAAATAATTTTTGTGATTCGTTCAGCCCCTGAAATGTGAACCATCCAGTGACACATCCCCCTTAGGCTTTTTTGTAACATTCATCAATTACTTATCAATTACTCTGTAATGAACACACCCCCAGCCCCACCCCTCTTCCAGGCTAAATTCCTTGCAAGGGGTTTGTACAATGGTTGATTTTTGAAATTAAAATGGTTTTTCAGATTGCTGCTCATGAGTCGTGGGACACAAGGCATATATATTTAGTAAAATAATAAAAGACCCAATAGTATTCAGAATGGAACATTGCCTTTCAAAAACTCCCTTGGTGCAATAACCGAACCTAATTGGTTGTTGGGGGAGGGGGGAGCAGGGGAGATTCTGTATTTGTGCATTTCATACTGCAAAAAGTAAAAACACATTTAGTGTTTGCAACTCAAACTTTAATGAATAAATACGTAACAAAAAGAAACTCTATTACATATTTGTTTAATCAGTATAATTTTGCTTACATTAAAAGAAATTTCATGATGACCTCTCTAAACAACAGTCATGCTGGCTAAAAAGTTTCAACAATAACCCTGAAAAGTAAAGGTTTATTTACACAGCTGAATATAACTGTAGAGGTTAAAGCAAGAAGGGCAAAAAACACTGTTGCTAGGTCTTCGGCATTGGACCAAAGATATTTTTTGGTACTTTTTCTGATTTTACCAGGAGAAACAATACTAACTTTTCTTTGCAATACTGCCTTGAAACTTGGTGGAGACGACTGCAAACAAAAGCGTTTGGCCACTCGTGATGTGGCACCGTAGCCATCACTAAGTTAAAAAAGAAGACCCATGTTTAAGTGTTTATATAAAAACGATTGTGAGATACAAAATGCTTAAACTAAACAAAACATAAAGCGGCCATTCGATTGAAACGCCCGGTTGGTAACGAAGCCGCGAGCGCGCCAATTTCATACAGAGCATACATTTCACAGCTCGTTGAGTGCAAACAAAGAGATTTTCAATGGCTTGGAATCGGGTCAATACAAAGCGACCTTAGGCGACCTTTGTATACATTTCACTCATAACTTATTCTTCTTTCACGTGATAGCACTTGGAAGGAAAGACCTCAACGAAAAAGTGACGATTTGCAGGTTTTAAAATAAGCGTTTTTGGCAATAAATGACGCGCCAAATATCACGAACAAATTACGTACAACAAACTACATTTAATCAGGCTTTCAAATGTTATTATGCTCCAAAAAAAAAACAACCACAATAAAGAAGTGACAAAGAATTATACCTTACCATTTTTGGATGCATTTCATTCCGCATTGACGTAAAAAACCGCTCCTGAAATCTCTCAAAATCGACTCCTCGCTGAAACGTGATCGAAAATGTTGCGAAATGATATAAATCCCGTCGCACAAAGCCTCTGGGAAGAGGTTCCAATCCTCCTTGATGATGATGATAACTTAAGAAATACATATAATTTTGCACATAAACTTTTGATGATTGTTTAAATTGTCTATACGATTTTAATAGTTTTAGGTCCTTTGGTAATTTGTTCCAAATTTGAGCCCCCCTAAATTTTAAAGAAAATTTCCCATAATTTGTCCTTTTATAATCAATAAAATAATATATTTGAGGCTGTCCGAGTATTGTGACAGCTGGATATCCTCTGCGATTGCTTTTAGTTGTACTACACAAGTAAATTCCTCTTGGTCTCATGAATATGCACTGTGCAAGACTGCTGTACCAGTTGTCAATGAATAAACAATGTCCTTTATAATGAAAGTCTTGTGTCAATTGTGCAACGACTGCTCCCCCTTTTCCAATGGCTGAGATATCCTCATTGTCTCTTGCCTTTCCAAGGTAAACTTCAAACCTTGAAATATAGGCTGTTTCAGAATCGCACAAGTGAAAGAGCTTGATACCCCATCTTTCTGGCTTGCCTAAGATCCTTTGCTTAATTGAAAGGTTTCCTTGATAGGGAACCATGGCTTCGTCAATAGTGATATTTTACCACAGTTGAAGTTAGCTTTGCATGCAGCTTGCAAGTACTCTAAGAAGGGCTTCACTTTGGCAAGCTTTTCTCTACCACTTTCATTACCTCAATTTACAGAATTCAGATCACAAAAAAATATACCTGTTCAGCTGTGAAAGTCTCTTCTCAGACAATACCTTGTAGAATCCAGGTGTAAGAAGTAGCCATCTTGACTCATCTTGGTGAAAGTAAAGCTCATATCGCAGTAGATGGATGTTTTAACTCATTGCAAGAAGTACACCAATGTAGGTTTTTGATTCAGCAATATGAGTAATAAGTTTGAAGGGTGCTTTGTGCTTGTTTGGTTCTGTGGCCTTCTTAACTTGAAACCATTCATTCGTCCATCGGGCGATTCTTTCCAACAGTTCATCGCTAATAAAGAGTTGAAAAATATCAATAAATCTCTTCTCACCAGGTAGTTCATTGATTGTTGGACCAACGTTAAGACAGCTAAATACCTTGTGAGGATTTTGTTTGTAAAATCAGCACTTCTTCCATCTCCATCAGTTTTCCAGTTTATGTTGTCTGGAAGAGTAAAGTTAAAACCACCAAAATCATCTTCACCCTCACTTTTACAAAAATATTGGCAATATCATCAGACCTCTCCATTCAGTGTGTGTGAGACTTTAAAGAAGGCGTGTAATCAAAAATCTTTGCGGTGCGTTTCCTCAAAAACTCACTATGAACGTTTTGCCATCAAAGCACATGGAATGAAGGGCTAAGCATTGATCTTCAATTTGCAGTATCTTAGACTCCCCTATAGTAAACTAATGCCAGATTCCTCATTAGAATGCATTAGCGGTCAAATTCCAGAAAAAGCAGTTTAGTACGTCCAAGATTGAAAAAAAATATCCTGGTTCTCCGGTTTAGTGCAGTGAAAGGGTTAAGAAGTTTGGTGATAATTTATTACTTAAAACAACATCAGAATTCTGCAGAGCAGACTTGTTATTCGGAAGATAAACTGACGTAGGAGTATAGTAAAAGGAGATTTTATACCCTTCTCTAATAACTCTAAGTACAAAATGAGAAGCGCCAATGCTTTCCCAAAAATGATCATAATCTCAATCTACCCTTAGCAATAACTGATTCAGAACCCTCTAAATAGTCCTCATAACCACATGTACGTTCTAATAAATTTTTTTCTTCAATCACAGCAAAACGATTAAACAAATCTGCATCAACAGTACCATTCTCATCTGTTCAATCTGTTTAAAGTTTTAATATTTGCAGCTCTGATCAGAACTTCGAGTCTGTTTACATAAGCAAAGCTTAGAGATCGCCAATCTTTCAGCAGATCGCAGTTTCTTCTCATATTATAGGCCAATTCATCAGATTCATATTCTACCACCACCGCCCAACTAGCAGGACTCTTTTCTGCAAAGCAAATCACTTTGTTGTGCTTGTTCAGCAGAGTTTCGACATTATCAAGCTCCTTGTTAACACCAGACAAAATCTCCCTTGTGGAGATGATTGGAAGCAGTGTTTATAGAGTCAACAAATTCGAATTAAACTTGAATTATAACCTGTTAACTTAAAACTGAAAGGTACTGAAAGCCTTTGCTTCAGTCTTCAACTTCTTGATTTGAGAGTTAGTCAAAAGCTCTTGCATAAAACCTGCAAACTTCTTATCCAGCTTTGAATCTAGAAGACAGAAAATTAGTCCCAACGTTTCCTTCCTGGAAAGGCCACTCTATTGACCGTTCACAGGATCAATGTTCGACTGAGAAAAATCACTGCCTGTTTCACCCATAATTGACAGAATGGTTGCGAGAGATGCCGTCAAAAGACCTTGAAACTGCAAAGAACACCTTATATGCTTGACAACAAATAATAACCAGACAAATACCAATGTAACACATCTGCACTAATGAAGCGTTCATTCCTAAACATGAGAAAATACACATATATTTTCTGTCCAATTTCATCAGAATGTTTACAAAGTTATTTTTCCATTTCCACTGTAGTTGCCAGACGTAAGTTTTGTCATAGCTTGCAGGGATAAATTTTGATATGATAATTTCATGCAAGGCATCCTCCTACTGACAGATATACAAGAAAACTATGGCTATGATTATCTGACTGCTCCTTGTCCACAACACAAACAAGCACTAAAAGAAAAGAAAAAACCCTTTAAACCAGATTTGAACCAGTGACCCCAAGACTGTAGAACACTCTGGTGCTCCACCAACTGAGCTACTGTAGCATGGTATGAATATGAGATACAATTATTATTGGTCGTTGAACAAAATTATTATGCATGGAGAAACCTTGCAAAATTGTCAATAACCTGGAAATAAATAATCCAATCCCCACCAAAAAATTGTTGGTTGATTGACAGAGATACTATCTGCCTAATTACAGATCCATATCACTAATATTCAATATTACTAATTTCTTGGCTGCTATTGAACTAAACTGGACTCAAAATTGTAGTTGTAAAAAATGTTTCTCAAAAACCTCTCTGATTAAAACCAATCTTACTGGAATACTTTCCACCAAATATCAGATTGAAAGGTGTTTATACTTGAGCTGCACAAATTAATTTTATTTATTTTATATCTTGTTTATGTGATAATCATATATCTAGTTAATTTAGATGTTTTTTATGTAGTTAATTAATTAATTAATAAGATGATTAATTACATGGTGTTGTTGCAGGTTAAAAAGTTAACAAGTAACCTTGACCTAGTAAAGGATGTTATGAGAGGTGAGATTACAACATACACTATGCAGTGAAGTTTTGTGTGGGGTGAATTGAAGTCAAAGGTTGTAATACTCTACTATATTCTGAATTTTTACTTAAACCAACTATGTTCAAAACTTTGTATTTTAATACTACGTTCTAGACTAGATGCCTGATATTTTCTATTACATTGTACTGGTAAACACAACAGAAAAGTGGTCACCGTTCCCATA
Organism: Micromussa lordhowensis; assembly: GCA_964020085.1. Taxonomy (NCBI): domain Eukaryota; kingdom Metazoa; phylum Cnidaria; class Anthozoa; order Scleractinia; family Lobophylliidae; genus Micromussa; species Micromussa lordhowensis. The sequence goes on from OZ026607.1 coordinate 10,149,124, forward strand.
ATAGCCAAAGAGAGCGATGAAAATTTCTCCAACTTAGACCAAATGTCAGCTTTTGGTCTGGAAAAATGAGAAGGCTAAAATCAAAATCAAAATAAACGAATGAAAACAAAAGTGCAGGGGAAGACGGGTCCAGCAAGAACAGACAATTTGCCGTGGTAAAAATATCTTGACAGCTCTACACGAGAACTCTGCCAGAACACTAGTGAAAACAAATGTAATAAACAGTTTCAGCTTTTGCTGGCTGAGATGTAAGTAACATGAATATCTTTCATTCAACATATACATGGAAATTTACAAGGAAAAATAGGACCAGAAGTTGGTCACGACATATAAGCTTACATGCTTAAGGTGGCTCCATATGGTTATTTGCTGTTCATTTAGCGCGCGCTAGTATCCACTATCCACGGGAATTTTCGTATTACTCTTAATCGCACCTCTCTCCAGTCTATCGAAATTAACTTCTGAAAGACAAAACTACTCTTTTGAACCATCATTGTTAAATTAACAGGATTTTACCTGGAAATAAAATTCTCTAAAGATAGGTTGTTTACAATGTATATTTTGCTTTTATTTCAATTTTCTTCCATTTCCTTCGGTGAAAATTTCCTTAACTTTGACATTACATGAAATTTGTCCAGAGGAATCTTCTGAAGGCCAAAAAAATAGGGGTTACAAAGGTAGTTTCATCGGTTTTAGCTAATTTGTGTTTTTTAGCTCCTCTTAAAAAATTGTCTTACAAATTTTCTTGATGAACTGGCAGGCGGAAAGCGTAAACGGTAATTACCGGTCTGCAAAATTTGAAGAAATTTCACCGAAGAAAACTGGAGATATTCACGTGAAAGTTGTGCACTTTTTCGATCACACAACATTCGCCACAGAATAGGAATTCACCAAGATCACTATTTGAGCATGCGTGAAATTCCAAACCGCGCGCACATGCGCGCATACCTCTGCTTCAAACTTGATCGTTAGCAAAGAAATCGCATGAACTTGGAACGAGATTTAACTTAACCTTGAGCTCTTCGCGAAAGGGACAAAGTTTCGACATCCGAATTAGTTTAGAACCTACTGTGGGGTGGAATTCTTTGAAATTTCCTCGAAATGTTTCACTATTGCAAGAACTATTCTTTTTGTTCGGGTGACTCTTGGCGCCAACGAGCGAGCGGACAATGACGATCGAACAAATAAGTTCCTTAGGCTGAAACTCCGGCATACCTCGTACTTTTGTCTTTCAAATCAAGCAGAGAAGGGTAGGCTTTTCTATTTGGTCGATAACTGTTTTGAAACCGGAGGAGATTCACGTAACTTTTGCGATGAACAAATTTTGAAAATGTGGACGCCATGTTTGTCGGCATTTTACTGCGCGATCTCGCGCGCGCCTTTCGCGTAGAGTTTTGAGAGCTCGCGCCATCGCGCGATTTTCAACATCGGTTCGCGCGCGGTAAAAAACTATAGGGAGCCACCTTAAACTTTTCTTCCATTACAAGAATTTTACACCGATTCTGTTTACACATAAGTTCAGAACGAAGTTTTAAGCATTTTCAGTGCTTTCTGTTGTCTGTGGAGGTTGCATTTCTGACTACAGCAGGGTTTTCAATAAGAATTGGAGTAGGCGGCAAAACTTCAGGAGTAGGCGGTGAAGTTACAACTTGAGCCGGAGGCATAACCTTGCGGTGGGTGAACGGGGGCGTGTCCCACGTGGGAGATTCTTGAAATTTGGACCTCTTAAAATGCTTTTCTGCATTCTGGAGCAACTACATGTACAATTAAACAAGTATTAAGCACATTCTTTTTTTTTTGTGACCATATTTGTTTTTATTATGAACAATATTACAATACATACAATATTACCTAATTAATTACACGAACGCTTAACGTTACCGTACTTTATACAGTTAATTACTAACACTAATTACATAAGAATTTACAAACACTTTACAGTTTTAAGGAGCTTACACTATATAGCCACTTACAGTACTTACAGAACGATACTACAGTACTTACGAAGAAATGCACTACAAATATAAGCCTACCTCACTAATATGTAATTTACTTGTATTATTCAAATATAATTTTATGTTTTAATATGTAAATAATATTGACAACTACAACAAAGATTTCGGCTGGCTTAAAGAAAAGTGCTACAATAAGTGTAAGTGAAAAGAAAAAAATGAAGTGAAGTGAAATTTATAGTAGTTTTCCCCAGATGGTCAAGAATTTATGCAGCTTTCTTTGCGCGGTATAACTTTGCTTTAAAATATCAAGTTTGTCTTGGAGGCGAAGAAGAAAGCCTTCAAAACATAAGTTGCCGTCACATAAACTTGTCGCGAAGATGTGGAATTTTGCAATAAGAAGAGTGACATTAAGTGCCTGTTTATTTTTAGTCGTGGATACGTGAAGCGTTGAAACGACTATTGGTGTGGGGCAGAATATGCAAATGTGTCACTCACTCAGATGTAAACAAATCGATAGGTCGACGGGAACCCAATTGAAATCGATTCAATGACGGCGCGGTCCGTTTCTTCGAGAGAGTTTAATACTCGTCGCAGCAGCACATGCACGTGTAACTGAAGGCTGTGCTCTAACGGCGCCCGGTCGCCTCAGGCGACTAACATTTGGTCTCGGGCGACTGAAAAAGAAAAGCGGTCACCCGTCCAGGCGCCTAGTTTTCGGCTTGTGCGAAACGAAACCAGCGAACGCATTGAAACGGTACGGAAAGTTAAGTCATGGGTCTTGTTTCGCTTCGGTGGTTTCTCTTCCGGTTTTTTATGGCCCAACTTTCTTGTCCATTGAACGACGCGGTAAAGCGAGCAACTGATTATAGCTAACATTTTATAATTTTACTCGCTAATTTGATGATATTTGCAGAACTAAAAAAAATTAATATTCGGCAGGACAACAAGGATTGTTCACGCTCAAAGTTGTCACGTCTGTGTTATGTAATAATATTGTTCCACATGATTTAGCACGAAATATTATTTTGTCCTTGCTCGTGAGAACTGAGAAACTGCACGATTTTTGCACAAGCATGTGCTGAAGATCTATTTTTTCTATTGAAGTGGTTGATGCTTATGTTTCATTTGTGTGTTTCAACAGTTTGAACAGTGGAGCGCGTGATAAATAAAACGAAACCGTCCTTTATGCAAATTTTTGTTAATTAGCTTCGTCCAGCCGTGACACAGCACCACATTTGGCGAAAATTTGGCGAAAACAAAAGTTTAAAATAAGAACCCTTTTGTTCCGAAACCTATTTCAGTGGTCTTGAAAGAAATTTCTAAGCGGTTTTAACACGTATGTGGTTAATTTATAACAGGATTTCATGATATCACAAGTTCGCTAAAATAGTGTACGTGACCGCTAAATTTAGTAACTCGCTTCGCCGCCCGTGCCAGGTGAAGTGAATATTGAACGAGGGAGATTTAAGATGAAACTGTTTGCCAATTATGCGGATTCCCTGGAACTGTAAAAAGTATACTCTTTCAAAACGTCACGGATTAGTAAAGATTGTCATTCAGTAATACATGGTTCCCTCGGCCGGATGTCGCACAAACTTATACAATGGTTTCGTCTACTTTCTGAAAATTTTAACTTTCTTGCAAAAAATAAGTTGCAATACTGCGTATGCCGTAAAACAACAGTAAAATGCTAAATTCTATGATTATTATTTTCATGATTAATTACTAACTGATTAAACCATGAAATGGAATATTAACTAATTAATTATTAATTACTTATTTAATAAATTTGGGCGGAAGGCGGGGCGACCTACTTGCCCATGTTAGGCGCCCAAAGGGTGCCCTGAAATTTTCCTAGAGCGCAGCCTTGAATTTAATTTATTGTTCACTCAGTTGATTGAAAGACGAAAGGTGTGACTATGAAGCGTAATGTATCCACGACTTATTCATAGCAGCCTTTGATTGATATTATTATGCCAACCATATAGGATATTAGATTCAGTCAAAAAGAGCACTTGATTAAATTTCTGGTGCCACCAGCTGGTGAATCTATCCCAAAAAGCTTTAGATACGGTACAGTGGTACAGTAGGTGGTTTAATGTTTGCTTTTCAATGGCGCATAAGGAACAAATGTCACTTTCAGTAATACCGGCTCGAAAAAGGCTGGATTTGGTAGGTAAAATGTGGTGTATTATTTTAAACTGAAAGGCAATTAATTTCGAATCTTTAGTTATAAGAAAAGGCAACGAGTACACCTTATGGATGCTTTCCTTGGAGAAACCGTAATTTAGAATTCTATTCTCTGATGACGGTGGACTTACGTTGTTACTTAGAAGTGTAGCGTAGGCTATACGGGTTGACGGAAGGTCTTCAAGAGGGGCATTTTGGTGCAAGTTGTTTTGACTTAACATAGTCTTCCATTCTGTAGGAATGGCAGCGATGAGGCCATAGTACAGTGTAAAAGGAATATTAATGTTTACTTTAAGAATGAGCTCGTCCAGTGAGAAAAAGGTGTTGTCTTCTTTTAAAAATTGTTTAATGCGTGTAACCTGAGCCTCAAAAAAGGGTTTGAAAAAAACTGGCTGGTCTCCGATTAGGATCCAACTATTATTCAAAATGATTTTGTTGTGAATACAGTGGTCTTCCGAAAAAATTTTAGCGTTGTATTCTTGCCAATACTTCAGTAGTGTGTGGTAAAAAGGTGGAAGGTTGTCAAGGCTGAGATATTTGATATCGTACTGACATTCTGTTAGAAAAGATAAGCCTCCGTATTTGGCAGCAGCGAACTCTGGTATTATTTTCCATGATGAGTGAACGTGTTCAGTGATTCTCTTGATCCAAGCAATTTTCAGCGCTTTATTCATGATTTCAAAATCCATCATTCTTAATCCACCCTGACTTATGTCGCTTATTATGGTCTTTCGTTTTATTTTGGCTGGTTTTCCTTCCCATATAAAATTGAAAGTTAGTTTGTTTATTTCTTTGACGTAAGAATCGGGAATCTCGAGCACGGAGGTGTTATAAATTAGTTTCGACAAACCTAGAGTTTTCACTATTTTGATTCTGCCATGGAGGGTAAGCTTCCTTCTTTTCCAGTTCTTAAGCGTATTTTCCAATTTGATAATTTTCTCTCCAAAATTCAGATTATTTGCAGCGTCGAAGTTATACGAAAAGAAAATCCCGAGAGCTTGAATCGGTTCTTGAGGCCATTTAAAATTATATGGCGTATCAGTTTTGTTTCTCCAAGCTCCAAGCCACATCGCTTCTGTTTTACTTGTGTTTATTTCTAGACCGGAGGTGTCTTTAAATTCATTTAGAAGTTTCAAAAGGTTGACAACAGACTGATGGTCTTTAATGAATACTGTTGTGTCATCGACGAATTGGGTTACTTTTATTTCCTTTCGGTCGACGGTGATGCCTTTGATATCGTTGTTATTTTTCAAAGCCCTCGCAAGAAGCTCAATACCAATTACGAAAAGAAGCCCTGATAAGAGGCAACCTTGCCTGACGCCTCGATGCAGTTGAAAAAAAGGTGACGCGTGACCATTGTTTAGGACACAGCTGGATACATTGTGGTAGATGACTTCTATCCATCTTTGAATATCTGGGCCATAATTGAACAGTCTAAGCGTGGAAAATAGATATTTCCATTTTATTGTGTCAAAAGCTTTTCGGAAATAAAAAAAAATTGCGATCCCTGGCATATTGAAGCGTTTAGTGAGAAACATGACATCTTGAATCAATCTGATGTTTTCGCCTATATAGCGGCCTTTTACATATCCGGTTTGGTCGGGATTGATGATTTTGGGCAAGGTTTTTTCTATTCTTTTGGCAGTAAGTATTTTATAATCAACATTCAATAACGAGATCGGGCGTAGATTTTCTAGTATGGATTTGTCTTTGTTCTTTTTGGGAATAAGAGAGATTATTCCGCGCCGTTGACTGGTCGACAGAGAACCTGACTGAAAAGCGAAGTGGAAACTAGCTAGCAGTTCGGTTCGCAACTCGGGCCAGAAAAATTGGTAGAATTCAGCTGAGAAACCGTCTGTGCCTGGTGTTTTGCATTTTTTGAAATCCTTTACTGCGTTTAGACATTCGGTCTCTGTAATTGGCCCGTCGCATAGTTTTTGATCTTCGAGTGATAAAGGTGTTACCAATTCGGCTTTTAGGAAGTTACCTCCCTGGGGGATGTCTTTGTCACTTTCTTTGAGTTGATAAATTGTTTCGTAGAACTTTTTTTGTTCGTCTAGGATGGCTAATTGATCAAAAATGTACGTGTTATCATTTATTTTCAACTTGTCAATGGCTTTTTTGGTTTGGGCACGGTTCTCTAAGCTATAAAAATATCTTGTATTACGTTCGCCTTCTTCATACCATCTTACCTTACTCCTGAGGATCGCGCCTTTTGTTTTGAAGTGCAGGATTTTTTGCAAACGCAATTTTGCTGCGAGAAGCTCGTTTTGGGCATGGTTATTGTTAGGATTTCTTTCTAGACTTAGTTGAAGCTCATTTATTTTATTTTGGAGTGTCATTTCTTCATTTTTGCGTCGTATTGCTTTCGTTTTGGCATATTTTACAGTGAAACCCCTTATCTCCATTTTTATAAGATCCCATTTCAAACCTTTGTCCTCAACATTTTCGTATTTGACCTTGTACAGCTCGATGTTTTTGCGAAGAGCGATAACATAGTTGTCATCTACAAGTAGAGAATTATTAAATTTCCAGAAACCTGGGCCTCGTTGTTGTTTTTTAACCCTTTGGTGACCCCCTAAAAATGGCCATTTTTGACATGTTTTGGTAAAAAATGGCCAGCTCATATTATATTTAACCAATTTTGTTATGCTATATGTCATTTTAAAGCTGAATAAATGGACATTAAGACTATGTTGTCAGTTTCTTTGTATCTCTTTTAATTAATTAATTTAGGCTAATTTATGCTAATTAAAATGTCACGCAATACATATTTTTAGGAGAAAATTCTTAGTAACACCTGCTCTTTACATAGCATTGAAAACTGAATAAAGACAAGTTGTTTCCCATTAAATACTCTATTTTTCCTGAAACTTTGATTAAAATTCAATGAAAATTGACAAAGTTATGCCCATTTCTTTGGGGTGCCCTCAAAAGCCCGATTTTGCCTTCACTACACCTATATGGGTGCATGGCTGATACAAATGCCCATTGGCTACTTGAGCACAATAAAAGTTAAATGTCACTCATTTCAAATATTTTACTTGTATAAAATAGCAATTAGTTTATAAAAGATAAAAAATCTACATGCACCACAGCCGGACACGTAAACCCCTAAAAACCACCAAGTGGAAAACGGGGACCGTGTACCCCCAACCAATGCTATGATGCTACCTTTGGGGTTTCAAGGTGCTTCACCTAACAAAGAACAACTTAAATCAACTACAAGTGTCTTTTTACAATTAATCATGGTGATAGTCCTTGCTGTGCCAAATCTCAAAACAGTTTTTATCCTGAGTGCAATGGAGATGAACATTGTTACATTGTGGTGCACTGCAGAAAGTCCTAACTTTGAATTCCTTATTTGTTGCTGCATAACAAACTTTACAGTTTCTCTTGGTGTCAGTAACCTTTGGTATATGCACAGTAACAAAATCCCCAGGTTCCCTTGTTGGGGGCTTGAACACTGGAGGTTGTCCATATTCATTCAAGCCTGCTAGATCTCTCACAAGTTCCTCTCGATATTCTGCAATTGCAAACTTTTGAGGACGCTTGAGTGCTTCATTGTCAGGGTGCTCTGCGCGATGAAGTTGAAAGAGAATGTAACTGTTGACAATAGCTATGTCGATCATGTGGAAAAACAATGTTTTCCACCACCTCATACACTTTCGAAGAGCACAGTTCTTTGCAAGAATTTGATCTGAACGGTCAACTGCATTCATATAGTTATTATAATGTTCAATTGCTTTAGGCTGTTTTACATTGATATTTCTCCACACACCGCCCACTTTCTCTTTTCTAGCAACCATTACAAAATCATTGGCATTGTCAATTGAAGTAAGAATAGTGACTGGTCGGTTGTCCTTCCATTGCTGGGCAAGGCAGACTCCATCTCTATCCCACCTCATGCTTCCCCGGGCTTTCCGTCGTGCCCATTGTTGTCCCTTTTTCATTGTCTCAGGGAATCCCCTCCTATTCTCAGCAGCAGTACCTGTGGCTGGAATCAAAACTTGAAACAAATCTTTCACAAGCTTCACAGAAGTATAAAAGTTATCAAAGTATAAATGATATCCCTGGTTCCTCAGAGGGGCAACAAGTTTCATTACAACATCATACCCTAACCCATTAGGACCCACCTCCTGTCCTGCCTTTCTCCCTATGTACACATCAAAGTCACAGGTGTATCCATTCAAACTATCTGCCAAAACCCACAGCTTTATGCCCCACTTAGTTGGTTTGTTTTTTATATACTGCCGAATTCCAGACCGATGTTTTGATTTTACCATTCTCTCGTCAACCGCCACACGTTGAAAAGGTTGGTAGAGATCCTTACATTTTTGTTTGAAAAAATCCAAAAATCTACTCACCTTTCTCAATTTGTCTTCTTCATCTTCTTCATCTGGATCGACAACATGAAGCATTGCCATGAGTGCCTTGAATCGGTCTCGGGACATAATCCTGCGTGCCCACAACCCATGGTACAAAGTTTTTGTGCTCCAATACCGGTGAAATGAGCTAACATGTATCAGACCGCAATATAAAATGAGGGCAATCAATTTTTCTATTTCCTCAGGAGAGGTTTCGACCCAGGCACCTTCCTTGTCACCATAGTAGGGTTTGTCTCCAATGGCCCCCCACCCATAACTATTTGTATGGGTGCATATGGTTCTTACAATCTCTGCTGTAAAGAAAAGCCTGAAAAAATCTACAGCCCTTGACATTGCACCTCTTAGCACTGGCATATTAAAATGCAATCCAGGCACTCTCCTTGGGGTAAATGGTGGAAGCTGATTTGGTGTATCAGGATCCTCGTAACTTCTACTTGCAGGTCCAGGTGGAGCTGCAGGTGGAGCTGCAGGTGCAGGGGGAGCGTCACCCCTTCCCCTACCCCTTCCCCTTCCCCTCCCCCTCCCCCTTCCCCTCCCCCTTGCTGGCCTCTGCTGAGGTTGTCTCCTAACTCTACCTGGTGGTCTTTCTTGTTCCTCTGCAGACGCATCAGAGTCACTTACATGTACCTCATCTCCAGACTGGTCACTAGAGTCACTGTCAGAAATCATAGCATTGATCTCTGATTCATGCTCACTGAAAAGAAAACATATGTGAAATGAATTTTGGAGAATTTGGAAGGGGCAAATCTGTAACACTAATATAAAATGAAAGGTTCAACAGCTAATAAGGAAATTTTATACCAAACCAAATACACATCAGGAAAGCTAAAATTTGCTGTTTAGATCTTACAATGTCCTTTGATCAAAGGTCACAAACTGGAGAGATCATTACTGATGATAAATAAATCAGGCAAAAAGCTTCTTCTTTCAAAACCTTATTATGTTTACACTTTGATGCTCGATAAAATGCATATAGCGTTGTTTGTATACCGCTAACAGGGAAGTAAAACACAGAATTACAAAACTCTAGCCGACGATTTTTCCACTATTTATGGAACATTCCGACGACATTCCAAGGTTGTTATGTCCACGTACAAATGAAACAAGCAAAGAGTATTATGCATCAATTCCATAAAACTTCATCAGAAAAGGGTTCTTGAAAAAACAATAAGCTATCTACAAATTCTTTGAGCACTAAAAAATGGATAAGACTAACAAAATAACCATGATATTTCTTTCTGTCTTTGTTTTCGGGAACACATGTTTGAAGGTTCATGTTACGCATAGCGCAAAAAAATCAGCTGATTGTATGGCACTCAAAATTGTGGTAAGAAACGAATAAAACGGGCCCAGAGAACTTCTGTTTCTATCATTTTAGTTTACTTAAGACTTGTAGTCTTGTTTTTCGCAAAAAATATGACGAAAAAGTGCAAATACAGGTTAACTAAAGACTAAATTACAATGCACTCATATTTCATCATGTTGTTTACACGATTGCTTACCTCCATTCTCTCTCTGAATCACGATTTCCGTCGAGTTCTTGGTCTAAATCAAACTCTTCTGCACTCGAAATTCCACCTGTGTTACTGTCAATATCACTTTCCGCATCAGTGCTATCTCGGGCACAAATTTCAGCTACTTCTTCAGCCGTGAAAGTCACGCGTGGACGCTTGCTCGAAGACGCCATTTTGAAAAGGACCTTGCTTGTCACGCTGCATACGGTTAAAGTGAATTTCGACTAGCCAATGACATCTCTGGATACCACAATTGATTTTTTTTGATTGGCTACATCCATAGTTTATTTTTAGTGTAAAAACGATTAGGTAATGTTAAAAGAGCATTGTTTTAATAAGAAATACGTCATCGTTCCATATGGAACGATATTCGCCACATCCGTCACCAAAGGGTTAAGTCTGGCCTGGAGGTGTAAGGAAATTGCAGAATGATCCGTTAAGCACATTCACTTTCATATTTTATTCAAGTTGTCAGAATAATAAGACAAGTACACAATGCATGTTTTAAACTAGCCTAGTTTAGTAGTGTCAGCATCTGTATTCTTCATGGTGATTCACCTGATACTCGACAATTTTCCCAGATAGTTAGTATTCACAATCATAATCAGTCATAATCAGAATCAGCCAAATCATCCTTGGCGTCAAACTCATCTTTAACAAGTTTCAAGGCTGCTGTAGCTGCCTGCACTTCTGCCTCGATGTTCATCTGTTGAACCACTTGCTCCTGGTACTCGTCATCATCAACCTGAACCTGCACTGCTGCATCAGCAACTTGAACTTGTGCTACATCTGCGCTTTCTTCAACCTTCTGGCTACAATCTTCTTGCTCTTGTCTTGCAGTCTCAGCACCTTCAGTTCCTTTTGCACAGATAGATACATATTTGTTCTCTTTGGGGAGTTCTCCATTGCCTTCCAGTGTCCCGTTCTACCTCAGCAATGTAATCTAGATCTTTACTTGTATCAACACAAGCTAGGGCAAGCTTGTGGCAAATACAGTGGAGGCTAATAAGGGATGGATTCAATTCCTTCAGCCGAGCAGTGAGCCCAGATCGTGGGCCAAGCATCACGCTTGCGCCATCACTAACAAGGCTGGAGCATTTGTCTATAGATATCTTCATCTCTTGCAACTTTGTGGTCAAAATAGTAAACAAAGTCTGGGCATTTGCAGAGTTGCTGTTGGCCAGTGCATTCTCTACAAAGAGAAAGTCTGTGCACACTTCTCCAGACTGAGGGTCAACAAACTGAATAAAGGTGATAAACTGCGTAAGCACTGCAATGTCGGTGACATCCTCACACAGGAGGCCAAAAAATCTTGACCTGCGCACTTTCTCGAGCAGTTGATCGAGAATGACCTGCCCAAGTGTGAGAAAGAGTTCTCTTATACTTCCAGCTGATCTATGACTGAAATATTTCATCTCAGTCACACCAACTCTCTCTAGAAGCTGCAGGAGAGGTACAAGTTTGCGTAATGAGATTTCGTGTTTGGCGATCCAGTAAACAGACATAAAAGCTTTATAAAGTACATCGTCAGCAGCGTTCTCTGATTCCTTGTGGAACGTAGAAACCCTCTGCAAATGCTCTGCTTCAATGACTGCGCGATGCTGCTTTGACTCAGCATGTGAAGTGAGTGTTGGCTCTCTGTACCTAACTGCCGGATCGCTGCTGAACACTTTGCTTTTGTTCTGTTCATTCTTTGTGTTGTGTTTACGGTACAAAAGGCAGTACATTCCCTTGCCCTCTACATACGCAAGCCATCATATTCCCGTTTCAAGACAGTATACCAGCGACTTGTCTGTAAGCCACTCGTGCTTGAACTTTTCTTTTAAAGACTTTTGAGCCTTCTGGTCGTCCTTGGAAATTGTTTGGCATGAGGCTGCAGGGCATGTTGACTGATGGTGGAGAACATAAATTTCATTCTCTGCAAAGAAAAGCTCCTCAAGCAGCTTCTTCACTTCTTCTGCCGGTGTTAATTCTCGTTGAATTGGTGGCTGTGCAATGGCCCTCTGGCTGTTTGTTTCACGTTCTTCCACAAAATCAGTGGAACAAGTAGCAGTTGTAGTAGATCTTTGTGCAGCGGTCACGGTACTTGCAGATGCAACAGCAACTGTTGTTGATGCTTCTCCTAACCATGTGAATTACAGTAATTAAGCCCGATAAAATAAAGGATTAGTTTTTGTACACCCTGGCTGGGGTGCAATTTATAGCCCCATTTGTGGACACAGAAACCAGAGAGCAAAAGCGACAGATAAATAAAATATAATTTTGTTTTTTGCTGGCCGAAGCGATGAATAAATAATAAAACGATCTGGATTAGTTGTTGTGACAAATAAATGAAATATGTTTGTTTTAAAATCAGCTGACTAAAAAAAACTCAGGACATACCTGCATCTTTGTGCTGACGCTTTTGTGGGGGTTGAAAAGTCTCCAAGAGAGTTGTTTGCCTCTTTGGGGCAGCCATCAAATTTTGATGAAACTCGAAGCAGGAAGTGGAACGTGATCATGTCATGCATGAGTGATTTTCAGAGCAAGTGGATATTTGAACTGGGCACGTTTTGTGCAAGTTTTACACCCAGATCTCGAGGTTATGCGTAAAGGCCAGGCTGCTCATCGCAATTGTTTGTTTTATCGAAAGAAGAAACAAACGCGAGTCACCACCGCTAATTACTAGGAATTCAGGCAAGTTTTTTTTTGTTTTTATGAATAAATGTTGGCCAATCCAAGCTGACCAAGCATCGTGTTTTGTAGAAAAATGTTCCATGCCATTCGTCTCATTTGACGCAAGTTCTCAATCAAAGTAGGCGGCGAAATCATGCAAAGTAGCCGGCGAATTTCGCCGGCCGCCGGCCCTTATTGAAAACCCTGCTACAGGTGGGCTAGACTGATCAATTTGGGTTGTTATAAAGCGGGGACAATATTTCTTATGAGTTGTCATGAGAAATCTCGAGTTTAGCTCAATGCATGCATGCATGACACAATGACACAAGCAATAGCTCTCATTTAACAAAATACAGAGAGACAGACTTCATAGCCTTCAACATAAATAAAACCCTGCATTTCCCCTTCAAAATACTTCTGAATTAAATAATGTACTTTCTGCCTTTTACTGATGACCTTTTCCTTTCCTTTCTTAAAACTTCTTTAGGAAATGTTTTCATCGCTTTGCTCTGCAAATTTTTTGTCTGGCATGTCTGGTGCTAAGTCTGTACTTTCATTTCAGTCGCTGTGATTGGTTTGTCGCGTCATCTCATAATTTTGATGATAACAAACAACTTGATCACAAAAGTGCGATAAATTTTTCTCTCTTTGACGAACATTTTCCATAGTTATTTCTTACAAGCAATAGACCACTCCTTCTATGGGCTTACAGGCCTAATAAACCACTTGGGATGTTGGGAGAACCCTCAAAAAGCTTGTAAATCACTTGCCTAACAGCTTGTGATTTACAAGGTCTTCTTTTGTTCTCCGAACATCATGCGTGTGCTGGTAAACCCACAGAAAGAGTGGTCTATTGCTTAATTAAATATCCAAATTATTGTTAACACAGTCAGTTGCTTTTAGAGTGTTTGTAATGTTTTGTATTTTCATTAATGCAAGGTTCCTTCAACTCCACTTTGTAATCCAGACTAAATTTTTCATGTTATATATCAAACACGAGCGACAGTGTTTCATCGGGATATCCAAACACCGAGAAGAGAGTTGAAAATACGACGCGCAGCGGAGTATTTTTGACGAAATTCGAGGTGTTTGGATAGCCGATGAAACACTGTCTCGAGTGTTTGATATATCTTCTCAATCGAAACAAAAACTAAGGAGAAAACCGAGAGGTAAAATCGTCAAAATCTATGCTAATTAAGACCGGATATCAAAACCTCCTTCACGGTTGTGATTTTCTTTGTTTTAGCTTGATGAATTATTAATGAGTTTGAGAAAGTTAGAAATAACATTATGAGCTCATGGTTTCTTTCAGGATTTAATCAAAACAATTACAATTTCATCAATTGTGATGGTGCATAAACTGCTGTATTTTGGTCTAATTAAACTGCAAAGCCCGGGGGGGGGGGGTACTTGGGTCAATTATCCCTGGGTATGTGCCGCTGGCCACTCAGAACCCCTACCCCATTATAGTCTTTTCTGTGGGCCAATTATAGACCCCATCTTAGTCACTTTTGGGCAAATGTAATTTTCGCGATCCCAACTTAGTCACTTTTTGTTTATGCCTCTACCTAATAGAGCCTTTTAAGTAGGTCATCCTAAAATGAATTGACACGTTTGTTAAATTGAATGTAGAACACTTTACTCTTCACCTACGGTTGAAACATTCTAGTACATTTGCTAACCGCAAGTATTTACAAACGTACCGTCATAAATAGTTGAAGTGGAATAAATGTCACGTTGAAAGCTAACAAGTCTCAAGCGACAGAGATCAAACTCTTGCTAATCCAAAAGAAGATCCAAGTTGTGTTAACTTTAGCGGACGATAACAGCGCAGAATAGCCGGAGGCCGGATAAATACCGTAGCACGGATGGTTTGTTGAACTTTGTTCTGGACCCAGGGGCTCTGCACTATTGTGCAGGTCGTTAATGTTTAAGTTGTTATTTCATTAACGGAATTCAAAACGAGACGACTGTTAAATATTAAAAAACAGCACGAACCATTTTTTAGCCGCTTATCTTCTTATTTTTAAATCCTTGCTTACCAGAATTTCCTTATCCCAGAAATCTCGAAAATATGCGACCCCATTCTAGTAACTCTACTAAAAATGTAACCCCATTATAGTCAGTCCAGTCGTGAAAATGCGACCCCATCCAGTGGCACATCCCCAGTAGCCTTTTATTTAGGAAGTACCCCCCCCCCCCCCCGGGCTGCAAAGTTGTAGTGAGACACTTGTAATTAGACAGTTGGCTGTAATCAGACACCTGTAATCGGACAATTACATGAGCCAGTCATTTTAAGCCCTCTCCACTGAATCCGCCAATCACAATCACTATAGTAACCAATTCAAGAGACTGACTGTAAAATAATGAAGGTTTAGTCTCTGGTGACTGTTTAGAAAGAAACTTCACGGGCATTTTGCAAGCTCTTCTCCATATTTTTAATTATGGTATTTAAAAATGACTATTAAAAGCTCTTTTTTTCAAATGAAACTTACTTTTGTGGGAAATTGTGATGGTTACGATTAATTGTTAACAGGACATTGTGTCATCCAATTCACTGTAATCATACTTGTGATAAACAAATTCGTGTCCCGCTTTGTGGTTGCCCGATTTTGTTAATCACTTTTATGATTACAGGCCAAATTGGACTCCACACTGACACACGCACTCCACATAATTATCTGAACTTCACACTTGAGCAAAATATTTTGACTGAATAGTCATTTGAAATGCTATCATTAGGTAATTTAGGTTTTAAAAAATGAGTAATGGTGCATGTCATTTTTTTAGTCTTCCCCGGAATTGAATTATCCGTCTGTAATTTTTCTAAATCTAAAGCTTTTTCTGTATTAGTCTGTTTCTTTATTGCCAACGAGCCAGCCGAGCGAAGACGCTCGGCTGGCGAGGCGGCAGAGAATAGTGCCGCGCGAAGAATGGCGTATGCGAAAAAATTCTCGATCGAGCTCTGAAAGTGTAACTGTAAGGTGTAAGATGTAACAATGGCTCAGTTTGAGCCAATTGCAAGGACGGAACTATTCGAGCTATTGTAGTTTGTAGCCAATCAGGAGGCGCGTTACATCTAGACTTGTCTCGTGGAATGTCATTGTTTTCTTTGCTGTTGTGTTTATCCAACTGTGAACAATTTCACAGTCTCAGAACATATCGAACCAGTGTGTTTCCTCTCTCACTTTATCGAAATGAAAGTTCAATTGGGGAGCGTACCCTTTACAAAACTCTTCTTCTAATTCGAATATTCAGGAAAACTGCGAATCCAAGACACGAAATCGACACGAAAACGAACCAGCGTGTTCACCACAGAATTGAACGAGCGTGTTCATGAATCGAAACAGTGTATTCCTTCTCTGTTTACCTATATCGAACTGAAAGTTCCATCGGGCAGCTTTTTTGGAAAGATTGTGTTCACCAGTCGAACCACTAGAGCAAATCCAGTGTTGCAAATCCAGTGTAGCATATCGAACTGAAGGTTGAGTCGGCAGTGTTTCCGAACAGAACTGAACGAGCGTGTTTATTTATCATACAGTCGAATCCAGTGTTCAAAACACAAATCGGATCTGTTTTGCCAAAGAATTAAACGAGTCGTGTTCATCAATCAAACTAGCGTGTTCACTTTCACTTTGACTTTGCCCATCATATTGAACTGAAAGTTCGACCGAGCAGCGATACATTCCAATACTCTTGATATTCAGGGATTGCGTGACGAACGTTACCGGCCGGTAAACGAGTAATAATTTTCTCTCGGTAATGTTTGCAACAGAAGAGAACCAAAAATCCGTTATGCTGTATTATTATTATATATTATAGCACAAATTATTCGCTCGTTGGCACTCTATCGATAGGTATACCTAGTTATATAAAAGAAATAGATTCTGTGTTGCTTTGCATCTGTTCAGCAATACAAATGTAGATCACAGAAGACATATGGTAAGAAAATCAGTGACACACTCGGCTATTGCTTTGTGTACCACTTTTTTGTTCTTACCACATTTTGATGTCATCTGTGATCTATTACTGAACAGACGCCTGACAACATGGAATCTAATCTGCTTGATTGATGATTGGAACTGATCATCACCCAACTCTTCAGACCCTGAGATACACACAAAATCTGGTCTTTCAGAGAACCAGTCAGAATTGTCTGTTTATCTTGAACCAATTTACCATAACTCTGTGTTGGAAGAGATTGTGTAGTAACTAATATAGTTCTTATCTAATACTTCATATAGAATCTCCAAATCTGCAAGTTGATGAGTCAGGAGAGAAGGTTCGTCCAGACATTAAACGTTGTATAGTGGTTCTACGAGAGATTCCTGAGTCGACCCCAATTGAGGTAATTAGTTTTTACACTTAGCCTATTCCTCGGTGAATGATAATTGAAAACAATTTAAGAGAAAAGATGTGGAAACCAACAGACACAGTGAGACAATATCTTCCTACGTGTATCATCTCTTCAAATGTCTTGAATATCCATATGCTTGAATTCTGCTCGCCAACTTTTGCCAACTAAAATACAGTAAAAAGAACCTGCGTATAAGAACAAGTGGATAAAGAACAGCAGGCTGAAAGTTGGCTAATAAAGCACCATATGTATAAGAACCAATTCAGCCTCATGAATAAAACATGTTCTTAACATATAAAGAGAAAGAGGATGCCAAAGTAAGAAAGCATTCATATTAGAGTACTATGGTATTACAGTATTGTGCAAATGTAATGCACGCAAAATGCGCAAATTTCGTTCTTTGTTCACAGTACACAAAATTTTGCAATGTTTTCATGTGAAAGTACTTTTTGCCCCCAAAACATATAAATGTGAGCATGTTGACCAACAGTTTCCTTCAGTGATGCATGACTCGATAATAACAATTATTCCACAAGCGCGCGTTGGATATGAGATGATAGATAGCCAACGAGGCGCCGAGTTGGCTATAATCATCTCATATCCAACAAGGGCGAGTGGAATAATTGTTTTATTAAAAACGCCCCAAAATATAGCAAACTAAACTTAAAAAAAATAAATACGCCTCAAAAAATCACGCGTACGCTTACCATATTCATAGAGCATGGTATTGCCAGATTTCATACGTCGGGGGCCTGGGTACAATCGGTGTATTATGGGATTAACAACACAAGACCCATATATTCGGAAAGAGCACACCGAGCTCTACAAAATCCTTAAGTTTCGTGTTAATTGGGCCAATATTGAACAAGATACAGCCATTCAAAAACTTCAAAATTTAGTAACAAATGTATGGATTGCTGGACACTTGTCCGGAAATCCATACATTTTCCGGACACTTGTCCGGAAAGCCATACATTTCTTTGCAAATTTTAAAGTTTTTGAATGGCTGTATCTTGTTCAATATTGGCCCAATTAACACGAAACTTAAGGATTTTGTAAAGCTCGGTGTGCTCTTTCCGAATATATGGGTCTTGTGTTGTTAATCCCATAATACACCGATTGTACCCAGGCCCCCGACGTATGAAATCTGGCAATAATGGCTCATAGCCCATGATGGCTAAGCCAGTGAAAACTCTCGAATTGCATTATCCAATGATCCAGTTTTTAATAATTGCCTGTTCACCATAGGGATCATAATTATATAACCTTGCATGGATGCAGCTGTTAATTTTCAACCCACGGACAACTTCTCTGCTATGTAGAAAATGAGAAACACACAAATCTGTAATAAACAGTATCAATAACCACTTAGGGTGTACATTAATATTTATCTCAAGACTTAAATTAAAAAAGAAACATGCATTAAACTTAGGTAGCGTTCCTTTTAACCAATCCCGTTTTGGATCTAGTGAATCCAGATTGTTTCAATTTTCGTCCTAGGGGGAACGAAAATCTAAAAATAGATTCAGCAACACTGCCAAGGGGCCTGGGAACCACTTTTTCTTTTTTGTAAACAAACATGACGGGCTTAATTCGCCGAGTGCCACTCGCATTTTTCTCGTTCTTGGAGGTACTTCTCCAAGGGCCAGCTGATGAAACGCATGATAAAAAGGACGACATCCTTATGTTTATGATGTTCGAGGAGTTTATGAAAAATTGTAGAAACGCTGAAGTTAGCACTGAGTCGTACGTTGAGAGAATAGTTCCAGCTATGTCAGATTCGTCCTTTTGCCAGCACTTCAGACTTTCGAAACTGACGGCCCAAAGGCTTGTCAACATTTTGGTAACTAACCTGCGATCATGCCCTTCTTCCCTGTATTCAGACGCGGCGAAGGAGGGCATGATACATTTACTTTCAAGACAGATCGTATGTTCCAAAACCAGATTCTGTTTTTTTCTCTGATTGGTCAAGAAACAATACCCCTGAAACACTGCGTTCTTATTGGCTGTCATATTTCAACGAAACTTCCGGTCTAACAGTCGGCTAGAAGAAAACAAATGGCGGATGCGGTGCGAGGTTTTAGCGAGGACGAATTTTCTACTGCATTAGCTGAAGCCCTGAGATATTTTAAATATGATTCCCTGAAAGTAGAGCACACAGAGTGCATACAGCGGGTAATTTGTTTACGGGAAGATGTTTTGGCGGTTCTGCCTACGGGTTTCGGGAAGAGCTTACTCTACCAAATAATTCCAAAGATGTTGGAGTGTTTGAAAAATGAAAGCGACGACACACAAAAGTTCATCGTCTGCGTTGTCAGCCCACTAGAATACATTAGAAAACAACAAGTGGCAAGTATCAACAAGTTGGCGACATGAGGACATGAGGAAACTGACAAAGATATTGAAATGCTATCAAAATACCCTTTAGTTCGTGAAAAAGAGTCGAACAATTGACAATTTTCCTTGCACACTTTTTGCAAGCTGCTCTAGGACTCGAACTTGTATTTGCATCAAAGCTTATGTCTAATCCTACGCTCTTGAGCAATTCTGCCAACACGATGCCATCAGAAGTGAAACAGATCTTGCCGGTGAATTCCTTGTTTTTGGTTACCGTAAATAAGGGGATGGCAGCTCCTACTGGTAAATTGTCATTGCAGAAATAGCAATACTTGTTTGTTTTAATTGTGAGCGCCATCTCACCTTGTTTTCAAATGCATTTAAGCTATAATTTACACGCAAGCACTATTTTCCTGGGTATTTTGCCGAAAACTCTGCAGACGTTATTCGCGCCAATTGGAAATCCGAGTCTCGAATTCCCACGAACTACAAGTAAGTCGTTACTTCCGGTGAGTGCTGATTGGCTCATAAAATGACAGCTAGACCACAACTTAGTTTATTCAAATTAGGGGGCAGTTGGCATCTCATTCAATAAATGTATCAGGCGTAATTTTTTTTCTCTCTCCCTTTTCTCTTCGTCTTTCCCAAAAAAAATACGCCTGATCGCAGGTTATTTGGTAACCTGCCTGGAGATCCCAGCACCCAGTCTAAAACCAGTCCTCGCTTTCCAAACTTTGACGCTAGCAACGCTTGGCAGATGGGCCACAACTCACGAGAGGGTTTTTTTCTTGGGCAAGAACTGCTCTTGGACTTTGCTGCCTGGATCAACCTGACTTCAAACGCTGATAACTCGATTTTATCGACAGTTGCATTCGAAGTTACAGAACACATTTTGCTTCTTTAAAACGCGTTGATGACTAACGGGTTTATCAAGGCTTTATGATGCCTCTCAACCGCCAGGCAGCAGCTACACAAGGTACTTTAAAACAATGCTAAAGATATCAGTTGACAGAGCTCTAATGCATCACATCTTTTTTTCTTCGATGGTATTTCATTTGACGCTCAATCGATTCACGTGTTGTGTTACACAAGAGCCATTTTTAGTGACCTACATTGCAATGTCAGATCCATATTCGATGAAGCAGGGGGGCGCAGTAGCTCCTAAAAGAGCTGTTTTTTAATTAATACTTTATAGCAGCTCCTTCAGCCTCCACCACAGCTGGAAGCGCCTTGTGCAAAACTTGGTCGATCTATTTTGCACACTTCTCTGGCGTAATTTTCTTCCTCCAAGTTCAAGTTCAAGTTCATTTATTCACACTTATTCAGTTACAATATAACAACAATAAAGAATAAAAAAGAAGTAAAAAAAAAACAGAGCTGACTATACATTGAGCTAAACATAACAAAGGAAAAAGTGTGTAGCAGCCAAAGGAGCAGAGCTTTCGAGTTGGCTGCTACCACAGAACAATTATAAGTGGGTGGAGGTTATACAGAGCTAATAAAAACTAATTATATAAAACTCTGGTTAGATTAATTACATTGAAAAGGAAGAGTATATAATTCCATCCACGAGTTACTGTTTGTTCTGTGGCTTCACTTTCGATGATGAGCTTGTGTCACAAGTCCTGCTGATCTATAAACGCGTTTGCATCTACAGACAACTTTGTTGGTCTTTCCGGCATGGTAGATTTGCCAAGGAGCCAGTGATTCAAAGCTTCTTGATGATTCAAAAGAAGCTAGCAAGGCTTACTAGTAAACCTTCTCTTTTCAATGACTTGAATATTCCAGCTGGGTGGAGACCTTGCTTGTGAAGGAGCTCGATTCGAGTTCTCGTATAATTTGAAACTTTAGGCATCTAGGTGCTCTCAATGTAAAGTGAATAAGCGAATGATTTCCTAGTCTGGTAGTAATAAACACAAACGGTCGCCATGGCAGCAAAAGATGCAAGGCCACGCAGAGACTGGGGTTGGCATGAGAACAATCGTGAGAAAATGGTGTTTTGGCAAGTGTATTTAGTGATCAACTACAAGTGCATGTATTTACCAGAACTGTAGGGTTTTGGATGAAGTCAACAATTTAGCTTTCCATGTGAAACAACCAGGTGAGTTTCATAGCTAACAGTTTGTCAGGATGTGATGTTATTGTAACAGATTAACAGCTTTTTTCTCGCGCGATGTTTGAAAAGGTCATTTATATATTTCACTCAGCGAACTGTGTTGTGAAAACGCTTTTGGCGTATTGATGAACAGAAGATTGTTCGATTAATTGCAGCGAATTATCGTTAGAAAAATCACAGCGACTTTTAGGGAGGAGCAAATTATCACTCGAACATTCGCTGTGAATTATCGCACACAGCTAATTATTGTTTGAAAATTCGCGCAGATCAAAACAATAGGTGTCACAAAAATGCAGTGAAATTTTGTTGAAATATCATTTCAAGCGAAATTTCTTCGAAATGCGACGAAAAGCCAGAATTTCGACGAAATTCGTTTGCAGTACTTTTGCACAATACTTTATACTAGTAGTAGTAAGTAATAAAACATTGTATGTTCATTAAACCTCAAATAATAAGAACATTTTTAGGCTGATTTCTCACTATGCATCTAGACTTAAGACCTAGAATTAACCTGAACCCCAAAATCATAGGTTCTTATATGCAGGTGTTTACTGTATCTCAAATTTGATAATAAATAATAATGCAGTGTTGATAATGTGATGATGATGATGATAATTATTATTTATTTATTTATTTGTTTATTTTATTTTGATTTTTTTATTGTTACCCCCCACCTAGGGGAAATTGGGCATTTGTTCAACTATCATACCCTGTACCTTTTTTTTTACAACAGACTGCAACTTGGCAAGTTCCAATGAAATACTATTGGTTCAATTTACGTTTGAGAATATGATGCAAGAATATCAGATGTGGGCATGGTGGTTGAACCCTTAAAAACAACTTTTTTGTAAAAGATCAAGTGCAGCACAATGAGACCTTTTGCCAAACTAGTCATGCACATGCTCAAATGTGTGTGCATGAGTTAAGGCCAACTGTAGTACACTTTACCAGAATTTCCTTAATGACACCACTTACTAATTTTGTCTGGATGTCTAGAGAAATCTTGTCTAAGTATGTAGACAGAACTACTTGCAACCCAGACCACAGGAAATTTACTTGCACTAACAAGAACCGAGGTTTTGGAAAATTAAGGCTCAAACTTAGCTTGTAAAGTTTAACTGCTATTTTCCTCAAATAATGAGCTGCCAGCCGCTCTGTGGAGCAATTGCCCAAACTATAAAAGGTTGCTTGCTAACAAATTGGATCTAGACATGTTAAAAATAAAACAAACAAGATTTAAAATCATGAGCAGCAAGTTGATGTTATCTCTTGAACTGTAGGTCTCTGTATATCATTTTCTTGAACAAATGCTCATTAGCTATGACAAATGGAAACTGTTTCTATTGATGTTTTTGTTCCAATCCATTGTAGGATGTAAAAGCCCTTTTTTCTGGGGAAAACTGTCCAAGCTGGACAAACTGTGAATTTGCACACAACAACTACTGGTATGTCCAGTTTGATTCAGAAGACAATGCACAGAAGGTAGGGAAATATTTAGTGCCTAAAAGAACTATGTTATGCAATCAAAGTGGCTATGAGCCAAACTTGGAAAATGGATTGACTGTAAACTGGGGCAGTTTGCTGCCACTGAACTGAGTTTTTAATATGTAGGTCATGCATCATTTATATCTCAAGCTAGTAGCTAGTGTGTCAAAGTTAAAGTTAACACTCCAAGCACTTGGTCATCTGCATTGCATGTCACAACACAATCCCTAACACACTTGTGATGAAAGCCAATTTCATAGGAAAATTGTGTACAAATGAGCAGAGAAAAACAAGAATAAGATTCTCAAGTTTGTGAAATCGTAACATCATTTCTAGCGTTCTAAAGAAACTAATGCATCAGTCAGTTGAAATCCTGGTCCCCGATCCCCTGGATATAGTGGGGAATTTGACATTTAGGTAGTGATGGATGGCTCTTTTCCCCGCCCCCAGGGCCAGGAGGACTGTTAAAAGCCTCATTTAGTGGGGACATTCTAACACTGGAACCAATTAAAGAAACAACTCAAATCGGCATTGTTCGACTTGGACATGTTGCTAAGGTCAAACTTAACCTGTTTTCTCTGAGCACTCCAGGTTCGACTCTATTGTTTTCCTCTACAATCGCCATTTCCTGTGAAAAGTGGCCTTTCATTGTGTCGGGCGTTAACAAATTTAAAATTGCCAAAACTAGTTAAGAATTACATAACTGCATGTTCTTATTCAAATTACTCTCTGCCAACAATGATTCAAGCCACATCAACTCAAACATATTAGTGACCCTCCACAGGAAAACAGTCACTAAGTTGAACGCACGCACACGGCACGGTCGCACGATAAAACAAAAGAAGCGTGTCTCAACACGGTGGCTACGTGTAAGTCACTTTCCTCATTAGTGTCCAAGGTATTGTTTTCCTTCGCACGCTGAAGACAATGCAGCGTGTTGAGATTCCTGCGTGCGATATCGCACGTATCAACACGGTGATCGTGTCAGTATTTCGTAAAATTAATTTAATGTTTCATTGAATCACTCACTCATCATTCACTCTCGATAACTCAAAACTCCCACTGACTCGAAGTGATGTTGATTTTTTCCCTTCAGGTCATAGCCTCTATTATTTTACTCCCGGGTTTAGTCTTGGTAACTCGAACTATGGCTACCTCCAACCTTTCTGGTTTTCATTTAAGCTTCGAGTCATCGGTTGCATAATAGTATACTGTTCCAGCAGTGACCTCGTGACTTCAGCTTTTTCTTAGCCTGTTCCAGGTGTTCAAGATTCAGTAACTTCAAGAATGACTCCATCAACTCGGTTTACATCGGAGCGCTATAAAAGCGAGTTGGCGTGTCGTCGAAAGCAAACTTTTGTTTCCACGAATTATTACAAAAGCAAACTTTTGTTTCCACGAATTATTATTAGACATCTGTTCGGATAATTCATTTCAGGAATGAAATGTTTCGAAGATGTTGTTGTTTGCATTGAGTTTCAATCCTCAAACGTTTTCCATGCGAGGAATGAAGCGACCGAAAGCGCCAAAACATTGTTTGATTAGGGTTTGCGGGGTAATGAAGTTGCTGAGCATAGTCATAGGAGTAATGCACTGTTCCTTCATAGCTACACGGTTCTTGTTCGTTGCTGAAGTCGACGTTTCTTAAATGTGGTGCAAGACTGTCCTTGCTTTCTTTGCAGCAAGTTTTGTAAAAGTCTCTTTCTCCTGAGGCGAGACGTAAGTGTTCCTCCTGCGCTCTAACTACTTCAGCTTTTTGTGCTTCCGGTAGATTTGCTGACTTGTGGATGCGGCTGTTATTCTTCTGACAAGTCCAACAAAGATCTGTTGCAGGTCGCATAATAATAACAAAGGGGCATAGCTGGTTCCACAGATCACAGAATTTGGAGTAACCCACTGAAATACTACATTCATTGTTGCAGAGATCTTGATAGGTCTTCCAGAGGCTATGTTTTGTAAGGGTAGATGGCAATAACTTAACATCAGTTCGCTTAAAACCAGGAACACGTCCAGGAAGGAGAAGGGCTTGCTCTTCGGCAACATTTCTTATAAACTTGACAACAATCTCAATTGTCTCCGGCGAGGAAGTGGATGTCAGCAACCGTTTGTTGTTTCCATGTACACGCACGGAGAGACCGTTCTTCTTGTAATGTTTCAGAAGGCTGTAAAATCTTCGCTGGTGAATACGGTGCAAAAACAAGAACGTTTTCCGACATATTCGTCTTCCGTGGTAGAAAAACGGAATCCGAGTTCTTTTTCGTGCCGTTTCAGTCCTTCCAGATGTGCTCACCTCGTTGCAGTTTATGGAACTGTGGATAATACCCAGTAGCGTCATGTCAAGCTCAGTGGATGTCAGCTCGAGGCAGTTGTTTCGGCAGTCAACAAACTCTTCTTTCGGTATAGTGAAGTTGCACGGCTTTTCTTGCTCTCCCAATTGGCATCCACAGCTTTCTCGGATGAAGGCTTCTACTTTGAAACTTTCTGAAGTATCGGCTTCCAAGTACTCAAATGCAAAGTCATCTTGGTCTTTGTTCATTTCTCCGTCGCTTCCACCTTCCGATGAATACTCGCTATTTGTCATATCTTCCTCTTCTTCCTGTTGGTCTTCATTTGATCTTCTAACGTGATAATCCATCATAGCCGTTCTGAGTTCTCTTCTGACATCTTCTGAAAAAATCGAATAGTCTTCCTCGCATTCCATGCTTGCGGTATTTTGAAATTTTAATGGTAATTCAAGAGCGAGATAAAACAGTAGCGCGTCGCTATGACAACTTCTGTCTTTGTGTCGATTTGGCCGAGCAAGCCTGGTTCGGTGAATAGCAGAAAATGGCGTCATAAGATATTTATTTTGTTCTTTGCAGTCGCTTGTGTTGATTGAAACGATGGAAACACTGAGCAGAGACAAGGATAAGCGCAGAGTTTAAAGCTAAGTTGGAATTTGAATGGAAACTTGCGATTTTCGAGAATTACGCGCCAAGTGATGGATGGAATAAACATTACGCCTCTCGGAGCGAAACCAAAAGAATTCGACTTCTAGCTTATCTGAAAAGAATGAAGAACACTTGTAACGATGAGAACAATTATGTATAAAGTAGAGGCATTTTATTTGCGTTCTGTAGTACCGCAATTTCTGGCTTCAATGGAAAGTGCAAAACCGATTCTCCATGCAGTGTGATTCGGTAAGTATGGAACACGATGAGCTAAAAACACAAAGCTCTAACGTGTTAGCAACATGCAAACAAAGGCCACAAACACGTTACCACACGTTCCATTGTCTTTGCTTGTGCATTATATGAATATACGCACGATAGGCGTGTCCTGTCAGAATCGTGCGAGCGTGTAGCTACCGTGCCGTGTGCGTGCGTTCACCTTAATGACTGTTTTCCCGTGGAGGGTCACATTAGTTACCTACAGCAATTAGGCAGGCAACTTAGGTATCTGCATCAAAAATATTCTAAGTAAAAAGTGAGTCAATTTCAGTCAAGTTTACCTCTCTGATTGTTGCTGTATCTAAGAGAATTTCTGTAGAATACACTTAACAAATTTCTTGCTTTCTGCTACTCAATTTACAGTAGAAAAGTCTGATTTCAAGTGTTTTGCAATGACTGAAAAAATTGTTTTCATAGTATACAATTCAAACTTTGCAGGAAATTTCACACTGGAAAAACAATTTTGGACAACTTAACTGGTGAACTAAATGCAACTAACATGAAGTAGTTCAAAATAAATTTGTTCTTTAATACGTCTTTCTTTGTCTAGTATCTGAGTTACTCGCTTGTTCGCTCAATAGATTTTTATGATGGTTTGCAGAACATAAGTTTCTTGGCACCCCCTATTAACTGGAGTCACAGTTACTTAATGATTAGACCTGTAGCATGTCGATCACCTGTCACTTTTGGGGTGAGACAGAAATAAATAGAAACTTCTCATCTATGGCAACTGGTTTTCACTTCAAATTTGAAACTGACATTGAAGAAGGTTAAAGCTTTGTGAACAAATGTTAAATTGGAGAAATAAATCATGAAAATAGCAAATTACTGGTAAGAAGCGAACAAAACCACGCTAATTTGTAATGTAATGCATGACACCTGACTAGTATGAAGACAAATTATAAAGCCGAGATTTCTCTCCTTTAAAAAGGTTTACCATGAAGTTTGCCAATTCCCATGAACCAGTAGAATAAAGTGACAACTCAAAAGTTTACATTGTTGGAAATTACAAGTAGCACTCACCCGCTGGTCAGTGTGAGTGTGAAAAGCATTGGGCGAGTGGAAATCATCGATCACTCACCTGATTGGCGAGTATGATTTTCATTTTTGGGAAATTATTTAAGCTTAATTATTGATAACACTCCTTTATAGCTTCCATTTTAGCAAGAATATCTCTGATCGAGGTGCCAAATAATTTGCCAATAATACACAACATAGTGTTTCAAAAATGGACAAAAGGAGATATGGCTTTCTCCAGTGATAAATTACATAACATTGCACGTGTACAGTACAGTAAATAGTGAAGATCGCACACTAGAGAAGCAAGGATGTTTGCTTGCTAAGAAACCAATCTCACAAAGTAGAAACTGCTTGGAAAAAAACTTCAGTCCTCCATTTGCCAACAAGTTGACTACTCCAAAAATTTAATGTCTTGATTCTAGGGATCTGGGTGAATTCTTTAGCCCTAGCTGTCTGTTTAGCTCCTTTTTGGTTAAAACTACAGAAATGATTAATGTGGAAAATTTTCAAGGACCGTAACAGGGTGTCTTCTGAATCGGAGTAAAGAATTGTTCAAATCTCTCTGCAGTTTCGGTCCTTTATAAATGACATCATTGAGGGAGATTCCTCCAATCTTCGCAGAGGCATCAGATATGCCACAATTGTCTGGTAGATCAAGAACGTTCTCCTTCCATGGAAGTGACACTATATATCTTCCATCCAAGTACTTGAGGGACTTTTCAACCTGCTCTAATGGACATTGCTCATCAGGATTTAGAATGAGTCGTTCAAGTGTTGTGCTAGAATTCCTTATTTCCCAGAATTGTCAAAGTGAACTACTTATTTCGCTTGTGTCTGACTGTTCTTAAACAAAATAGGTGTGTGTGTGGAGCTTGACCGCTAGTCATCTTCTTTGAACCCACCAACTGTTCCTGTACAATTCAATCCTAATGGTGTAAGTTTTGGTACTGGCTCCCCGGGTTAACCTCGTACATCCTTGAATGAGTAGTGTAGGTGAGCATAATCAACTCCAATTAACAAGTCCACTATTGGTCGGATGCCAGGATTTGGACACAGCATCCCAGTCAAATGGGTGCACTTTTGTCGCATACTTTCCCTAGTCAATAACTTTCATGTTTCCTGTGACTCATTCTGCTGTGAATGCACTTATCGTGGTCTTCACGTTTCCATTCAAACTTTCTAACTCGACCTCAACTGGCGTAGTCTCAAAGGTTTCAGTCTGCCCATTTAGATCATTCACAGTTACGCTTTGAGGATGTCCTTGAAGTCCAAGCTCAGCGGCTACATCAGCATTTAAATACATCTTCATTAAAGCCTCTTCCAGTAACATATTCACTTACATTTTGTGATTACCTTTCTTCCGAAACACTGGTACTGTGCACAGCGCCACAAATCTTGGTTGTGCACTTTGTGAAAGAATGCCAAGAGATTTTTGATGATATCCAACAGAGAATAATGCTATACGGCTGGATACGATTAAATCTGAATACAACTCACTGTACGATAATATTATTCTAGGCAATGTTATTTGTTATTCGTTCTAGAGCCAACTGGTATGAACACGGTGAGAAAAATAACAAATATTTCTTAAATTTAGAAAGTAGAAAGATGAGCAACTCCTACGTCCGCACATTTGTATGACTTCCTGCACTGAATTGTACTCTAATCGCGACTCACCCAACCATAACAATGCAAGCAATGCTTTTCTTTACCACTGTCATTTGCCAACTTTAAGTGAAGATTCTAAACAGATTATGCAAAGGGTCTCACAAAAGATACCATAATGACCTTCCCTGTACATTGAACTCTGTTGTCTTTGAGCTACCTTTCTGTTTACTATTATGATGACACTCTTGGTCCATTCCTTGAAGTGCTCTGCATCATGATCACTGATCCAAGATCACTAACATGGGCCATCAAAGGAACCAATGAATCTGTGACAAAAGAGGATGATTCATCAGTTCCTTTGATGCACCATTGATCTTGGATCACTGATCCTGATCCACATAACCCCAAAGAAATACATCCTCTATCTCTATTCCACTTTCTGTTAAATGAAACCTCCAAGTAAAATTGTTAATCTTATTGGGCTAAAAAATATTAACAATGTTAATAAGCACTACTCAACATATCTCATGTTCATTAAAATATTGCTTGTGTTCTGATATTGTTATGCATCTCTCTTTTTTCCCCAATTTCTTCCATTTGCAACCCCATACCCACTTACCTCAACTATATTCTTCTGTGTTTCTTTATTGGAAATACAGCATTGTGATACTTTA
>OZ026607.1:10183631-10208631 GCA_964020085.1 Micromussa lordhowensis
ATGCTGCACAGCAGGATGTCACCCTTGTAATTTGTTGAGCAACAGTCATGGCTAAAATTCAGTTCTATGACATTTAGTAAAGAGCCCATGGACAACATTTGGTCTGAAATTTTTGTCTTATAATTTTAATTTAATGGCTATTCTACCTGTTAAGTATCATTGAAATCCTTTCCATTGTTTGCCATAGAGCATAATTATACAGTTGAACCCTGTTGACCTGGTCAACAACGGGCCACAACAATCTGGCCTTTGTGGTAGCTGTATTTTTTTTTTTTGTTTCACTGAGCTTTTGTTTGGACCAGAATAAAGTTGCTGTAATAAGGAGTTGGCCATTGGTGGGAGGCGCGGTGGCCTCATGGTTGGTGCGCTTGACTCCGGAGCGAGCGGTCTGGGTTCGCGCCCTGGCCAGGGACAGTGTGTTGTGTTCTTGGGCAAGACACTTTACTCTCGCAGTGCCTCTCTCCACCCAGGTGTATAAATGGGTACCTGCTATTTGTTCGGGAAACCTAACAAAATTGCAGGGGGGTGACCTGCGATGGACTAGCATCCCGTCCAGGGGAAGTAGAAATACTTCTAGCCGCTTCATGCTACAGAAACCAGGATAAGCTCCGGCAGCTATGAGCCAGCCTTGGCTCCAAGGTATCACATATTAACCAGGTGGCCATAAGGCAGGGTTCCACTGTATTCTTTCTGGTAAATGTAATGTAGTATGGCCAGTAGAGGAGGGTTGCCACTTAGGCTGGAGTTGGGAATTTTTCTCAGCCTTAATTTGGGGATCTATGTTCTCCATTTGTATTATCAACTTCACAAATTAGTGACAGCCTGGGTAGAATCTGAATAATGCAGGATTGATCATAATATAATAATATCTAAAGCTCCAAATTACCACAAAAATATTTTTCCTGAGCAATTGTTCAGGATGAATTGATTGTAACTTATTTTGTATTGTTATGCAAGTTTATATTTTTAAAGTGGATATAGTGTATGGAGTGAAAATTTACCATTTTCAAATACACTTTTTGAAAGTTTGGGACGGTTAGTGAAAAAACCGATGACTTTACAAGCCCTCAATGTTGTTCCAGTTTGCTCTCTAAATGGCATTTGTATTGTGTGATCAAATACCACAACCAATGTTCTCATAAGATGGGATTTGTCAGTAGACTACCTCAATTTCATTATCCTATTCCTCTTCAAGTTTTTCACTGCTATCTGGGTATCATTGGTAAGGTCTTTTCCTTCCACGCAACTTTAGTATAAGTGATGCCAATTTTGGCAAACGTTGACGTGGAACAAAGTTCAGCACTCCTCACAGCCAGTTAGGGCTGGCACAAATGCCAATGGGTTAAAAGATGAATTTTTCATTAATAAAGCTGTTAAGAATTTTGAATGATAACAGAATTCAGAAGGCTTAGATGCCGCCTGTGGTAGGGTATGGATATTTTCTGGAGTCACTAATTTGAGGTTAGGTGTACTTTTTTTTTGAAGACTACAAATTTACCTTGGTAAAGCCAAGTGGCTGTGCTTTAAAAGTTATATTTTTTGACTTCCATTTTTTTACTTCCATTTATCCTCAGAAGCTAGCTAGCAGATAAGCAAACTCAAATTGGTTTAAAAAGTTTAAGCTGAACAAAACTAAGCAAGAATGTATGGTGCTGTTTTTATATAATCATTGAGGCAAGTTTGGACGCACAATATTTGAGTTGCATTCCTAGGGGGACATAATTTGAATAAATTGATTGATGTGAGGGTTAGGGAACTGATGTTGTTATGGAAAGACGTGGGTGAAATGATTGGTTACATGTTTTTTCTCCCTGTGAGAACTCCTTGTGCACAATATCAACTTGATGCTCATAAGCAAATTTTTGACATCCGAAAGACAATATGTTACTGTATTTTGCTCTTGACTTGACAGATTCCTGTGACCATGTCAGGGGCAAGATGACACAATTTTGAAGGCCTGTAAAATCAACAATTGCCACCCTAAAATTATTTCAAACAGTACATTCTTTCAAATTAATATTTAAAAAAATATATTAATTTTCACTTTATATGCACTTAAACAACAGCAACAAGTTACCAAACAGCAACCCACTTATAACCAGCAGCATTTCCAGTTCCCTCCAGTGAATACAGTATTCACTGGTCAACAGGTGAGTACAATGCAAGAGAATTTGCAACACAATTTAGTTTGCATGGGTATCTTCATGGGTTAACCATAACAGATTATAACTTATTCTTGTGATTGTTATTATGACATGCCTTCTGCTTGTGGTTATGTCTTGGTAGTGGTTGATACATCTTGTTAGTGATGGTAAACTCTTGTTTGTACTGTCTTAATATCATGCGTCAGTAAAAAATTGTTACAAACAGTTATTGTATCAAACAGCAACAATTATTGGTAACAGAAATACCTTAAAGATTGTAACCAGAATAATGTTGATTCAGTTGACAGGTGGGATATCTACCAGCTGGCCTCTAAATAAATTATACTAAAAACTGAGAGAAATATGGAGTTCCTGTATAAATTATTGCAAAGACAATTAACAGCAAATGACTTCCTTACAAAAATTGGTGTAAAGGACAACAAAAACTGCTATTTTTGTAATAAAGATTTGGAGAAATTACTTCATCTTTTTAACAACTGATAGCATAGCTAGAGGGAGTTATGTAACTTGAATAAGGCGTTTTCCAGTGCACAAAAGACAAGGAAACAGGATACAAAAATAGGGCCTTTGAATAAAAAATAACAAAATCCCTAAATGAGGCCCCTGAACGCATGTATATAAACAGCGCTATAATCACAACCTTATAACAAATTCCCTGATCAGGCCCTTGAGTGATAAATTTGTAGCATTGCAATATTGCAGTATTACGTAACAGGGACACTTGTGAGAAGAATGAAAGAGAAAATTTTTTTTATTACATTACAGAAAGAGAAAATAAACAATAAATTAGAAAGTAGAAAGCGTCATCAATTGTTAATTGTATCATATTCTATTCCTGGAATTAAATTCAGATCTTTTGTTTAAACCAAAAGGTTGGAGGGTGCAAAGTTGTGCACTCCAATAAGCTTCTCTCGTAAGCAGGCGTTCATCAAGGCTATTATTGTCACTAAGGTTGGAAATTTGTTCAGTGATAATAAAACTGAAATCAGAGAGAAAGTGAGAACTTTTGTTGAAATGTATAGCAGCTTCACAAGTCTTCTTGCAACTTTGCACCCTCCAACCTGTGCGTGTTTTTTTATTTCATGTTAATTTAATTTTCAAGTATAAGGGTCAGTAAAGTAAAGTTGTAAAGTTGTAAACTGACTCCCCCAACAGAATGACCGACTGACCAAGCGACCAACTGACAAAATGAATGAATGAATGAATCTCTTAAAGAAATTTGTTGAAATGTTGCGAAAATGTGATTTCTTTTCCTCGGCATCACAGTATGTTGCAATCCTGATATAAATTAGGCAAACTACACTGTTTTGCATGAAAATCATGCAGGACTTTTTTCTATTTTTAGGCCCTTCCTTACTATCCTTCACCAAACATGCTTGCCACTTGGCCCCCTGCACACCATATTTATCCAGAACCAAGTATGGTAAGTTTTGTTGTTATACCTTTGAGCTCAGAGAGTGAGAGTAACAGACCAGAACTCATTTCTGACCAGTCATTTAAAAGGTCTTCATACATTATATGCAGTATGCTGTGTTTCTTGAAACAAAATCATAATTTTAATGCAGTTTCCAGTTTGGCTGTTAAAAGAATTTTTGGTATCCAACTATTTCCAAATTGGACAAGCCTGTAATCCTCTTACTAATTTATTATGTTATTTATTGGAACTGTCCAAATTACTTGTTAATTTGGATGCTGTTGAAATGTAGAATTAATTTTGACAGTTTGCAAAATTAACAAATAATAATAAGCTTGTATGCCCGATATACCCGTTGGTTGTGAAACATGCAAGTAAATATATGAAAGAGAAGCATATATGTTTTTATTATCCAACTCTGCTTCCTAGAGTACAAATATCGCGCGAAACGAGTACAAATAACAGATATTTGTACTCGTCTCATTCCTCCTGGCCGCGCGAAGTTCAAAACCTTGGCAAGTCAGAATTTTGGGAAAAGAAACTGTTGGATAATAAATCTCTTATTAGACGTTTTGGTGTGTAGTATCGCTGTATAGTTTTAGGCCCTGTTTACATGGAGGTGGGGGACCCCAGGTAGGTGGGGTAACCCGCCTAGCCGGGATCGAGTTCATGTTACATTTGCAACAACGTCTAGTAACGTCACCCCGGGACCCCGGGGTTGTAACTTTGCATGTAAACGCGGACCATTCTTCGACCACGGCTAGGCGGGTTACCTCACCTACCTGGGGTCCCCCACCTCCATGTAAACAGGCCCTTACTCGTTGTTTGTATTTTGACTCGCCCTATGGGCTCGTCAAAATACTGCACAGCTTGTAAAAATATACAGCGATACTACACACCAAAGCGTCTAATAAGATATGTGAACTGACAACATGACCAGCTCTCAGTTGGCTTATACCCAGCCATTTTATGAATCCTGAATAGGCATAGAAGTTGTTTTCGTAGAGCACTACACCTCTACTTGTTTATCGCCGATCACTTTGTATTTCTTCTCTTGTGTGTACATATAAAATGGTGGCATGTTACCATGGTTACCAACAGTTTCTGATCTGTCATAGAAGTTTTTATTCAACACTATGCCTGAACTCATTCGTAAACGAATTCTAGGTAATAAGCTCTACAATCACACATATCTAAATACTAAACTCTATGGCTCTACGGTTCTACGACTCTACAATTACACATTTCTTGATAAACTACGGTTCTACAGCTGTTCGGTTCTCTGGTTTTATGGCTCTACAGAACACATTTTGAGTTAATTAACCCTATGGCTCTGCAATCACGCATATCCACAATTGGAAATTGCAATGTTTTGCTAGAGCAAAAACAAAAATAATAGTGGTGCTGGCTACCCAAAATAATGGCTCTGCAGCGCTCCAAGCTGCAACTGTTTTGGCGACTAAATTTTTACGAGCAGGTCGCCAATAGAAAAGGCTGATTGTTCATCAACAGGGTTTTTCCGATATAATCACTAAGCCAAACGAATGTAATCACATTTTTGAATGCCTGTCTTTCTTACCTGTTTCTTTTTTCTTTTATTTACTTTCCTTAACGGTAAATAAGACTGGTCAACAAGAAAAACTGTTGAAAACAAAATCTAACATAGTTGGAACGTTCTTCGAACAATTTCAATGTAGGCTCGTTCTGGTCAGCGGTACTAAACCCATGTAAAGTGGCACAAAGTGTCCCTCTTTGAAAACGATTTGATTTTGGCAACCAAATTTATCATAGTAGTGACCATTTTACAGAGGGAGGCGACTTCTAAAACAAATTGAGCTTGGAGCACTGCTCTGAAGAAAATTTGGTGAAATATGCGACAATCGCAGCCTACCTATATAGAGCATACGTATTTTGTGACAAATTTCTACTCAGTAGGGGACGAAAGAGAAGTTTTCTTCCGTCAAAATGGCGGACGAGGTTGTTGTTGACTGGTTCACATGAAGTCGTTTCTCGAAAAGTACGGAACGGATTAAAGCAAAAAACGTCTTGTTAGAACGATTTTTCAAAGTGCAGGACAGCTAAAATATTTGATGCGTTTGTTAGAACTTTTTTGCTCCGTAAATCCCGGTGAAAACTTTTGCATATATAATTTTGTAAGTGAAAATGTCGTACCCCCATGTAAATGGTCCCAAGTCATGTCGTAGGCCTGTTGTAAGCTTGTCGCATGCGTCAAAGTGGTATCGTGTAAATTGGCCCTTAAATTTTTACAATGAAATGGAAAGAGCAAGTGGAAAGCAAAGTTTTCAGAAACTATTTTAGACAGATTAATTTCTGCTATTGATCATGCCTCTTAGATATTTAGTTCGATTTTAATCCACATAGTATACTGAATGCCGGCATGTAATTTCCCATATCCACACACCCAAAAAGAAAAAACGAGTTAGAATCATTAAAATTTAATGATAACAGAAAAGTCTTTAACGCTTATTCTAAGAGGCCACATAAAAAGTACACCCGGCCTGGTTCCGGACAGAGCTTCTACAATTGGCGAAAATTTGATGTGAAAAAAAAATCAGCAATGAGCAAAATTTAACTTTGTCTAGCATATCAAGCTGCACAAAAATGGTGTGCACCAATATTTGCACTTTCCTTAGAACGTTAGTAAGAGGGAATTAACACTCTCCTTATTACATTAGTACGACTGAAGTCACCAAATTTACTTTTCTTGAGTAAGTACATTAACATGACCGTTTATTAAAATATTTCACCACATTTGCCAGTTTGAAGGCCTAGGTAAAACTGAAGGAAATCAAGTAAGTTTTTTGAAATCTCCCATATAACGGCAGAAGTTCACGAAAAACGGTCATCGTACCAAAAGCTCAGATTTCACTTAATGATTATCTGAAATTTACACTTTTCAGCTTCTCACTATACAGACATTTACATCACCATGAAACATTCTCAACTTCTCAACAAGCAATGAGTGAAACTCGCCCATGATCGCTATTCGGATTGGGGATCTGTCAGGGCAGGTGTACCACAGGGGACCAAATTGGGGCCTTGGCTCTTTCTGGTCATGATAATGACATCCATGTCAATGGCGTCAACCTTTGGAAGTCTGATACATCGATGGCCGAGACTGTCCACAAGGGTCAACCAAGTGGAATCCGAGTTGCTGTAGACAACTTAGTTAGGCAAGCTGAAATAGATAAGTTCCAATTGAATGAGACCAAGTGTAAAGAGTTGCAGATAACTTTCTCAAAGTCGGTACATCCTTTCATAGGGTTGAATGAAAACTTCTACAACAGACCAAAAACTGTTGGTGACCATGGTAACATGCTACTGTTTTATATGTCCATGCAAGCAAAGAAGTTCAAAGTGATCTTTGATAAACACAGAGGTGAAGCGCTCTACGAATTGTGTACTGCAACATTAGGCTCATAAAACAGGCACCAGTTGAGTTGCTTTCATAGCGGAGCTCTGGCAGCCTGAAAGGCCACCACGACCACGGCGATGGACTCGCGCAAGATGGCAGCCATACTCCAGCTAAAAGGTTGACAGAGACATGCTATGGAAAGCCATAGTGGACAAAAGTGGTCGGGATTATTTTTCAGATCCAGTTTTTAGGATAACAAGCCCAGATGTCATCCCATCAAGAGAGATACAAATCCACCCTTTGAGAATTGATATTGATCTTGCGAGATTTCTTTTCTTGGGTCGAAAATTTTTTTGGTCGGTAGAGAACTTCTGGCCGGTCAAGAATATTTTTTGTCGGTCAAGAATTTTCTGGGCAGCTGAGAATTTTTTTGTCCTTCAAGAATTTTCAGGCCAGTCGAGGGTCCTTCAAGAATTTTCAGGCCAGTCGAGAATAGTTTTTGTCGGTCAAGAATTTTCTGGGTAGTCAAGAATTCTTTTCTCAGTTAAGAAATTTTTTTGCTAGTCGAGAGTAAATTTTGTTCCGTCTGTCAATAATTTTTTCTTGTCGAGAAAATACACTGGTCAGCGGCCTCTACGAGTCAAATTTTGTCACATGGTCAAACAAAGAAAATGGTGGACATTTTGGTTGTCCTGGTTTGTATAGCACTCTTGCCACTGCTAGAATTTAAAGTGGCTGAAGCACACAAAGATTTGGAGAATTTCTTTTTATCTTTACAAGACTGCGTAACGCGAGTAGGGAGTACAGGTTGTGAAAATCCTAGGTTTGTGGAGTATCTACACAATCGTTTGGAGGGGCAAGTTCAAATCGTGTTCGCCATTTCTTTGGTTCTGGCTAGTTTGCAAGGCCAGGAGGTGTTGAAAGACATGCTTCAAAATCTCCTTGAATATCGCAAGTTCAAGTGTGGACACATGCACTGTGTTTTGGCAGGAGCCGTCTCTCACAAGGGAACACGTCAAGACTCTTAGAAACACAGGCATGCAGTGGACGGCCATAGCAAGATGTCCTGGTGTAAGTTCAAAAACCCTTTACTGAAGAAGGCTTGAATATGGATTACAAGACTCATTTAGTGACATCACAAACGAAGAGTTAGAGTGGAATATAAGAGATATTCTAAAGTTGACTCCCTTTTCAGGAGAGTCCTACGTACGGGGAGCCTTGCATGGTCGTTGCATTGTCATTCAAAGATGGAAGATTAGAGAAGTTTTGCAAACTGTTGACCCTGTTGGGCATGCTATAAGGAGAAGATCATCCATTCAGTGTTGACATTACAACGTCAAAAAACCCAACCACTTGTGGCACCTGGACTCTAACCACAAGCTCATTCACTGGAGATTTGTTTTCCATGGCTGTATTGATGGATTTAGTAGATCTATTGTGTATTTGAAGTGCTTTGGCAATAATCTTGCAAATACAGTTTTGCAATGCTTTATTTATGGTACACAGAAATTTGGGCTTCCTTTTTGTGTTAGAGGTAACGGGTGTAGAAAACGTGGGCGTTGCCTGCTTTATGATTCAGAGAAGAGGGCTTAATAGAGGAAGTTTTATTGCTGGATGCAGCGTCCATAACCAGAGAACTTAACATCTACGGGCAGAAGTGAACAGAGTGGCATCTGCCCTTTACAGAGACTTCTTTGTTTTTATGGAAGAGGATGGCATTCTTGATTCGCACAATGAACAGCATATATTTGCTATTCATTATGTTTATCTGCCAGCCACACAGGCTTCTTTAGACTAACTTATCTTGCAACGGAACCACCATTGAGTATTTCGCTGAGTTTTTGCATGTTAAACTTTCCAAAGTTTTCTGTTGGAGTACACAGATAATAAAGGCAGACATATCTCACTCAAATTAAGCAATGAATTGAGACAATTCTCAAGATCAAAGGATAATACTGAGGGACCGTAAATTCTGGCTGTTCGTTCTCTTGTGGTATGCATTCATGAATTCACAGATCCACCAGTTTAGAGAAACCAGTCACGGTGTTGGTGTCCTAGCTATTTTTCCATTATCATGTTCTACTTCATCAAAATAATAGTGTAATCAATTTTCATGAACAAACAAAAAAGGATTATCTCCTACACATACCATTTGCTCTTATTAACCAACAAGGAGGTCTGTACTCATGACCGAGGTCAAGACTCTCCCATACAGACCGACTAAGCTTGGTTAATAAGATGTTTATTATATGGCAAACAATTTAGTTCGTTTAATGTAACTGGTTTGTAAGGTAACTGACATTTCGCTTGCGAATGGCGATCAGCTGAACTTAACTCTGCCAAAGTTTGCTTGTCTTCTTTATTTTCTCATCAGGCTTTTTGGCACTTCCATAAATAAATATTGTTAAAAGAAACTGGTCAATAGTTTTGCCTTTTTGTTTGCAACGTTTTCTCTGCAAAATGTTACCGGTCTACATGCTGGTCTTGAGGGGAAAATCTAGACCGCTTTCAATATCGATTTCAGCCAATCAAATTCATGAATTGTTTATTTGATAGTTCCCAGTCCTTGTGAACACAGCCATATAATAAAAAGAAATACTGAGGACTGACAAAAAAACTAAAGAGAATATAGCATCTTATCAGTCAAGGTGAAATCACAATAATAACTGCAATAATTTTGTAGTAGTTGTAAACCAAGACCTTTAAAGAGTTTATTTTCCCATTTCATCCCTAAACTCAAAACAACAATTCTCTTTACTTTTCCATGCACTTATTTTCTGCTCGGGAGCTCAGACAATTCTTATGCTACACTGGCAAGACTAGTGTAGAAGGGAGCAAATGGATGCCTTCAGGTGACAACTTAATTCTAACCACTGAAACTGAACATTATTTAATTAATAACAAACATATAACAATACTACTGAAATTCACTAAGGGATGGACCATTGTCTCAGTACAATTTTTCCAAGCAGGATTTCTTCCAACTTCAGGTGGTTCAAGGTTGTTTTTTTTTTCACATGTTCAACATAAGTATGTGTTGGGGGATTGACTCACTGTGCATAATATTATTATTTCCCCCTGTTTTTGCTTTGCCGGAATATTTTGTGGCTATTGCCCACCCATCTTGCTCAGAAATGAAATGTTCCATCCCTAAAGTTCATGTGATTCTTAATACAATTTAATAGACTCTGATGCCCTGATTTAACAATCAAGATAACCCTGAAACTTGGCAGCATTTCTTTTCAAACTGACTGCAAATGAAAAACAAGTCTAATTTTGTGATAACGGCAACATAACTTGTAACCATAACAACTTAGAGAACTGTAACATTTAAACAACACGCTTGTATATGCTTTCGTGAAATTTTACAGGTGAAATTAAACTTAAATTCGTGCTTTAAAACAATGATCATTACTCTTTTGTTTCAACAGTAACAAGACTTTTAACCAAAACTTATTAAAGAACTAACATCAAAACAAGCCTGTGTATTATACAATTGATTTTGCGAGATTTTACCCATGAAATTCAACTTTCATTCATGTTTCACATCATTAATTTTTTGTTTTAGTATTTAATATCAGAATACCTTAAACACACCTATAAAAGGTCAGCGGTTTGCACTTTGTTTGCTAAAACACAGCATTTACGTTGAGTAAACAACTCGAAAACAATCGATATGCTTTCACAAGTGAGACAAAAATAAGAAGTTAAAATGTATGGATATGAAGTACGATGCCTGTCTAAATTCTTCTTCTGCAGATGGCATTCTTGTTGTTTTTGCTGACCTTTTTACAAAGAAAGCAAACAAACGAAAAACCTTCCCTTGTGCTGTCGCCAGAAATATTACTTTGTGCGAATTTCGCGGGAGTACGACACGCCTGGGTGAATAAGCCAATCAAAGCAGAGTATTCCAATTTGTGATGGACGGGCTGAGCCGCGCGCTCAGCCTCCATTTATAGGCTTGCTCCGTGTTTAAGGGATTATATTCAGTCACACTTGTTAAATGTAACAGAATACATGAGCCTTCTTTTTTGAGCAAACCATTTGAAACTAAGAATGAGTATACATACATGCAGTTATGTGGTAGCATGACTGCTCTTTTGAGACTGAGCAGAGGGTTAGAGGTGTTAACAACAGAAAGTGTCAATATTTAAACTCACTTCAAATATGTCTTGATCCTTCCGTTCATTTCTTGGAGGATGACATTACCTGTTCTGTTTCGGTGACAAATAAATTGGGGACACTACACATTCACACCTCCCCCCTCCCCCCCCCACATGTATATGTAATCTGAAA
Organism: Micromussa lordhowensis; assembly: GCA_964020085.1. Lineage (NCBI taxonomy): Eukaryota > Metazoa > Cnidaria > Anthozoa > Scleractinia > Lobophylliidae > Micromussa > Micromussa lordhowensis. The sequence goes on from OZ026607.1 coordinate 10,194,883, forward strand.
TAACAGTGGTTTCAAAGGATTTTACATAACAGATAACCGCAAACAACACTTGATAAGTAGCTTAATCTTACAAGTCAGCGTTTGCCAAATCCATAACAGTTCTGAAGAGCATTTGAAATCAGAGCATTGATACCTCTTGTAAGGTTGAGGGTAAGTACACATGTTGAAGACCAAGGTAGCCTTTTCACATTTCCTTCCATGTCATAAAAAGAAATGACAATGTGATCGTCAAATCCAAGTGGTGGGATGGCATCTGCACCAGTGATGAAAATAAGCAAATCCTCCAAGGACAAGTCTGGGATTAAGTCCTCTTCCAAGACCTGTAAGAAGCATTCAAAACAATAAATTGTTTTCCTCTCCTTGTCCCTTTGGGTAGACCCATCATCAGAAATCGATATTGTACAATTTCTTGAAGGCAATTGAATTGAGCTTGGCTTTACTATCACCAAAAACTGCTGCAAACAGTTCTGGACTTCTCTAAGAACTTCCCATGGAATTTAGGCCATCCCAGAATTGCTCAATTTCAGCATGAACAGAAAAAACAAATGCGTGTTTCAGAAGACAATGTATGATCTCATCTTTGCTGCTGATATCAGATGTGTAGATTTGGGAATAACCACATCGAGCAATAACATCGGCTTTCTTCTCAACAAGTGCAGTAAACTCGGCCCTTCTTGAACAGGATTGCAAATCAGTAACAACTGTTTTAAGTTCTTCACCTTTAACTGCAGCTATGGCATCTTCACAATTTGCTTGCAAATTGCTCATTACTGAAAATCCCTCTTGTGATAAGCAGTTGGGTCCCGATCCACCTTTAAGAACACTCCAGGAGACCAACTTGCCACCTAGTTCGTATTTCTTGCAGCGAAGAAGATGTAAGTCATGAGAAAACCAGCTTCCCTGAAACATACCCAGATTTTTCAATGATGACATTAAAAGCCGAAAATATTCTCTTCGGGGACCACCAACATCAACTGCTTCCTCAATGACACATGAACTGGTTTGACAAAGGACAATGTACTTCTCTGAATGGCTGCTAGGGTGCTCGACAATACATTCTTTCATTTATCAAGATGTTGCAATACTCTTCTTCACTTGCAGGCTCACCATGCTGCTCCTTTTCTCATCTTCATCAGGACTGCTTTCATAAAGGGTGCCAATATAGTTGTCATATGCATCTGGAAGAGGCTGCTGATACTGCTCTGATGAGTCAGAGATGGCATTCATCTCATCATGGCTGGCTGATGCACTGCCTGATGTGGATGGTAAACCACTCCCCATAGCATCGGTGGCATATTGTCACTACAGCTATTTGGTAAACCCTGTGGCACTGATGGGAAATTCACGGTGACTGCAGCTTTCTCTCCTGTGGCTCTCGTTGAAGAAAGTAATTCCAAGTGACCATGGTTATTTCAACCTTGTCAAAATCAACCTGATCATCAAGGTCGTCTCGTGTTTTGCGTTGCTTAGGAGGTTTCAAAATCTGCTACATTGGTCGCACATAGATTGGTTTGTCCCTGAATTTACGATGAAGCATTGCTCCAGTCAAGTACCGTCCTTGAGCTAACGTAGGCCTTAATAGTTTGGTGCGAACCATTTGTAAAATTTCGAAATCGACTAACCGAGGAATGATCCTGAAAAGCTTCTCTGATCTTCAGCTCTACTTCCAAATTTGCTACAGATAAATCGCCAATTCTACTGAGAAGCATATTCCCCGCTGAATTGCCATCCCTGGACACCGTGTTGTTTATACCATGTGATACGTTTTGGCGGGAAAACGCCCACTACCCACAAAAAATTCTCGTCCAGCCTCTCAACAGACCAAAAAAAAATCTCGACCACTAAAAAAACTCTCAATCGGCCAAAAACGTTTCCACCGGTAAAAAATTCTCGAACGGTAAAAAATTCTTGACCGGTAAAAAATCTCAACCGACAAAAAAAATTTCTGGACCGATAAAAAAATTCTCGACCGGCCAAAAACTTCTCAACCCACGGGAAGAAATCTTGTAAGATCAATATCAGTTCTTGTACTGTATCTGGGCTTGTTATCGTAAAAACTGCATCTTAAAAATAATCTCAACCACTTTTGTCCACTATGGCTTTTCATAACATGCACCGCTGGTTTATAGCATCCTTCTTTGATATTGGACTCCATGTCACAAGCAATTGACACCTGTCAAAACAAGGTATCCACTGACTAGTTTCATGTGACGATGTTGCATGCTCAAATTTAGAGCTCTTTGAGGTCACATGTTTTTTTTTTAAGTTGCCGGCTGACTGAATGCTGGTTTTCAATTGGATCGCTGGCTCGCGTCATGTTGTAAACAGGGCCGGGTTGCTCGGAAGCCGGTTAATACTAACTAAGGATTATAAAAGTCAACCGAAATATAAACTTTTCTGGTATACAAGTGTTTTTCACTGCTTTTGTTTTTTTGCATTTCGAGGACCTTGAGATTATTCAACTCAAAACAGAAGGCCAAACAACATAAAGAGAAAACCTCACCATAAAGTTACAAAACTCAAATCTAAATTCTCGCTTATCCTGGGTTAGCTTAAGGTGACCGAACACAGTTTTCAAGTGCCTATGTCTAATTCACCATACCTTTTAAACTATTTATGCTTTGGCGCCCATTTTTTGCAAGAGTCAAGGTTGATTACAGAAGTATTTATTCTCACATTTTGACTAGGGTGTGTGCTGTTGCCATGGCAATGGGGCTGGTTAAAAACAAGGCTTAAATAATGGTTTTTGTTTATTTAAAAAGGATCCAGTCGTTAGATTGTTTTTATATTTTGATATTAAATCCCTTCTGTCAACACGGTTCTAATAAAATTTTGACATAGGCGATTTTCGTAATTCGACGCTATTCGTTTTCTGTATTACATGTATTAAAAATCTCCTATGTCAAAATTCACTGATTTTTTGATAGATCATTCACGTGGTCTCTGATCTATTTTTCTGCCAAATTTCTTGAAATTCTAATGACTGGATCGTTAGAACTCTGCATGTTTCTGCTAAAGCAATCGGTCTCAATTTTTCGAGCAAATGCGCATGCGTTGCATTTAAGTGGGTTCTTTCTGGAACAAACAAAACCTGAAAATTGCTGGGTTCTTTGCATCGTTACCTTTTCTAGCATATCATTGTAATAAAAGACTAAAGCCATCAATACACTGCGTTCAATTATAGAGAAAATTAACACAGATGGTGCGGGTGTTGAGTAAATAAAATGATCGCTCTACTGACGGCATGTTTGTGAAATCCTTGTGCACGTGTTAAATATTGCATCAGCAAAAGCATGTGTGAAAACTTTGTTCGGCCACCTTAATCAGGCTTTGAACATCCTGGCCCACAAGCTCTGCTGTTAGGCTTGGCTAAATCTATATATTAGTGCAGTTGGTAGAGTGCAGAGGTCATAGGTTTGGATCCCATTCAAAGCTAATTTTTTTTAAGGCTTTTATCTCACAGCTGCTTAAGTTACATTAATAACTGCAATGATCATTCGTGTCTTTACGTTACTCTGAAGTTCAAATATATGATCTTTCATATATTCACTTGCATCCTTCACCATCAATGGGTATATTACAAACTCCCAATGTGTCTAGCTCCCAGTCGGCTTGATAGCTCAGTTGCAAGGGCATTGCTCATTGGTCATGGGCATAGGAAATTATGTGTTGGTTGCAATGAAATACCAAGTGCAGTTATATGTTTATATGCTTGTGTGATATGAACAGAGTAGTATAGAATGCTTTAAGTATTCCCTAGCCAATCACATGGCCGCTTTTGAGCAATAAAATCTCCAAGATAGACATTAGGATTTTGTATCTCATTAACAAATTTCAACCAAGCAGCAGCAAAATTATAAATTCAATATGGCAGCACCCACTAAAGTGAAATCAAGATGGCTGTTGTAAACCTGCTAGATGAATGATATTTTCTCAGTATAAAATAATGTTATCTTACCATTGATCATTGCTTTTTTATTTCAATTAATTAATTGCCATTGTGGCAAGAGGGTAGGGTGGGTTAGGTGTCTGTGTACACTACGTAAAACATGTTACAGCTACATCAATTTATACATTGCTATACATTTGTTTCACAAAACCCCTTGCTCTCCTTGTAGTACTATTCTCTTTAGCACAAAACTAGTTTGTTCTGAATGCATGTGCAGATTAGTTTTTTCATTTACTTCTTACTTTTTTTTTATTTTATTAACAATACTAACATCACATACAAAAGCGCTACTTAAGCATAATCTAAAGAGAAAATCTTTAGCATATCTAAAAAGATGTGATGAGTGCGTGAGCACGAAACTCGGAGTAACAGGGAATTTTGTATCTTCGTTTCATCTTCTTATCCAAAGCTCTACACCTTAAAAGTGTATTGAGGACTGTTTAATGGCATTAGCCACTTTATTACACGTATAAAAAGAAAATTGTAAATTGTTAATGCGCAGATTGGTTACTGTTTGCGTCAACTATACATTAGGTAGAAGATACATTTCATGCGGGATCACACATCAACTTTAAGTGCTTTTCCTTGTGGTAGAACCCAAAGCCATGCAAGTTTTTTATGTGTTGTATGATGTGGCCGAGGACAGCAGTTATTTTTCAGGTAGTGCCACTTAGTCCCTTCTAAGTGCAAAAACGCTACTGTGACTTTGTGTATTTTGGAATTACCCCTTCATTAGGAGTGATGGGTTCCTGCTCTATGTCCAATTACCGGTAAGAAATATCATCTGCTGTTTTCATGTGTTTGTGAGGATATCAGATAAACAGGGAAACTCATTCCTTCTCCTTTTGATTTTCTCTATAAGAGAGACCACAATTTCCAGAGTTACTGGTGTTACAACTTGTCAAATTGTAAATTTGTGACACAAGAAACCAAGAAAGCACTTAAATATTGCTGCAGACTCCTTGGCAACTAATGAAAGTGAAAATTAATTAAATCAAAATTTAAAGGGGACTCGTTCACTGATGTAGGATATAATCTCGGCTCATTAGTGCTGTTTACCTTCAATACTCCTCATTGAATCAGATCTCAGTTGTATTAATCAATATCATGGCATATTAATTTTGAATGGCTTTATTGTTAACCACAAAGGTGCCATCACAATAAGAAAGTGGTATTCCGTGACTATGAGTTGTGACATGCATTCTCAACGCTATTGAAAAACTGCTTAGATCAAGTTTACTTCAAGGGTTTGCTCAAAATGCTCTTTGTTGTTGTATTGTTTGAAATTCCTTTGATTTATGTCTTTCTAAAGGGGGAAGGGTAAGACACAGTCAAACATGACTTTAGCCTTACCTTGACACATGTTTTTTCTGTTTTGGTTAGATGCTCTTTGTTCAAGTATTGTTTAAAATTCTTTTGATTAATGTTGGATACTTTTTCTCAAGGGAACAGTCGAGATAAAGGAATTTAGATTGAACATGCTAACTCTGGATTGAACTTGGATTCTAAACATGTGTTTTTCAGTTTGACTGGCTGTGCTACCTTCTGTTGTTTACTTTAAGTAAAATGAATATACCTTTATTTACCCTCGGCAGTATTCATGGCACAAATGCTAGTGAGACTGAGCTAACAACTGAAACAAATAATTCAAATTGAACACAACATTGTTAAGAATCCCAACTGGCCGGAGGCAAACCAGTTGGCTATTTACAAGCGTGGCCGAAGATTTCGCTACCGTGAAACAAATCCAGGTGGTGTTCAGAACAGGAATTGAAACTGGGACTGCTGGATTGCGAGTCCCACGTACTGACCACTCAGCCACGCTGCCTCTAAGTAGAATATAGAAATCATGGCTATGGAGTTTTTTTTTTTAATTAATTTTTAATGCAATAACATTACATTACTTACACAAAGTTACCTACTCTACTTACAATATAAACGTAACTTACAAATTAACGATACTAACATACTTACATTACAAACATTTTTAAGCAGTTTATTAATATCTTACATTGCTTAATTTAGGGCATCAGCTATAAAAAAAGGTGGCTTTCTCACATATTAATTTGTGACTTAGATTTATGTTTCTCAATTTTAATTTTATTTGTCAAAAACGCTAAGAAGGCATCGAAATAAAACTCTTCTTCTTTTCTTGAAGCAGTGTATAAATAATATTTGGCTATAATCATGCAGAGGTTTAAGCCAAGATAGCGAGCGAAGTTGTCTGTCATGCCATATATTATTTCATTTTTATCGATAGTGATCGTATCTCCGTTCCACCAATTAGAAAAGAGAGACCAAAATAACCGAGCTTTAGAACAGGTAACAAAAAGATGGATTAATGTTTGTCTTTCTCCACATAGATGACATTTATCATGTTCCTTGATTGAATCTCTAAAAAGTGTCGAATTTGTGGGTAGAATATTGTGAATTATTTTATATTGGAAAATGGCGAGTCTAGTGTCTTTAGGGTTAAAGATGGCTATGGAGTTTGATTCATTTTCAACAAAAACTAATCATTTGATAGCTATATGTTTTGGAGGCGGCGTGGCCTATTGGTTAGGGTGCTGGATTTGTAATCTGGAGGTCCTGAGTTCAAATCCTCCTCCCTGTTACTAGATGGATTTGTGTTTGGTGGTCCCAAATTCAACTCCTCCACGCTTTGTAAATAGCCAATTGGCCAGCCTCCCACCAGTTGGGATTTTTAAAACGTTTCTGTTTAATTTACAATATTTTTTTTGGTTGTTTCAGTGTCCACACTTTGACACTTAAATAAAGTGATAAAAAAATGTACTCTTGCTTAATGAGTCTTTTAATATGTTCAAGCTCGTAAACAATCTGCTGACATGGGACAGGAGGGTACACGCCATTCGCAAAGCGCAGAGCATTTTGAAAAGCCATAGGGACATCAAAGCACACTGCAATTTGAATAATAATAATAATAATAATAAAGGTCTTTATTAAGAATTCATTGCGTGAACAGACATGCAACAATTTACATGGCAATGAGATGAATAAGGGAAAACAAATATTAGTTACTATTAAAACGACTTGTCTGGACATTAGGTAAAGTATAATTACATGACCTAGTTCTCAACTGCCGTGTTCTCTGGTAAAAGATCGCTCAACACAGTGTTGGTAGAAGAGATCCTTCGTATTACTTCATATCTCTATTTTTTAGCAACAAATAAACTTTATTAATATTTAACAATTAGAAGAACATAAACAACTCGCATATAGTGCTAGCTAGTCGAGACGAGTTGTGCAGGGAGAAACTAAAAAGAAGAAACTAAACCAATTTGTAAGCTTCAAATAACAGACTATGAACCATGACAGGTATAAACTATAAATAAAATACAATCATTAGCATCCGGGGATAAATATGGTTACACGATTGATTGGTAAAAGGTAGCTTCATAACCTAAACAAACTAAACAGGCGAAGAGATTAACAATGATAAGTTATGATGAATATCCAAGATACTGTGCTGCTTTAACTCAGCTTATAACACCTGACAAAGAGCTTATCAATTCTATTTAAATATTTACTATAAAAAGCGCACCCCCAGACCTCAATAGCATATGTAAAAACTGAAACTACCAAACTATGAAAAAGTAAGTCCAAATTCTCAATAGAGTAGCCAAGTATTTACATACTCTTATAATATACAACCTACTGCTAGCCTTACAAAATAAATAATCAATGTGAGTGTCCCAATTAACCTGCACTTGCTCAAAGGTAACGCCCAATAGTTTCAGTTTTTCTTTCTTCCCTATGATCTTAAGTGGTTTAGGAGGCGTCCTGGTAGCCTCATAAAAGAAGTTCCCATGTTTTTGTCAAATTGACATTCATGCAGTTGTTCTCAGACCTTTAGATATAGGATAGGAAGTCCGTTTCAAACTCATCTACGCCTACATTTGCCTCAATCGGCAAACTAACAATTATAGAAGATTCTTATTAGTATTAACAGCTTTGATATCGCTAATGAAAATAGAAAATAAGACTGGCCCCAGGACTGTACCTTGAGGAACACCCCTATTTATAGAAACATATTCAGTATGGTAACCATCGACAACAACTCTCTGCTTTCTCTGATCTAAAAAACTAATAAGCCAGTTAATAATATATGGATTGATGTTAACTTGCTTCAATTTACTACAGAGGATATTGTGATACAGAGTCGAAGGCCTTACTAAAGTCAAATGAAAAAATTCTGACAAAATCGGTGTTACCATCAAGCCACTTTAACCATGTATGTTGACATTTAATTAACGCCATAGTAGAGTTATGACCACCACGATAGGCGAGCTGATCGAAATCAATATAATCGTTGCAAGTACTGGAAAGTTCAAACCTGTAAACGATTCGTTCAAAAAGTCTCGTGATAACAGCAGTCAAAGAAATTAGCCAAAGCTGGGTACAGCTAGTCAATGGAGACTCCTTTGGTAAAGGCTTGACGTCTGCCATCGTCCAAGAGGATGGTACTTTATGTTGTCGCAACGAGCTGTTAAACATTGGTAACAACAGGGGCAAGATCATGGGTAAATTCTCTAAAAAGCCAGTATGGGAGCTCATCTGGGCCACAAGCAGTCCTCTTGAGCTTAGAAAGAAAATGTTTGACAACATGAAGAGGTTTTGTAGGTATTCTCGCATTATCGGGGATATCAATTGGTGCAGGGACTATATATTCAGGGTCAGAGTTTATGCTACAAAAATATTCATTAATGATGTCTGGATGAATGACTGAGCTGATCGACTGGGGCTGAGTATCCCTTCCAGTGATGGTATTGACAGTGGATCACCAAGCACGCGAGCCCCTACCAGATATACAAGAATCCTGCTTGACAGTTTGTCGTTGATTTTCCCTAATAAGATGGAAGTGAACATGAATTAGCAAGAAATAAAATATTTCTGCCCCACGAGAACAGAGGGGACTGGGGCCAGCCCAGTCGGATGAGCGTGTGCATGAGGGAAGGCTATATAAGAGATGTATATCATGTGGGATTTCATTCTAGACCAACACCTCCGTTGAGATAACGTTATTTTAAGTTTACTTTATTTTTGAGGGCATTTATTTCTTAGTATATCATCCCTTGTGTAGTCTCATAGGATGGGCTATTTAGAGCTTGAGCCATGGTTCCTCCTCAGATTTCCCGCCAGGTTCTTTTTCCCCACTGGGATTTTACCGGCAGGTTTTTTTCTGGCCTCCGTCTGACAGAGCTATCTTTGTAAGCTGTCGCTCAGCTCTGTTTCATCTCATGTATTGTGTACTTTGATGTAATAAGAGGTTGTAGTGTAACTTTTTGTTATAGTTCCCGGTGCTCAGCCGAAACCACCAAAATAAACCTAATGGTTTTGCTCACATTGTTTACTATGTAGTGTAGCTGAAATGGTTAATTCTGTCCTCAAGGCCAACAGGGAGTGGCTTAGATCTCTTTTGCAACCTATCCCTTAATTTCAAAAGATGTTTAACCAATGGTGAAATGAAAGGAGGATCCCTTGAGGATATATGAACAGAAATAAGCAGGAAACACTCGTTAAACATGGTCCCAAGGGTATTAGATAGCTTATCGCACTTCAATTCACAATCAACAACAGAAAAAAACATCCTGCCAGTCACGATGTTCAAGCAGATAAGCCATATGAATTTTCCTATGTTCTCTGACATCTCTAAACTATGCTGCTATGTTTAGCCTTAGCAAAATTAAGCACTGCATAAAATGTTCAGATAACAGTTGCAGGCATAAAATGATTACATAAGTAAAAAAATTGATTCCTTGCCTTTTAAACTCCTACGAATCGATTAAAAGCCAAGAATAAAGCGTACGAATCCTTCCCAGTCTCACCAAAACACTTAAAGGGATGGTAGGTACAGCCCATTCATTGATGCAACAAAGTGTGCGGTATCATGAATAGCCATAGGGACAACAAAGCACACAGCAATTTGATTACTGCGTCTTGCAGTAACAAAGCTCAACCGACAAATGCATTTTTCCCTACCATAAGTCAAATGTTCAGCGGCTCCCCCCAGCTTCCAACTGCTGCCAAGCGCGCGGTAGTCAAATCAAATCAGTTCAGACAACATAGTCAGAAGCTGGGAGGAGCTGCCAAGCATTTGATTGACGGTAGCAAAAACGCATTAATTTTTGTCGGTTGAGCTTTGAATTTTAGAGTCTGCATGTTATTGAAAAGTGCAGTAAGCACTAAGGGCTGCCAAGGGATTAGTACCTCAATATATTTACTTGCAAGTATAGTAACTCAAGTTGACGATGGAGCACAACAAAGAGCTCAATGCTTTAATTTCACAAGTGCTTTTGGAAGTTGAGAGAGATCTCTCTCTTCCCAACAACACATTGGTGGAGGCACTGTCAAATGACAAATGTACCAGGTGTCTTCCTGAGAGAAAGAAGTCTTTACGGGTTCCATTACACAAAAACTTCATGGCAAGAGTGCCAGAGAAACTTATCAGGCACTCTAAGGAGTTGGTTCTCCGCGGAACAGGAAGATGCTATTTCTGTCTTGATGAATGTTTTATGTTCAATTATTGAGCAGTAGAGCAATGACGAAATACAAATTGCTCCTTTAGGAGCCACCAAATGTCATAAAAGCAATGATCAATGGTAAGATTACATTATTTTATACTGAGAAAATAACATTCATCTAGCAGGTTTACAACAGCCATCTTGATTCACTTTTGTGGGTGGCCGCCACCTTCAATTTGTCATTTTGGCTGCTGATTGGGTGAAATACGTTAATGAGATACAAAATCTGGAGCAACTTCAGAATACCCTGTCACTTCATTTACGTGTGTCGGTGTACTTTGAAGAATGAGGTATATAACAATAGTTTCTATTCTTATTCAATGAGATGCAAATAAGTGGCTAGGTATTCTGAAGTTTAGCCCAAAATCCTGTTAGCAGCCATCTTGGATGAAATCCAGCTCTCTGATTGGTCAAGAGCAGTCACATGGGCCAAATCCTGCTTTCTTATTGGCTATGTTGCACTTGTGCCCTTTACTACTGAACAGGTAGTGATTCGTATAAAAATGTAAGCAAAAATGTTTGTGACCAGTGATAATAATGCTTTAAAATTGATCCACGATCAGTGACGCATTATGTCAAATACTCGGATTCAGGGGAATGTTGTTGTTGTGTAAGGTTCATAATTGGCTTTAAACATCTTCATGGCTTCAGTTTCATTTAACCCTTACAATTCAAGTTAAAATTTACTCTTGACTACTCTTCTAGTTTGGCTATGAAGAGTTACAAGATAATGGAGTTTACTGATCAAATTTAGGGGATTTAAACCTTATGTTCTTAGAACAAGAAGCATTTATCTGTGAATCTTCTTATTGATTTAAACTTGGTCTTGGAATGTTATTTCTGGCACACAAGCAAGAAAAAGGGTAGTTAAAAGCATTTAATGAAGTTTGCTCTTTGCTTTTAGCCCTCAGGTTATCCTAATGGCTTCTCTCCTGGAGCACTGAATTCACTGTGTAAGTTTGAATTTATTCAGTTCATGAATACAGAACTGTGCAATTTAAGTAATGCAAACAGAATTCATTGAATTTCTTTGTTGGTGTATGCAAAGTTTCTCTGCAATTTTGAGTAAAATTTTGGTTCAAACTTTAAGTGCCACTATGATCAAATTCTCGATACCCATTTTTTTACATTTTCCAACACAAAAGGTGTTTCCTTGATATCTTGGCAAATTTCAATCTATCACGAACATTAGAACTCCTGTTTTTTGGACCTTTATTTCCGACAGTTTACGGCCGCCATTAATTTTCCTTGTTCCAAGTCTTGAGTGAGAATTGAAGAAAATGACGTCATATTCTCAAAAATACCACACGGGTTGAAATTATAATAACAATTAATGTAGAAAATTGCACGAATGTATGAGCCAAAGTTTTTGTTATTCTTTATGCGAATGGGCCTTTTGCAACAAACGATCACATGGTACAAAATCCGCCATACTGGAGGGCAAGCTCATTATTATTCCCGCACTGGGACATTAAAACAAAGGCCAGTCAAGCTTGACTGGTTGAGGTCTCTTTGTTTTAACGTACCAGTGCGGGAATAATAATGAGCTTGTCCTCCAGTATGGCAGATTTTGTACCATGTGATCGTTTGTTGCAAAAGGCCCATTGCTTTGCTAATTGTTATTATAATTTCAACCCGTGTGGTATTTGTGAGAATATGACGTCATTTTCTCCAAATCTCAGCCAAGACTTGGAACAAGGAAAATTAATGACGACCGTAAATTCTCGAAAATAAAGGTCCAAAACCCGCGAGTTCTAACGTTCGTAACAGATTGAAATTTGGCAAGAAATCTAGGAAAGACCTATTGTGTTCGAAAATGTAAAAACATGGATATCGAGAATTTGATCATAGTGGCACTTTAATTCTTGTACGAAAATGTCTGGCCTGACAATAACCTAATTTTGGTCTAATTTTTTAGCCTGACTGAGACCAAATTTTAATAACCTAACCTTAGCCTTTTTAAGCCTCGTGTTAACCTTAAAAATGGATCTTTTTAAGGCTAGAAGCCTAACATTCTTAAGGCGTGCACAGACGGAACAGTTGAGCGGAAATATGGCCTGAAAATGGTTTTCTTTGAGGCATACATTTAGCAATAGTAAGGCTTAAAAAAGCAGGCTTCTTTGGCTTAAAAAAGCGGGCTTGTTAGGCTTAAAAGGCACGCTTCTAAGACTTAAAATTTTAAGGGTTGAAAAGGCAAAAATTATGTAGCAGCTTGATGAAAGGTGTTCAGATGGTTCTCGTTACATAACGTTTCCGTTACACATTGCGCGCACAGACCTTCACGCCAAGCTGTTTGAGGGTTGTCCAATATACATGAATTGATTTGACCTGTATAATGGCATCTTCCCTTTTCCACGACTCATACAGGTTGTGAAAGAATGGTTTACGAGTCATACAGTTTGTGAACTGTATATCATTAAAGGGACTTAGTGGGTATATACAAGTCAACGACTTGTACGAGTTGTACGGGTCGTGAGTCATTCAGTTACTAGACAGTGTATCATTAGAGAGACTTAGTGGGTATATACAAGTGGACAACCCGCACAACTCCAATGACCCGTACGACTCGTGACAGGTCGTAAAACAATGATTTACGAGTCGTTCAGTTGGTGGACAGTATATCATTAGAGAGACCTAGTGGATATATACAAGTCAACAACCCGTACGAATTGTGCAAGTTGTACGGGTCGTGAAACAATGATTTATGAGTCATTCAGTTGATGGACGGTATATCATTAGAGAGACTTGGTGGGTATATACAAGTCAACAACCCGTACGAATCGTACGACTTGTACGGGATGTGAACGATGATTTGAGTCGTTCAGTTGGTGGACTGTATATTATTAGAGAGACTTACTGGGTATATGCAAGAGGACAAACCGTATGACTCGTACGAGTTGTACGGTTCATGAAACAATGATTTACAAGTTGTGAGATGTCGACTTAGCTCAGCTCTCATTCAACCTCTCTCCAAGTACAACTTCTCTCTGCATACAGTTTTTTTTTTTCTGAAAATTGGAAAACAACTGTACATTGAACAATATTCTTCAAGACAAAGCTTTTCTGCAGACTGTTAACTATACGATTGTTCCTCGTTGAAAATGCTAGGGAACTGAAATGTTGGAAATTTCATTTACAGCTATGTATACATCACGAATCTACAACCATGTAAATGTAATATTATTGCTTAGACTCGCTGTAGGTGGCAAGAGCTTTGCTTTTATGGCGTATTGCTGGCAAGGCTTGACGTTTAAAGAC
>OZ026607.1:10211131-10236131 GCA_964020085.1 Micromussa lordhowensis
GCGTTTTTGACGGAAAAGAACTTAGAAAGTTGTTGCTGATGGCCATGGATGTCTGCATTTCCTGTATTGCTTTGACGGAGCTTTTACCGCCTTTTTTGGGTCTGTGCCACATTGTGATCTTGTACCAAAAAAAGGGTTGCCTTGTCCTCTTCTGTTTTGTTGTTGTTTGTTTTGTTGTATATTTTTGCTTTACAGGCTCATCTTCACCATACTTCTCCAATTCACAATTACTAGCATGGTGCAGGAGGATATCTCTAGGGGAGGTGTTTGGGTTTTGCTCCACATGATCGTAAAGAATATTATTCAGGGAATCCACATATTTTTCCAGCGCTGTTTTTCTCTAATTGGGTGAAAACATTGAACATAAACACTTACTAGATGTGGTGAAAAATAGGTGTTATGACTACTAACCCTCTTTTTTTTGTACGCAAGGCTATGAACTATAGTGATATCAACATGCGTGGTTGTCATTTTATGTTTGTTTCACATTTTAACTTCTGACACGCTTGAATGATCAACCATTGTAACCCGCTGTACTTTTGCGGGCTCAATTCAGTATGGCAGAGAGTGGGTATCTTGAAGCTCACCACACAGTAAATCAGGTAATAACAGATAATGACAGCCCTCTTACCACTCTAAATCATCTGCAGCATCTAAAGTACTGGAAAGCGAAAAAAAAGCTAAAAAAAAGTTTTGAGTTGCACTCATTTTTGCTTTATGACAGTATTCCTGTCCTTTATGGTATATTACCAGATAATTATTTTCATCACTTTGCAATCTTTGTCCACGCAATTTACATTTGCCTCAAAGAGTGAATATCTTCAGAAGATCTAAAGAAAGGTGAAATGATGCTATTTAGCTTTTGTGATGACTTAAGTTTACTTTATGATGAACATTTCATTGCTCTCAGTGTTTATCAATAACTTCATTTAACTGATGATGTGAGAGACTTGGGATCCATGTATAGTCACAGCTGTTTTAGCTCTTGATAACGAAAATGGCTTCATTTTAAAGTTAATGCATGGAATGCAATTTATAGATAGCCAGATTCTTTCTGCTGTATCTATTACACAGAAGATACCAGGCACTGATTTAGAGGCAGTTTACTTCTCCCTGAGCCAGCCGTGAAAACCTGCCAAAATCCTTGAAATCTCAAAAACTGTTTACGCTTTAGATTCATTTTATAACAGAACTTTGAATGCTGAAGAATATGCTGCTTTTCAGTGTTATCTTGGCTTGTTACCCTCCACTGTTGTTGTGGTTGCTTTTAACAGATTACAGATCGGTCCATCCGGATGTTACGTTTATGGGCTTGATTACAAAAGAATGTTGAAGAGAAACTGTGCTGCTCTGTGCAGTTTGCCCTTGTTCAGTACTTATTTCAGGTGTCAGCTAAGACACCTGTCACCTCACCACTGATAAATGCACAAGCATGTGAATTCTGGATCTGCTTTAGTCATCCTTAAACCTTTGCACATGAGAGAAACCTTTTTCTTCCATTCTAGGAAGTCGCTTGTTCAGTCGAGAATCGGTCCTTTTGTCAGCACTTCCATTGCCATTAAATTTCGCTCACTCACTTTCCGAATTAATATGAAGGCTGGATTTTTTCAGTCCTGACACCATGTTTCCTCATGCTCTTTGACTCTCTAGTCTTTATTATTACTCTTTCAAACTCGAAGCGATTGACACTAAGATTACATTTAAACTGAACGACGGTTAAACTCAACTGAACGTGAATAATAATTAATGGCTTAAATATCCCAAGTGGTTCTCACATTCTGCACGCATTCATAGTTTAATTATTCCGAGTGGCTCTCACATTCTGCACGCATCTAGTATTGCAACAATAATTATTATAAGCTAAGATCCAAATTAAAAACAATGTGTAGCGGTGCAGTTCTTGACAGGCATATAAGTCTTTCTTGCATTCAAGAACTTCTAGTTGGTATCTGCAGCCTGTACTTCTCCCTTCGTACATTTTCCATCAAAAATCCTTTGGTTTTTATTTACCTGCTGCACTTTCCACCATTTTTGCAATGCTGTGAAATGACAAGTAGTCACTTATATGATACTTTCTTCTGCAGCTCCCGGAAATGCTGGACACAACAGTTTCCATGGAAATAGCAGACCAAGGTATTTGGAAAGATCAACATTACTAATACGAAATTATTATAAGAAGCATGCAATGGCTGAGCAATGTTCAATTTTATTTCCTGATACTTGAAAATTTGCTTCAACACTGTATCCAGTTTGCTTTGTTTCATATGGGTGTGAGGAAAGAAGAATTCCATACGTTAAGGTGTTCTGGAAGTTTGTTAAAATTAAAGAATGCTCGTATCTTAAAACCTCAGTAAAGACAGGACAAATGGTTATTGTTTAGGAAATGGCCATCAAAATCATGAAACTCTAGATATAAAGAAGCTACAAGTAAATGAGCTACTCAAAATATTGGGTATCATTTTCTGTTGCAATCAGCATAAACATTGAGATTTGAGTTTGGATTCATTGATGTGCCAAACACGTAAAGCCATCAGGTGGTGTCAAGTGTCCTATATCATGTTATACCTTAAAATTACATCTTGTACAAATCACTTCTATGTCAGCAGAATATTATAGCTTTCATGGAGAAGGCTAAGAAGGCGAAAATACAGACGATTAAAAGTGATAGTCTTATGCATCAAGCATTTTGGCCAGCACCACCAGTGACCTCTGGCCTGACATGATATTTTTTTAGTGTGCACAGAGTTCTTATTTTCATTATGTTAACCAATCAGATTTGAACTGTGCAGAATTAGTTGAAGTCTTATGAGTCACAAACTTTCAAATCAGACCTAGCATTAGGTCATGATTCTGGGTGCTAATCATAAGGAATGCAGTACTATTGAACTCTTTGGTCTGTTTTTATACATTGTAGTCAACATCTGTCTTCTCATTGGCTAAAAGTCTGCAGTTAATTCTGGGAAACAGCGCAACCTGCAAATTATTCATTAATCTGCTAGCAGATTAGTGAATAATCTCTGTAGGTTGCGCACACAATGCATGATTTCCAAGAGCAATGTCAAGTTCACGGGTGATGTGGCATGGATGGTCGAATCGCTTCAACATAATGCGTTTGTCCTTATTTTCTTTATGTATAATAGAACAATTGTTAGTTTCGGTTTTTGTGATATCAGGAACAATCAAGGTCTCTGTAAGTGTTATCAGCCGAATCCAAAGGCTTCGGCTAATAACACTTACCTCGACCTTGATTATTCCGGATATCACAAAAACCTCATCCAATAATTGTTTATTATTGTGAAACTTTGTCTTCCTTTATTGTTTATGATGTGAAGGTTTCAGAATAAACAGGTACATCACCGTGAGCAGCAGACAGAAAGAGTAGATAGAGATGGCCAGAGGAGTCGGCCTCAGCCGAATGCTGTCAGCCGTGGTGCAAGTAATGGTGCTTCTGTAAATAGTGTACATAACAGAGTCTCAGGATTTTCAAGAACAAGAGATACCAGAGATGGAGATGAATATACAAGGTTAGAACAACACTTACATGGGAATCTTGAGGAAGAACCAGTGTAATATTTCACCTCATTTACCCTATCATTTCCTTGACTTGGTATCACATAAAACCTCTAAAATCTACTTTGTGTTCTTTGGATGTACAAAGTAGCCTCGAGCTTTGTACCATGGGCTCTCTCTCAACTTTTGGCAATCACCCCATCCTAAATGGCATAAATCATTGAAATACTTAGCAATTATTGAATTCGGCTTTCGTAGGATAATGGAGAATTCTGCAGGTCGAGAAGGATGTTATCCACCGAGGCCGACGGCCAAGGTGGATAACATCCTCCGAGATCTGCCGAATTGTTCATATCCAACGGAAGCCAAATTCAATAATTGCTTTATTATTCATTCAAAATATTTTCAAACTCTTAAAGTAGTAAATGAGCTTAACCTACTCGCAGCCATTTCGCTCTTTTTTAAAATAACACAAACTTGTCCCCAGGTTTTCTCGGTCAATGGTTTAATAATCTGCAGCGGGCTGCACTTTTGACGTCATCGGTTCAATAATCAGAAGCGGGCTGCATTTTTGACGTCATTGATTCAATATGGCGAAGATTCTTTCCAAATTTGGTGAACAGCAGCCTGTTGTGGTAAATTGTGTGTGGTTTTAATCAATCAGAAACGGGGAAATCTTTTGAATGAATAATAATAGCCTTTATGGTTGTGACATTGTAGTTTTGTTGTTTGTACACAGCCAATTCTCCATCTTCTGTCTTATTGTGTTGTTTTTTTTTTCCATTTACACTCCAGGCATACTGGACGGAATAGAAGAAGAAGAGGCAGCAGTGAAGATGTCAGTAAACATTTGGTACGTTAGTGTTTGTCTATGAAGGTGATTCCAGTTATGTCTGTAAGTCTAACTTACGTTTTTTCTTTCATATTTAAGCGCCAAAGGGAAGGAAAAGCAAGCCCATTGAGACATAGCAAAGATGACAGTGATACAATAGACTTAGCACCATCTCATTTTCCACCTCTGCCAACATCTCCTCTACCACTGTTTGTGAGTATATTAGCTGTGATAATTTAATCTGCCTGTGGTCACCAAGGACATATCATGGTTGGCATCTTTGATTGGAAGTCATCCCACATCTTGAATTTGCCCCTTGTTCATGTGCATTGCGAACTATTTATTATGATATTTGTGAACTCATCACCTTAGAAACTACGAGGAACTTTCTCCCCTGAACTGCGAATTGTCAACCCATAGGAATATAATGGAGTGGAATTGGATTTTATTTTATTATATTTGACCTGTCAATTATTACATTTGTGACCTCGCTGTCACTAATAATGATGCTCAAGTAACCATCTGGAATGATCACTTTCTTTGTCTTCATGGACAACGGATTTGTTTAAGTTGACCATAATATCTTCAGAACATTTAGAGGTTTTCTTTAACTGCTTTATTTCGTTTCACCGAAGTTAACTATTAACTAACTACTAGTTAACTATTAAGTATTAACTAGTTAGCCATTAACTATGGTTTCACTGGATCGGTGACTTGCAACATCTGTTTGGGTTAATGTTGTGATACCATCTCTTGTCAGGAACCTTCATTTCCTACTGAAAAAACAGCCGTGTCTGTGGTACCCGCGTCTGACGAGTAAGTCTCTATGTCCTTGCAGATCTTCTGGCCAGAAGCTCTGTTAGGGAGCCCAAACGTTTTTAACATGTAGTCCAACCTATATTGGACAAAAATATGTATCTTCCTTCTTTGTTTGGTAAAAGGATCTCATTTCCATCAGTTTTCATTCACGTGTTCACAGTGAAATTGTTAGTCAACAAATTGTGACAAGAATAATCTGAAGACCATGAGAGTTGTTAATAGCAGAGGACAGAGACCTTCATTTTGTATTTCATGTGAAAGCAACTAACCTTTCGTCAAAGAGGTCATTTTCCCCTTTCCTTTCCTATTTCCCCCCTTTCCTATTAAGGAGGTACCAGCTCCTTTTTATTTATGTACCTACCTGCGAGCGTTTTTTGAAACCAATCACAGCGCATCCATGCTTATCGAGTGTCCTTGTAGCGTGATCAACGGTCCTGAAAATAAGAATAACGAAGTAGTCACACTGACGGGTTGGTCGTAAGGCAGGGTTCCACTGTACTTCACTCTTGTAGTGGTGTCACATTATCAGGAATTTGATGATTTGACACACCTTGGAGCTTACAGCTATTGAACCCTATGCCTAGTGAAGTCCAAGCATAGGAAGTCCAGATATAACAGTGTCCCATACACAACTACGGTAGCTATTGATTCATTTGAGCAGCTCAGATTTACAACATTATCAAAAAAATTCTTGAAGACAGGAGCTAGTTACACCCACTTACAAGAGTAAACAACCGCTTTGTGTGAAAAAATAATTTTTTCTTGGTCTAAATTTTTTCAGAGTTTCCGCTGAAGCTACTCCAAATGAAACCCTGACTGTTCCAGACGTCGAAAATGCAAAAATACCAGAGACAAAGATGAACGCTGCAGTTACTGTAAGTGCTTCAGTTAATATACTGATTATAAAACATAGGTACACAAAATGAGTGGTATGTGTCCATAGCTCTAGACTTTGAAGGGTCATTGTGCTGTATTTACCGAGCGGCAAACTATTCTCACAGTCCCCTACCCACCAAGTAGTATACAACTGATTCGAAATATGTTGTACTCCTTATTTTCTTCCTTTATTTGTGTCTTACTTACGCCTCAAAAACGAGCGCGAGGGTTTCATCAGGTTTCCAAACACTCGAAAACAATAAAACCACTTTTCTTCTCTCGTTTGGAAACCTGATGAAACCCTCGCACTCGTTTTGAAATAGTACTTCTCATACTCATTAATTATTCAATAATGGTGGTGAGTTTAGAAACCCAAAGAAAAACGAGTTGAAAACCATGTGCTTGGAAACGATTTCAAACCCGTGTGTAAAATGTTTCTTAATTTGCATATTCATAGAGCAAGACCAGCATATGAAGATGAACAATTTTTTTTAATCACACAGTTACAATACACTTTAAAGCAAGCTTATTTACTGCTGACATTGAATGTAACGGTACAGTTATTAAAGTCCCCGAAGCAGAAAGTGCCATTCTTCTCTAAATTAAATTCCCCCTCATTTATTGCGACCTTGTCTTTTGCTTCAGTCTGCAACCTTGCTTATACACTTCGGCCTTCGTGGGAAACGATACGATACGATACGATAACTTTATTTATACACGCTATTTCCATCAGTTAATTCAGTTAATTATCTATAGTAATGTATCTATAAAAATTCTGCTTTTCATGGAGGCCGTATCTAAAATATACTTAAAACTAAGGTGTTACTTTTTAAGAAAACGACAAACCTTCTGAGTTTAAAAGACATGTTTCGACAGAACCTCTCTCATCTTCAGTAAATTAACTTACAAAGCGTTAAAGTTGAATTTATAAGTAGTAAAAAAAAAAGCAAATTATTATGCTAGTAACAACAGAAAACGTGACAATGTGAAAATTATAAAGATAGCTTTAGATTTACATGATGCAATTGCTGATTCAAAGAAGGTTTTTCTCTCTGAATGTGAATAGCTTCTTTTATCTTGAGTTGGAAACATCTAGGATATGGAAACAATCTGCTGAACATAAGGTGCGACAATGTTCAGAATTCTGTAGATGTTTGAAAACGTGAGAGGCCCTATCACTGACTAGGTGCTCACGCACGCGTGTGAAAAAATGCCGAGCCGTTTCACCGACATAACAGGCATTACAGCCCGCACATGCAAACTTATAAACCACACGCGAACGAAGCCCGCCAGGGATAGGGTCCTTCACGCCAAACATGTTGCCTATCTTAAAGGAGGAAAAAACTAGGTTGATATCCAAATCATTGCAATAGCGCTTGATTAAGTGACGAATCTTTTTCTTTTACCCTATGTAGGGTAGCTTAAAGTAAAATATAGGTGAGGTGGGGAGGGAGACCCGGGGACAATGATTACTTAGGGTCCAGTAATGTAGCGGTTTACAACTCTTTCAATTAAATGAGCAGGGAAAAGATTCTTTTTCAGGATTTCAATAAGCTTAGTAATGTCTTCGTGTAGCCCCACCCAGGTGTTGTTAATCTTATAGGCCCTGTCATTGTGGTTGGAAAATTTTCAAGGCTCCGAAATTTTATTTTATCGCCGATATGTTGATGACACTTTTTGTTTATTTCACTCAGAACATGACGCCATTATAATTTTCGACTATATCAACTCTAGACACCCCAACATCAGGTTTACTATGGAGAAAGAAGCTCATCATAAATTACCTTTTTTAGATGTTCTAGTTGATAACAATAATCCCAATTCTTTTCTAACTCGAGTTTACCGTAAGAAAACCTTTACTGGTTTATTAACCAATTATTTCAGTTTCACCTCGTACTCCTATAAAGTGGGTCTCATCAGGACTCTTGTTGACAGGGCCTATAAGATTAACAACACCTGGATGGGGCTACACGAAGACATTACTAAGCTTATTGAAATCCTGAAAAAGAATCTTTTCCCTGCTCATTTAATTGAAAGAGTTGTAAACCGCTACATTACTGGGACCCTAAGTAATCATTAGGGAGTTTAAGAAACCACGACGGCGACGCCAAGGACAACGTCGGTTAAAAAATGAATTTATATTTTACCTACGAATCTCGCGGTACACTACAGTCATTTAGTTTGTTTATCAGTGTCAAAACTATCTCGAAACTGAATATGGAACACAGCGTTAAACTCGGAAAATAAATTTAAAAAATTACCCGTCGTCGTTCACGTTCTCCTGACAACGCAGAATTTGGTCATTTCATGTTGTCGTTTTGCAGAGGACGGCAAAGAAATGTACCAAGAATTATAACGCACGTGCACAGCCATTGTTCTGCTCATTAAACCTTTTGTTTAGCGACGTTCCCGTTGCCGTTGCCGTTGCCGTCGTGGTTTTCTTAAACTCCCTAATGTCCACGGTGCTCCCTCCCCACTTCACCTATATTTTACGGCGAGGCGAGCGTGGCCTAGTGGTAGGGCGCTGGACTTGTAATCCGGAGGTCCCGGGTTCAAATCCTTCTCCCTTCCACTGGATGGATTTGTCTTCGGTGGCCCCGAGTTCAACTCCTCCACGCTTTATAAATAGCCAACTGGTCAGCCTCCCACCAGTTGGGATTCTTAACTTGTCATGTTTAATTTGTATCACATTTGTTTGTTACGCGCATTTGATCATATTCACATGGAATTTGCGCGATATAAATGTTAATTAATTACTTTAAGCTACCCTACATAGGCCATTTTTCTGTTGTCACTCAGAAAAAGATTCGTCACTTTACCAAGCGCTATTGCAATGATTTGGATATCAAACTAGTTTTTCCTCCTTTAAGATAGGCAACATGTTTGGCGTGAAGGACCCTATCCCTGGCGGGCTTCGTTCGCGTGTGGTTTATAAGTTTGCATGTGCGGGCTGTAATGCCTGTTATGTCGGTGAAACGGCCCGGCATTTTTCCACACGCGTGCGTGAGCACCTAGTCAGTGATAGGGCCTCTCACGTTTTCAAACATCTACAGAATTCTGAACATTGTCGCACCTTATGTTCAGCAGATTGTTTCCATATCCTAGATCACGCCCCTACGAGTTTCCAACTCAAGATAAAAGAAGCTATTCACATTCAGAGAGAAAAACCTTCTCTGAATCAGCAATTACATCATGTCATATCAATTACATCTATCCTTATAATTTTCACATTGTCACGTTTTCTGTTGTTACTAGCATAATTAGCATGCATTTTTTTTCCTACTTATAAATTCAACTTTAACGCTTTGTAAGTTAATTTACTGAAGATGACAGAGGTTTCTGTCGAAACATGTCTTTTAAACTCAGAAGGTTTGTCGTTTTCTTAAAAATTCTAATTTGCCTGCTAATATCAAGATCGTAAGGTGTTACTTGCAACTAAGATATTACTTGTAACTGTGGCGACTTAATTTAGATTTGAAGTCGGTAAGTGAAGGCGCTTGTCGTAGGTCTACAGGTTATGTCTACAGGATATGTTCTTCCATTCTTCCCAGGAGTTCAGTTTAAAAGATGATTGTCAGACTTTTTTTCTTTTTTAATAAAATGCATGTTTTGAGAGGATTAATGTAATTCAGTAGTTTTACAGTTATCAGCCTCAAATTGTCCAAAAAGTGCACATGACCATGTTTCAAGTTGCCATGGAAATTAATTCTGACGTTATAATAATGTGAACTTCTTGCTGTGTATTGTTTGTTTGCCGGTTATTTACTGAACATTCTTCATCAGCGTTAATAGGCTGGCTATATTGAAATACCACAGAAGGGGAGATTTTTTGGTTTTCTGGCTGAGCAGAAAATTATTGTGGTTGAAAACTTAGAGGAGAAGCTACAGTCTTGGTTATTGTAAAGAACAGCTCCCAAAACAACCTGTCGGCCGTCTGTCGGCCATCAGTTGGCCGTTTGGCGGCCGACAGACAGCCGACAGTTGAACGATAGGTTTGGGCCAAAACACAGACC
This sequence comes from Micromussa lordhowensis, assembly GCA_964020085.1. Classification (NCBI taxonomy): domain Eukaryota; kingdom Metazoa; phylum Cnidaria; class Anthozoa; order Scleractinia; family Lobophylliidae; genus Micromussa; species Micromussa lordhowensis. Next base: position 10,221,182 of record OZ026607.1, read on the forward strand.
AACAGTCGGCCGTTCTTCGGTGATTTGTCGGTAAACATATTGGTAAGTTGTCGGTAGCACGTAACACTTACCTCGATGTTGTTTCTCCAGACTGCGCCCGAGATATATAATAAATTGAATAGGAAGGTATGTCCTTCTGACTTTTGGAAATCACTGCTTACGACTAGCACCAGCGCTGCAGAAAATGACCAGAGTATTTACGCGAATACAGCAATGCCATTTTCGCCGCCATATTGGAAAGGTTAACTAAAAGTACCATTCCCCCTCAAATTATGTCAAAGTTCGAATTGCATTGTACAGCGTTTTGTACAATGTACAAGAAAGTGTTATGCGGTTGTTTTCGTTTCACTTTCGGATGAAAACTGCTCTTAACGGTTTTAGTTACACAATAACAAATTTGATGTAAAATGAAGTTTTTTAAAGCATATTTCACGATCAATATTTTCTATGCCGACCATCGATCGGTAAGTTTGTGACTAGATGTGTTGCGGATTGTTTTCGGGTTTTTGAAACCATTTTGTTGATCGGGTATAATACTTTATTCCTGTCTATTCTACTGCAAACTTTTTGTTTCAGCAAACTGTCGGTAACCTGTCGGTACGTTGTCGGTAACCTGTCGGCCGACAGCTTACCGACAGTCTGACAGTCGGGTTTGGGAGCTCTTCTTCACAATTACCGAGTGTCCCACAGTCTTGCATAAAGATTGTGAGCAAAGAAATTCGTGTTTAAAAGCAGCTGTTGTTCTGTGTCGCTGGGCAAGTGAACCACCGAGCGAAGTAAAGTAAGCGCTGCAGCACGTTTGAACAGCTGGCGTACATGTTACTACAACATTCTTTTCTTTCACTATTGAAAACAAACCTATGCTTGACTTTTGGCGTAATCAATTGCAGGAAGGCGTGCAATCATTGGTGCTTAGCTATGCCCAAGTTACCCAGAAGACGGCCTCGAAGCATACAGCTACCACAACCAACTCTAGTAATAAAAGTGAGTGTTTGTTTTACTTTTACCACGAAATAATTAAGAAGACTGTTAAAATTGTATAACATTTTATTTTGATTTATTAACGAAAAGCACTGACAGGTCAACGTTCAGTGGACAGCAGATTATTGTTTTGAGGCACAACGCTTTAACGTTCATCAATTATTTTTTCATGTATGGGGTATTTTTTTTAACGTTAAGATTTCTTGTTTTAAATTTTCTAGTACTTGCTGAGCCAAAGTAACTGGAATCAGAGGTGAATTTCATATCCACATATAGGACATTGAAAGTCGCCAAACTGGATCATCCAAACATTTGAAGCCGAAAATGACTTCAAATGACAGAAAAACTTTTCATTGGGAAGGCAGTGGATGAACGTGTGAAGAACAGTGGTACTATGACAACCAGCCATTCCTAACCTGAAAAATCAGTTTGCTTCATTACATGAATGTAGATATTTTAGATTATCTAGGCAGTATGGTATGTTTGCATCATTGTTGCATATTTCAGTGAATGTACAGTTGATGCCAGTTTTTTTTGCTGGATGTCGATACCTGTGTTATTGCAGGTCAGTAGCAGAATTAATGCAGCAATAACCTTGCTTGAACTATATCAACTTGAGTGTTGATATTAATTGTCTAAGAAAAGAACAGTCGCTTAATCGCATAGTTTAATTTGATAATCATTATAAATGTCGAGGTTTATACAGTCTCAAATGAAAATTATATGAGTCACCATCGAGTCTATAGAAAAATTATTCTTTTTTAAAACCTGAGTCTTGAGGATTCAAAAGTGAACTTGAGTACTAAAGTTGTAAATTTTGCAAATCTCATGCCAAATTTCGAGAGTCTATATATTTAGGGCAAAAAAATCGTATATTTGCTAAATTATAGAGTAGTGGTTTAGTCAATGCCAGTACCTGATAGAAAAACTCATTCCGAAAGTAATTGTGTTAAGCTGAATCTCACACGCAGTCGTTGTATTTCCTTACCAATTTTGGGGAGAGAAGTAAGATGCCTTTAATGCGGGCGTAGAAAGGTGGAAGGTGGCTGAGAAATGCATGAATGTGCTTGCATTGCTGCACGCGTCACGTATTGAAGAGAAGGATTGTTAACTTCATTTTTCACCGACGTTTAAAATTATTATATCATAAAAGCGTTATTGAACTATTTTTTCGGTCCTTGTCGGAGAAATGGTGGTCACATTCTTTCTCTCGTTCCTTTTGTCCGCCCCTTTACACCACACCCCATGTAAAATCTTCCCTCGAACACACATCACTTACAAGTAGGGCAAGTCCATCTTTTGATTTCTTAGAAACGTTAGGTACTTAGGTCTGCCATCCTCGACAAGTAGGTTAAACCAGACCGGTTTGTATTCATGTTGACGTTTAGAGCAGTTAGTTCCTTGACCAGGTTTGTATTCATGTTGACGTTTAGAGCAGTTAGTTCCTTGAAATAAGACATTCTTTTTCGGAAATATATCGTAGGTTGAAATAATCGATAGCAACCAATTGTTTTTGTCTGATCTGATTTCTGTGGTATTTATGCTGTTTTTCATTATCAGTTGAAAATTCGAGGTTTTTGAAAAACCTCATTGGCATTGTTAACATGGTTGTCGAAGTCTGCCAGTAGCCGTTGGTTAGCAGTTTTCTTGATAGCGTTACAGGTACAGCCATGTTGCACATTCTGGTGTTTCAAATGTTTTAGGGTTTTTTCATATTATGAAACAATTAGGATTTAAAGAAAAAGACGTTTTATGTTAGGGAGAAAGTGTTGTAGTGAATGACTCCGGTCGGCAGAGGAAATTACTAGACTATTCGTAATCTCATTCTGTGCAATTTATTAAGGACGTTAAGATACGCTACGGCGAGGTACTACAACGGCTACTTTGGCCGTGAGGGACTAGGCTGACAACGGCGTTTTACCCGCCAAACTCAAATAATTAGGGAGTTTAAGAAAACCACGACGGCAACGGCAACGGCAACGTCGCTAAACAAAAGGACTAATGAGCAGAACAATGGCTGTGCACGTGCGTTATAATTCTTGGTACATTTCTTTGCCGTCCTCTGCAAAACGACAACGTGAAATGACCAAATTCTGCGTTGTCTGGAGAACGTGAACGACGACGGCTAATTTTTTTAATTTATTTTCCGAGTTTAACGCTGTGTTCCATATTCAGTTTCGAGATAGTTTTGACAGTGATAAACAAACTAAATGACTTTAGAGTACCGCGAGATTCGTAGGTAAAATATAAATTCATTTTTTAATCGACGTTGTCCTCGGCGTCGCCGTCGTGGTTTCTTAAACTCCCTATTAAGATTTTGCTGTACGGCAAAGAAATGTGTAGCCTCTAAGTGTCTTTACAAAAATGACTTCGCTCAAGGAAACCAGAGACTTTACTCGACTTTCGTACGAAATAGACTTGATTAATGGCGATGATGTCCTTCTCCTGTATCCGTCTTACATCTCCCAGAACTTAGATCTGCCTTTTAGAACTTGATAGAACCGCCTGTAATTCCAACCACAAGAAAAATATAAACACTGATAAAAGCTCGATTTCAAACAGCACTAAACAATATTATAGCTCAGCTTAGTACATACGAAGCTTTCTTATCTGCGGCTGTTCGGCCCGATACTAATGACTGAATTTATCACCTTGCGGTAGGTGTTGAAATCGTTCAAATTTTCTGTACTAATGACAATAATAATAATACTATTATTATTATTAACAAAGAAACAGTCATCTTAGAACTGATTTTAATGATTGAGTACTTTATCGTCAAACTAGGCTATTCAAACGGTGAAAAAAGCGTTAAAATGAGAAGGAAAAAGCAAACTTGTACTCACGTAGTGAAGACTACGCGAAACCAGGCACTTTCCCGTAGTAGAAAGCAAAGCTGTACTGGTACGCGTGTCATGACGTCACAGGAAGCGATGTCCACTATCTGCCGGCGTACTAGAGCCTAGCCGTACCATATCATTTAGCTCTTATTAACCGAGCAGGAGGTTAATAAGCGAACAGCGATGAGCTGAACAAACTTCTGCCAAAGTTTGCTCGCCCTCTTTACTTTTTTTTTTTTCTCATCAGGCTTTTTGGCACTTCCGTAAATAAATATTGTTAGAAGGAAATAGTCAACATTTTTGCATTTCAGTTTGCAACTTTTTCACCGCAACTTTTTTACCGGTCTAGATGCCGGTCTAGATGGGAAAATCTAGACCGCTTCCAATATCAATTCCAGCCAATCAAATTCGCGAATTCGGTAGTTCCCAGTTCTTGTGAGACACAGCCATATAATAAATGGTCTTAATATCCCTATTATAAATCCGAGGCCGGTTCATTTTTTTGCTTAAATCAGTTTGATGTGATGTATGGTATGTTAACAAAACGTAACAGCAAATATAACAGTGATCTTCGGTTTACAGAATTTCCAAAAAATTATGTTATAAAGTTCATGATTGACGGCTTAAGGTCGTGGGTGCAGGACCCCCTTGCACGAACCGTGACGACTGAAGCCGACAATTATTCCAAGTACTGCTGAGAATGTTATGAACAGCGGTCCGTGCACAGGAATGTAGTGAAATGTCATAACTAGATTACTGCACTTTATTGTCGTAAATCAACTCTGTCCTTTGATAGCGTTAAACCAGCGGTTGTGTCCAATCTTTCGTTTACGACTTCGTAAAGCCGGCGCGAGGAAAAAAGGTTCATTTTGTTTGATTATTATACATTGTAGTTACCATCTGTCTTCTCATTGGCTAAAAGCCTACTGTTAATTCTGGGGAACAGCGCAACCTACAGATTATTCACTAATCTGTACCTACAGATTAGTGAATAATCTGTAGGTTGCGCGCGCAATGCATGATTTCCAAGGGTAATCATGTCAACTTCGCGCGATTCGTGTTGCTTGCCGTCAGTGAAGAAGCAGAAACATGACTTCCAAGTTTTTGCGTTCGTTCAATGTATAATAAAACAATTATTAGATTCGGTTTTTGTGATATCCAGAATAATCAAGGTCTCGGTAAGGGTTATCAGCCTCAGCCTTCGGCTTCGGCTGATAACTCTTACCTCGACCTTGATTATTCTGGATATCACAAAAACCTCATCCAATAATTGTTTATAATCGATCAACGAGGTTGTCAAACTCGATGGCCTCTGTTCTGTTACAGTAAGCCGTGAATACCCGTTCAAAAAGGAGGCTGAATTCTGAACTTTTCAAAGTCTAGTTTTTCCAGCGAGTCTTAAAATTCCAAATTCTGTCTGTTGTAAAGACGAGACAAGAGCAGATTATTATTTTTTTTTAATTCGGCTCAGATTTACAGAGGATACAAATAAGAAATCAACAGAGACGAAAAAAGAGGGACATGTGCGTTCGTAACTAGGCTCGAAATTTTCCACTTTGCGCCAAAATTGCGCTTAAGCGACTCGTGTAATACTGGCTAAAAGGGCATCTTGGTGAAGGGTGACAGCAGGCTCAGAGGTGGCTCGTTTCATGCAATACCTGGATAAATGTAACCTCGGCAAACGAAATCAGACCGTTCACCCGAGGCAGCCCAGCTCATGTAATCGGCGTCTTAGTTAGCCAAATGGTTTTTGTGCTGTCCGCCGGAAACGAGCTGTACGATTTGCAGCCCAGGCCGGGATCATTTTGTTATGTTCTTGGGCACGACCCGTTAATCTCGCACTACGACTCTCCACCTCTAGTGAAACGCTACTTGAAGGGGCGGAAAGAAAATTGTGTTGTCGACGGTTCAAACTTCAGTAGCTTGAAGCGTGAAGTGATCTTGCCCTCATGAAAATAGAGTACACCGAATTTACTGACTCTTAATCTCTGCCCGGGACTAAATTACTTCCACTTCCAAAGTTCATCCGACCCCTTTGAATGATACCAACGTGTTCCGTTCAAAGTTGTAAATCAAATCTGAAGCTTTTAATTATAATATATTTGCCAACTTCCAGTGCACGGGCTGAAAACAATGACGTAATTACTAATTCCCCAAAACAGATACTTTGATTAAGGGTTGAATCACGTTGTTTTAGTTTTAAGTCTTATTTATTCCAATCTTTTCATGCAGCATTGCTCTTGTTTGATTCCATTTTACTCTGAGTGCTGAGTACTTCAACATTGTTTTTAGATTTGCTATTCAACACCTGTTAATCCTGCGAGTAGGCTTTGGCGAGCACGCGAGCGGCCATGACGCGAGAAAAGTTTCACTTTCTTGGCGCTTTACGTAGCAGACTCCTCCACGACGGATCGCTCCGGCTCTTTGCTCGCGCTTGACTCAAAGGAAAACCTGCTCGTAGGTTTGTGAAATTACCGTACCCGTAATCACGATAACCCATTTCACGGTTAGCTCTTTCATTTGCATTACAATGTAATCCAACGTGGGCAGAAACTCTAAAAATCTCGCCTCGCATGCATGTTGGATTAAATTGTAATGCAACCTTCAATAGGGCTATTAGCCAAACAGAAGTCTTATATCCTGCCATGATTTTCTGAGGCGATATCGCCGGATTTTTGGTCGAATTTGAGTTCGGTAAATAACTTATCGCTTTCTTGGTGTGCTTCGCTAGGGCGGCACAGCAGGCTTGTTTGGTCTCGCCATGACTCGACTTAACTCTCCTCATAAGCCGCGAAAGGACTAACACAGTCCACAATACATCTCAGGGTCTACTCTGTAGCACTCTTCTTTCTTAGTGAAGTTCGAAGTATTGAATGAGGACGAAGAAACCTGAAGGGGAAGAGTGTGACGTAGCAAAGGACGTATGTGCAGCAGCTTCGTGCACAGCCGACTTCACTATCGAGGGGGGTATAGTTCCCTGGGTTTCTACAGTTTGCATGTCCTGTATTTTCTCAACACAGTTCCAGTTCCTAGCGTATTTATTTATCTGAGCCTTAAATAATGAACAGTGATTGTACAATAAATTTGGATTAATTGGTTTGTCTTTGGTTTAATATTAGCAACTGAGTAAGGCAGAAGTAGCTACATAGAAGTTCCACTTTCGCAATATACAACTGTTTCCCCTACGGAAGGAGGAAGATTGCGTGACGATTCCAAAGAGCGTCTGCTTAGGACTACTGAAACTATTACACTTTAGTATAAATCTACTAGCGTTCTATCACGAATGACGTCCTCTGATTGGCTACGCTACTCACGTTCTATCCTGTGATTGATAGTGAGTAGCGTAACAGTGCACTTGTTAAAAAAATGACGGCGGTTTCTTGGCGTTTTCGAAGTGTTGAGAAGAGGATTTAGATTGCGCCCTCGTCAACTATCACGCGATAGAAATCGAGAGCGAATAATCTAATTGTTAAGTAGTCTCCTCCGCAGCCGTTATTAGGGTCGTCACGCAACGCTTCTCCCCCACTTGTGGGGAAGCGTTGCGTGACGACCCTAATAACGGCTGCGGAGGAGACTATGAAACTATTGAATTGGTCTGAAGTATGACATTTTGACAAAGCTATTGTGTACACATACAAAAAAATATCTGTACGTGTAAAGGCAGTATCGTTTGGGCCGTTATTCTTTCAAGTGACTGAGCGTTTTCAAACAAAACATTTCCCTGCATTTCATTTCAACAATAGCCCTGCAAGAGCCTTATAAATCTTTGTACATTTCTTAGCCTACCTGTGCAAGGCGCAAAATAACCGGATGATTTTTCGCCTTTTAGTCGAGTGGATCATTGCTTTCACATATTCAGGCGGAGCTAGTACTTCCTTTGAAGAAAAGTGACAAATGCCTCTCCCTGACGCATAGTTTCTTTTACTTTCGGCGTAGTAACCAGTTCAAATAACTCTATCCTGCAGACAAGTGTTGGCCAGCATACTACGCTTATCCACTGGATAGTAATTTGTCCGGTGGATAACTTTATACAACTTGGGCCATTAGTCTCGTATCTAGCGCATAGTGAAGCTTCCCTTCTAGAAGACTTCGAATGCGGGCGCTTTGTTTCAGGTTTATTAAAGGAGGAGCTTTGGAGAAGAGAATTTCGCACGTCATTTATATTTTCCGAATTTGTTAATGTACGTGATGTTACGTGTATTCCGCCAGTTTGCTTTTTGAAACGGCAGTCCTATCGGTCAAGATTAATCTGAGCAATAATCGCTTTGGACAGTCAAGCCCTCGTAAACTATTCCAATAATGTTGCACTTAAGAGTACTAATGCTACCTGATTGAATCTGTAATGTAAATTACGAGATGTTGAGTTGAATTTTAAGTGTATTTCAGAAGGCCATTACTTTACAATTGGTTAATGGGTCGAGGTTTGTACCAGTCCCTTGCTATCTTTTTTTCTTGGTTTGTCGACGGACTAATATACTCTGATAGGATTAACTGCGCCTAGATTTCTTCCTTCGCTTGTTCATTGTAGAAATACCTGACAAATATTTTGCTCTTCTCTGCATTCAACAAATTTCCTCCCTGTATGATAATATCTCTTTGTGAGACCCGGTGATGCATTTTATAATATTGTGCTAGCAAAAATAATTTCCATATATATTGCACTGGGAAAAAAAACTGGTGTCGAAATTTTTCAACCAACAGCAATTAACAGCATAGTAGCCTACGTAGAGCATTTTCATAACAACGTTTCATTGTTCTCTTTGTCTTCGAGTCCATTAAAAACGAGTTCTTATTTCCTTATCGCCATGCTCTCTCTCCTTTGTTTCTCAAGTCCAGGGGCGGAGAAAGCTTTTCCGAGACTGCATTGTGATGTACGCTGTCGCTTTTTTGGAACAACAGAGGGAAATTTGGAAGACAAAAGTTTTACTAACCATAATTATACGGGTGCCCTGTCTCGCTGTCACTGTGAAAGGCGTTATAATCTTGTAAAGATCAAAAACGTAAACAAGCAAGGGTTAAATTTACCAATGAAGCAAGGGTTAAATTTACCAATGAAGCGAACCGCTTCTTCTCGTGACAACAAATTTAACCAATTTAGATTTATATAAAATGTCTCGAATGTCTGCCGCCACAAACTGACCGCATCCCGACTTACTCTTCGTTGCTGCATTGTTGAAAGCCGCTGATGTAGAACTTAATATTTACCGTTTCATTGACTTTATTTGAGTGTTTACATTTCCAATCGTGTTGAATGATTTTGATGCTAGATCATGTCGATGACTCAGTCTGACAAACTGGGTAAAATTACGATTACGTAGAGGTACTGAGATGCGTCTCTCGTACTGTGGCGGTCAGTTAACTTGCACTCCATGAGGAATATGATTACTCTAACAACAACTCACTCTACTCGGGTTAGAATTCAGAAATAAAAATAAACTGAGGAAAGGCTAGGCCCGAGACGTCTGCTATCGAAATTGATTTTAATTTAGCACTATTATTACTATTTAAAACTTTTTTACTATTTACTTGTGCCACGCGGCAACTGATCCTTTTGGATTATTAATATTTATAAACTCGATAGATCTTGGAGTGTCGGGAACATTTTGTTTCCGAGACTTTCAGGGCCCGACACTTCGTTTGCGCAAAGTCGTTATTTTGACGAAAACTCCCTTTTGACCCTTGTATTAAAACAGTTTACGTAAGGCTATATCAAAAGGCGTCTCGGAGGCCCGTTAAGTATTTGCAAATGGCCTACACTTTTCATTAGCGTCACAAGCGTTGTCACTTTATAAAACATTACTTATCACGTATTTTCGGTTCCCTCCCAGTATGACAGTTCCCTTGATAACAATCAAGGTTTCGTTTTGTGGTGAACATTGCACATACAAAACCAATTTTTTTCACCGCAAATTTGAATAAGAACTCATTTTTATCAGTTACTTTGCTTTCCATCAAGCAAAACGTTGTTTGTACTCAGCTTCAAAAAATCCAAGACTTGCAATTATTTAATTTGGAGTGATATTGTGTTTGATGTGTAGGGCAAGTCCTTATCACTGGCTGTACCTCAACTCTTTTGTTCGCCTGTCAACGCTTTGCTATCGCGGTGTGTTAATGGCATAAGAGGCGTGATATATAGTACGTGTGAGAAAAGATATGCAGATCTGGAAACATCTAGCCAATAATCCGTGAGCAAATATTTGCTAAGCCTAAGCCTTGTAATATTTGCATTCTGTTTGGAGGGCAAACATCGTACAGGACACCAAGCAAAGCCAACGAAAAGCGGCTTACATTAGATCAAAGGGCGACTCAATACAACGCCAAACGCAAGAAAGATCTTTGTGCAAAATTTCACAACAAAGCTAGATGAACAGGAGAGAATGGATCTGATGAAGCGCTAATTTTCAAGGAATTGCGTTTCTTTTGCTAATGGCTTTGGCTTAAAAGTTCCATTCACTGATGTGCGAATTACATGCCACAATTCACTAATGAGAGAGCCTCGCTCGCTGATTGGTCGCTGTGTGAATCTGTCAATATTGCTAATCTAATGACAAGGGTGACATGCAATCGACTAAACACTGACAAAACACCTCGCTAAAACCAGAATGAAATCACTCTCGAAATAGCCAGCACAATGGCTGTAACACACAACATCGTGTTTACAGTCTTGTTGGTTTTGAGTTCGTTCTACTACGCTTCTAGCAAAGAAAAGAAATGCGAAAAGATCAAGATACCCATGTGCCAAAGTATTGGCTACAACCTAACTTATATGCCAAACATGTTCAACCACGACACACAAGAAGAAGCGGCGCTTGAAGTTCATCAATTCTGGCCCCTTGTCGAGATCAAGTGTTCGCCAGACCTAAAGTTCTTTCTCTGCTCCATGTATGCTCCCATGTGCCAACCGAACTTTAAAGACGAAGTGCCCCCATGCCGGTCAATTTGTGAACGGGCAAGAAAAGGCTGCGCGCCTCTTATGCGTCAGTACGGCTTTTCGTGGCCCGAGCGAATGAAGTGCGAAAACTTTCCTGAACTTGGGGGCGACAAGCTATGTATGGGCCGTAACGCAACTGAATCTAATCATACGACAACAACAGCTCGACCAACCGAGTTTATTGTTACAACGAAAATAAGCCTTCAGGGGAATCGGCCCGTTAACTGCTGCTCATGCAGACCGCCGTTTGTGACGATCACCGATGAAAACGTTAAACCGAGTTTGCGGGACATTTCTACGGGGGGTGTTCCATCCTGTGTTATGGCTTGCAATAGAACGTATTTCTCTCAAGATCAAGAAAACTTTGCATCGTTCTGGATCGGATTGTGGGCTGTACTGTGTTTTATCTCTACCCTCGTAACCTCGCTGACGTTCCTAATCGACATGCAACGGTTCAGGTATCCCGAGCGACCGATCATCTTTCTGTCTGTCTGCTACTGTTTTGTGGCCATAGGTTACATCATTCGGTTCATCGCCGGATACAAGACCGTGGCTTGCGATTCGCAAGGCTTGATGAGGTATGAAACATCAGGGCCAGCCGCCTGCACTATCGTTTTTCTTCTGATTTACTTCTTTGGCATGGCATCTTCACTGTGGTGGGTCATTTTGTCCTTCACCTGGTTTCTGTCTGCTGGGATGAAGTGGTCAACAGAAGCCATTACTAACTATTCACAATACTTTCATGTAGCAGCATGGCTTGTTCCTGCCATACAAACCATTGCTGTTCTAGCGATGTCTACGGTGGATGGCGACCCCGTCAGTGGAATCTGTTATGTCGGAAATCACAACCTTCAGAGCTTGATCGTGTTTGTCGTTGTGCCCCTGCTCGTGTACCTGGTGTTCGGGACGTCCTTCTTAATAGCCGGCTTCTATTCATTGGTTCGCATTCGGAAAGTTTTGCGTATGCAGACTGATAAACTGATTAAAACCGATAAACTTGAAAAGCTAATGATTCGCATTGGAGTATTCTCTGTTTTATACACTGTACCAGCCACTATTGTTGTGGCTTGTTACTTTTATGAATTTGTAAACAGGGAAACCTGGGAGAGATCTGTGGTGTGTGCAGATTGCGAGGAAACTGATCAGGTACGACCGGACCATTCAGTGTTTATTATCAAATATTTCATGGCGCTGGTTGTCGGCATCACCTCAGGATTTTGGATCTGGTCTGGTAAGACAATAGAATCTTGGAAAAAATTTTGCCATCGGATTTTCGGCGTTTCACAAGCAAAGAGAGAAGAAGGAAAGAAAACTGTAACGGCCACTGTTTGAATAAGCTGACTGGGTATTTGTTTTAATCAGAAATATTTAATACCTGCCAGCCCACTCGCTTGAACAAGCGCACGGTAATAAAGGTCTTTTGAATGCACAATATCAGCTTATTCGGCCATGAAGTGCCGAGTATGCCAAACATCCACCACAAACAGACCAAACTGCCAAACGAATCGACACGGAAAGTCTAATCCTTCCGGATTTATCAAAGTGTATAAAATGAAGGTATTGACTCAAAAATAAACCACGCTGGAATATTACTTTAAACATTCATGACTTACAAAACAAGTAAAATTTGCATAGGCTAATGGATTAGTTTCTTTTAGAAGTTATCCATGAACGCTACGAGACGTATTTAAAAAAAGCGAAGCTTTTATAGAAACATTTTTTTACCATAATTTTACAAGAAATCAAAATTGAAGCAGTTGCGCTGTTCAGACAACCAGTGCATTTTCTTGTAGACAGCTGACTGAAGAACTCGTAAGGAATAAACTGGGTTTTGTAGGTACGCAATGGACGTTAGCAATCCTTTCAATAGTCTAATTATGGTGCTAATTAGTGGTCCTAAGAGTGCGCCCACCTAAAGGCTATTAACGCTACATCATTCAGCAATACGTTGTAAGTTGGTGTCCAAGTTTCTCTGAGTTGTAAACAGTGCTGCTCTAAGGCTCATTCGGAATAGGAAAGATCCTGGTATTAATGTATCATAACAAGACCCTTGAACTGGCTATTTTTGTTGAAAGTTTTAATTTAAGTAATTTATGTTCTAGTTTACATTAAATAACCAAGAGTTTCTTATAAAACAATGTGTTTGTCATTTTGTTAGTAGCAGGGTGCCTCAACCTTTTAAACGATCGCTCCGTCGAAATTTGTAGAAAAAATAACCATTTTGAAAGCCTCAAATTTCGGATGCGCATGCGAGTGTAGAAGCAATTAGTTGTTGAAGTAGTTTCTTTACACATGACAAAGCACCTAACGAACTAAGAAAACAAAAGGTTGAGTTGCGGTGGCAAATCCAGCCCACTAATTAGCAGTCAGTCCAGCATGTATCACAAACCACCCACACTTGTTAATCACCGTCTCGTTTCTCGTCACATTGAACAACTGAAAGTTTGTTGTCTTTTTCAATTTTCAGCAGCGCGCCACAGCTAAATGATTAAAATGTTAAAAGTCTGTCAGAGAGGTTATCGCTGAATAATAATTTTTAGCCTTTCTTGACAGGACGTTACTTAACATACCTGAAATACAATAAGGTTGATGACACATTGGTTTATTTATAACTGGAACTGTAGGAGCGCAACGAAGTTCGATCAGTGAATTGTCAGTACTGTATCATGCTGAATGATACTGCAAGCATGTTTTCAGTGAAATTTGCTGTTAAGAATACTGTTGAGGTCTGTTTACGCCGCACCAGAAACTGGCAAAAAAAATTTTTCCGCTAAAATAATGCTTAACAGAAGTTATAGTAACTCGGATCTTATCTACCTTCAAAAATTCAGGCCTCTGAAAAGGATATCGAAGTAGAACCAACTTTGGTCTTGAAAGTAAGATGTGTTCGGACGGCCGATCATGGCAGCCGATCATGGCAGCCTTTTCTTCCCCACCCTTCCCTCCCAAGCATACACGGAGCACAACAAGTCAATTAGCGGACTGGAGATGGAGCTTAGCATTGTTCTTTCCTTAGTGTTTTGCGGCTTCCGACGGTACCGACCTGGAGAGTGAACGTTTTGGACAACTTACAAACTGATATCCTTGGTCACAAATAGCGATTTGTGTGACACTGCAAGTATATAATTTTTTCTATATTATTTGTAATGTTAATGATTTCTGTGAGTAGTCGGGAAGCCTTGTTGCTCGACAGTGTAGATTGAGTTAAATAATATAATCTGTCGCGGCTCCTTGCTGAAGCTTGTTCAAATCCCCTTAAAATACCGGACTAAGAAGCTTTCAGTCCTAACATTACACTGCGCCATTGGGGAAACGACACGCAATGCAAAACACATTGTACATGAAAATCAGCCATAACTCAAAACTATCTCGATGTAACATTTGGTAACCATAGGTGTTGTGTCGAGGTTGAGAATATACCGAACTTCCTTTAGAAAATGTTTCGAAAATGAATCGTGACGGAGAAAACAATCCTTGTGATTATCTAAAAAAATGATAAGCAGGTTGAAGAGCAGCTCGATCGGATTTAGAGTTGTGTCATTCATTAAGTAGAGTTAATTCTATCGGATGTCTGCCATATTATGGGTCTGATATGTCGTGCATCTGTGGAAATAAAAACATTTCATTCATTACAGGGAGAAAAGAGGGATCTTATTATAATTCGCGGGTGAAATTTAGAATGACGGCCACTCTCCACCACCATCAACACGGAATATTATACTTTTGCATTGTAATAAATGCTATTTATTTTCTGGCCAATGATATAGCCCGGTTAAAACTGGAAATCATAGTTACAGAATATTCCGAGCCAATTACTTAACTCTTCAGGAAAAAGAAATATGCAGAGATCATTGGAACTGAGGGATTGAATTACCCGGCCCAATGGGGCGTCAAGGATGATCTGCCTGTGAACAGGCCCCCGGCGTGCGCGCCATTTTGTCCCCCCTAAAGGCATGCCGCTCACGGCACGCTCCTCTCCCCCTGGTTTCTTTTTCTCCCTACAAACCAATCGGGAGCCTGTTCACAGGCTGCCCGGCCGGTCCTTTGATTCCGGATCCATCATGGACTTGACATCTTGTATCACGTGTATTATAACCTTGTATCACGTGAAACATTTCTTGAACATGTTGTCGAGATAAAACGTTACAAGTGAAAGAGCCCTTGAAGCAACATCAGAAATTGTCAGCTTTGATTAGCAAGA
>OZ026607.1:10241131-10263631 GCA_964020085.1 Micromussa lordhowensis
TGATATACACAGAAGGTTCACCATACAGCTGAAAAACAGATTCCAGGCACTAGCAGTAGAAGAGCAAATGAGTGATAAAGGAGAAGAACAAGAAGACCAAGTGGAAAGAAAAAACGAGATAATGGAGAAAGCTTATGTCAAAATGGCAGAGGAGGTACTAGGGTACAAGAAAAAAAAAACGAGCCATGGTTCAGCCAGGAGGCTTGGACTTTGGTAGACCAAAAGAAAACCATATTAAACAGAAGCTAATCGGTGCAAGATCAGAGAGACCAAAACAGAGATGGCAAAATGAATACAGACAAAAGGATAGGGAAGTTAAAAGACAGGTAAGGGTGGATAAGAGAAAATGGACTGAAGAGATTGCAAAAGAAGCTGAAAATGCGGCTGAACAAAAACACTGTATACCCTGACCAAAGTATTAAGCAACGAAAGACCAAGGCAGAGTGCTGCAAAACAGGCAAGATCCTTAACGATAAAGAAAGTAAGCTCAGACGATGGTTGGAGCACTTCTCTGAAGTACTAAATAGAGAGAGCCTAGTAATCCAGTAAGTGAAATGGAGATAGAGCTGCCGAATGAAATAGAAGAAATTGGTACATATGAACCCAGCAGAGCTGAGCTGAAGTTTGGAACCAGGAACATACAGGCGGAGCCGCTTAAAGCTGACATTGACTATGCTACTACTAAAGTCAAGGAGATCATAGACGGCATAGTGCGGAGAGACGAGAAGACACCAAGAAAATGGAGGAAAGGATTCATTGTCAAACTGCCGATCGAAAAGAGGAAAAATCTGAAAGAATGTAAAAACTGGCGTGGAATTACGCCGCTGTCAGTTGTCAGCAAGGTCCTGGGGAGAATTATGATTGACAGGAAACGAACCGGAGTAGAGTCAAAGCTTAGAAAGGAACAAGCAGGTTTTCAACCAGGTAGGAGACGGAACTACTGAGCAAATTTTCATATTGAGAAATATCATCGAGCAGTCAATAGAGTGGCAGTCGTCATTGTATTATGTTCCACATAGCACAAAGAAGACAGGTAACAGGTAAGTTGAGTTTAGACGATGCTAATTTTGGTCAAAAGTGAGAAGTAGAAGAAAGGCCAAGGCTCGTCACGGCCGGTAACGGGCGGCACAGGAGTCCATAGGTTAATAACCTGTTCCTGCTCTAGAAAGAGTGTCTGAAGAAAGGGCTAGTTCAAGGCTCCATATCGCAGGCTAAGAGGACTCGCGTCTCAAAATCACGTAGAATAGAGTGGTGAAATCACGAATATCGGTTAGTAATTCAAGTTGTTCACGGATCACGCAAAACCTTCAGATCACGGATCACGAAGAATAATTTGCTAAATTCACGTTTCACGGAAAATAAAATCAGCTAATCACGCATCACGAGAATACCCCTGTACGACCCTCTTGATGTGATGGTGAATGCGCGCGATTGACGATAGCAAGTATATTTAATTGGTTTAATTAATTTTGTTTCGACTGTGATTGGACCAAAACCTTGATAAACAATCACGTGGATCAAACCTCGAAAAGTCGGCGCTTTTATATATTCGTTCGTTCTTATTTTGTTGACTTTTTTGCACATTCCCGAACAGCATTTGCGACCACGAGTAGTTTGTGTTTTTCCTGTGTACGTGGAATAATAAAGATGAAAATTCGAAGCTTCCTTCACGCTGGCTTTGTTTCTTTTCGGCGGAAGTTATCGGAGGACAAATGTCGACGCAGTGGGGCTATTGCGCGATAACTGTCCGGTTATTTACACCAGGTGACGAGAATTAATGGTGGGTTATAATTAACAAGGCGAAGTTACGAGCTTGAGGCGAATGATTGTTTTAGTATAATTACTTAGGTGATTATAGAATTATGTAAACAAATGATCGACCGAAAAACATTAAATTTTATTTGTCATTGTCACGCGTCAATTAACAACTACGCGCTCAGATCACATGGTTTAAGTATTTTTCGCGCGTGTTAAAACGTTGTGCGTCTAAAAATAAAGCCAAAAAGGAGGCCAGAATTGTCTCAAAGTCAATGGTAACTCGGTTTGTTGTTGAAACCATTCTGTTAGACAAATAAAATAACCTAAAAAAGTGTTGCCAAATAGTTGTTTTGATTTACTCATGCATATCGACATAAGCGACATTTTCACGGGAATTCAAACGGTTTCTTTGTTATATTTAGCATAATTTTCACAGCTAACCTTTGATAAGTGTCACTCCGAACTTTGTTGCATGTTTGGTGTTTCTCGGAATAGTATTTTCTTTCATTATTTTAATTTCTTCTTCAGAGACATCGACAAAATAAAGGCAGCCATGTTCTCTACGAATATGGTAAGCGTACGCGTGATTTTTTTTTAGGCGTTTTATTTTTTTTTTTAGTTTAGTTTGCTATATTTTTGGGGCAGTTTTAATAAAACAGTTATTCCACTCGCCCTTGTAGGATATGAGATGATTATATCCAACTCGGCGCTATGCGGCTGAAGTACAGATACAGGAGATACAGCAAGTAGATGAATACGAGACTGATTCAGATACTGAAAGTGACGAAGAAGTTGATTTTGAAGTAGTTAGCAAGACATGCACGACCAGGTCCGGAGGAGCAGTGCGCGCATTTGTGCGTCTGGATTTATGAGGTCGGTATAATTTGATGGTTATACGACTTAAAAATTGAATCTTCTTTTCAATTGCACATAAGGCGAACACTTTAATGTGTTTGCCTTATAGCGCAAAAACTGAAGAAAATTCGGGTTATGTTAAGTTAATAGATAAATAAAATTAGTAGTTAACTGACGATTGGGTACCCCCATTAGCACCCTCTTGACGGTATTAAGTTAGCCGAAAATACTGAAATTGATTTACAGAAAACAAAGGCGAAGGATTTCTACTGGCTACTAAATGAAAAGACAAATAATTCGTTTCCTACCGGCCCGAAAAAATGGAGTAATATTATGAATTTAAACTCCACCGAATGGCGACACATCTTCAAATCGGCAAAACGGATTTGCAGTGAAAATAAAGTAAAAGAATTTCATTACAAATTCTTACATATAATTATAGTTACCAAGAAAGAATTATGCCGCTTTGGTATTAAACAAGATAGTGATTGTTTATATTGTGGAAAGGAAGACTCCATCGAACATACATTTATTAACTGCCAATTTTCAAAAGCGTTCCAGCGAAGAGTTATTCAATGGTTCAATAACTTACATTTCACTAATCAACACCCGTCGGTTAAAGAAACAACTTCTTCCCACCTCCTCAGTTGTAAACAAAACTCTGTTAAGAAAACTCAATTACACCTTGTTGTTTATGCGCTATTACATTTACACCAGCAAACTCCACAATAGATCAATTACTCTCTCTGATTTCGTCACTAAATTAAACGTAAAATATAGCGTTGAATATATAGATTAAAATTTTATCTTATAGTTAAATATCTTAAAGAAGATGTCCCTTCAAGTCGTAGATACCTGTATTTCCTTACGTAGGTAGCATCAATAATATTGGAATATTCAAATAGTGCTGGACTAGAATTTTATGTTCTTTTGTCTAGTATGTAGTGTATTTAAGTGTATTTGACTGTTTCATTTGTTGTAAATAATGTTTGTCTACTTTTGAAATAAAGCTTTAATGTAACCGCAAAAAAAAAAAAAAACCCTCTTGACGGAACTGGAGGGGCCGGACGGGAAAATATTTGGCTCGAGGTCAGGACGTACGGACCGTGCGCAGCGAGGTCCGTGCCCCTGACCGAGAGCCAAATATTTTCCCTTCCGGCCCGACCTCACTCAGTCAATAAGCATTTTATCATGTGACCACTTTTTTTCATTTTCATTCTTTGTTGGAACGAGGGCGCGCGCGGCAGCATTGCTTCGTTTCGAGAGTAGTGACTTTCTTTCTGTTGCTTCGCTGTGAGTAGGTAATTGTAGCATTTCGGCGTCCGAAAGCTCACCGGGATAATAGAACTCGCTGTCGGAAAGTTCGCTTTCACTCATTTCAAGGAAACTCTTTTTAGCAACAAAATTGTTTCGCATTGTTGGCGGGGCCGTACGCATTTCTAGTAAGCCCATACGCGTTTTTCCGGCTCTTTCACTTTGACGCGTACGGCTCTCATACGGGACCTTTTTTCTTATGGTTTTTCAAGGAAATTGCTCGTGGGGCCGTACGGGTCATATGCTGCCTCGTCCCCAGGCGTCTCTGTTTGTCAGAAAACGACAAATCGCCGCAATCCAGGCACAATGCACCATGGGAAGGATCAAGCCTTGTCGCAGTGCATCATGGGCAGGCTCAAGCCGAAAACTGCGCTCTCTCTCTCCGCTTGACCCTTCCCATGATCCTTTGCGAGCTTCACTCGTACTAGTTTCTCTCGTTCCGAAATCCGCTAGAGCGCGACTGGGTACGAGGCAGGGTCATATGATAAATTAACAATTATTCCATGAGCGCGCGTTGGATATGAGATGATAGGGGGATGATAGATAGCCAACGAGGTGCGTAGCGCCGAGTTGGCTATAAACATCTCATATCCAACAAGCGCGAGTGGAATAATTGTTTTATTAAAAACGCCCCCCAAATACAGAAAACTAGACTACAATAAGAATTAAAAAGGCCCAAAAAATCACGCATACGCTCACCATTTTTGTAGATCATGGTATAATGGCTCATACACCATGATGGTTAAGCCAATCAAAACTCTCGAATTGGATTATCCAATGATTCAGTTTTTAATAAACAGCGATACTACACACCAACGTGTAATGGATTTATTATCCAACGAATTCTTTTCTTGCCAAGATTTTGAACTTCACGCGGCCGGGAGGAATGAGACGAGTACAATTATCTGATATTTGTACTCGTTTCGCGCGTTGACTTGTAGGAAGCAGATATTGGGCATGCGAGCACAGTCACCTTTTTTCTGAATTGCGAGGAAAATATCACTGTTTGGAACTTGCCACTTTAAGATTGTCTCAAGCAACATAAAAGCTATCTTCAGCGAAAATTTCAGCTCGTTACATGTTGATCGGCATGTAGACTTGCCACATTCGACTGCGAAATGCGAGACAAGGAAAGCGAGGGACGAAGTCCCGAGTGGAGCGACACTAATCGGCATGATGCAGGTAAGATATTCGAGATTACAATAGGGACCACACACATGTACTGTAGTGTAAAGGGAGACGGTTCTCGATTGGCGGAGACTGCATTGTGAAGAACAATGCGTTTTCTGTATGAATAAATTAATAAGTTATTTATAAAAAAAGAGCACTGAACACATCTATGGCAACCGCTTGTTCAACATTCATCTGGCAATGGACAGTGGAAACTTTGCCGTTAACCTGTTCTCGCTGTGTTTTTGAAGACACAGTGATAACCAGATATACAGAGAAATAGATAGGCAACGTGCTAAGTATTTTATGGTCATGTTTTCTTTGCTCAGTCAAGGATATGGAACGTATGACGGAAGAGCAAAGAAAGACTCGCGTCAAGAAATCCACGACCACAAGGTGAGGAATCTTACAGCAGAGTGTTTTTTTCAATATCTCGCCCTAATTTTGTCATGTATTTTATTGTAGTTGATATCTGTTCGTCGTTTGGTGATAGTATCAAATGAAAAACTCTTATTTCTCACAGCCGACGGGTAAAAACTGATGTAATCTTTTGCAGTGCATTCTGATCTGCCGATATTTAGATCCTGGAGAAGTGTATGTCTTCATTCTATAAGCTTATTTGCTCCTTACCTATGCCGCGAAGATATTCCACACGGCACACATTTTTGAGCAGTTTCAGATTGTTCAGCACAGATGACGGATTGTCGGTTAAGGTTATGTTATCTTGATTTTTCCGAGGGGAACAAAACGCGAAGGCTAGAGTGAATTGACATTTAAAATATTTTAAGCGCGTGTTTAGTGACTTCTTGCACGTAAGCTGCCCCAACTTTGATTTCATGCGCTCGTGTAATTCTGCTAGCTGGGTAAATACTTGTACTTTCATGAGCTTTCGATTCGGCGATATTATAGGTGGCGACTTGTGCGTCAATACGTAAATTTTATATAACAAATAGCACAACAGTACTTTTCTAAGAAGACGAATTAATAAATCAAAATTAAAGGATAAAAGTCTTTAATACCAGTGATAATTCCTAATCGTTTCAATGTTGAATAATTGGTTTAGTAGGTTGCTTCACCGAATTGTTATGCCCTCCTGTAGTTTTTCACAAATTTCTTTTGCCATCGGGGATAAACTAACGTTCGAAAGTAACATAACATTACATTAGCACTAGTTCTACAGATTGGCTTAACACTTTCTCGTAGAAGTAAAACCTACAACAACCTTGACTTCCTCACAAATTTTCTGACTTGTTCTTTAGTTTACTTTTGCTGTTTGACTGGTTCCCTTGACTGCAGTGGCATTTGTGATATGCCAGATATATTTGCTTTGGCTCTGGTTTTACAACACTCAAATTACTCTAAGTAAAATTGCTCTACATATGGAACCGTACACACAAGGTTGACAAAATTTGTTTGGCTCTGCCAAAAATGTCAACAAAATTGTCTCCACCAAATTTTGAATTTGGTAATCGCGTACATACTTGAAAAGACCAAAATATATTTTGATAACCACGAGTGTCGATCACTGTGAAATCTAACACCTTCCTTTAGGTTCCATTCCCAGGAAAGTGACAATAGACCTTTTTACCGATACGGCGGCCATCTTGAATTCCGAGGAAATTATGGGATGCCCAGGGGGCAGATGAGAAATAATTAAAAAGAATACTGTGGCGTGATAACTTTTAACAATAATTTTTCGATAACCATAGGAACAACTGCCAAATATCGTGACGGAAAGATGTAACGCTTGTAATATTTGTTATGGAATATGAGAGACAAGCAGTAAAAATTTATCCTGAAAGCTGTGTATACGATAAATTTTCCAGCGATTGCCCCCTCGGCAGCCCATAATTTCTCAGTCAAAACAATAGAATTCAAGATGGCCGCCGTATCGGTAAAAAGGTCTATTATCGAGGGATAATGTTGCCTTAGCATTTTATTGCTTGAATTCTTGGTTTTGTCATTCAAACCTTTCAGTTTCTTCTTTATTTAAGTGTCAAATGTATTTAGCACTGTTGTGCTAATTGGGGACATTGTAACTAAATAAACAAATATTTCAAATAGAATGTAAACTATTAAGAATCCCAACTAATGGGAAGCTGAGTTGAACTCGCGACTACTGAGGACAAATCCAGATAGTAGTACACATGTAGCTAGGGTGGAGGATTCAAACCAGGGACCTTGAGATTTCAAATCCAGTACCCTAAACCACTCAACCACGCTGTCTTCCCAGTGCATCTGTCATCTTAGTTGTCATCTGCCTCACAGCCAAATTGCAGCATTGTTCTATGCACTAATCAATTTCGTGGGTTACAGGATCTAACATTTTTCAATGGATTTTGCTGCTTGACTATATGAACAAGTAATGGACTTTTAATTGTACAGAAAGCGAGGAAAAATTTCCTAATTCTATGAAAGCTCTGAGTGAAATGGTATGACATGTTCCTCGTTCTTGGTAAACAATTTATTGTTGTGCAAGACTTGTTTTCAATTATAATGGCGCGGTATGATTGTTGTTTTTTTTCTTTCTGTTGCAAAGGCTTTCTAAATATATGCCCAAATGACAAATTCACTTGCCTGGTTGGCAAATGCAATCTGTATTTTTTTCTTTCTGTTGCAAAGGCTTTCTAAATATATGCCCAAATGACAAATTCACTTGCCTGGTTGGCAAATGCAACCTGCATTTTGTCCAGGCCTTGTGTGCACATGCGTTGACTTGCACTGACTTGCACTGGTCAAGGTCAAATTTTCATGCAAGTTGACACAAGTTTTTCACCAATTGGCCACCCAACCCAAGTCAATGCAAATTGCTCAGTGACTTCCATTCATTGCTATAGCAGTATATTAGCCAATGAAATACAGGGTATTCCCTAGGCAGGACTAAGCCCTTAGCCTTGAAATGGGTTGTTTAGTGCAGCATGCACTATTGGGATGGTTTTGGGAGCTGCCTGCCACTGAGGCAATAAGGTACTAAGGTGTAAACTTTAATGTTTTAATTAATTTCAATTAATTAATTACCATTGTGGCAAGAGGGTAGAATGGGTTAGGTACCTGTGTGCACCACATAAAACATGTTACATGTACACTTAAATCAATTCATTGAGAACATCAAAGCTATATACAGTGCCACTCAAATGTAAGTTACCACCTCTCTTCTCATTTCTCGCAAGACACGTCTCGTTTCTCTTGAGACATGTCTTGTTTCTCTCAAGATGCATCTCAATTCTCTACAGAATCACTGAAGCGATTAGTATCGAATGTATAACTCACAAAAAGCTGGTGTGCATATCAAAAGCAACACCAAAAAGTTCCATCGAATGTGAGATACTGTATCAATCGCTCGCTCGCATATCAAATGTTTGCAATGATATGTTTAAATACATCATTTGCATTGCTGCAGAACGTGAAATTTTCAACCATAATTCGCAAAGGAAAGAACCTTCAGTTTACAAAGGGAAGGAAATAGAACAGAGAAATAGTGAGGGTTTAATACAGTTCAGCCAAAAAATATTACGGTTTGTTCGCAAAAAAGAAAATCATTCGTCAGATTTTACCACAGACTTGGTGGGTAGATTTTGATCACATGCTAAGCAACATGTTGAGCAAGTGGTTCAAATTTTTCATTGGGATCAAAACAGCTTGTAGTAAAGCTCTTGGCTTTTCATTTGGTGGACTGTTTAGCGTACTTCTGATGACGAAAACGCAGATCATTCAACAAGTCCACTCACCGCTTCCATGTATAGTTTTTTGACGGTTAACTTGGGAGTTTTCCACTCAACAAAGTGCCAAGCGAGTAAAATTGATAGGTTCCTAGAAGTTGTCTATTTTATCGCTTGATTGAAAATGACAGCAGTTTTTTTAGAGTAGTGCCATGTAGTCCCTTCTAAATGCAAAAACACTACAGTCGAACCTACTTGGCGAAAATCTCGGGGTTCATCCAAGTGTTAGGTTGAGACTTGTAAATGGCAGAAAGTGTGCGTTCATGTTTACATTCTTAAAACATCATGGCTTCGCAAATTTTCCGATCACAACTGGTTTAAGTTTATGTGTTCCGGTGGCGTTTTTGCATCCAGGGACAGTTAAACGATCCTTCGATTTCTTAAAGCCCGGGGCAGTTTTTTCACGACATGCCACAAGAGTTCTGTCAGGTAAACACTTCCACAGGAGTCCTGTTTCATCGGCATTGTAAATTTGCTCTGGAGTTAAACCCTTTTCCTCGATTACTTTACGTAACTTCTGCAGAAATGGCCCTACAGTTTCTACTGCTGCAGAAAGTTTTTCTCCTTGGATGCTAGGGTTTCTAATGCCGTGGCGGTTCTTAAATTTCTCAAGCCATCCTGTCGGAGCTTTGAAGGTTTCACCGTTCACATTCCCCACATGTAATTGACTGTGAAAGTGCTTTGCTTTTTCCTGAAGAAGGGGACCAGAAATTGGTGTGTCAGCTGTTCTTTGCTGTATGAACTATATGCGTATAGGGCTTCATCCAGCTGTTCATCATGTGCAACTTTCAATGATTTTCGCTTTAGTCCATAATCGCTCTCCAAGTTGTTGGCAAACTTCATAATCTTGTCTTTGTTTTTGCGGACGTCCAAAATGTGCTGTTTACTGATGCCATATTCTCTGGATAAGCTCCTTCCTTTTTCGCCTTTTTCCAATCATAGAATTGTCTGCTTATCTTGTATAAAAAAAATTGAACGCTTACGCTTTGTCGACATGATGTAAACACTTCATGACACTAGCTTGTGTTTATCATACCGACGCTGATCGGGGAAGCGGAGCGTGAAATTTCACTTAGCAACAAAACGTTTCTGAGCCAATGAACGCTCGGTGAAATGCACTGCATTAGTTACGGTCCATGTTATGGTGCGAATAAACTTGCCCTAAATTGTCTTTTGATGCGAAACAAATTCAGTTCTGACTGGAATTTTATAACTCAGTTCGGCGTAAGATTGCTTTTCTACGGATAATGAATGTGACTAAGTAATATTCATGAAATAAATAGGACCAGAAAAGCTAGTCCGGATAATCAAGAAATCCAGATAATCGAGGTCGGGATAGTCAAGGTTCAACTGTACTGTGACTGTGTCTTTTTGAATTGCCCCTATGTCAGGAGTGATGGGCTCCTGCTCTCTCTCTCTCTCTACCCCTGTCTCTCCCTCCGGTCAACAATTTCAAGCTACAATAGTGTGTTTGTGAGTTTCAGATAAACAAGGGAAACACATAACTTCTCCTTTAATTGTCCCTATAAGAGGGACCACAAATTTCCTGCGTTAGTGGTGTTACAACTTGTCAAATTGTAAATTTGTGACACAAGAAACCAAGAAAGTGCTCAAGTATTGCTGCAGACTCCGTGGCACCTAATGAAAGCATGAATTAATTAAATCAAACTTTAAAGGGGACAGGTTCACAGATTCAGGATATTATCTCGGCGAATTATTGCTGTTTACCTTCAATACTTCTCATTGAATCACATCTCAGTTGTAATAATCAATATCATTGTGTATTAATTTTGAATGGTTTTATTTTTAACCACAAAGGTGGCAACAGAATATGAAAGTGGTATTCTGTGACTATTTGGTAATTAAATTATTATTCGGGCTTCCATAGGAAAGCCTGAGTCATAAAATGCAAACCATTGTTTGTCGCCAAAAAGGGGGGGGGGGGGGTCATGGCCCCAGGCATTCCATGTGTAGAGAGTGGAAACGGGATGAGAGTGCAACACCTTGTGTTATCATGTACTCACTCGTCTTGAACAACATAATTTACAGAATGCTGTGGTTTGTGAAAAAATTCTTTGTTCATTTTACATACAAAGATGTTGATTGTTTTCGGAACAGGTCATTCCACAAATTCTATTGCTTGAAAACCTGACAAATAGGCAAAGTTCAGGCTCATTCTCACGAGATAACAAATGAGCCATGCACAAGATCAAACTACGACAACACTGCTAAAAACCCGACTACTGACTCAAAAACAAACTATGATGCTGAGACGAACACCTCAAATGTTAAAAAAAAAATCAAGAATCGTCGAAAACAGAATTTAGAAGATGAAGCAGAAAACTTGCAATTGGATAAAGAGGATACTCAACGAATCAAATTAAATAGTAAATATTTCTGGGTAACTGTTGTGTTGAAATATCCTGAGTCTTTTATTTGTTAATATTGTGCTCAATAAGCTTACTTGTAAAGTACAACTTGATCTTGCATTATGAAGCCTGAAAAAATGCTCTTAGAGCATCTAGTTTAATTCTTGTTTATTGGCGTAAAAAAAAACTTGTGTTTTGATTAAAACAAATAGTTTCTTTTTCCACTTCTTCATCAGATATTTAACTTTCTTCCATTTATCTCCAGCAATGAAAAAAGAAAACAAGCTGTACAACTTCTGTGTGTTTTAGAGAAAACAAGGGATTCATTTTACATAATTACCTTTGCGAGGAAAACAAAAGTGTCAAATTACAAAGTTGGCATGAAAAGCGAAATTGTCATGGTTGCTGCCTCAACATATTATTGAATTTAAAATTATAAATGGAAACATTGTTAAACACCACAGTGAACAGCAATATTGTAAGTTATTTTTGGATCTTAAATTAAAATACTGTACACACATGTAACAAGCACACTGCTAAGATTATGTCTTATCAAGGTTTCTGTCCATTCATATTCTGCAAAGGGAATATACAAACTGGGAGTGAACCAGGCAGGGGTTCTGGGACTTACCATGCCAGAGCTATCAACAAAATAGCATTGCACTATCTGAGATTGTCGCACTAGTTTGTGACTTGTGTACACTTGTGAGTCCAAGGCAAGTCTCCATGCAAATTGCAGTTACTTGCAAGTCTGTTTGGTCAGGGTATTATTAGTATGACAACCTGTACCTATTTGCTGCCTAACTCACTTTATACAAACATTGACCTGGAGCTGCTTATAAAAAATTGTTATTCATTTAAGTTTGCAGCTGATTATCCTACATACTACAACTCATGTTCAAGTGAAAACAGATGGGGGGTTGTGGGGATAATTAGTGATGGATTTTCTTTGCATCCTGACACAATATTGCTCTTGGGATTGTTTTCTAGGCCTTCACCCCATTCTTCCCACCTCATCATACCAGTATTTAAAATATTATCAGTAGCAATTAAGATATGCCTGTTAAAAGTAATCTGGTGTATCATTTCCATAGGACTACTTCTCATTAGAAGATCTTTATCTGCCACCCATTGAATCAAATTATCAGCCACCAGCCAAAAGAGATGTTTTTGACCACCAGCCTGGACCAAGGTATGAAAACAAGTCCTTTACACTGCCTAAACTGGACAACACAAAGCAGAGTCGTATTAACGTACCAAAAACCTACACAACAAGAAAAGGTGCATTGCTTCTGTATGCAGAGGACTTTTTCTTGCCAGGCTCTCCAAAACCCAAAAAACGTCGTCGGAAACCAAGGAAGCAGCCTTCAGTGAAGATTAAGACAATTGGTGATTTAAGGAACTACATACTGGATTACAGGAATGGGGTATGTATTAACCTTAGCTTGAAAACTTATATTCCATTTATAAAGTTGAACCTTGAATACCTGATAATTTATTGTTATCAGTACATGTATTTACTTATGACAATATACCTGCTAAAGACTACCTTAAGCAGCCACATAGTATTAAGCAGATAGTAGACCATACCAGTGGTATGCACAAGCCTCCTATACTCTTTGAAAAATTGCCATATCCTTGAAAAATAAAGCAATATATTGTAGGTTAAATTTGTCCTTGAAAAGCTTGAGAAATTATTAAGCTGATTTACGGGCAAAGAAAAGCTTTGTGATGTGTTCACTTTGTGGAAAATTGTTAATGCCACCCAAGACGATAGAAAGTTAACCAAGGTAATAGTTTGATTTACTCTGTGATCAATCATGGTTTAGGTCGGTTGAGATGACAGATATATCAAGTCCACTTGCGGTCGCATGGTATCTTGTACCCCGTGGTGTCCAGATAACGTTAATCTCATTTGGTCGCAATTTCGACAATGTTTGTTTTCATGGCAAAAAAGTAAGCCAAATCTGGACCAGCCACTTGGACAATATATTCGAATGTACGTCTACACAGTCTGAAGTTCTGTTCTCCACCATTTTTGAATGAAAGTTTCGTGCAAAAGGTTTTCAAACCAGAATTAGTTAGCGAAGTCATTAAAAGTGCCTTTTCTCTCAGCCATTTCTGAAAGTTGCATGGTTTTGGAAGTGAATAGCCTGGTTAGTGGGTTAAATGAATGGAAACAGAAGTCACATTTAACTAGATTATGTTGTTCGGGTCCCCTGTGGTCTGGGTTCATTGACAGTAAATTACAAATAACAAACAAAACTTAGCATTGGCACAGAGCCTGAGTTATGAAATTTTGCCAACCAAAGTGAATTTCCCTTTGGGTGAGCGAGAAGATCTTCATGGATGCAATTTGAATGGGAGCTTTAAAATGATTTGATTTAGAGGTAATTTCTAGAATGCATCTGGTTGAATCGTGTTGTGTTCAACTAAAAAACAGTAATTCTGAGAAAAGGTGACAAACAGAATCAAAAATATAAAGACAAACAACTTACAGATATTTCCTCCTGTTGATGTGAACTGGTAGATTGAAGTAACTGATGAATTAAACTGAAATTTGATGCAATTGATACACTTGCATCAATCTCTTGCAACGAATCACATGTATTTTACATGTATATAAAAATTATTTTAATGTATTTTTAAAATTAATGTAGTAGTATAGATGGTCCCACAAGGTTTGTAGCTTTGATTCTTATCATGTTGAAATAAAGGTTTTATGTTTATATGTTTATGTTAGGGATAGATGAGTTAAATTTTAAATCAAGTGTAACGCACATACAAGAATTGTCATGCACCTTTGAATCCTACCTACCGGCTCCTTAATGCAAACTGAAAGCATTTAAACTTAGTTGAGTGATTCAAACCAAAAAACTTGAGTAAGACATTGTCACTAAATCAATTTGAAATGGTTCATCATGTAGTCAAGTCAATAAAGAAACAACTGTTCTCTGACGCTACAAGCACACTTCTTGGTTGAGGATTGCGAGCAGTCTCTCTTTTGCTAGAAAATCTGGGGGGAAGAATGCAAAGAAGAACACAACACAAGCGAGTGGTGGGTTGTGATATGTGATAAGTGCCACTCACTATTAGCTTGCCACACTTGCAGTCACACTCGTTTTGCTTTCTTCATTGTGTTCTTTCCCATGGATTTCCCGAGCAAAAGAGAGACTGCATGCAGTCTTTGAGGTTATCAAGATCAACAATGTTTAGCTGCTCTCATGGAGTCTAAGAGCCCCTAGAAGAACAATCTTGTCAATGAGACGTTCCAGGACTGCAGACTTGCTGTTCAGCCTGACTCTCCTCACAAACTGTCTCTCTTGTTTGGTTTTACTTCAAGGATGCGACCAAAGGGCCACAAGTTTTCTACCACGAGTGTAATCTCTCCAGTTTCAATGTTTCTTCTTTTATCTCTGTGTGATTACCTTCTCACTTAAAGCAACTGAACTCCTAGATACTGACTTTTAAAAACAAACTCCAACAAAATGAAATAAAACTTGCTACATCTCTTCTTGTTTATCACTGGCCACTTTGTAATTCTTCTCCATCGTGTACATATAAAACTCTACACTCTATGGCTCCATGATCACACATCTAGATAATAAACTGTATGACTCTACGATCACACATATCTAGATGACGAACTCTATGGCTCTATGATCACACATTTCTAGATAATACATTGTACAGCTCTATGGCTGTACAGCTCCACAGACCCATACCAGAAACAAGGGTTGTACCAATGTTCTAACTTACTGAGGAACGTTTTGAATAAAAACAAGCGTAAGGGTCTTGCTAACATTCTAACTTACTGAGGAGAGTTTTAAATAGAAACAAGGATCTTTCTAAGACCTAATGGAAGTGTTGAATTGAAATATGGGTTGTACTGTCATAGTAACTTACTGGGAAAAGTTTTGAATTGAAACAAGGGTCGTCGTACTTATGCAACAAAGAAAGATTTAAAGTTCTATATCAAACACGAGTGACAGTGTTTCATTGGGATATCCAAACACCGAGAAGAGAGTTGAAAATATGATGTGCAGCGGAGTATTTTTGACAAAATTTGAGATGTTTCAAGTGTGTGATATATCTTCTCAATCAAACAAAACCTAAGGAGTAAATGGCAAAGTGAAGTCGTCGAAATCTATGCTAACTATGACCGGGTATCAAAACCTCCTTCAAGGTTGTGATTTTCTTTGTTTTAACTTGATGAATTATTAATGAGTTTGAGAAACAAGGGGTTGTACAGTACAAACGTACATATTCTAAGGAAAGCTTTGAACAGAAAGAAAGGTCAACGCAACGTACTAAGGAGCTGAAGAAGACACTACGGACACTAAGGAGCAAAAGTAAGGACCACACTAAGGAGCTGAAGTAAAGTTGGTGAAATATGTGGCCATACTAATGTGACCTAATGTACAAAGAAATACATACTTGCATAATAATGAAAGTGTTGAATTCCTCTTAATAACTTGCTAAGGAAAGTGCAAATATTGATACACAACATTTTTGTGTAGCTTGATATGGTGGTGGGAGTTAAGTTTTGCTGATTGCCAATATTTTTTTTGGCTTCAAATTTTTGCAGATTGTAGACGCTCTGTCTAGAATCCAGCCAAGTGTACATTTTATGTGGGCTCTCAGAATAAGCGTTGCAGACTTTCTGTTATCATTAAAATGCTAATAATTTAACTTATGTTTTCTGTTTGGGTGTGTGGAAAAAGGAAATTACATACCGGCATTCAGTATACTATTTACCGGTAGATAAAGGTCAAACTAGATATTCAAGAGTGTTATATTGTTTTAAGTGTGATCAGTAGCAGAAATTGATCTGTCTAAAGAAGTCTCAGATAACTTTGCTTTCTACTTTTGCTTTCTACTATGGGCTTTTTGTGGAAACAAACAAAACTGTCCAAAAATGTTAACTGGAAGTTACATTGTATGGAGGTACCATAAACTGCTGGTTATAAGGCCTAGGCTTATACAATTTTGTAAGGGATTTTAGATGGGCTCATAAACAGAGGAGCTTATATCCAGGGGGAGGGAGGTGGTGCTTATAGGCAGAAAAAAAATTAAAATTGACCTAGAGCAATGTTGATTAAAATATGTTTTTCATATACTGGTTTTCAATTAAGCTTTAAAACATCATCATAAATTATTGACTGAATTAATTTCATTTTAAAATAGAAAAAGGCTTATAATCGAAGAAGCCTTTTGGTTACAAGTAGATGGGCCTGGGCCTGTAACTGGGAGGGGGCTTATCTCTGGTAGTTCTTTTTGAGTTACAAGTGCTTAAAGCTAATATTAAGGGTGTTTTGTATGTAACCTGTTATGTGACTGCAACTTGTTTACCAATTTTTGGGCATTTGTGTGATGCCATTATTCACTTAGCACCACTTGTTAAACAATGGAACAGCTATTAGAAAAGTGCAGGAAACTGTTGCCTACCTCCTTTTAAAAGGGTTGCAATTATCTAGATGTGTGTGATCGTAAAACCATAGAGTGTAGAGTTCATTATGTAGAAATGATTGTTAGCAATCGAGTTCAGGCGTAGGGTTGAATAAAACTTCTACAGCAGACCAAAAAACATTGGTAACCATGGTAACATGACACTTAGTAAATGGTTTGAACCCAGGAGTATCAGTAGTTCGTATAGTATGATCGTCCGGGTGAGTGTAGTTCTGAGAAGAACTGTTGTTGGTGACTGACGTTTCGACAACCTGAGCGGAAGTCATCTTCAGAGTCAAGTGAATAGTGTTTGTCAGTTGATGATGTTATAAGTTTGGTCCGTTGAAAGTGATTGGTCACTTTAGCCATGATGGTATTGGCTGAAAGACTCGTGTTAAGTTTGTCATCAGTCATTGGTCAGTTTCGATCCGTCTTTTGTTAGTCAAATGCTAGCGTTGAGGTCCGTGTATAGTAAGTCAAATTAAGTCGGTCTGTTAGAAGTCCGTTTGTCGGTTTCGTTTGCGTCGTGAATAAGTCGTTTGTAAGGCGCCGGTAGCTGTTGACATCTGTTAAGAGGCGTTTGTTCTAAGTTAGTGTACCAGCTTTCAAGAGTCAGTCGTTGAAAATAGTTCGTACTGTAGGTTAAGCATTGAGCACTGTCCCAGTCAATGTTGTGGTTTGTCAGTTGATGATGTACAGCAATGTGATTGTTGACATCACCATTTCTCGTGGCTCGTTTGTGTTCAGTTAGTCTTGTGTTTAGGTTTCTGCCAGTCTCACCAATGTATGAAGCCTGGCAGTCGGAGCATTTGATCTTGTAAACTGCTCCCTGTCTGTTGTTGGGTTCGTCCCTGTCTTTAACGTTGGTCAGTAAGTGTCGTGACGTAGTCGTAGGTTTGTGGGCAACAAACAAAAGACGGATCGAAACTGACCAATGACTGATGACAAACTTAACACGAGTCTTTCAGCCAATACCATCATGGCTAAAGTGACCAATCACTTTCAACGGACCAAACTTATAACATCATTGACTGACAAACACTATTCACTTGACTCTGAAGATGACTTCTGCTCAGGTTGTTGAAACGTCAGTCACCAACAACAGTTCTTCTCAGAACTACACTCACCCGGACGATCATACTATACGAACTAACATGACACTGTTTTATGTACATGCAAGAGAAGAAGTACAAACTGATTGGTGATAAAGGTGGAGAGGTCTAGCACTCTACAAAAACTTCTATGCCTATTTGAGCTTCATAAAATGGGCTGGGTATAAACTGAGAGGATTTTTTTCTTACTCTTACCACTCCCCCGTTCCCACGGCCATTTCTTCACCCCATCTCACTCCTGTCAATTCTTCTCACTCCACACACATGCTGTACTGATTTTTATAATACTGTTACTTTCTACTTTTTAAATGTACATTTGTTAGTTTGTTTTGCAATGTCCAGGATAGCTATGACATTTTCAAATGTCATCGCTTTTGCATGCTTAGCATGCCATTTATTATGGGTCCTGGCTTCAGAGTACTTTTCCATCGATACCAGACAATTTCAACCTTGCCACTCAAACTAATCAACCAATGTAATCAAAATGCAGCCAACAGTTAACATCACAAGGCTGGGGCAATTCAAAGTCGTGTCCTAGTTAAGTAACAAAAGCATGTCTTTTCGCATCCTGACAAAGCTATGTTTGTGTTGATTTGCATCGTCCAGAATATGAAATGATCGAGAAAATGCATGTGCTTATGAGAATATGATTTCATTTGCTTTTGTCCCTGCAATGGCAAGGCTGATTTTGCATCCCAAGATCCATCCCTTATCCCTAAAATCTCGCTCCAGTCTGCATTAGGATTGGGTTCTCCTTTTTTGTCAAATGCAATTAATTATATATTATTTGATTTTGCCCCTTGGCATGTACCCCTCAGTATGTAACCCTTACCCTTGACCCTCAACCAAAAGGTAAACTCAATGTATGATATCCCTTCTGTACAGTCTGGATTTTGACCTGACAAGTTGCAATATTCATTATTGAGTAATGTATGTAGTTATTATTTAAGTTAAGGAAATAACTAGAGACAACTCTGCTTGAATGTTGAAACTGTTTCCTGCATTCCCTGACTTTGGTTTTAATATTGTAGGGGGATCCTCTCTTTCTTGCATTGCTTCAGAAGCGGTTGAGTGGTTATAATGACCAGTCTGTGAGACCAGGCTTTTCACCCAAACGTTACATTGCCACTCTTGGAAATTCACTGGAAGAAGACACTTGGAAACGACTAGCTGCAGCAGGATCTCTTAAGGATCCAGCGTTTCTGACATATGACCCCAATGGGGATCCATTGCACGGTGGTGATGCAGTATGCAGTTTCTTTCCTGATAAACCTCAACCATACAGTACAATGTCACTACCTCCTTTTTCTCCATCAAGCTCAATGTTTGAAAGCTCTTTTCATTTCTACAAGAATGGGATGTCAACTGGAGCTGCATCAATGATCTCTTTGAACAGTGAAAGTGAAGAATACGCCCCATCTTCAAGAGCTCTTAGTCCAGAAGAATCATTGAGTAATCGTCTTTCTGAAGTTGAGTTGCTACCACAAAAAAAGGACCCTTATAACCAATTAAATACCAAACAGAAAGAAGATTTGTTATCTCAACTTCTTCTTCAAAAGACTCTAGAATCTATCAATTCTGATCTTTCAGACCTTCAGGGATGGGTGACTAACTACCCAGACAATGGCGGAGGAGTTCAACCGGATCCTGCTTCTGTAGTGACTTTGCCAAAAAGTAAAGCGAAACATCCAGGAAGCCTGAAATCAGGCTCTTTGACATCAATACCACGTTTACCTCCCATACAGTCTGCAGGTGCACGACCATCAACACCTGAGGAACTGGATGAAGAGTCAAAAAGAAAAGAGTCAAGTGAAGTAACAGTACATGAACAAAGGGAAATTAAGTCTGGCACAGATGAAACTGATGACAATCTTGATCCTGGTTCTGTAAAGGTGGATTTAAGCTCTTTACATAAAAGTTCTTCCTCGCTTGACAATCAAAGGGAACGACAAGGTAATGTACTTAATATAATTTTATTTCAGGATACACTTGCTCTATGTGAGACAACATTTTGCTTTGCAGACCTTTTAATTTGCTTCAAACTAAGGAATCATGTGAACATCATCACATTGTGACAGAAAGGTTCAATGGTCATGAATAAGTAAATAAATAAATCATTACACAAACAAGGTATAAAACTAGTAGTAATCAAAGATTAGGAGTGTGTTCTCCGCCTGTGATGATAGTTGTCTGTTGCTGAAATCATTATCTTTATGTGAACTGCTGAAGTTTTACAGACATGTAACATACTGACAAAGTCCACTATTTTTGTTCTGTGGTTTTAATTTCCCTGTTATTGACTTTCCTTGCTAATGCGATTTTGATATGACCTTTGATGACCGTTGCATGGTGGCTCCAGTTTCGGTAAACCCACAATTTCATGCCATCAACACGTCTCATTCTCACTTTTACTTGTAATGTTTAGGCATAAAGGCTAATTTTTAAGAAGGATAGTTGTGTTTCTTCTAGTATTCTGAGCTGGAAGCACTAATATCAGCTAACATCTGTAACATTTGCTCTCGCATTTCCGTTTATCCATGGTTATATCGTAAACAAACTCCCGGACAAACTCCGTGCAACTGGCAATAATTATCAGATCCTATGGTTAACATCCCAAAGCCAAGGCAATGCAAAGTCGTGTTTGTGAACAGAATAAATACGGTTGTCCGTCCCAGCTATGTAACAAAAGCACGTTATCTTGCTTCCTGACCAAACAGGCCTCGCACGGTCCAGAATCAAAACTTCTAGAAATGAGCGATTGTTAACAAATCGTCTCGTATACACGTGCTTTGCGATGATGTAATTTGTTTTCGCCCGGCCAAAAGATCTCGCGCCGTCTGCATTGGGACTGCATTCTCTTTTTTGTCAAATGCAATCAGAGTGAAGAACCTGTTCAAAGAAAACCTCAAACGTTGAAAACCACGAAAGAAACCACAAAGGAGAACAAGCATGACCTAGCAGATGGACACGAAAACGAGACTCAAAACCCCTGAAAAAACTTAGAGGGGTGGCCAATTTGTAGTAAAAAAATCTTGATTTCTCACGCCTGCGAAACAAAATTAGGATGCATTCTCTCATTCCTCGAGAACGCAATTAATAAAATTAAATAATTCGTATAGCTCGAATATCGGACATTTTGATCTGATATTTGGTGAAAAGTATTCCTATATGACTGATAAATAATAAGACTATCATTTTTAACTCATTCATGCGCGCGCATGCGCATGAATGAGTTTTAGCGATATATGGGCCTTCATCCGGGAATTTGCGTGGACCTTTTAATGTAGACGGAAATTAAATGTTTATTAATTTATGCAGAAGTTATAACCAGAAGTTACGCTTTAACGGTGGGGAAGAAACAAACAAGGCAATGCGCGACGGCTAGGGTTCGAACTTCGGCTTTACTTCGGTGGCTGGACTTCAAGGCAAACTTGCTATCCACTGGGCCATCTCAACATTCCTGCGTTGAGAGGCATTAAGAAACGTCATTTATAGTTGGGGTGTTACCACTGGCCAATATAAGAACAACATCAGCCTGAACCCCCACAACACGTGTTCTTTAATGAGGGTTTTTACTGTACCGGAGAAATTTGCGCTAACAGGCAAACTCATAATAACATATCGTCCGTACATACATAAAAGTTTAGATCGATGATCAAGTCGCACACACGGTAGGACAAAGGTTTACATAGTGAAGTGAAGTGAAGTGAATACTTTATTTACCCTCGGATTGTGGAGTAGCTTTATATGAGCTAATATCTCCGAACATTTCACAGTACAACAGCAAAGGCCAGACCACAGCAGCGGGAACTTCATCAGGCCCTACTCTTTACTCTTCTCATAAAATTTCCCCAATATTCGCTAGCGCAGTTAAGGCTGGACTTTTGCCAGTTGTGAAGTGAATTGAATAAGTAAGGTTTACTGTAGTGAGTGATAATAAAGTCAGAGTACAATTCATTTGCATTTGCATTTCACAAATGAGCTTTTGCATTTGCATTTCACAAATGAGCTGTTTTATATTTTCTGTCAAAGAAAGCCAGTTCATGATTAATTAATCGATAATGGTTTTTGTCAGTAAAAGCAATACGAAAGTTTATTGATAACCCGTATACTAGAAGGTTAAAACAACAAACTTATTTCCGGTGAGGTATTAGCATTGCAGAAGGTCTTTAAAGATAATAAGGTGTTGATTTCAGAGACAAAACGATAACAATCTGTTTGCTGTTTTCACGTTTGCGTAAGTTGTTGTGGTATGCGAAACATGTCGTTTTGAGTAGAGATTGTTTATTCAGGATAAATTTGTGTTCAAGGGCAACCTCATAATAAAAACTGCTCATTCGGTCAGTACAAAAAGCAGACTGCACATCAAGTACCCTGATTAAGACAAAAACTGATAAAATCGATACCCTGTTTGTTAAGACATAAATCCCGAAACTCCCGCATACCCTGGCTGGCCACACATCCCCATTAAAAAACGGTGAGAAGTCAAAGACTACTGCAAGGCTGACACAACTTAATATATTAAAGACAATATTTCGGCTGGCTAAACCAGCGTTCTTCCTTGCAGAAGTCTTTGACTTCTCATCGTTTTTTATTTTTCAAGTTTGGCTGATTAGATCTCTTCTGAGATCCAACATTCAATCAAGCAGGATCTTCGTTCACGGCTTTGCAGTTTATCTAGTTTGTCCCCATTAAGCCTTTATAAGGGAGTACCCCCCGGTTATATATTAGCGCTGCTGTTTTATATAATACAGC
>OZ026607.1:10273631-10321131 GCA_964020085.1 Micromussa lordhowensis
CACGCATTACATGCCGCAAGATTGATTCAAATGCCTGCAAAAAAAAAAAGAGGTCGTGTTTGTTTTCATCTGCAACGGCAAGGCGGAAGAAGCCGAAAGACTCGTTTAGCTCTGATTGGGCTGAAGAATTAACAGAAAAATGACAAAGGCTCTTACTTCGATCATGAGCAATGGCTAAAGGAGTTTAACGAGCAGCCATTCGTCGGTTTCCTCGTCAACATGTAGTGCAAGCCGGTCAAAAATTGCGGTTGAAGAACCTCTTACAGATCTGGAAAGCACTGAAACATGGCAAAAGTTCTGTGGCCACGCTATCGTAGCCAGTCAAAGACTGCAGGAGAAGATCAACGAATCGGTAACCTGTCGCTTTTGTCAAGAAAGCGTTGAACTTGTGGAGAATTCAGGAAGTAAAAATGGACTTGGTTCCATTTGGATGTTTCAGTGCCAGAACGAAAGCTGTCCGTCGCACAGAACTATAATCTTCCATTTCCGACGATGAAAAAAATGCAGGGCGCTCGCGATAAGTTGTTCATCGGTTCTTGGCTTTCGAGCTATCGATGCCAGTCACGCGACAGTCTCAAAGGTTTTAAGTTTTCTTGGTCTATCGCCGTTAAACAGAAAATGCAGTGTATTCCCGCCACGTCCAGCGTAAAGATTTGGCCTGCTGCATATCACCTGTCAAATGCCTATTGTTGTTGCAAGATGATCCCTCGCTGGTAAACATCAAAATGGATGATTAGGTGTTATAATCCTATTGCGGTTAAGATGCCGCAAAAAATATATTTTTCTTGTTTTCTCGGAACGAAAAGTTTGGAAAGTTAAGCGTACGTTTTTAACTCCAAGTCGGCAGCCCCTGGAACCGATCTAGCTGAAATTTGGCCAGCTTATTGTCAGATTTCCGTTGGCACTGTAAATGAGTTCCACGACCTTAGCAAGTTTCCAGTAAATTTGGCTTGTCGAGTCGTCCTTCAGCACAACTAAATCTCCTACTGAGACACCTTTTGTTGTTATCCTTTGATTGAGGTTGTCTTCGTTCCCGCAAGCTAGTCAGATATTCTTTTCTCCACTGATTAGTCAATTGTTGCAAGGGGTTAAAGACTGACATAATGAAAAGCATTAGGGTTAGTAATTCCCAGTAGCCTCCCCACCATGGAGCACGTAGGATGATGAAATTCCACACAATTCTTTTGTTTGTGAGCAAACGCCACACTTCGGCTCATGTGATCTTGCCAATTTCCTTGCATGACGATTTGAAGATTTTGGCGTTGTCTGAATTCAGCGTTGCTGGCTTAGATCTGTATGGCGTGCCTTTATATCGGCGACAGATAATACATTTCCTGATAATTTGTTTAGCAGCTTTGCATCCGCGTAAAATCCAAAATCGTTCTCTTGATGTTACAAGAGTGTCTTGAATTCCACTGTGCTTGGTTAATTTGTGCATGTCCTTGATGACAAGCCGGACAAACTGGTGCTTTGCTGGCAACAGAATTGGATTGTGAGAGTTTGATAGTAGATTGGAACTGTTTAGTCGTCCCTTGCATTTGACTTTTCCATTATCCAGGAACAATACAAATTGAGATACGTAATTCGGTGGCGTGAGTGCTATTTTATGACTATTGTGTGTTTTTCAGGGTTCAAATGAAGAATGGAAACATATTGCTTCTCTTTAGTGGCTTGTTTATTTCCCGCAGTTTTTTTCTCTCAATTACATCTTCAAATGATGTCTGATAAGACTAGGAAGTTAATTCGCTTAGGTTGTCCTGGGGTTGATGTCCTTAACAACCCTGTTGATGTGAACGTGGATATTTTCTGATGCCAATAGTAACTCCTCCAATGATGGCATGACCAAGAAAATTGTTGTTACTATTTCAGCTGTTATGAAACTATCAGAAGCCAAAACATCAGTACTGAGTAAAGGACAATCTTTTGTGCCTCTTGATGCAAGATATGATGAGTTTCAGACCAAATTAGACTGTGTGCAATTTGTCCATCGTCCAAGACTGAAAGTGCACTTTCATGGTCGCGAAACGGAGAGTGATACATCAGGGGATGATCCTTTTACCAAATTCAGACCAACAAATCATATCAACAAATTTCGTTGAGCAATCAACAACATCGATTTTACAAAGAAGAGAAAATTCAGCAACCTGTCCTCAGAAGAGAAGGTGGCCTTACCTAGCCTCCAGAAGTGTGATGTTATCAAACCTGCTGACAAGGGTGGTGCAGTAGTGGTTTGTTTACACCAACTTTACTTTGACGAGGCTTGGACACAAGTCTCCGATCAAAGATTTTACAAAGAGCATAGTAGTGACCCGCTTAATGTTGACCAATAACGGTTGAAATAAACGATTGCTGTGATGATCAACAACAACGAGCTACCAGCACCAGCCAACAACCTGGTTGTCACTACACCTACGACGTCTACTTTTTTATTTGTTAATGATAAAATACTTATATAGCGTTAATATCCTTAAAGTTCAAAAGCACTTAACAAGAGCAACTAAATAGTAAAATTATAAAAATGCTTTTTAAAAAGAAACGTTTTAAGTTTGTTTTTAAAAACGGTCACTGAGGAGCTGTTCATAATGTCAGACAGCAAAGTGTTCCAGAGTGTGGAAGGTGCTACGGAAAAAATCTTGCACTGTATGTCTTCAAATTAAAATGAGGAATCACAAGAAGATTTTTAGACAATGAACGTAGTCGACAAGATGGAACGTAAGGTGTGAGTAGATTGCAGATATACGATGGAGCAAAATTGTTAAGAGCCTTGTACGCGATAAGTAGAATTTTAAACACAATGCGATAACGTATTGGAGCCAGTGAAGATTTAACAAAATAGGTGTAATGTGTATGGAGAGCCATTTGTGCCAAAATTACAAATGGCTAGCGTAAATCTACAATCGTTAGTGCAGAATTACCAATCGTTGGTGTTAATCCACAATCGTTAGTGCAGAATTACAAATGGTTAGCGTAAACTCTACAATCGTTCGTGCAGAATTACCAATCGTTGGTGTTAATCTACAATCGTTAGTGCAGGATTACAAATGCATAGTGTAAATGTACTGTCCTTAGTGCAGAATTACCAATCGTTGGTGTTAATCTTCAATCGTTAGTGCAGAATTACAAATGCTAAGTGTAAATCTACAATCGTTGGTGCAGAATTACGAATCGTCGATGTTACATTACAAGACGAAAGACTGTCGTCAGTAACTGCTGGGCAAAAACGCTACCCTTCAATCGCTGGTGCTAATATCGATTAATTATCGACTCGCAATCTTTGGCAACCAATCAAAACTTGTAAAAGAACCATTCCAATTGCTGGCCAATTGGAAGTTATCTTGTAAGTTTACGCAAAGCCAGAAACAAAATGTCGGAAGAAATTGGTTCTTTTCTGGAAGCAATTGATTCTCTTTTGCAGCAATGTGCTGCTCGCGAGAGAACGCAGGATGCTGGTTATGTTTTGCGAACGGTTCACAGCCTTCAAAATTGTATTACAGTTTTACAAGACATTGTTCACTACGAAAGAAGTACGGGAACCGGACGTCTTGAAGAGCTAGTTCTCTTTTTGTGTCGTATATTACAGCAATGTGAGCACAAAATTATTTACTATGGAAGTAACGAGCCTGCCACAACCAACGTCAGAAGCGCTTACACGGGAATGCCTACGTTCTGGCAGTAGGGGAAGACCTTTCATTCCCATAAATCCTGATCAGGTAGAGTTTTTAATTTCAGTCGGTCGTAGTATGGAGGAAATTGCGCAAACTTTGCTTATCAGCCGTAGAACTCTCTACAGAAGATGTGAGGAGTTCCAAATATGTAAAAAGAGGGAAAGGTACTGTCAATTGTCAGACTGTGATCTGGACGACATAATGCGTCACTTAACTTCAGAGTATCCAACATGTGGATTGCGAATGCTGTCAGGACATCTACTCAGAATGGGTGTGCGGGTTCCACGACAGAGATTAAGGGAGTCGCTGTTGCGTGTTGATCCGATACACAGCTTTGTAAGACAACTTAATACTGTCGAAAGACGTACTTACAGTGTGCCAAATGCCAATTCACTATTTAGATGGTTTGCATTGTTTCATACGGTGGAGAATGGTTATACATGGCAGAATCGATGG
The DNA here is from genome assembly GCA_964020085.1 of Micromussa lordhowensis. Classification (NCBI taxonomy): domain Eukaryota; kingdom Metazoa; phylum Cnidaria; class Anthozoa; order Scleractinia; family Lobophylliidae; genus Micromussa; species Micromussa lordhowensis. The sequence goes on from OZ026607.1 coordinate 10,277,753, forward strand.
TCATACGTGCCTCATTGTTTACCTACAGCTGTAAAATGCTCCAATAATAATCGGGCAGCCACTGTTGGCCAGTGCTTCATTGAAGCTACAGAGAGATTTGGATGGCCATTTGTAATCCTGCACTAACGACTGTAGATTAACACCAACGATTGGTAATTCTGCACGAACGATTGTAGAGTTTACGCTAGCCGTTTGTAATTCTGCACTAACGATTGTGGATTAACACCAACGATTGGTAATTCTGCATGAACGATTGTAGAGTTTATGCTAGCCGTTTGTAATTCTGCACTAACAATTGTGGATTAACACCAACGATTGGTAATTCTGCACGAACGATTGTAGAGTTTACCTAGCCATTTGTAATTCTGCACTAACGATTGTGGATTAACACCAATGATTGGTAATTCTGCACTAACAATTGTAGATTTACGCTAGCCATTTGTAATTTCGGCACAAATGGCTCTCCATAAATGTGTTCATGTTTTCTGGAAAGAGCAATGAGACGAGCAGCGGCAATCTGGATGTGCTGTAACTTTTTTACTTGGTAGTTCGGTAGTCTGTACTGAGTAATGAATTACAATTATCCAATTTTGAAGATACAAATGCATGAACAAGTATTTCAGTGGTGGTTGATGACAGGTACTTTCATATATAGCTGATAATACGTAGATTATAAAAAGATGATTTGTAAATAAAATGATTGTCAAAAGTGACACCAATATTTCTAGCTTTCTGTGAGGAGTCGATGGCCTCACTGATGACAGAGATTTCTTGAACAATTGGTACAGGTAGATGTTTAGCAGAGATCACTAGTAGTTACCCAAGATTCACAAACCTGGTAATCCAGGTCGACTGATTGTTTCAGCATGTAGCTGTCCAACAGAAAACATCTCTGCATTCCTAGATGAGATAACTGCACTTAAGCACTTAAGACGTATCTTTTTAGAGAAGCCTTTTCTTAAATATTTTAATTGTTTACACAACGTATACAATTCTTCCTTAGATACTAAGGCCAGTTTTTATTTTTTATGTTATTCATATAATTTTAATTAGTTATTAGTTATATTATATACCTGTAATTAGTTTTTTTTTAATGAATTTAGTTCCGCGCAGGTGAAAATGTATATTGATACTTGCACGTTATAAGTAAATAAATTATTATTATTATTATTATTATTATAAAAACATGTGCTACAGATCTTCGATGAGTTCTGCTTCAGCGCTGGAGAATGTTTCCTCTTCTCTATGGATATCAAGTACCTCTACACAGTCACCCCTAACAATGATGGTCTCCATGCACTTGCACATTTCCTTGACAACCAAAAAGTCAAAGAACCTTCAACCGCCACATTTACATGTCTTGCTGAGCTCCTCTTAACACTCAATGCTTTCAGTTTTAATGGCAACCACTACAGACAGGTCAGTGATGTTGCAATGAGCAGCAAAATGGGCCCAAATTACACATGTTCGGTTGTGGCAGTGTGGAGTGTACCTTTACCTTTGTGTACCTTTTTTGAGAAGTGTGGATACTCTTCCACACCTCTTGATCACAAGCTGCAACAGGTCTCATGGGTCAGAAAACGTGATACCATCCAAGACGCCAACATAGTCACAAACAGCTCAGAGAGGATTCCCTTGGTGTTGACATACCATCCTTTTAACAATCACATCAAAAAGATCCTTCTGTCAAACTTTAACATTCTGATGAATGAAAAAACCACCAAAGAGATTTTCCCTCTGCCCCCCTGAACATCCTATTGATGATATCCGCAATATTCTTGTGCACACATCCATGCAAAGTCCGTCTGGGTCTGGCCAGCACATACCCTTGTGGCACCCCCAGACGTTGTGCGTGAGCTCATGTATCAGCCACCACCACTGTTGAAGGACCACAACACAACAACACCATAAGGGAGCATATCACCTGTAAATTTAGTAATGTGGTGTATTGCATTTCACATCATTGCTGCCCCACCCTCTACATTGGGGAAACCAGGTGCATGCTCAGGGAATGTACAGGCAAACACCTTCAAACCATTACAAGAAACCCGCCCAGTTTCCCTGTTGCGGAACATTTCAACATGCCTGGACACAGACTAGATGACATGGAGGTTCGCTGTGCAAAACAGTGCAGGGTACTAACGATGCCAGACACCATGAAGAAATGTGCCTAATTTTTCATCTTGGCACCCCTAGACCACATGGACTAAACTTGGATTCTATTTTTAAACAGCTTGAATCACACACACGCTTTTAACTACTATCTGTCAGAGTCACGCATGCAGCTGTTTATTTATTCAATGACGCACTTCATTTCAAACTAAACATGGCACTGAGGAAGGGCTAGGCCCGAAACGTCTGCTATCAAAGTTGAGTTTAATTTGGCACTATTATTACTGGTAATAGATGTCCAACAGTAGCAATTAAAATAATGTAGAAAATTTCTACATTTAATTGCTACTGTTGGACATTTATTAATTACCAGTAATAATAGTGCCAAATTAAACTCAACTTTGATAGCTATGATGATAGATGCGAATGCAGCCATAACACTACTGGGAAAATGACCGAAAAAATTTTTCAGACTTTGAACTGGATTCAAACGCACGTCCTTTGCGTTACCAGTGCAAACAATTTTTCAGGTCATTTTCCCAGTAGTGTTATGGCTGCATTTGCATCTATCATCATTTCTACTATTACTATTTAAACCTTTTTTACTGTTTATTTCCTCTTCTATGAACGGAGGAAAAAGTTCATATTCAGCTGAAACTTTCTTTCTAAAACTAGTAAGAACTTTGCAATTATTGCAGCAGACTCTGTGGCACTTACTGAAACTGCCAATTAATTTTATCAGTCTGAGGTGACTCACTCACCAATGCAGGATATAATTTCAGCCAAGTAATGATCTCTACCTTCAATACTTCTTGTTGAAACACTCCCCAGTTGTATTCATTGATAGGATCATGTATCAGTTTGATGTGAATAAGAACGCACTATTCTTTGACTTGACATGACGATTTGATAATTATATTAGTTCTTGTTTTATCAGTGAATTGAAAATTTAAGATGTGGCGAACACTAAAATGTGATAAAATATGTGAAAAAGTGTTTAAAATACAATGGAAAAATAATAGACAATAATCTTAGCAAGAATTGCTCTAAACAAATAATTTGGTGCGAGCTGAATCACACTGTTTAGCGTTGGTTTTAGTTCTTTGATAAAAAATACATTTCAAATATATTACAGTCAAATTTGTTCTGACACTTAAGATTCGAAAAGTATGTGCAATGTCTTCTGGCTCCATGTCGTGCTCTTCTCTGAGATGAGGACATAGCGTGCATCACACAGGCCACACTGACCCAACTCAATATATCACAAGATCGTTTGGTAATAGTTTCATGTTCCATGCTATCAATGTCCAAGAAGTAAAGGATCGTATACAAAACTTGAAAATCAATAAAGCTTCAATTGGCATCCCTAACAAATGTTTAAAATTGGCAGCAAACCATATAGGTGAAGCCTTAACATAAGTGTTTAATCATTCCCTTGTTCAAGGAATAATGCCTGATATATTAAAGGTATCAAGAGTAACCCCTATAGTTAAAGGTGGCGATGCAGTTGACCCATCTAACTTTCGTACAATATCTACACTACACTCGATAGCACAAATCTTTGAGAAGCTTGTCTGCTCTCAAGTTTTAACTTATTTAGAAAAACACGATATACTGAACAAATTTCAATTTGGCTTCCGCAAAGGTCGGTCAACAGAACAGGCGATAGTAGAAATAAGTGACAACCTGAAAAGAGCCGTAGATAACAATCTTTACACCTGCGGAGTCTTTCTAGACTTCGCCAAGGCCTTTGATACGGTTAACCATCAAATTCTACTTAAAAAATTGGAGGCATATGGCATAAGGGGTACTCCCTTAAAATGGTTCACAAGTTATTTATTTAACAGGCAACAATATGTTTCTGTTAATAGTGTTGAATCATCAAAACAAACAATGAAATGTGGTATACCACAGGGTAGTTCACTTGGTCCACTTTTATTCTTACTCTATATAAATGACATCGTTAATTGTTCTGATCAACTAAACTTAGTTATTTATTTAACAGGCAACAATATGTTTCTGTTAAGGGGGCTCGATAGTCAAAAAGACTTTTGACATGAAAATGCAACTAAATTAGACAAAACCAACATCACGACACTAGTTGCTATGAATGATGACAAACACAATGATGTTTGGGTGTCTTGTTGCCATGGTAACAGTACAAGCTTTTGTATGGTGTCTCAGAGGGTGCTTTCCTTGTAGCAGTAACTGAGAGAAAACAATAAGTCACACAGGCAAGAAACCATTTTTTGCAGATTACATTTAGATTGGTCTATGCAATGAACCAAAATGGCTGGCTGGCATTCAATACTTGCAGAGAAAAAAATCTGGAAAGTTGAAATTTGCAAAAACAGACCTTTTTGGACAATACACAGCACCAGTGTTTTGCCTGCTGTAGCAAAAGAATTTGCCAGATAAGCATTATTTTGGTTCATTGCATAGTGTTCATCAACCTTCAGCCTGAGGCCCAGAAAGCTGGAGATATTAAAAGCATGGAACATTAAGGATGTCCCTAGCTACCTTTTCCATGCACGTCTGAACATTCGAAACTGCATAGGGTTGAGAAAAAAATTCTCTAGGCTTGGTCTTATCATTTCTGTAAGCAATTCTAGTGCAGAAGTATTTGTTTTGCACTGAAACAGTGGAGGAAAATAGATGGCAGCACTGTGCTCTTTCTCCGAAAATGTAGACAATAGATATTGCAGAAAAACTACATACCAGCTGCAAAACATCACACGGATTTCATGCAAATCTTGCCTCACAAGCAAACAGTCTGGACACATCCTTCATTAGCTCAGTCATTTAATCACAGGGAAATCATTACAAAACAACTCTTCTGCTTCCAACTCAACTGGAAAGTTTGGCCAAAAAAGTCCAGCAAGAGCTTAAATAGCTCCTTTTTGTCAGCAATCTCAACCAAGCAGCCAACGAGCAGGAATCTGACCGCATTGCATCCTGTGAAATTAGAGTGTTCTTTGAGCGGGAAAGACCTACCTCCAACCAAATGGATATTTTTATATAAGTCTCTGACCAGGCTTCAATAACACACTAAAAGTTTTCCAGTCACTTCCACAATTGATTGAAACTTCCATATCTGCCAGTTGAAGCCTGGTGAGACAAGGCTCATCTGCTTTTTGGCCCCTTGTCCATGAATAACAAACTGCCAGTAGCTGCAATTGGGCATCTGGTCGAAGTTTGTCACATTCACAGTGCCAATAAACAGTTCTTTGGAATTGGCAAGGTTTAAGCCATCTCAGCCCTTAATGATGAGCTCTGGCACCAGCAAATGTCCCAAAATAATGAAATTTGGTTCAATTTTTGCCCCAAATTACATTAACGCTACACACGATTCCCGCCGAACCGAAAGTGAATTATAATGAGCTGAGTAAGGTCATGTGACCAGCTGCCATCATACATTAAATATGCATGCCAGACCCAGTCCCTCAACCAAAACATTTGCAGAAAAATAGAGCTTTTAAATACCCCACTCCCCTCCTCAAGTCAGGCAAAATCTTCAGATTTTCATATATGTACTTGACTATCGAGCCACCTTAATAGTGTTGAATCATCAAAACAAACAATGAAATGTGGTATACCACAGGGTAGTTCACTTGGTCCACTTTTATTCTTACTCTATATAAATGACATCGTTAATTGTTCTGATCAACTAAACTTTAGGATTTTTGCTGATGACACTAATGTATTTGCCTCTTCACCTTCCATTCGAGATCTTGAAAAACTAATGAATGAAGAGTTGGCTAAAATTAAAGAATGGTGGGATCTAAACAAGTTGTCTATAAATATAAAGAAAACTAATTACATGATTGTTAAATCCCCAAAAAAGAAACCAGGAAACACAAATATTAAATTACCTAGTAACGATGGAAATAGTGACATAATTGAAAAAACAGATCATATTAAATACTTAGGCATCTTTCTTGATGAAAAGCTTTCATGGAAGCCTCACATAGCATATGTTTGTTCTAGAATTGCCCGGAATATTGGAATTTTTACTAAATTAAGGCATTACATGCCTTTAGCCCAATTAAAACAACTTTATTATAGTTTTGTTCACCCCTACATATCTTACGCTATTCTTGCTTGGGGAAGTAGATCTAGAACTCAGATTGAAAAAGTACAAACAAAACAAAACACAGTAATAAGAACAATATTCTTTGCCACTTCTCATGGAAAGAACACTGAAAGTGCACTTCCTCTTATGAACCTCCTTGAAATCTTGTCAGTTACGTCTATTCTTAAGATGCAAGCACTTAAATTTGCACCGATGGCATAATAAAGCACTACCAAACATCTTTGACAACTATTTCCAGTATGCTAATGATATTCACAGTTAAAACACAAGATATGCTACTAATAAAAGCTTTTATAAGCCATGCACAAGAACCAACATTGGAAAACAGTCTGTATCTTCAAATTTTGTAGTTGACCTGTGGCAAGATCTTTCAACTAGCTTGAAAAATCTTAACACATTTACATTTCCTGGTAAAGTAAAAGAATCTCTTCTTAAAACCCAATTTAGTAACTTACCAATTTAGTAACTTGGTTTTACTTACTCAATTTAACAAGTAAAATTATGCTACGACTACCTATATATTATTCTGCCTATATGTTAGCTTATTTCTTTTTGTCTTAGATATAAATGTGTATATTTGTTGTTGTTCTTTGTTGTAGTTGCTACAATTAGTATATTTACCTTTCCTTAACCAGGGGCTAACTGGAAAACTTTAGTTTATTTAGCCCCTAGACACCTTTAAACTGTAATAGACTAGCTTCTCTTTTTTTCTATTTTATTGCCCTTAAAGTAATATAAAATGTGACGCTCATAGTAGAAAGGTGTAAATAAAGGTTGTTGTTGTTTGTTGTTGTTGTTGTCTGAAATGAATACACCACACATTGCTGACTCACAAGAGGTGGCTTGGCTTCCCTGATATTAACTTCATCCTTGCTCATTCTACATGTACTTGTGTAAACTGGGCTAATATCTGTTTTGATCTTCCGACTGAGGTCAGCCAGCTGTTTACGTACTACGTTTGCAGATTTCTGGTCCTTGTAGGGCAACACGATTTGGACTGGGGCTTCTCTTTTATCAGCTACTCGAGTATGTGAATCCTTGGATACTTTAGATTCAATGAATCTGCGAATGGTTGACTGCACATGGTCGTCAGGATAGCGCAGTCAGGAGAAGCTCTCTTTAAGGCATTCACATTCCTCGTGAAAACACTTCCATGTAGACGAGAGTTGAAACACACACATGTCAGCTACACATGCCAACACCTACATCAATGAATTGAAGGACACAAAGGATCGGCAATCGGAAACCACCTCGGAGAACAGCATGATATGGAGCAAGAAGACATCGCACAGAGTTTTTGAATCTCAAGAAAGTGTCAGAACAAATTTAACTGTCTTATATTTGAAATGTTTTGTTATCAAAGAACTGAAACCAACACTAAACAAACAGTGTGATTCAGTTCATGCCAAATTATTTGTTTAGAGCAATTCTTGCTAAGATTATTGTATTTTATTTTTCCATTGTATTTTTAACACAAATGCAAATTTTCTTTTAAATAAAACAAAATTGTTCTTCAATTTTTCATTAGATATTTAACAATTATTCCATGAGCACGCGTTGGATATGAGATGATAGATAGCCAACGAGGTGCATAGCGCCGAGTTGGCTATAATCATCTCATATCCAACAAGCACGAGTGGAATAATTGTTTTATTAAAAACGCCTCCCAAAAATAGAAAACTAAGCTACAATAAAAACAAAAAGGCCCAAAAAATCACGCATACGCTTGCCATCTTTGTAGATCATGGTATAATGGCTCATATACCATGATGGCTAAGCCAATGAAAACTCTTGAATTGCATTATCCAATGATCCAGTTTTTAATAATTAACTTTATTCCATTTATCTCCAGCAGTAAGTAAAAGTTACACATATTTCTTGTATTTTTGAGTAAACAAGGGTATCATGTTGCATACCTTGGTGAGGAAAACAAAAGTATCAAGTTACAAATGTTGGCCTGAAAAGTAGAATTGTCACATTTGCCACTTCTGAGTATTATTGAATTTAAAATGACCGAAACTCGGCATAAAACACCACAATAAAATTCAAACCGTCTTGACAAAATGGTAAACTGGCTTTCACAATATTTTCTTACCGTATGGACTACCTTAATGACCAGTTAGTCAAATAAAACGTATCAAAGTACATATGAAGAAACACAGAACAAACTCCTTTATTTATTTATTTCTGTTTTTACCCTTCCTAGACTGAAACAAAAAACAAACACACACAGAAATCACTGAGCGTACATGTATGTTGTTTGCACTACAGTCAGTTACATTGTACTTGCGTGATTGTAACTAATTGTAGTGCATTTCTGGGCACACTGGTAGTTAAGACGTGTCCTAGTTATTGAATAGATTAATGATTTCTTATGAAATCACCATACCTACTGTAGCTTAGCATAGTAATGTTTGAACATTACAACTTCTGCTTGCAATGAAAATTTTTAATGTGTTGAATGGATATATTCAAAGTAAAGTTTTAATTAATGTTTCTCCAAGTGTTTGTTTTCTTGTGTTTAAGGTGGTGAAGATATAATCATGGTAAATTCAGAAAAAACTGCCAGTAAGTCTACCGATGACCAAACTGAATATGAAAGTCAAACAGAAGGTGCAAGTCAATCTACCATGATTGAGAAAAGTAAAGAAGGTAACACCTTGTGGCTGATAAAAGCAGAAATCACTTGATTAAAATGTTACTCTAGTAATAAATATTTTTTTTGTTCATTTTGTCATGCAGTATATTGAGTTTGACAAGTTCAATAAACATCAGAGTAACATTTTAATCAAGTGATTTCTGCTTTGACGCCTGAATTCATGTCAAGTTTTGAAATACACTTGTCTATAAGTATGTTGCTTTGCACCTTCAGGAACTGAACATTTGCATGGTGTTCAAGGAGATGAAATGATGGACAATGGCTTGTTTTCTGGCACTAAAGAGATGTTAACAGAACGAAGCACGGTGAAGGGGGATGAAGTTGTTGTCCTTGACGACATCATCTCAAGTGAGGAACCTCTATTGCAGGGAGATGAACATCTCGGAAATCATGGTGAGGAGATGAAAGGTATAGAAGAAAGAACTGACATGGAAAAAGAAATAACTGCTCAAGATTACAGTGAGTCACAGAAGCAGCTGCAAGAAGCTGAATTAGATTCTACAGAAACACAAGTTGATGATGTTGATGAAGGAATTGGTCTGGATGGAAATGAACTTGATGATATTAATAGAAGAGAAGAGCTGCAGGAGGATTTATATCCAGCTACTAATGCTGCTGTCAGGACAGCCATCAGAGAGGAAGGTACACTGTAGCTATCTGTTGTTGTTAATATTCTTAGAAAGAAGTACCAATTCCTTTTGAGAAAGTAAAATAATTTTTTCATCAAAAAGTTCACCTTGGGCAATATACAACATTCTTCATGTAGGGACTGTAGCCTCATTTTTCTATTCCACAAGAATCTCCCAAATTTTTCTTGGCTTTACGTACATGTCAATAATAATGGTTCTTAAAATTGGCGTATTCCAGCAGCTTCTTCCCAGGTAACATTCCCAGTGTTGACCTTTGTTTTCAGTAAAAGAGCTTTTCAAACCAGTAGAGGAATCAGGTGAAATGCAGCCAAGTCTATTGGTGTTTGCCCCATTCTGTGGGTAATTCACACTGCTTACATGAAGTGTCACTGCAAAATCAGTGGTCTTCTCACAAATAATGTGCAATGCAATTTGCTTCACATTCATTCATGTTTTTGCTGAAGTATTTTATCATCAAGGTTTCTCTCAACTTTCAAAACATGTGAAGTTTTCTTTCATCACATGTGAATATAATGGTCACTTTAGCAACACAAGTTTTCTCAAGCCAATACTTGCAGTGAGAACGTTCACATAGCTGATCTCCTGTTGCTTGCACATGTAAAATATTTCTTTGCCACTGCCACTTCATCATGAAACTGAATGTGAACAACAGATGCACTTGCAAAGAAATGACACCTTCTGCAATGGAATTCTGCCAGAAAGCCCACAAAGCCCACCAAAAATTTGTGGTTCTTGCTTGAAAGGTCAAAATGCATACAATATTATGCAAAAGTAATGCCAATGATAATCAATGAATATTGTGATATAATTGTGATATATCAGCGATATTTAAACGATATTTTGCTTGAAACAATATATTGCCCAACGGAGCTATTGTTGTAGCTGTTACAATATTTTGCTAATTTCTGTGCGATTTATCATTTGCACAGAGCAATTTATCATTTGCACCAAGTGGTTTATCTTTTGCACAGAGCGATATACTGTACCGTTGAAATGTAAGTTGACAGTCCCTCGAAGCTCGATACTCGAAACTCGATCCTCGATTTCCGTCAGTCTTGCGTGTTATCGATCATGCACTTGCGAATTATTTCGGTGTCAGGCGGGTTTCGTAAAAAGAAAACATATTTTCTGCAATTACCCTTTGTTTACATTTTGAGCGGCAGGGCGAAGTCACGCAAATCAACATGTGCTGCCCAATTTAGATTCCCTTTTCCTTTTTTTTTTCTTTAGTACGTCTGATTACCGTACTAATGTTTTGAAGTCCCTTTGTTTTGTTCAGTATGCTGTTTTGTATTTAAATCTTAGATAACAAGACTGTTGATACTTTGACGGGTACTAACCTACTAATAAAGTAATAAAATGGTCAAATACTATTTAAAATACTAAGATACATTAAAATACTTAGTTAACAAGAACACTACTGTACTAGGCATACTAACATACTAAGTATACATTACAACACTTAGATAACAAGAACCACAGTACTAGGCGTACTAACGTACTAAGGATGCATTAAAATACTTACATAATGACACATTGCCGTACAAAACATACTAATGTACTAAGGATCCTTTAAAATACTTAGATAACAAGAACACTGCTGTACTAGGTGAACTAACGCACTTAGGATACATTGCAATACTTGGATAACAAAATCATTGCATGCTGTACTGGGCACAGCAACATATTTAGTCCCAACACATAAAGATACATGGCTGTCATATTATCGTTTCAGAAAAGTACTTCGCAGCATAACACATGAAGGTAATAAAATTGCCATTTGTCTTCCATCGTTTCGATATGTCAGCGACTCTTGGATTGATTATTTATTTTCAAGTAACACTGACATAAATAATAAACTCAAGATTTCACTAATTTCATATCACAAAATGTTATTCTTTTGAGGCGACTACCCAGGAACACAGATGATTTGATTTGTAGCAAAAAGGAAAAACAACTCATTCTCGTCCTTACGTGACCAAAGCAAGGACTCTGGGAATGAGAACCCGGCTACTGTCGTGATCTGCACGTGCGCTACACTTTCCTACTTGATGATGTTACTACGACAATTCTTTGATACCCAAACACGCTTAGTATTTTAGATATCCTATTAAGGCCCGGCCAAACTGATCCAACATCATAGGCTAGATTGTTTTTCTTTTTAGTGCTTCCGTAAATATGCCGTATGAGCTTTCTGAATGATACCCGACGAAGAACGGAGGGCATTAAGTTTAACTTAACGGTTTTGTCATTAAAATTTGGTTTCTCTTTTTTACTGTTTTACTGTTACATATTTGTATACTAGAATAAGAATTCCAACACTGGTACCACCCCTGTTCAAGTCAGTGAATGATGGTTAAACCTTCCGAACCTCCCTTAAACGAAACACTTACATGGGTAAACATATGGTTTATATCTATAAGTGGCCAAAAAGCAAAATAAATCGTTTAATAAGAAACAAACTTCATGAGCACAAAAGTTGGGAGCAAAGAACAACTGTACTGCACCACGGGGCCAAAAACAACAAATGACAGTCTGGATAATTATGCACCCTGTCTTAAGTTATTGGCCATTGGAAAAGGTTTGGGGAGTGCCGAGTCTAACCGCAAACTGAACAAGAGGAAGAGGCAGTCTTATTGGCGCCAGAAACTATTCAATCCCAGTTTTGTTTCTGTTGGTTAAGAAAACACTTGTTATACAACAAGAGATGAAATAAGTAGTTCCCACAGATGTTGGAAAGGCAGGAAACATGACAGTCGTTGAGGAAATAAGAGGCAGGTAACATTAATCGTCAAAAGCACCCTCTCGCATTGGTGTACTTGAACAACCCTACCCAGTCTAATCTTTGGGGAAAGTCATTTAGTTTTGGTAGCTGTTTCGCGTGCGTGATTTTTGCATGATTTTTTAGCCATTGAGATGGCATAAGGCTTGCTGAGAAAGTTTTTTGCAAGTTGTGCACGGTTGTTGATTAGAACCCATTTTTAAGTTTTACTTTGTCTTGGAGCCTTCCTAGCCCTGTAGAGTTCCTTAGAACATATTTTCCAGAGATCATGAGTAGCAGAAAAATTAAAAAGGAAGATGGACATCAGAATGGAATTGAAGGAAGAAGAGTTGGAAAGATTTTAGGACCCAGTAATTTTGATACATGAAGAAGGCAAATCTTTCACGCCAGAGATTAATTCAAGGGGAATGAAACCGCTGTGCTCTCTTTGCAGAGTTTACAGTACCGAACACAGGTTTCGGTTTTGCAAGAAGTTCTACAAGAGTGTTCACAGAAAATTCCAGACCTGTGCAATTGATAGATGCTCTCATGTGCATCACCATTTTCTTCATGGATCAGAAGTTGGTGAAAATGATCATCGCAATTGCCTACATTCGCTGCAAGAGAAGTAGTAGTGTATCCTAGTACAGTAGTGTTCTTGTTATCTGAGTATTGTAATGTATCCTTAGTACGTTAGTACGCCTAGTACAGCAATGTACTTGTTATCTAAGTAGTTTACTTTCATAGTCCACTTAGTATGTTAGTGTGCCTATATAACAATTCTTCCTCAATTTTCTCTAATTCCCACTCTAATGATACCAACTGAATGTGCCCCAAGTATGGCTGTGTTCTAGTACTCTAAGCAATACCAGTACCTGACTCTGTTTTTAAAAAGAAATGGAATTAAAAAAAATGGAAATCTTAGTACCTTTGGTACAACGTACTAAGAAGGAATTTAAACCCCAGCAGGTTATTCTTGTAGAAAATTCACATATTTTTGACGACTAGATTGCTGGCTAATATCTGATAGATTACATGATGTGGTATCTAAGGTCGATATCATGCCTTTGATCAAAACAGACCATTCTGCTATATTTTTGGAGCTTGAAGAAATATAATAAAGTGGAAGAGGAGCTGGCTTCTGAAACTAAACACTTCTTTATGAAAATGAATGAAAATTGAAGGGGTGAGTGCAAAACCATGCTACATGTAAAACCTGAGAAACATTGCTCTGAAGTTATTTTTCGCTGGGTTGCTCTTCGTTTTCGAGAAATTATGTTTGCAAAAAGGGCACATAGGTTGGAAAAACCGAGTTTTTTTGCATACGCAATATCTCGAAAACGAAGCGAACTTAAGCGCAAAAACTACAGGACATATCTTAACATACCTGAACTTTCGACAAAGTTTACTTTTGATTAAAATAGCTAATGCGCTTTTTCCACCGAGCCCTTCAGATAAACGAAGCCAGGCCTTTGTTATGATAAACCAAGCCGATCCTTTGTTATAAGAAAACAAGTCAAGCCTTTGTTGTAAGTTGAAGTCTGGCCTCGGTTTATTATAACAAAGGATCGGCCCGCCACGACCGTAAGGACTTTGATTTCACTTAGAAAACAGCAAAACGTTAATTTCACACAACATGTAAGCTCAAAAATGTTGATTTCAGGCCTAAATACAATGTAAGTTAAAATGTTGATTTCACGTTGACGCGTGACAGCAAGGATGTTGATTTCACTTAGAAAACAGTGAAATGTTGATTTCACGTTGACGCATGACGGCAAGGATGTTGATTTCACTTAGAAAACAGTGAAATGTTGATTTCATGTTAACGCACGACGGCAAGGTTGTTGATTTCACTTAGAGAACAGCAAAATGTTAATTTCACGTAACGCATAGGGCTGACAGATTAACACAGATTACCCCTTCTGCGCAACGTACGGGTCTTTAAATGGAAAAGGAAAATCAACTAACTAGTTCTCAGTTCGAAAAATATCCGGACAACGTGATCACAACCCATGCTGGGAAGGGTCTTTACACCTCATGCGCGGGAAACATGGCGCTCGGATACAAGACATTTTATAAGTCTAAAACCAGTCCTTGCTTTCCAAACTTTGATGCTAGCAACGCTTGGCAAATGGGCCACAACTCACGAGAGGGTTTTTTTCTTGGGCAAGAACTGCTCTTGGACTTCGCTGCCTGGATCGACCTGACTTCAAATGCCGATAACTCAATTTTATCGGCAGTTGCGTTCAAAGTTACAACACATTTTGCTACTTTAAAATGTGTTGATGACTTACGGGTTTATCAAAGCTTTATGATGCCTCTCAACCACCAGGCAGCAGCTATACAAGGTTCTTAAAAACAATGCTAAAGATATCAGTTGACAGAGTTCTAATGCATCACATGGTATTTTCGTTTGACTTCATGCACTATAAACAGTCTGCCTGTTTCCTGTTCAACAAATAAACTCCTAAAGACAACCTGAACTCCTAAACAAATAAACTCCTAAAGACAACCTGCATGCCTTGTTTGCAAATGTTATTTCTCGAAAACGAAGAGCAACCCAGCAAAAAAAAATTCAGAGCAATGTTTCTCAGGTGAAACGAAACCCACATGCCAAAATTCAGGCCCTTTCGCGAAATTTTTTTTTTTCACCCAAATAGTCACTTAGCATGGTTTTGCACTCATTCCTTCAATTATAAACGTATGATAACACACAATTTATCGATCTGGCTTAAAACAGGAAAAGATATAGATGATCCCAGACTCTTGTGGGTTTGGATCAAGTTTAATATAAGGTCAAACTCTGTTATATTCTTGAAACAAATAGCTTCTATTCAATGGAAACAAGACAAGGAATTAAATGAACATTATCAGGAGGCAGTCCTAATGTTTCAAACAAATCTGTGTAATATTATGCCTCTGGCACTAGAAAAATGTAAGCAGGATTTTGAAGCACTGTGGGAAGACAAAGTAGAAGTTATTATACTATGCGCAAAAGCTTGATGGCACGAACATGGTGAAAAGAATAGCAAATATTTCTTAAATCTTGAGAAATGTAGCCAAGTTAAAAAGCATGTAAGAAAGCTGCACGATAGCGGTGTAATTTCTACTGACTATATCTCTGATTATGGATGTTCTGGCTTAAAGGTGAATTACTCAAAAACTGAAGCAATGTGGATCGGCTCCTCCTGTAATAACATCAAAACACCTCTAGCATTGAAATAGCGTAAACTATAAAAGCTTTAGGAGTTCACTTTAGTTACAATAACGAAGAATCCGTGGAAAAGAATTTCTACGATAAGCTCAGAGGAATCAAATCTCAGATACGCTTGTGGAGTTGGAGAGGCCTCTCCCTGTTTGGTAAAGTCACAATTATTAAGAGTCTATTACTTCCTAAAAGTTGTACATGTATACGTCTCATCAATTCTTCCTTCTCCTTTGGAGTTTAGAAAGGCTTTTCAGATAATTATATATAATTTTCTTTGGAAGGGTCCTGATAAAATCACCAGGACATCAGTAATAAATGTCTTGTTTTGTTAGTAGTGTCCTTTGTGTCGCCATGAAAAAAGACTGGATTGTTAGCAGCTGGAGTTGTTAGCACCAACAAAGTTTGAAATATGATGAATCCTAGGATGATGACCAGACTCTTGAATGCTGTAGGCAACATCTAGCCATTTAGCTTTAAAATGGAAGGGGAGATGATCGTTGATGCTCTTTAAATTATCAGCACTGTTGACTTCATCTAAATATCCAATTGACTCTAACACGTTTTGACAGTCTTTCAACTGATCTGCAAAGGTCTGTAATCTTCTCTGATTGATCCTGTTGTCAGAGTAAAGTGTCGCATCTCTCTTGTAATTCTAATTCTTCAGCTTTTCACACTTAAAAGTGGGAACCTGAATGCTGACTGCTTTTCATAGCTGGTGTGCCATGATGACTTACAGAATCTTTGAGACAATTGTCAGCTTCCAATAAGGGTGCCTTAACATTTAGCAGTTCACTAATGGTGGAAGGGCACATGCAACATGGGTTCTGGAAGGTCACAAGCAAACCTGAGGCATTCACTTAGACCGAAATGTTCAACGTGTAATGTTGTTTTTCAAGAAGTATGTTGGCTGTGTAACGTGCTTGAAATGTTCTCATCCTTTTCACCTTAAATGCACTGGCCCACAATTTGAGAAGTTTAGATCTTGTTTGAATTGCTCAATTATGACTACAGATTTAGACAGTCCAGGCATGTTTCAAGATATTCCTGAGCTATCTAATTCAATGAGTCAACTTGCTTTAAAATGTATCCATCTCAATATGTGCTTTCTACTTCCTAAAGTTGACAAGCTTTGACTGATGTTACTATGTTAAAAGGACATTAATTTCTTTTCCATCACTGAAACACAGTTATGACCAATCGTTTAGGATGATGAAATCAGCATCCCAGGTAACACTATCTATCGTTTGGATCGTCAAGCTCAATCAAAGGGTGGCGGTGTTCTTGTTTACGCAAGAAGCTGTGTGCCTGTATCAAGGTGCTATGACTTAGAATCGAAATCTATTGAGGGAATTTCGTGGGAGATTATCATCGCAAAGTCTAAAAAATTCTGTTTGGATCATTATATCGTCCCCAGTCAGGTCTCAAATTATTAGTGCTGACTTCAACGATAAATTGGAGGAGACTCTAGGCTTAGTGAGAACTGACAGCAATAAAAAACTATTGCTGGTTGGTGATCGAAATGCAGATTTTCTACCCAGGCAAAGTACTGATAGAATCTCAAGAGAGGTAAAGGACTTGTTAAAAGGCATTGGTATGTCACAGTTTATCAAGGAACCCTTAGAATTACTGAACACAGTAGCTCCTAGATTGATGTAATTCCTTTTGACACACTCACACAATATTCCGCTATTGAATGTTATTCCTCTGGGTTTAAGTGATCACTACATGGTCGGCTGCGTTCGTAAAATGAACTCCTTAAAATTCCAAGCACGCACAATTAAAATGTCGCAAATACGCTAAGTACAACAAAGAAGCTTTCAACTACAAACTTAAGAGTGCCTCTTGGGATTCAGTTCTAACAAGCTTCAGTTCTAACAAACCTCGCATAGACTAACTTTAAATGTGTTTTCCTTGAAATTTGTGTTTACCACGTTCCATTATTAACTAAAAAAGTTCAAGGCAGCCAGAATCCATGACTTCTGCGATTTCTAAATTAATGTCGACCAGAGATTATTATCTAAGGAAAGCAAAGAGGTCTGGAAGAGATGAGGATTATTTAGAAATAAGGTCACCAGTGCTATACGGCATGCTAAGTCTGATTACAATCAGTTCTTAATCCAAGAAAATCTCAACAATCCATGTAACTTTTGGAAGTCTATGAAGAAAATCTTCCCTAATAAGTTGTCAAATGTGGACTCAGTTAATCAATTGAAGTGTGGTGGACAATCGATCACCGATAAGGAGAGTATTGCAAATCATTTTTGTAAATACTTCTCTGAGATAAAATTATGAATCTCTGATCAATTCAAAAGAAGTCCCATTGCTTTTACAATGTGTCGCAAGATTCCACTTGGCACTTCCACTAATAGCTTCATTTACAAACAGTTACTACAGTTAAAGGCATCAAAAGCAACAGGACTTGATGGTGTCTCATTTGGGTTGCTGAAGGATGGTGCTGTAACTATCAGCGTATTTTTAACACGCATCAATTATTTTTCTATTACAAGTCAACATGTACCTCATGATTGGAAACATGCTAAAGTTATACCACTTTACAAAGAAGGGGCAAGACGACATCGACATTGCTCAATTTCAATTTTGCCTGTGGTGTAGAAAATTCTTGAAAGGACTGTCCAGCAACAATTGGTAGATTATCTGGAGTCGTGCTGCCTCTTTTCTAGATACCGATGTGGTTTCTGTCGTAAGTGCACAGAGTGCAATTACATTTCTTACTGACTCCATAAGAAGAATGGATGCTGGTCAGTTAGCAGGTGCCATTTTCATGGACTTCGTAAGGCACTTGACATAAGATTCTGCTTGATAAAAATTTATGACAGTGAACATCGTTGGATGACTGGTTACCTTACAGATCGTACCCAATCAATTTTTGTAGGTGGAGTTCTGGCTTGTCCACAACAAGTGATTTCCAGAGTTCCGCAATGTTCTATTCTGGGTCCTCTAGTATTTTCCTTGTATGTCACAGATTTGCCGAGCCGAATTGTTTGTATTTAAATGTGTCCACAACAATGCTCCAGATCTCTTCAAGGAGTATTTTGTCAATTATTCCACCAGACGTAATGGTCTCAACATTTTAGTCCCTAAGGTTTCTACAGAAAAAGCGAAGAAAGGCTGTTTATTTCGGAGCTCGTTTTTAACAATTTATTGTCGAGCATTAAAGAGACCGAGTCTCTCTTAATTTTTAAAACAATCATTAAGGACTTTTTTAGTGAAAGCTCATATAATTTTTAAATGTTGTATATAGTTTTTATCTTTTACTACATACGTAATTCCTAAAGGCAATGAAAAAGTGTGCAAAAAACTTCTAGTTGCTCCAACTAGAATCTTACATTAGGAATGCAAAGATCTCTTACACTGGAATCTTACATTCTGGTTTTAAATTCTGGTTTTATAAATCCACAATTTTTAGCCCTGAATTTGTACACCATTATCATGACCTTTACTGTTATCACTAACATTGCCTTTATTATTTAACAGATACTCTTTTACTACAGTGTATTAAGCATATTTGCATACTTTCCAGGTTCCCAATCTGCCCACGAGACACTATCCTCCCATCAGGTTGACCCTCCTCCTCCCATAAGCTTAGAAGATCTCCAGGGTGAGGCACGTACTGTGGCCAACAGAGTTCTTAGCCGTCCACAGTCAGGAATGGTATTTATGGAAGATGTAAAGAGTGCTATTGCAATGTGGGCTGACCGCTTAACAAACCTTCTAGGACCCCCTAAACAAGGTACAAAACAAGTTGTAGCCATTATTATTAACTGCGCAGCCATGGGCCGAGCGCGGTTCATGGTTTCGTCATGGTTTATTTATTTATTTACTTATTTAGTTTTTGTGTGACAAGACTTAAACTCCCACTCGGCCAAATGTCGAATCACAAACCTTATCATGTTTATTCACTAAAAGCTGTTGGAGCATTAATACACGGAAAATGTTACAGACATTGTTTTCTTTAATGTATTTAAAATATATTTTCTTTTTGTTTTATCGAAGCGTTTATATGATTATATGGGAAATACTTCAAGGGTCATCCTCCTCAATTTGATTGTAAGGGAAAGTCTTCATCATTTTCCCTTCACAATCCTATCTGACAATTGTGATAACTTAGTGCTCGAATAAGGCTAACATACTTTGATTTCAAGATCGATGTGCTTAATATGATATTTCATCGGAAAGCAAATGCTGTGTTTTGGTAAATGTTTTTGTACACATCGGAAAGGGAAACACTCTGTTTCAGTGAATGTTTTCTGTATATCTGTTAATAAGAAAGAAAAAGTAGAAAAAAATCATTTCGCACCCCACATGATTCAAACTCACAACCTCTCCCTTGGGAGGCAATTGTCGTACACCACTGTGCCACACTAGCATCAATGAAATGACAAGCGAAAGTTACTAATTACATTGCTTTCAATTAAAACGCTAGGTTGCTCATGTAAAAAGATAATTTGGTAAATAAAACCAAATTATGTTATAATACTCCCTGTCGACGCAGCCCCACAGTTTACCTCCTTTATTCCTGTAAAAAGAGTTGCGCGAAATTACTGTATGTGGTGATTAAGGGATGTGTTGTCTACAGTAATCAGTGAATCATCAAGGACTGCTTTGGAATGTGCACTGGTTTGCGACTGTGGTGCTAAGAAAACAGTTCAATTTTAAAAGCGCAGTTATAAGATCTAAAAGATCTTGTTAACCGCGCAGCCATGGGCTGAGTGCGGTTCATGGTTTACAGGTGACCAGACTCAAACTTCCACTCGGCTACTTTGAATCACGCAATAATTATGTAATGTTTATCGCCAAAAGCTGTTGGAACAGTAATACACGGATATCATTAGGGATATTGTTTTCTTTATTGCATGTAAAACATATTTTCTTTTCGTCTTATCGAAGTGTTGGATTCGAAGAGAATATTAAATATGCTAAACAAAATTATTATGTCAGCCATGGAATTCGCTGACATTGCGGGCTTTCACTTCGGCT
The DNA here is from genome assembly GCA_964020085.1 of Micromussa lordhowensis. Lineage (NCBI taxonomy): Eukaryota > Metazoa > Cnidaria > Anthozoa > Scleractinia > Lobophylliidae > Micromussa > Micromussa lordhowensis. The sequence goes on from OZ026607.1 coordinate 10,298,234, forward strand.
ATATGACAAATACGATTGTGCTTACTTTGCAAGTTTATTTCGCCAGAAGCAACAGTCATTAATTTATTTGCAATTTTGCGAGTATTTCTTGTGGGTTTAGGCAAATAGCGATATCTCGCTGACAGGAAGTGATATCTTGCCCAAAAATGAAACAATAGCTGTTACGTTATATCGCTCGATATATCGTTTGAGGTTAATTAGCGTTAAATATCGCCGATATGTCACAATATTCGTCGATTATCGTTTGCATTTCTTTCGTACAATTACTGTATATCTGTTAACCCATTGTCTCCCATGCCGGCCGTAACCGGCCGTGCGAAAACCCACCCCCAATTTCCCGTGCCGGCCGTAACCGGCCGTAAAAAGGCAGGTCAGGACAATTGCCCCTCCTACCCTCCCTGAAGATATTTTGGTCCTCCTATTGTTCTATTGTTGTTAAGGACAAATAAACCAATGAGAATGGACCTTCTGAGCATATTTTAAGACGACTTTAGGGGTCCTAGAAAGATGGTTTTTCGTCTTAAAATCGTGCGCTCGAAAAACGCAGGTAATCATGGTGCGTTGCACGACAAATCTACAAACTTCCAGGGTCTTGTTTTAATTCCTAAAACGACGAAATTGCTTCTTTGGCATTTAAAATGAAAAGGAAAAACATAAATCGATGTTTTGGTGGTCTCAGAATGGAAGACCAAGGTGAATGGAGTCCTCAAACCTTTCTGGAGGAAAATTTTTCCTTCCTTCAACCGCGGCGAAAACAAGACGATCGTTGCACTTTCAAGTGAGTTTTGAATACAGATCGCGGATTTAAAGCAGCTGCCTGGACAAAAAAAAAATGGTAATGTAGAGTATTAGTTCTAAGTCGAATTTAGCATTTAGCACGAATGGCAAAGCCACGGCCGATAAAATAACTTCAAAACTTGTAGGGAAAAACTCACGCTTTCGCTTTAGCGTGAATAATTAATTCGAACACGCGGTCATGCGGTAAATCACGTCCGTGAAATTTTGAACGTTTTTGTGCTTTTAGATAAGTTTTTTTGCCTTGTGTTGAATGAAAATTTATTGTTATTGAACTCCCTGTCATGTTTCTTTCATTTGGTCGCCTTTATTTTGGAATTTTAGGTTTTAAAAGTGAACAGTATTTTGTCACGCTGAATTTCTGCATATTTAATTTACGGCGACTGCCGTGGTTTGTTTGTCTTGTGTATTCGCTTCCCTGTAATATATTTTATTGAGCCTTGTTCAGCTTTTACAGAACTTTTGAGGAAAGAACTAGGTGGGCACTAAATTTACACAGTTGAAAAACGATTTATCTCAAGATAATTGGCTTGTTTTTGTCGTGTTTTTGATATACAACTTTCATCTTTCTTTGGCCGCACTGTATAATTTCGTCGGGCGGCGAAAAAATTATCTGAATTTCTTCTTTTAAATTGGTTTTTACTTGTGTTTTTCACCTTAATGGTCTGGTGTTTTCTTAAATGTTATACGTTACAGTAAAAGAATGAAAATTCTGTTTTACTCAGTTTCGCTTTGTCCTCTAAAGTCAAAAATTAACTCATTTTTGGGTATTCAATTTTCTCGGGTTTTGTCGCGCGGCAAAGGAAAAAATATAATTTCTTGTTTTCTTACAAGTTAAAGACATCAAGTTAAGTTCTTCCTGTTGATATTTTTTAATATTTTGGCTGTTCAGTTATTGAACTTTCAATAAACGAAGTCTTGAAACCTGACCTTGTGTCTGTGGTTACTGCGCATATGGTTTATTTTTTTGCTTTCGCTCGCTCTGAAATATTCCAAAAAACGCCAGGAAATTAGGGGTGGGTCGCGGACAGTTTGATGCGGGGGTCAATGGGTTAATAAGCAAACAAAAAAATTAAAAGAAGGAAAACATTTAGTCTTCTACAGGATTCAAACTCATGTCCTCTCGATTGGGAGGCAATCGTCCACTCCACTGTGCCACAGCGGCATGGGTAATGACACTGTGAAAGTTATTTATTAAAAGAGTTGTGCGAAATTACAGTTTGTGTTGATCAAGCGATGTGCTGTCTACAGTAATCAGTGAATCATCAAGGACTGTTTTGGAATATGCACTGGTTTGCGACTGTGGTGCTAAGAAAACAGTTAAATTTTAAAAGCGCAGTTATAAGATCTAAAAGATCTTCTTGTTTTTTTTAGTTTTGTGTGCGACCAGACCTAAACTCCCACTCAGCCAAATGTTGAATCACGCGACTTTTGATGTTTATTCGCTAAAAGCTGTTGGAACATTGATTTCTTTATTGCATGTACATGTAAAATATACCGGTATATTCTTTTTATTTAATCAAAGCGTTGGATTCAAAGAGAATATTAGATACATGTATGCTAAAAAAGGTATTACCTCAGCTATGGAATGCGCTGACTTTGCAGCTTTCACTTTCGTTACGTGACAAATAAGATCATGCTTACTTTGCAAGTTTACTTCGTCAGAAGCGATGGTCATTAATTTATTTGTAATTTTGCAAGTATTTCTTGTGGGTTTAGGCAAATAAAGGGAATTCTTGGGCTGTTTCATTGAAACGAGTTAAGAGATTTGAAGGAAAATTAAATATTTGCTGAGGTAAACAAGAGCTTGCCAGAACTTGCAGCATGTCACTGGTAGGGGGCAAAAACACAACCGTTCTGGAATTTAGCCGTGAATAGCGTAAACCTTGGATTGTGTGACTTGCGTGACTACTTTGCTTGCTAAATTTTGACTTTTAAGGAAGAACGTTGTTTATTAATAGCATTACTCATTTCCTTTTCATATCCTTCGTGGGCATGTCCCAAGCGAACATCCAGATTAAGACCATTACGTCATCGTAGATCGATGGTGCAATAATACAGTTTGTGTTGATCAAGTGATGTGGTGTCTACAGTAATCAGTGAATCATCAAGGACTGCTTTGGAATGTGCTCTGTGTTGCTACTGTAATGCTAAGGCAACAGTTAAATTTTAAAAGCACGGTTATAAGATCTAAACCATCTTGTTGTTTTAGCAATCTTTGAGGTTTTTTCTCCAATTTTGGTGTGACAGTTTTGGTCTGTACAGCATGAAAAACGTTGCATGATTTTGAAACATGTTTAAAACCATTATCACAGTTGTTACATCAGACAATATTGTATGGTGAAAGTTGCATGTGATTTTTGCATGACATGTTCAGCAGAAAGTTGCATGTGGCCGGAATAATCGGCCCTAGCAAATATTTGTCAGTTTGATTAAGAGTCACTGAATGAAACTGCAAAAAAAACAAAAATAAATCTTTTTGCCTCATTAAATATGCCAAAAATACTGATCGGGAAAATTGACAAAGTGCTCAGTATTTGTATTGAAACAATTCACAATACTAGAACACAGGATCAACTTAGCATAGGAGCTTTACCTTTTTCTATCTAACAATAGGAAGTTTTATTGTTTTTTCAAGCATTTTGAAGGATTATGTCGATTGTAGAAGAATTGCCTTTTCAAGACCCTATGAAAGTGGCAAAAAGTTGCATAACTTTATAGGCTCAAAACGCATCTCGGTATGCCCAGTGTTGAGTCAAATTAAATACTGTGATTAACCTTTGGCCTTCTTCTATCAAGATTTGAAATAAAAAATCTGGATAATTAACTGGATCACGCAGGTAAAAAGTAAAAGTTTGCAATAGTCTCTGCTCAAATGTGCATAATGTGTTATGGTTTAAGAACTCTGGTGTTGAGCACTCACTGTACATTAATTTGTGTTATTTATTAATCATTGAATTTTAATTCTATTTTTGTTTCTGTGGCAAGACAAATAAAATAAATAGTTTCATGCAAGTTACAGGCAAGTTACATAAAACTAATGAAAAACCCGAAATACTCTGAAGTTCCAAATTACATAACATTGTCTAAACAAGCTACATGTAGTGCATGTCATGCAATATATATTTCCATTATTTTTATCCTAGATTGTTGAAGTTTAGACACTTGTTCATCATGGAAACATATAGGGGTTAGTCTTTCCCATTTTATAAACACTCGATTTTTCTGCAACTATTTACATGTAGAAAGGAGACTGACCTTTTTAAAGTAAATTTTGGCATTATTTTGCCTTGATCTTGATGGGAAACGAAGGTTTCAATTAAATGGACACAGACTCGAGAGGTTTTACTAATGTAGTGGAACTGATAGCTGGAACAATAAAGTAGGTTTCTCGAAAAATATAGTCAGACTGTTTGCTGTCTATCCCGCGATAACCTCGGTTCGAAGGCCTAGTCCAAACGTCATGCTACTGCTCTGCCAAACTCAAATGAATTTGGCCTGGCAGTGGCATGATAAGAGAATTGCATTGGTTTCAAACACGAATTTAATTCAGTTGTATTGGAATAAGTTTGTTTTGCTGAAGACCATTTTAAATGCTAGAAAGCAAGGGCAACTGATGCAGCAGGCTATTTGAAGCCAAGTCATGCTACTGCCATATGGCACGGCAAGGCCTAAATGACCCCCTAAGTAGTCATGCCAAACTTAATTCAGTCTGCTGAACTGAGTCAGTGTTTTCAAAAGTCGTGCTACTGCCGAATTTAATTCTTGAATTAAGTTTAGCACAGCAGTAGCATGACATTTGGAATAGGCCTTATGGCCTGCAACTTCTGTCGGTTGCAGCACCTTGTCTTGCCAGTTGGCCAGCGGAAGCCGTACACATCCCTGTATTTAAAACAGACCATTATGTGTTGCTGATGAAAATCCATAAGTATCAGATTGGTCAGTATCAATTTCATGATACAATAAACTACAGTTGATTCTGCACGGGCTACAGTAACAATTTTTGTTCGCCATCGTCACTTCCTACAAAATCTTAGGTGTGCTTTCACATCACGATCACAGTTTTTTTAAATCAACCAAGTTAACCAAACTTGGATCTCCACTTCTCTGACTGCAAGGTCCACCAGCAAGAGACGCAAAACTGCAAAAGGTCATCCTACATGTAACAAAGGAAGCTAATCACCAAGATCTAGAAATCTCATGCGGGAGTCTTGAAACGCTTGTGCTTTTTATGATGCCTGGTATGCATGTGACTCAGTATCATCAAAGTTATGGAAAGGAATGATTGTGCAGTTATTTAAACAAAAATGGAGCTTCTGCAAAACCAAAAAATAAATGATGCTGTGATCAATAATCCCACTTCACCGTTGTTATTGCTTGCAAATTGAATTACAGTTTTAACGTTGTGTGACATTGTTTACAAGTTCAATGGCCACTACTGTGTATAACCTGTAGCGGTGTCTTAGTAGACCGAACTCGAGAGAGGCGTGGAAATGAAGCCTATATAAGCCGTGAATAACTTTTGAAGGTGGATTTGAACTATAAAACAATTAAAACAATCCAATTTAACACTTTCTAGAAGAATTTGGAAATTGAAAAGACTGTTACATGAGCAAGGGCTGCAAGTGTAATTATTGTCACAAGTGGAAAAGGCTACCCCAAGTGTAATTCAATAAATGATGATGCAAGTCTGTATTCAATAATGGAACCCGCAAAACTACTTAAGTATCGACAATTATTGGCCGTAGAATTGTCAACATGATGACTGAGAGGTAGATGAAAATGATCTTTTTTCCACTTCCTTCCAAACATGGTTATTGATACAATTCAATCTAATTATTGTACCTTAAAGTGCCTATGAAGTAAAACATAATTGAAAGTGAAGAATGATCATCGCAGTATATTTTCCAATTTAAGCAATTGGAAAGAAGCAGCCTGGAAAAAAATCAGGGCTTCATCAAGATTCGAACCCGTGGCCTCTGCGATACCGGTGCAATGCTCTACCAACTGAGCTATGAAGCCACACATTGAGAGCGAGGTCAATTTATTGACTTCATATGTTCCTGTAAGGAATGAAATGGTGTGATGTATATCCGAAATAATTCATATATGAACTGCGGTTGTAGATGAAAGTGAAGAATGATCATCGCAGTATATTTTCCAATTTAAGCAATTGGAAAGAAGAAGCCTGAAAAAAAATCAGGGCTTCATCAGGATTCGAACCTGTTACCCTTGCGATACCGGTGCGATGCTCTACCAACTGAGCTACGAAGCCACGCATTGGGAGCGAGGTCAATTTATTGAGTTCATATCTTCCCGTGAGGAATGAAATGATGCGATGTATATACGAAATAATTCATATATGAACTGCGGTTGTAGATGAAAGTGAAGAATGATAATCGCAGTATATTTTCCAATTTAAGCAATTGGAAAGACGAAGCCTGAAAAAATCAGGGCTTCATCGGGATTTGAACCTGTGACCTCCGCGATACCAGTGCGATTCTCTACCAACCGAGCTATGAAGCCAACCTTGTTCCCAATGTGTGGCTTCATAGCTCAGTTGGTAGAGCATCGCACGGGGGTTGACGACTTGAAACACGGTTGTCAGTTTGACCATGAATTTTTCTATTTTTCTTTATTATTTGGAACTATAAAGGCTACCTAATAGACCTCTTTAGCTTGGGCAGTTTGTTTTCCCATTTTAGACGATAGATATGATGATACTCTTGAGAATTCTTGCTTTCAAATCTTTAAATAGTCATGTGCATATGAATGAATAACTTTTAGGTGGATAAAAGAACTATTCTCTGGAGAATATCACATGGTCTGAAATGGGAAAACAAACAACCCAAGCTAAAGAGGTCTATTGAAGACACTAAGACAAACAACAAAATAATCAATAAGAAGTCAATTGAAAAATAGCTGGAGCACCACTGTTAGAAATATGCCATATGGTCATTCTATAAATAGACTTCAATTTTCATAAATTATGCAAATAAGTTCACCTAGCCTCAAAACCTTGTGTGTTTGCTGGTGCGCATTCTTACTGCCCAGATTTTTTATTTTTTAATCACAGTATTTCTTTCGACTTGATTGTGGACATACCAAGATGCGTTTTAAACTCGTAAAGTTATGCAGTTTTTGCTGTTTCTCTAGGGTCTTGAAAAAGCAATTCTTCAACAGTCGACAGAACCCTTCGAAATGCTTGAAAAATTTAAAACTTCCTATTAATTAGATACAAGAAGGGTAAAGCTCTTATGCTAAGTTTATCCCATGTTCTAGTATTGTAAATTGTTTCCATGTGAATACCGAGACCTTTGTTAATTTTCCTGATATTTTTTACAAACTTTCAGGTTCTTTTGATTTTTTGAACCTGGCCAGGGATTCTCCATATTTTCAGTCAGTGACTCTTAAATAGTTGCCAAGGATATGTCCAAGTTTACAAATATTCACCACTATTCTATGGCAAGGTAGTCTTGAGGTAAATCCGTGCATTCTGATTGTTTTTTCTTGGTTGGGATTTTGCCAAACAGTCACAGACACATTTTTGGGGTTTTTTTGAGTGCTATTTAATAATCCTACAGTTGAACCCCTATCAAGTGGCCTTCTCGTGGAAATGGGAGGTGGCTGCTTAATAGAGGTTGGACTATCTTGAGTATTTTTCACCATCGGGTTAATTTGTTATTGAACATGGAATCACTTGAAGACAATCCTGATAAATGCATGTTTGAATGTTGTTATCGCTTGTCACTGTCTATTTCAGTCTCTAATCTGCCATCGCCTTTTCTAAAACAAAGTTTTTAAATTGGGGGTGGCTTTTTAATAGGGGTAAAGACAAAAGAAAAATCCTCATCAGGCAACCAAAAGGTGTCTTTAAATATTTTTTATTATTATTTTAATATTTTTAATGGCATTTTACCATTAAAAAACATAATTACAATACAGTAGAGAAAAAAAGTACAATGCAGTAAAGAAAAAAATAATGAAAAAACAAGATCCTTCGCCAGAAACTGATATGAACATGTTTAAGGTTTTGAAGACAGAGTTTGAGCTCCAGAATGATTACATCACCAAGGGGCAATAATATGAACCCAAGCCACCTGGTACGAGCAAGGAGAAAAAAGCAATAAACATTTTTTTTAATTTTAAAAATTCCAGAGGTAAGAAAAGTTCAATTTGGAAGATATTTAAGGAAGATGAATCCTCAACATCAAATCCTCAAGTGATTATGAAAGAACTCTGTTCCTTCTATTCTGACCTTTATAAAAAAAAAGTGTAAATGAGACTAGTGAAACTTTGACAGGGATTTACATGTTACGAAATTGACCTCAGACCAAAGAGAAAGATGTGATGAAAAGTTATTGGTAGGAGATTGTTTTAACACTTAAAAGACATTTCAAACAACAAAAGTCCATGGAATGATGGGCTCACGGTAGAATTTTATTTAGTGTAGGCATTTGATTGATTGCTTTATGCAATTATGCACATGATCATGGTGGGCTCTCCAATTCTCAAAAACAAGCAGTAACTACTTTGTTGGAAAAGAAAGGCAAGGACAAAAGGTTGATAAAAAACTGGTGTCCACTTTCCCTGATCAATGTAGACACTAAAATAGCTTCTAAGACTTTAGCCAAACAATTGGAACCAATCTTACCCGAGTTAATTCAGTACCGTCAAAATGTGTATGTAAAAAGTAGGTCAATTTTTGACACTGTAAGAACTATTGATGATATTTTGGAATACACTGGATGACCAAAAGGTGGCCACGGCCACTTCATAGAGGTGGTCGGTTAATAAGCCTAGGGTTTTATTTACAGTATTGTACTGACAATAATTTCTGGACTTTGCTTAATGGGTGTCCACGTAATAGAGGTTCGATTGTACTTGCTAACCATAGCTTGCTGGAGCTGTACTGGGGAGTATTGGCCCTGGGTCTTTTAAACATGGACCTCACTGCACTCAATCCGTACTGGTGTGACTTTGGGTCACTAAACCCCAGTTTTCCTGTATAGCCCTTGCACTTAGTTTAAAAAAGGTAGTCTGAGTACGAGCCAAGTAGACCATCAGGTCAGCACTTACTTCTGGTTTCTGTTGTTTGAAGCAATTGGGAGTATTTCTACTCCCCCCTAAATGGGATGTTATTCCATTGCAGGGTACTGGTACCCATTTAATATACACCTGGGTGGAGAGTGGCACTGAGTGTACCAGTCCTGTTCGGCAAAGGAACCCGCGTTTCTCCCTGAAGCCACGGCTGGATGCATGAGAATTTTTTTTCTTTGTCTTATTCACTCAGATAACTACCCCAGATTTTCGTTGGACGTAAATTATCAAAAGGTCTTGATAGTAGCAGACATGTCAATATTTTAAGAAAAAACACAACATTTTTGAAATGCATGTTGCGACAGAAACTTCTGTGCTTATGTGCTTCTGTGCTTCTATGCTAATAGACTCCAGAAGGAAACATGACTATGTGGAATATTACAAAGAAAGTCATGTTTCGTAATTTTCATATTGATCCTATTACGAGGATTGTTTAATTGCTGATTGAAAATGCTTGGGAAGGTAAAAAAACTTTATCAAGACACCTTAAAGATCAAAAGTAAAAATAAAACAGCAATGGATAGCACTAGAAATGTTGGTCGATGGCCAAGATGTTTTCCTTATTCAGCTAACAGGGTCTGGAAAATTTCATTTATGTGGTGCCAGAATGTCAGATAAGTCAATAAAGAGAGGGATAAATGTGAACATGCAGCTCTAAAGGAAAAAGTCAAATTGATGTATAGTTTGGGAAGGAAAGTGACACCAGTCTCTGGCAAGGCATAACAAACGAATATTTTTATAGCCAGTGTAAACCGCATCAGCCAAACCTGAAATACATGGCAAATAACAGAGTGTCAAGTCAACAGCAGAAATCATGCAGACCTACACGTGACCTTTCACATGACGTTTGCTACACCACAGTTGAACGGCTCTGCTCTACTTAAAAGAAGCTTTTTCTTAGAACATAGAACAAAAAAAATAGGTTACGACCAAAAAATTGCAAATGTACAAATGTTTTTAGCTGTGTAGGTCCAGGTTGTAATGAGATGACATTTCCGGTGACCAGTGCAGTAGCGCTGCATGAAGTAAATTATGAATTTACGTCTCGGACAAGCTTTGCCTCCAGACGTCTGCTCTGTAGACCGGACACGAGAAAGCAGCAGAAATCGAGCCTAACTCTCCCTCCCCATTAAAAAAGATGTCTTGTCACAAGTTGGATCAGTAATAATTTCCAAAGAAATGAGTGACTGCATATTATGCAGTTGCAGTTGTTGTGTCGAAGAAAGTGATCCATGTCTAAAAAGAAGCAAATTCTCTGACCAATTTTCTATATTCCAGAACTATTATCGACAACTTTTAATTCGTCTAAAAACAACCATCCGTAGAGTATGTCTGTGAGATGTGCTCCTGTGTGAGACACCTAAGTCTCACAGGTTGGGGTAACCTTATGACAGATGGGCATCTCATCCAAGGAAGGCATAGAAATACCCCTAGTCACTTCTTGTTTTGGAAAAGGAGAAAAGCACCAGCCAGATGAGCCCCTGACAAGACTTCCACGGTCCTGCAAAGGACTCTTTTAAAATTATGTATGGTGCTTCTCTTCAGAAGCTTGCTATTAGCTTACTATGTTGTCATGGTTACCTGCAGATGCACGCGTAAGTTCCGCCAGCCATCAGAGATCTCACTTAACTGGCCTGGCTGCTCAAGGAGGGTCACTTCCCCATACACGCCATCGTAAAATAAGCCGATCAGCAGGTCCTTCACCAGCAGCTCTGAGGAACGCTTTGAAGATTTCTGGAGGTGAGTGAAGTAATATTCTACATTAAACATGAGAGACATCACATACATTTTATCACATTTGTTACTACTAAGAAGAGAATGGAATGTACTAGGCATATCTTATTTAAGGCGTTTAGAAATGCATTGAAACATTGTACCATATTTTATTATACTACATGGCTGTTATTGGTGTTTTATCAACCCTGGTCCATGCTGTAATAGTTGTTCACAAACCTCATACAGTCAAGTTGAGCTGTTGGAAAAGTACTGGAAACTGTTACCAGCCACCTTAACCTAAGGCCTTGTATTTGTTACCAGGACTGCAAATGGGAATTTTAGATAATCTTTCCAATCGCATCACAGGCAACCTACAGGGAATAGCACGCACCTTTACATGACATCGACCTTGAATCACATTCTGCAAAGAACCTTTCTCTAACCATTTTTGTATTTTTAAATATCTGAAGGAGAAATTCCAGAAACGGAAACTCGGCGAAACTTGCCTCCACTTTCAGAAAGATTCTTCAAGTCTGACCCAGCACACCCAGGCAGTGGAGATGCTAGTGTAGGCAAATACTTCAAGAAACGTGAGTTAATTATACTATATACTATACGTGTCACAAATGAGAACTTCATATTTCCTTTTGTCTCTGTGAAGTGAAACTAGAATTGTTTCCTCTTGTTCTTTAAACTATGTGCTACCTTCCTCAGAAGCACATTTTTTGGCTGTTATCATAGTTGTTATCAAATAATTTCAATTCTGCTTTTCTTGCAGTCATTCTTTTTTTTTCGCTTTGTATGTGGGAAAAGCAATAGAGCAATGTTTTGTATGCATTCTTTCAATGACGGCAGCAGAATATAATTTAATGTATAGTAATCTCAGCCATGGTCAAAAGCAGTCTTATATTCTTGAGCACTCCAACATTTACCTAACCCACCACCGTGGTAGATGGGTAACAAGTACCTTTTCGTTACATTGGGTTTTGTACATATAGGATAATACATGGGCGTGTGTAGATATGAAATATCTCTTTAAGTGTTCAGCTGGATATCTCACAATTTCAGCATAGCGAACAAGTGAGATATGAAGTTGAACCTAAGAGGAGATATCCCACATTCACAAGCAACCATATATATTTTGTTTATTATATTGCCATCCTCATAATGACGTTTTTGACGATTTCCGAAGATTTCCAACCACTTTCCGAAGATTTCTGAAGATTATCCAAAAATTGTCCAAAGGCCACCCAAACGTTTGCGAACATTTTCTGAAAAATTTCCAAAGATAACCAAAGATTGTCAAATGCTTTCAAAGAAAATCAGAAGATGTTTCGATCGTATACCAACAAATTTAAGTACAGTTAAGGGTCAAACATGATATCAGTGAAGTCATCAATATCTTCACTGGTGAGGATATGGAAAATATGCCACCGAGTCCCAGATGTCTTTTTCGTCTAAATTTTATGAGTGGTCGATTTTCCAGTAAAACACTTGTGCCTATAATATAATAAAAAAGAAAACTGTTTATTGTTGAATGGAGATCTTGTTCCCTTATGCGCCTACTGGCGTGCAGAGATTGGATGATGATGAGAGATCTTGTTGCCTTTGCCTTCATGTGGCAGAAACCTGGACGAAAGTGCCATATTCTGAAAATGTCAATGCTCCTGTGTTTGATATAGTGAATATGCCAAAGGATATATAAATTGGAGTGACATGTAGGATATGAAATGATCTTCGCAGTGCAACTAAGCAACTGCCTAGTTTTTTAAAGAGCTATTGTGAAAATAGTACGTTATTGAACAAGCTTGTTAGGTCCGTATTGGGAAATCTGTTCTCACACTTTTTAAACAAATCACTTATATTACCCTAATACAGAAGTAAAATCTAGTTTAGTAACTTCCTTGTATTTCCTTTTCTGGACACAATTAAACACACCCATGGTCACTTGGCTCTGCTTAGGAAGACTGTGAAAACACTCTGTGAAAATACTGCTCTACAGTTCCCTTCCAGCACTATAAAGCTTGACATTTTCTCAAATTATAGAACAGCTAATGTTTTGCTGTTATTTTATTACATGTTCTGTTTATAGATGGCTCTGCATCAACCAATGGATCTGAATCATCCACTGCTGGTCCTCACTCGATACCCTGGGAACGTGTTTCCAATGCTGACGTGCAAGTCAATATTTTTAGTTATGCCACAAGAGATAGAGAGCCAAGCTTTCAACGAGCGCTAGCTGATGAGCTTAATGACGAAGAATCAGGACAAGAGGATGAAGAATTCAAAACAGCTTTGAATGCCATAGTAACGGAAGTCAAACAGGACTATACCTTTATAGAAGCAAAATCAAGAATGGAGCTGTCATCCCCGAAAAAAGAGCAAAAGCCATTTCAGTTTCCCCGGCCAGCAGCATCAAAACCACCTGCTGGTCTTCAAAACAAATCTCCACCAGGACAAGTGAAAAAGAAAGCTCAAGCTGGGCCAAGAAAAAAACCTGTTGTAGGGAAGAAAAAAGTAGGCAAGAAACCACCAAAGCAACAGTCAAAACCTTCAAATAAAACTGCAAAACCTAGTAAACGAAAAGCAGAGACTCAGAACAAAGGCAATGAACAGGAAAAAACAGAGGACATAAGTAAAGCAATAACAATGGAAGGAGAGAAACCTGAACCTGTTAGAGTTGACTCAGAAACAGGAGAACACGAAGCAGAAGCTTCCAACAGAACTATTGTTTCTTCTTCTCTGTCTAGAGTTACTCCTTCATCCAGAGTTTCCTCCAAAGCTTCAGATGAGTTAAATGTAAGGAAGACCAATTCGCCAACTGAAAGTAACACGAGTTCAGCGACTGCTTATATGCCAGCTCTTGTCCCTAAACCTCCTGAGCCACAACCTGTTCATAAAGAACCAGAAACAGAGCAGTCTCCAGCACCGGTGGAGCAAAACCCAGTCCAGGAGTCTAGAGCAGCTAAGAGGGCGGCAGAACGAGCTGCTGCTGCAGAACGAAGACGTCAAGAAGTGGAACGTAAGAGAAGGGAGAGAGAAGAAGCCAAGAAACGTGCCATTGAGGAGGAGGCCCGATTAGAACAGTTACGACTTGATGCAGAAGAAGAGATGAAAAAGAGGGAGGAGGAAAGAAGGTAAACAAATTTCCTTGATTGCCAACGAGCCAGCCGAGCGAAGACGCTCGGCTGGCGAGGCGGCAGAGAATAGTGCCGCGCGAAGAATGGCGTATGCGAAAAAATTCTCGATCGAGCTCTGAAAGTGTAAGTGTAAGGTGTAAGATGTAACAATGGCTCAGTTTGAGCCAATTGCAAGAACGGAACTATTCGAGCTATTGTAGTTTTTAGCCAATCAAAAGGCGCGTTGCATCTAGACTTGTCTCGTGGAATATCATTGTTTTCTTTGCTGTTGTGTTTATCCAACTGTGAACAATTTCATAGTCTCAGAACGTATCGAACCAGCGTGTTTCCTCTCTCACTTTATCGAAATGAAAGTTCAATTGGGGAGCGTACCCTTTACAAAACTCTTCTTCTAATTCGAATATTCAGGAAAACTGTTAGACATGAGCAAATCCAAGACACAAAATCGACACGAAACCGAACCAGCGTGTTCACCACAGAATTGAACGAGCGTGTTCATGAATCGAAACAGTGTATTCCTTCTCTGTTTACCTATATCGAACTGAAAGTTCCATCGGGCAGCTTTTTTTGGAAAGATTGTGTTCAGCAGTTGAACCACTAGAGCAAATCCAGTGTTGAAATCTAGCATATCGAACTGAAGGTTGAGTCGGCAGTGTTTCCGACCAGAACTGAACGAGCGTGTTTATCATACAGTCAAATCCAGTGTTCAAAACACAAATCGGATCTGTTTTGCCACAGAATTAAACGAGTCGTGTTAATCAATCAAACTAGCGTGTGCACTTTGACTGTGCCCATCATATTGAACTGAAAGTTCGACCGAGCAGGGATACATTCCAATACTCTTGATATTCAGGGATTGCGTGACGAACGTTACCGGCCGGTAAACGCGTTATAATTTTCTCTCGGTAATGTTTGCAACAGAAGAGAACCAAAAATCCGTTATGCTGTATTAATAAACCTCTTATTATAGCACAAATTATTTGCTCGTTGGCACTCTATCGATAGGTATACCTAGTTGTAATTTGCTATATCCAAGTTATAATTTGGGATTTATAAGGTTCACCTGAAGGGTTTTCTTCCAGGCTTTACAAAGACTCCATCACCTTACAATATTTCTCGCAGTAATTTATAGGGGAAACAGAAACTTTCATTTACCTTCTCTATGTCTTTAAAATACCGATCATTATATAAAGAGAACAAAAGACAAGACTTGTTATCAGCGCTGGATTTTTTTTTTCCAGCGCTGAATTGTTCATGTTATATCTACTGGATTGTGGTCTGCATTAGCAATGATCTTTTAAGGTCCATGTACTATTTTGTGGAATAAGAATAAATAGCCGAATAATCCAAAATATCCATTCGATTGAGAGTCACAATACGTGAATTGTGGTCAAAGCGTTCTGTTCGGTTGTTGCTGTTTCCCTTTCACAGGTTTGTGCAGGATGTAGAGTACTCTCTCATTGGGTTCCTCTACCACTCTCTCGACTATCCCCTCTTTTAGCTGCTCCTGGGTAATCTCATCATACTTGTCAATCATGTCTGGTTCTCGCTGCAACTTCCTTACTAGTCCCTCTAGTCTCACAATGACCTGGCTTCCACAACAGTCCACTTTGATACCAACTTCAGCCAAGCTGCTCGATAAATTCACCATACACGCTACCCTGATCTGATTCTGGAGTATCTTCAAGTCCTAGGACTTCAGAGTTGCTCATAGTCAGCTGCTGATGACTTTGTCAAGTAAACATTAGAGAGGCCTGTTTCTTTACTGGAGGACATCATCGCCCACCCTAGCGTTGTGAGCTCGGCAATAGGCTCAGGTGGTTTACCAATCCTTGGTTTTGTCTCTGTTTTAATTCTCGAGTACTCACTGGCGCAGAGTATGAGGTGGATGGGCCGTTCACTTTTCTTGTCATTTTCTTCCATAACTACTCCTTCCAGATGAGGATACTTGCTTATCAGTTCTTCATGATGTGGGTTTGAGACTGTGAGTAAGACTCCTTTATCTACCTTGTTGACCATTGTCATCTCAAACTTCCCATCGACACTTGCATCCTTCACTGTGTAGCTTCATACTTTCTGGATTGTAGAGCAAAGCATCATTTCTATCTGTTTATGTTCAACATGTGTTGGACGCTTGTTGAGCCGTTCGACTAGAGCTGCTGATACATACGAACTACCAGCACCTGTGTCCATTAATGCTCTACACTTGATGCCATCAACTACCACCACCACCACTGGATAGATGACTGAATCCTCATTATCACCTGCCATCACCTGCTGTGATGCCTGTTGCCACAGCGTTGACAGGCATTCTTGCTGCGACAGTCTTGCGCTTGATGTCTTGTACCCGTGCAGTTGAAGCACAACTTCTTGTCACTTAAAATCCTCCTGCGCTGGGAGATGCTAGGGAACTTCCCACACTGCAGAGCAATGATCTTCACCATTGCAAAAGACACAGACACGTGCCACCTTTGCACTTTCCTCCTTGGTTTGGTAGGCAGGATTTTTCTTTGGTGGATAGCGGTTTCGAGAGTGACTATATGATGGATACTGGGTCCACAAGTCACGGATAGGTAGACCACGGTTTGGTGGACTGTGGATTGATGGGTCATGGTGTGAATGATCGCTGTCTTGTTGTGCTAGGCATCTTATCTCTACTGGGAATAGGGTTAGGTCACACCACTTTCTCAAAGATTCAATTAGTTCTGGAAATCCCCACTCTAGCCAGTTATTATCGAGACGAACCAGGTTTGCTCAAATGTCAGGTAGCTTATCAAGGGTCGCACACACGAACCCTCCAATTTCCTTAACCTTCCTCGTGGTCTCTTGGACTTGTATGTGACTTGTTAACTTCTCATGAAATTTGTGAATTTTAGCTGGATCCACACCATGAATTGTGGACAGTCCAATAATACATTGCATGTGTGCATTTGCCACCTCACTGGATTTACCATACTTGGTTTTAAAAAATATGTTTAGCCTTAAACATATGTTTTAGGCATGTAGCCTTTTTTAAATGGTCACAATAGGTTGTCAAACTGTCTCCAAATTAATATCTCAATGATACGGTTGCACTGATGATATTCTCATTTGTCACGTGGTCAAATTCCTTGCACAGAAACGAGGCTCCAAGCAAACATTCATTTTCAACGAGCCAGCCGAGCGAAGACGCGAGGCTGGCGAGGCGGCAGCATTATAGAGCCGTGCGAGAGTATTGTGTAGGCGGAAAAAATCTCGAGTGATCGAGAGAAATGTTTGTAAGGTAACATTCCTGTTGTAAGGTAAGATTCCTGAGATTCCAATGACGTAGTGGAAAAGACTTGCATCGGGCCAATCGTAGCGCGCAGAGATTGTGACGTCAAGGCCGCATAGCTCTGAGCGTCGATCCTCACCAGCTTTGACATTCATCGAGCGGAGTTGAAATCAAGTTTGAGGACATTTGCCGGCGAATATTTTTACCTGGCGAAGAATTAGAGGCAGAGTGGCTATAATGTTCAAATTGAAGTCAGCTTTTGTAACCACGGGACGCGACACAGCGATAAACCGAAAAAGATAAATATCTCGACCTTTCTGACTGTTGACGCCTATGAACATTGCGAGACCATAAGACATTTTAGGTGATAAGATCGAGTTTAATTTTTTTTCTTTATTTGTTTCCCGGGTCTGAGTTTTTATGACACCCAAACGCAGATCCTGAAAACTCAGACCCCTGGAAATAAATAAAGAAAAAAAAAAGGTTTAAACTCGTCTCAATCTTATCACCGAATCGAAAGTGTTTTATGGTAACGCAATGTTCAAAGGCAACAGCCTGATATTTATCTTCTTCGGTTTATCGCTGTCGCGTCTGGTGGATACAAAACTGACTTCAATTTGAATCACATTATAGCGACTCTGTGTCTTTTATTTCTTCAGTAAAAAATTCGCCAGCAAATGCCATCAAAATATCGGCTGTTATTTTAAACCTTGCAAGCGATAAACCGGACAGCGATAAACCGGAGAAGATAAATATCTCGCTTCTTTCTGGCTGCTGCCTATGAACATTGCGTGACCATAAAACAAAACGTGATACGAGCAGGGAGACGAGTTTACAATATAGATAGACCTGAGGTTTCCGTGACACCCTAATTTTGACCTGCTTTTGTAAGGTTTATTTGTTTTTATTTCCAATTCTAAGTGAGTGTACTTTAGTTAAGTGACATTGTCAGTGGTATATTCATCGAGCTAGCAAGCTCAACAATCGGCCAGCGAGCCAAAAGAGTACTCGGCCACCGTGCCAAACTCGGCCAGTGTGCCAAATCTAGACAAGGCAGCAGACATCAAGCAATCAAAGAACTAGACTGAATTAAATCAAACCAAAGCTAAAACAAACGACAACTGTAGCAAACTATCGGCCAGAGACCCACACCACACGAGAGTAAACTCGAAATCCGAGGGTAAATAAAGTAATGTATGTATGCATGTATCGGCCAGTGAGCCAACTTTGTCACCGGAGCAAAAAGCAATCAAAGAAATATTTACATCATTATTAAAGACATTTGACGTGAATACTTGACTACAAAAAAGTGATGTGCACAAAGCATGACCCTGTTTTCAGCTCCAAATTAGTATTTGTTTTCAAGGGTTGCTCGTTGGCACTTAGCGAGAGCTACATCTAGTTTTATGATAAATTTACACTGGTAGCAACCTACATAGTTAAAAAAGGGCAAAAAAATAACTTAAAAACAGCAGTAGTAAAAATGAAATGGCCATATTTTTCACCTTTCGTTGGCCAAGTATTTGTCTAAGGATGCTTACCATATCTAATTTAACGCATCATCATCCTCTTCATCCTCAATATCGCTGTCATCATGGTCACATTCGCGTTGTTGATTCTCACATTCATCATCGGAACAGCTGCAGAGGTGCGTGCATAGCAGCCCTGCTTTGCGGCACTAACAGCGATTCGTCTAGCATTGTTCCTTTGCACATCTGCACTTGCTGCAAGCTGTATTATAGCCTCGGGAGCGGGTGAAAGAGTTGTCATGACAGGGATCCACTCATCGTTTTCCATTGTCCAACCATACCCTCGTGGTGACGTAAAACAGGATTAGGTACACAGTCACTGTTCCAAACCATCAACTGGTAGTGTGCTCTTAGTATGGCTTGGGGCAGAGCTGCCTTAGTTGGTGGTAATCTGTCAGATTCAGCTTTTCTCTTCTCAAACAATGACCACCTGAGCTCTTTGACAGTTTTAATGGTGGTCTTTGGCTGGTACAGCTGGCAGACGAATTGCTCGATCCCATAAAGGGTTTCTTCCTCGGGTTTTTCATCTTTACCCAGACTGGCTAAGGATCGACTTAATGGCCTCTTCAATTTTTTTCCAGCAAGTCGGTTTCCCTTTTCCTGAGAAACTACCCATGTTGTAAGCCCCTGTTAAGGCTTGGGATGTTGGTAGTGCAGCTGTCTTGGCTGATCCAAGTGCTTCTACAGTTGGTTCCAACTTGATTGTTTGGCGAGTTGTTGCTGATCCAGTCACAATACTTGTATCTGGACACATCTCTGGATAGCGTCTGATAGCTAGCACTAAAACATCAGTGTCTGGAGAATAGATCAAAAGTTCCGTAGCACCACTTAGCTTATCCTCTTCCTCTAGCTTATCCTCTATGGAGGATAATCTTTGTGTCCGCTTCTGTGTGGTCACTCTGCAAATAGCTCACGTCGTTGTGTACTTTTCTTTGCACTCTGTCGTCCACACTACAATGACCTGCTTTCCTTTAGCCTCACCTCTCTCCATCGCCTTCTGGGCCAGAAAAGCTGTTAGTTCTGCTTTGGTCTTTGTATGGGATGAGTTTCTTCAAGGTAACGTAAGCGATATGACTTCAATCCGTGATACGGTAGTAAATGGGGTCTTGAGTGCCTTGTCGCTTACTCCGAGTAGCAGACTTAAGCGAAGACAGAACATCGTACCTGTCAAAAATCAAACAGATCTGTTGCTTGTTATTGTATTTGACAAAAAGACAGGCGATGGAATGTTACGTCTTCGCAAGTCTTGATCCAGTCTGGCTTGTCTAACGATTGGACCTCTGCCATGCCATCAACTATTGCGACTTTCAGATCGCTACTGCGAATGGAACTTGTATTTGACTCTGCACTTTGTTTCTCAAGAATGTGCATTAACATGCTCTTGCAAGAGCAATGCGTCATTGTCTCATCTAGGTCAATAGGGACCCTGGAACTAACGTCAACTTATAGAGACTGGTAGCCTCTTTGATGTCAATATCTGGGTGACTCTTGCAAACCATCATTGGGCACGCAAACATAGACGTGTCCTCTTTCAGCTCCACCACCCGCTCTACTGTTTTAACTTTGATCACCTTCCCATTACTTTTCCATGACTGTAGTTCACACTTCTTCATCACAGCCCAGAGATTTATCTTACCAGATTTGACTCCATCTTCTACAAAGGAGCTGAACAAGTTTTGCCCCATTTCACTCGTTTGAACCAGATGTTTCTTCATCGTTTTACACACAACTTTCTTCGTGACCAGATTTCCAGGTCGGTATTTTGATCAAGTGTTATCACAAGGTGAAAAGGGGTCGATGTAGCTCTTGATTGTCTATGTCAGCTGATGGATGGCTTTGTTCTCGTAATAGCAGGAGAGAAGTTATGGTGGTGTTCTTGTGGGCCTGTAGTCAGAAGGAAAATCTTTGACCGTGTGCTGGCATTCAGCGTGATCCCGACTAGTCCGCCGGACACTTTCATGGAGCACGTAGATGTTCTAGAGCGTTGTCGCTTCCTACCACACAAAATGGAACTTTTTGGTCCTTGTTCACTACTCAGTTGGTGAACTCTTCATACAAGCAGGGATCTGTGCCCTTCAGGGATGCCTTCTCGGCGAGATAGACAATGATCATTTGTGCGTAATTAATCATCATGAGCAAAGAAGTACTTAGTGAAGAGTTCTAGAGAAGAAAGATGTAACTGCCAGTTCCCAGTGCGCACAGCCTTGATGAAGGAGAACATCTCCATAACCATTCTCATATAGTGGCGCGTTGCTACAAACAACGGACTGAGTGTCATACTCAGACATTTTCATGATGACCTAAGATGAATAAATAACATCAATGAATTGTTGATGAGCGCTCTCGATTCTCTCTGCACGCGTCACTGAGCTCCTTTGATAACTGCTCAAGACCCTGTCATAGGTCTGGCTCATTCTTTAGAAACCCTCTATGTATAGTCTAAAGAAGGTTTGGAGAGTTATCAAGTGCGCTTTTTGTCCCCTTTTTACATGCTTTCCATCAAGAATCTATTTGACAATGGACGATCCCTATAGTTCATCCTCATGCCAACAAAAGTCGATTCCACTTTCTATGTAAGCACCAATCGTCTTAAACATTGCCATGACGATATGTCATTCACCAGGACGTAAGACGAGATGGATCAGGTCTTTGCGAGCCATTTGAAGCTGGGAGATATACCGTAAATGTCCATGTATAAGCCACATTCGTAGATAAGCCGCACCATGTTCTGGCCACCATTCAGAACAATTTCTGTTAAGGTTAGAAATTCAATTTTTGCTGCTATGTCACTGGTTTTCTCCCCGAGACTTTCACTGGTAGTTGATTTGCTTAAAACTCTTATTACATGTTTTGCCCAACAGTTCTTATGATACTTGATATCAATTGCGTTAGCGTCTTGGTTGTCTACCGCAGTGGATAGCTTTACGAGAAGCCTTGTATCACTTGACATTTATACTGCAGCAGCTAATGAATTACCAGCTGATGTAGTGGAAATTGTTGGTATTTAGCTTGACAATCACAAAAGAAACAGGCATCACGGTCAAAGGGAGCAGTCTTTGAACGGGTGAAGAGTCCCTGATTGTAGATAAAAAGAAAGGAAAAAATGGGAATGTCATCCTAAGCGTATGTTTAAAGCATTTTCAGTTCATTCATTCAAACGAGGAAAGAAACGTATCTACCTGTAAAGGTTCACTTGATTTTCTTCTTGACTCATCTGGCACTGCTGCTTCCCTTTCGAACCTTTCTTTCGCTCTTTTAGCATACCCGAATGGGTAGCATTCCGTGCCATCTGACTTTTTCCATACGTTCTTCAGCTGAAAGAGTTTTTAAAACTGACCACAACTCTGCGAGTTTCTAAATAGCTTATCGTGAGACGTTGAGGTTTCCACTAGATCATCTACACTTGATTTTGACAAAAAATACATAAATTAAAATAGAGGGATTCGCCTCCAACTAACTTTTCCATAGCTTCACTATATTGTCTGTCAGTAAAGATGATGGTTCTGTAATCTAATGATAATTACCACTGACCTAAAACTTGAGTTGCTCGAGCCCAGTCTCCGCAGCAATAAAGCACCACAGGCAAGTATTAATTATCGGATTGAAATAAAAACTTACATTGTATTACTAGAGAAATGCAGAAAATTTATGACAAGCTTAAGAAGTGCGTACCGTAATAATTCAAGGGTCACTTACTTCAAATTTAAAGTGTCCCTGTGACAAAAAATAAATTAATTTTTTCCTTTGGATTTCAAAACTATGTTAACTAAACACTAAGTGACCCAAGTTTTAATCCTTGATTTAAAAAAGGCACTTGTTTATTTTAACTGGAACTTTCCTATTTAATGATCCGCCATTACTAAATTTAAGTTCTTGTGAGAGCTGCATCGAGGAGAAAATGACGTCAAAGGCTCACTAGTTTAAGAATGCAATACGTGTTTACGCTGCAGAATTAATATGCAGCACGGGGGTTTTGGGCTTTCACACTTTTAAACTCGCACTTTGCATACATAATAACCTGCGTTCACACGCTGAAATTTTAAGCTGGTGAGCCTTTGACGTCACTTTTCCCGGATCCAACCCTCTGAGGACAAATCGGTCAGGTTTGAACGTGAGTAATGGTGGATCGTGAAATCCAAAACTTACACTCAAAGAAGGCGGCCTTTGGATAAAAATGAAAGGTCAGAATTTTGCCAGTCAAGTGTTAAGCAGACACACTTTCAGAATCTCAAAAAAAAGGAAGTGATTTTTTTGATCACAGGGGCACTTTAAGGACGTTCGCGCCCATTGCTACTGCGCATCTCTAGTGCGCACGCTATTCATTGGTCACGCGCGTGCCACGTCATTTTCAAGCGCGCGCACTGA
>OZ026607.1:10326131-10334131 GCA_964020085.1 Micromussa lordhowensis
TGCTTTTACGTCTTTTTGAATTCGTAAATGCTAATGTTCAACAACAATAGAGCCAGTGCACCGTTCTAATTTCGAGATGGTTTCCCGCAAACACAAACAACATTGTTTGCAATGTTTTAATATCTTTTTTATCCAAAAGAAGCGCGCTCGATCTCATTACAATCTAGGTCTCGATTGAAACTTGAACTTAACTTATTTAGAACGGCTTGGCTATGCGCACCGAGCAAAACAGGCTCAAACATGAACTATATGTTAGTGGTCAAAATGCGTTAAACGAACTTTAAACAGTTCAGTTAAATAAATGAGAACTGTCCGACTAGAATAAATATGAAGCAAAAACATGGCTGTTTTCTTCCTTATTTCTTGGACTTGTCTAAATAGGTATCCACTTTTGTGAGCAAGTCGTTCACATTGTTCATGGTGTCCATGGCTTTCTTGCACATTTTGTGATGGGCAAGTTGTGCTTCTTTTGCGTGATCAATCTTTCGCTTCTTCTCCTCTTGTCTGCCGTTCTCTTCTTCTGAAGTATCCAGTGATGAAGCGACCAATTCATTGTCAAGTTTCCTTTTAACAGCTTCTACTTTTCGTTTGCGTGGAATACTTTGTTTGCCTAGCTATCAAGGCAGGCGTTTCGTCTAGACCCGTCGACGTTGTTGGCTGGGTGGCAGGTTGAGCCGATCGCAAAGCATTCTTAATTATGTTGCGTTTTCTCTCCGTCAAGCGATCTGTTGATTGCTCCAGGTACATCCTTACAACGTAGACAGGCAAGCCCGCCTCAATGACTCAGTAATACCTCCTTCCAGTCCTTGCCGTGTCAGAGGTTATAACATTCCACAATGAAGCGTTTTTCATTTTCTCCGATTGAAACGCGTTTCCTTTGAGCACCTGCTTCATGGATCAAGCGAAAGGAAGAAAGGCCTTTAGAAAATTGGTTCTGGGCGGGAATGGGAACACTTACTTAGTTTCTAGTCGTCCATTTATCGCAATATTAGTAAACAATACCAACTGAAACTTTTACCTTTATGCTGGTTGTTTTCAGAACGCACCGACTCTTCTTCTTCTGCGTCCCATGGGTGCCACAAATTTGACATTTGATGACTGCCAGCGCAGAAAGATGTTTATTATTTTATTTTTGAGCACGTGCAAAATATGTAAATTCTGTGATGTTATTTAACCAGCTTCAAATTGACAAACAATAGCGTAATTAAACTTATCAAATCCGCAATAAAGTTTATCTTGGAAGCATTGTTGTAAATACTATGATCACTGTATGAATACTCAACTAGTGATGGACAATGAAG
Source organism: Micromussa lordhowensis (assembly GCA_964020085.1). NCBI lineage: Eukaryota > Metazoa > Cnidaria > Anthozoa > Scleractinia > Lobophylliidae > Micromussa > Micromussa lordhowensis. The sequence continues at coordinate 10,327,433 of OZ026607.1, forward strand.
GACATACCCGCTTTGTTCAGGCTGGATTCCTAGGGAGCACGCACGATGTAGTTGCCTTTCGACTGATGGAATCTATTGGTCGAGGATGCAACTTGGATCTGCCACCTAATGCAAAGCTTCTGGCTAATAAGGCGTATCCAGATGGCGGGTCACTACTGACACCCGTAAGAGCTAACCAGATGCCTTTATTAAATCACAGGGACCGAAGGCGAGCGCGAAGGTTTAACACGCTACTCTCTAAGAGGAGGGTAAAAGTAGAACACGTTTTTAAAGGAAGTGAAAACATACAAAGCGATAGGCCAGATTTGGTGGCACCCACGCTGGCTCATGCCTGTTTGCGTTGAGTTAGTTGCTCTTTTACCTGAAAGAAGATTGAGACTCTTCAAAACAGTCTAGAAGATACGGCGAAAAGTTACTTCAACAGCTTTCCACAAATGCACACACGTTCTATTTTAATACGTACTGAAGTTTATTTAGACGGACAGCAATTTTGAATGCTAAAACGAAATTAGGTCTTGTTTGAGCACGTTTTTGCGTGTGCACGTAGCCATCATTTATTGTTCTTGTGATGGAGTAACACACACATTGCAGTTGTTGTAGCTACGCTTTATGAACGTTTCTAAGCAGCATCTGGAATGTGAACACAAGTTGCATCTAGATCTGTTCAATGAAAAAGAGTTTAAAAAGATCGTGTTTATTTGTCTGTTGTAGGCGCACGTGAGCGAGTTTTATCATTTTGAACGCACGTATTCATTAGCATTTAGGGATTCCAATTAGCATATAAGAAACGAGGTTTGTGAAATCACTCTAATATGTTAGAACCTGTTTAGAGCGGACATCCTGTATTAACCACATAATACAGGTTTCACTGTAATAGAGACTGTGCCAACTGACTAGCAATCATGTTCGAAAATAATTGAGAACAGTTAACTTGTAATTTGAGGACCTGTTAAGAGTGAGATTTTCCAATGTCCTTTTATTTCATGTGGCATCAAGCAAAAACTATGAAGTGACTAGCCAGTTTGTTTTAAACTAATAAATTGTTCTGGAAAGAAGTAAAGTTTTCGTTTGCACTGTTTCGTAATGATTCATTGTCTCCCTTACCCTATTTCACAAAGATTTCAACAAACCTTCTTTTGCACAGCCCCCAAAAGGAGAACTCAAGTATGAAACTGACAGCGGTTATCATGGGAAATTTGAAAGAAATCCCTAAAAGGTACCGGAAGCTTATACCAATCTCCCTTTGGTGGGCCTGGCTCAAATTCATTTTAACCCCAAGAGGTACCAATTCAACTAAACTACCTTCTCATATTTTTTCCCGGCTTACAGGCCTAAAGGTACTGAGATAACTCGGTGCATTCGATTTCACCTTTCCAAACCATAGATTTTAACCCACAAAAGGTACCCTGCCCTTTTTGTTCAAATACATTTTCTTACCACTAATTACTACTAGTCTACTATAGAAATATTATGCAAACTACATTGTGCAGTGCAAACTGGCAACCTTACAGGAGTCAATAATAAGAAGCATACAAAGTGTATTATCGATATTGTTTTCTTTTTACTGCACTAACAGTAACATTTTACCTCGTCTGGTACTATCTTAATGCTGGGTAATCAACAAAAGAAACCACTTCGTGTATGCAAATTCAACCGATTGGAATCAAACTAAGCATAAGTCCACAAGTACTCATTGCGGACCTATTTTTTTAAGGGTTCATGGAATGTGATCTCGGTGTAAACATTAAACTTTTTCCTGTAGTGAGCAGCTCAACAGGTCAAACAGAAGATATCGATGCAGCCCTTGGATTAATACATTATTAGCTATTATTGTTTTTTGAGTCTTGGTCACTAGGTGCCAAACAATAGTTCTTTTCTAAAATGGACTGTTTTTTGAATGGTGTACAATTTTCTTCTCCAAAGTAAAGTGGTGCTATATTGTTTCCATTCATAGACAAAGACGAGAGGAAAAGGAAAAAGCTAAACGGCGTGAACGGGATGAAGAGTTAGAGCAAGAAAGGCTGGCCAATATGAAAGCTGAACGAGAGCGCCGTGCTAAAGAAGACTGGAAGAAACGGCAACAACAGGTGTTAGCGCACAGAAAACTCGAGGAAGAATTACGCAAAGAGCAAGAGAAGATTGAGGCTGAACTCGAGGCAGCGCGACTCAGAGAGGAGGAAGGACGAATAAAAGCTATGGAAGAGTCGGAAAGGATAGCATTCCTGGAGAAAATGCGACAGGAAGAAGATGAGTTGAGACGAAGACTTGAAGAACAGAAACGAAAAGATGAGGATGAGAGGACAGTTCGAGAAGAAGAAAGAAGACGACGGGAAGAGGCTCTCGCATTACTACGGCAAAAGCAGTTACAAAGACATTTATTTATTGCAGGAATCTTAAAAGAAAGTCAGTATCTTGCTTTATGCCAGCGACTAACGAGAGCATTTACTTTTTCATATTTTGACCTTATTCCATGGAATCATTTGCAACACTTGAATCCACCACCTTCGCCGGTCCGAGATCTTTTACGTTCAGTGAAGGAGAACATTCCTCCTACAATTATGGAGGAAAATGAAGTCGTAGAGGAGTAAGAAAAATTAAAACGGCTTGAAAATTTAGGTATTCATTTCACACACTAGTTTTTTGGGGAAAAAGTCTAAAAATTACGAAATTCCGTGCAGTAACATTGTGTTTCATCTTTTTGTTGTCATGTTGAACCTACCATTTCTTTATACTTTCTCTTTTTGAGGAGCCGAAATCACCATAGCAACAATGATTCCGTTATATTTTTACAATCTGTGTAAATAAAAGAGTAATATGCATATTTCACTGTTTGATATGTGAAGAGCATTAACTTCGTCTGGACTAAGCAGGAAGTTTTGAACTAAGATTTCTGAAATTAGTTTCCTAATTTCCGACTTCCAGTTTAGTGGTCAGGCGGAGACCGGATTTCAAATTAAAAGATTTTGTTTTATAGACTCTCTTTTAACAAAACGCAAAGCTTGGGGAATGAGAATAATGGGAGGGAGAACAGGCGACCGTGATCGGCTGAAAGCTGCGCAAAAAAACTGACCCCAAAAGAACCAGGAGTTTGGGTATGGAGAAAATAAAGGAAGAGGGGAGCCATCCAAAGAGGATTGTTCATTCGATGGCAAAGCCATCAAATCCGCGGAGTGACCAAGTTGGCCTCCAAGTCTAGTCTGAATTTGAGACCAGGCAGAAGGGTATAATTTGGCATCCCCGCGATGGGGGGTTTGTAGGATTGGCAGCAGAGGGGATATAAGAAAGGTTGAGATGAATATTAGTTCTGGCAACAACAAAAAACAGCTTCTTGAGAGCGTTGGGAGTGCCAGGACCTAATGAGAACTTGGCTATCAGTAAATACAAGATAATTTGGTTTTATCAACTGGGTTGATAATGTAAATGGCCACCGTAAAGAGATTCGGAAGCTGACGTTTCGAGAGTTAGCCCTTCGTCGGAGCGAATCAAGGAAGTGTGGGTTGTGTGTATACAGAAATATGGAGCTACGCTATTAGTTGGTGCCTGGCAGCGTGAAAAACAACAGAATGAATTAGTTGAATGAAAAGCGTTCGTTGATACCGTGAGGATTTAGAGTGCCGATTTGAAAACTAAATTTTTGTTCAAGACTTTTGCGGCTTTCTGTGCTTCCTTGATGTAGGGAGAGGCCGCAGACTGCCATATGTTGCTTTGAATGATTCGGCAGATTGAAATCAATACTAAAACTATTCTGCATACAACCAATGGTTCAGAACGAACCATTACCGGTGTGCGACATTTGCAGACTGCAGACTGCAGACTACATTTAGGGCTAAATAGCACTCTGGTTAGCCTGAATAGCACTCAGGTTAGCCTGAATAGCACTCAGGTTAGCCTGTTTACGGTTAGCTATTGGTAATGGAAATGGGAATAAAATATTTTAGTTAAAAAGTCTACAGTCTGCAGTCTGCAAGTGTCGCACACCGAACCATTACTGTGTTCTCCATTTTTGTGTTTCAATAACTGATCTTATACTAGCTTATATTGCTCGTCACTTTTCCTGAAGTAATACTACCCTTCTCATATTTGTCTGCCACAGTGGATGAAAGAACGAGGTGTATTCGTGGTTTTTATATACAGTCACTATGTTAATAATACGGTTACTATGTTAATCATGACCACTGTGGAACTGCGGGAGCAGCATGTGAAACATTACTGTGTTATTCATTTTTGTATTTCAATAATCTCATATTTGTCCGCCACACTGTGGGACTGCGTAGCACCATTTGAAAACATTCTTGTTGAAAGTAATGTATCGATTCTACGCCGTCGGGCTGCGAGGGCAGCATGTGAAACATTACTGTGTTATCCATTTTTGTATTTCAATAATCTCATATTTGTCCGCCACACTGTGAGACGGGTGACCCGAAAACACTGTCTCTCAACGGAAACGTTTAGAGAAGTAAAAAACCATTGCAGATGCGGGTAATTAAATGTAGAGCTGACTTGCGTTTAAAAAAAATATCATACAAAGGCCGCTTGCAAACACCTTCTCAAATCGGTGTTGTTTTCTTCGATAAACCTCGTAGGGAACCATCCCTAGGAGGTTTATGGAAGAAAGCAACACCAATATTTGAGAAGGTGTTTGCGGGCGGCGTTTGTTTGATATTTTTGGAAACGCTGTTTTCGCTCAGAACAAATTTTATCAACACATACACAAAGCGGGCCTACAATATCCACCAGGAGTTCGCTTTGCGAAAAAAAACGTTTAGTAGACCGATGAAATTCGCCACCTGTAGCGTATAAAATCGTGTTGCTCTATCAAGACCTGAGCAAAAGATAAATCACTTTCGTCAAAAACACTGTAAAAAAGCAAAACTAATAAAAAAAAAACATACATTACAACTGCTCAAATATAAAACATGCAATAGACTGAATAACAGGCAAAAAATGAAATACTGATCACCCACAGAGCAAGTGCGGACTCATGAAAATGAACATTCCAGTTATCAAAAATATCAAGGACGACTGATCGCCGGAATATCAAACACAACTGATCGAAAAGGTCACTTGTACAACTGATTGAATGAAACACACAACTGATGGAATATCAAACACAACTGAACGAAAAAGTGACATCTACAACTGATTGAATGAAACACAACTGATCGAATATCAAATACAACTGATCGAAAAGGACGGCACATGTACAACTGATTGAATGAAACACAACTGATTAAATCTCAAACACAAATGATCGAAAAAGTCACATGCACAACTGATTGAACGAAACATACAACTGATTGAATATCAAACACCACTGATCGAAAAAGTGACATCTACAATTGATTGAATGAAACACACAACTGATCGAATATCAAACACAACTGATCGAAAAGGTCACATGCACACTGAACTGATTGAATAAAACACAATTGATCGAATATCAATCACAACTGATCGAATATCAAACACAACTGATCGAAAAAGTCACATGCACAACTGATTGAATGAAACACAACTGATCGAATATCAATCACAACTGATCGAATATCAAACACAACTGATCGAAAAAGTCACATGCACAACTGATTGAATGAAACACAACTGATTAAATCTCAAACACAAATGATCGAAAAAGTCACATGCACAACTGATTGAACGAAACATACAACTGATTGAATATCAAACACCACTGATCGAAAAAGTGACATCTGCAATTGATTGAATGAAACACACAACTGATCGAATATCAAACACAACTGATCGAAAAGGTCACATGCACAACTGATTGAATGAAACACAATTGATCGAATATCAATCACAACTGATCGAATATCAAACACAACTGATCGAAAAAGTCACATGCACAACTGATTGAATGAAACACAACTGATCGAATATCAATCACAACTGATCGAATATCAAACACAACTGATCGAAAAAGTCACATGCACAACTGATTGAATGAAACACAACTGATCGAATATCAATCACAACTGATCGAATATCAAACACAAACTGATCGAAAAAGTCACGCTTACAACGTATCGAAAAAAAGACAACTGATCGAATATCAAGCACAACTGATAGGAAAAGTCACGCTTACAACTGATCGAAATATCAAGCACAACTGATCGAAAAAGTCACGCTTACAACGTATCGAAAAAAAGACAACTGATCGAATATCAAGCACAACTGATAGGAAAAGTCACGCTTACAACTGATCGAAATATCAAGCACAACTGATCGAAAAAGTCACGCTTACAACTGATCGAAATATCAAGCACAACTGATCGAAAGAGTCACGCTTACAACTGATCGAAAAAAAAGTCAACTGATCGAATATCAAGCACAACTGATAGAAAAAGTCACGCTTACAACTGATCGAAAAAAAGACAACTGATCGAATATCAAAAACTGATAGGAAAAGTCACGCTTACAACTGATCGAAAAAAAGTCAACTGATCGAATATCAAGCACAACTGATCGAATATCAAGCACAACTGATAGAAAAAGTCACGCTTACAACTGATCGAAAAAAAGACAACTGATCGAATATCAAGCATAACTGATAGAAAAAGTCACGCTTACAACTGATCGAAAAAAAGACAACTGATCGAATATCAAGCACAACTGATAGGAAAAGTCACGCTTACAACTGATCGAAAAAAAGACAACTGATCGAATATCAAGCACAACTGA
>OZ026607.1:10334331-10361331 GCA_964020085.1 Micromussa lordhowensis
ATTTTATTTAGGTATATTTGTTATACCTTACAAAATTGTGTAAATTTTAACTCCATTTTCTCCAGGGGGGTTTAACTGGAAACATCTATTTTTCAAAACAATTAAGCTACTTGTGAGTTTAAGTTTTCTGTGAGCAAATAGTCATCATTAGAAGTAGCTGAGGTAACTATTATGCAAAGAAAATGAGTGCATCTAGTCGCTGTGTTATTGGACAATACAAAAGTGAGCTGTGAGAGATCTACTCTAGGTTTCTGATAGTTTTCTTTCATACTTTCTGCTACATACACATTATTTATCTTTTATTTGTCAGCTCAAAATATTCATTTTCCTGTCCAAGGCATTTCTCATACCCTTGTGTTTTACCAGCAAATAAAGTACAATTAGAAACCAATCACATCAATGGATTTGTAAAATACAATGACAAGTGGCTTTCATTTATCCATGTCTACATGTATATGGATTGTACATATAAGTTAGACCTTCAAGACAAATATCTTTGCATATCAAAAACAGTTGATTAAGAGGAATTTTAATGCTTATTTTGGTACTAAGGATTAACATCAACCACAGAATTCATAGGTAGGTTTCTAGAAAAAAAGCACTTGTGGTAGAAGAATCCCACTAACAGATAGTACATTCCTAATTCCACTGTTTATTTCAACAGATTTGGACAAAGAATCTGTACTCTACTATATTCTGCACTCTAAGCTACGCTACTCTACTCTACTATCTACTCTACTCTGTTCTGCTGTACTCTACTATACCCTACTCGATGCTACTCTAGTCTACTCTGCTCCCTACTCTACTCTACTCCACTATACTCTACTCTAATCTACTCTACTATCTACTCTACCTTACTTGACTCCACTCCACTCCACGCTACTCTGCTCTATGCTATTCTAATCTTTGCTCTACTCTGCTCTCTACTCCACTCTACTATCTACTCTAAGCTTCTGTACTCTGCTTTCTACTCCACTCTACTCTACTCTGCCCTCTACTCAACTCTCTACTGCACTCTACCCTCCTCTGCTCTCTAATCTACTTTGCTCTACATTTCTCAACTCTATACTCCCCTACTCTCCATTCTCCACTCTCCACTTTCCACTCTCCACTTTCCACTTTCCACTTTCCACTCTCCACTTTCCACTCTCCACTTTCCACTTTCCACTTTCCACTCTCCACTTTCCACTCTCCACTTTCCACTCTCCACTTTCCACTCTTCACTTTCCAGTCTTCACTTTCCACTCTCTATTCTACTCTACTCTCCACTCTCTACTCTCTACTCTCTACTCCCTACTCTCTACTCTACTCTACTTGACTCCACTCTGATCCACGCTACTCTACTCTATGCTATTCTGCCCTCCTCTACTCTACGAGTAGAGTAGACTAGAGTAGGGTAGAGTAGAGAGTAAATTAGAGAGCAGAGCAGAGTAGAGTAGAGTACAGTAGATAGTAGAGTAGAGTACAGTAGAGAGCAGAGTACAGTAGAGTACAGTAGATAGAACAGTAGAGTGGAGAAGAGAAGATGGTAGAGTACAGAAGAGTAGAGAAGGGTAGAGTAGAGTAGAGTAGAGGGCACAGTTGAGTGGAGATTTGTGGAGGGTTAGCGTTTAACCCTAAACGCTAACCCTTAACGCTATAACCCTAACCCTAACCGTAACCCTCCACTCGTCTCCCCTCTACTGTGCTCTCTACTCTACTCTATTCTACTCTTTTCCACTCTTCTGTACTCTACTATCTTCTCTTCTCTACTGTACTGTACTATCCACTGTACTCTACTGTACTCTGCTCTCTACTCTACTCTTCTCTACTGTCTACTCTACTCTACTCTACTCTGCCCTGCTCTCCACTCTACTCTCTACTCTATTCTACTCTGCTCTACTCTGCTCTCTACTCCACTCTGCTATCTATTCTAATCTTCTGTACTATGCTATATCCTCCACTCTACTCTACTCTGCCCTCTACTCAACTCTCTACTGCACTCTACTCTCCTCTGCTCACTAATCTACTCTAATCTACTTTGCTCTACATTTCTCTACTCTATACTCCCCTACTCTCCATTTTCCACTCTCCACTTTCCACTCTCCACTTTCCACTCTCCACTCTCCACTTTCCACTCTCTATTGTACTCTACTGCACTCTCCACTCTCTCCACTCTACTCCACTCTACCCTCCTATCTACTCCACTCTACTCTGCTCTGCTCTCCACGCTACTATCTACTCTACTCTGCTCTACTCTGCTCTCTACCCCACTCTACTATCTACTCTTATCTTCTGTACTCTGCTTTCTACTCCACTCTACTCTGCTCCCTACTCTCCTCTGTTCTACAATCTACTCTAATCTACTCTGCTCTACATTTCTCTTCTCTTTACTCCCCTACTCTCCACTTTCCACTCTCCACTTTCCACTCTCCACTTTCCACTCTCCACTTTCCACTCTCCACTTTCCACTCTCCACTTTCCACTCTCCACTTTCCACCCTCCACTTTCCACTCTCTATTCTATTCTACTCTACTCTCCACTCTCTACTCTCTAATCTCTACTCTCTACTCTCTACTCTACTCTACTTGACTCCACTCTAATCCACGCTACTCTACTCTATGCTATTCTGCTCTCCTTTACTCTACGAGTAGAGTAGACTAGAGTAGGGTAGAGTAGAGAGTAAATTAGAGAGCAGAGCAGAGTAGAGTAGAGTAGAGTAGATAGTAGAGTAGAGTACAGTAGAGAGCAGAGTACAATAGAGTACAGTAGATAGAACAGTAGAGTGGAGAAGAGAAGATAGTAGAGTACAGAAGAGTAGAGAAGGGTAGAGTAGAGTAGAGTAGAGGGCACAGTTGAGTGGAGATTTGTGGAGGGTTAGCGTTTAACCCTAAACGCTAACCCTTAACGCTATAACCCTAACCCTAACCGTAACCCTCCACTCGTCTCCCCTCTACTGTGCTCTCTACTTTACTCTATTCTACTCTTTTCCACTCTCCTGTACTGTACTATCTTCTCTTCTCTACTGTACTTTACTATCTACTGTACTCTACTGTACTCTGCTCTCTAGTCTGCTCTTCTCTACTATCTCCTCTACTCTACTCTACTCTGCCCTGCTCTCCACTCTACTCTCTACTCTACTCTACTCTGCTCTACTCTGCTCTCTACTCCACTCTACTATCTACTCTAATCTTCTGTACGCTGCTTTCTACTCCACTCTACTCTGCTCCCTACTCTCCTCTGCTCTCCAATCTACTCTAATCTACTCTGCTCTACATTTCTCTTCTCTATACTCCCTTACTCTCTATTCTCCACTCTCCACTTCCCACTCTCCACTTTCCACTCTTCACTTTTTACTCTCTATTCTACTCTACTGTACTCTCTACTCTCAACTCTACTCTACTCTATGCTATTCTGCTCTCCTCTACTCTACGAGTAGAGTGGACTAGAGTAGGGTAGAGTAGAGAGTAAATTAGAGAGCAGAGCAGAGTAGAGTAGAGTAGAGTAGATAGTAGAGTAGAGTACAGTAGAGAGCAGAGTACAGTAGATAGAACAGTAGAGTGGAGAAGAGAAGATAGTAGAGTACAGAAGAGTAGAGAAGGGTAGAGTAGAGTAGAGTAGAGGGCACAGTTGAGTGGAGATTTGTGGAGGGTAAGCGTTTAACCCTAAACGCTAACCCTTAACGCTATAACCCTAACCCTCCACTCGTCTCCCCTCTACTGTGCTCTCTACTTTTTTCTATTCTACTCTTTTCCACTCTCCTGTACTCTACTATCTTCTCTTCTCTACTGTACTGTACTATCTACTGTACTCTACTGTACTCTGCTCTCTACTCTGCTCTTCTTTACTATCTACTCTACTCTACCCTACTCTGCCCTGCTCTCCACTCTACTCTCTACTCTACTCTACTCTGCTCTACTCTGCTCTCTACTCCACTCTACTATCTACTCTAATCTTCTGTACTCTACTTTCTACTCCACTCTACTCTGCTCCCTACTCTCCTCTGCTCTCCAATCTACTCTAATCTACTCTGCTCTACATTTCTCTTCTCTATACTCCCTTACTCTCTATTCTCCACTCTCCACTTTCCACTCTCCACTTTCCACTCTCTATTCTACTCTACTCTACTCTCCACTCTCTACTCTCTACTCTCTACTCCCTACTCTCTACTCTACTCTACTCTACTTGACTCCACTCTAATCCACGCTACTCTACTCTATGCTATTCTGCCCTCCTCTACTCTACGAGTAGAGTAGACTAGAGTAGGGTAGAGTAGAGAGTAAATTAGAGAGCAGAGCAGAGTAGAGTAGAGTAGAGTAGATAGTAGAGTAGAGTACAGTAGAGAGCAGAGTACAGTAGAGTACAGTAGATAGAACAGTAGAGTGGAGAAGAGAAGATAGTAGAGTACAGAAGAGTAGAGAAGGGTAGAGTAGAGTAGAGTAGAGGGCACAGTTGAGTGGAGATTTGTGGAGGGTTAGCGTTTAACCCTAATTGCTAACCCTTAACGCTATAACCCTAACCCTAACCGTAACCCTCCACTCGTCTCCCCTCTACTGTGCTCTCTACTCTACTTTATTCTACTCTTTTCCACTCTTCTGTACTCTACTATCTTCTCTTCTCTACTGTACTGTACTATCCACTATACTCTACTGTACTCTGCTCTCTACTCTACTCTTCTCTACTATCTACTCTACTCTACTCTACTCTGCCCTGCCCTCCACTCTACTCTCTACTCTACTCTACTCTGCTCTACTCTGCTCTCTACTCCACTCTACTATCTATTCTAATCTTTTGTACTATGCTATCTACTCCACTCTACTCTACTCTGCCCTCTACTTAACTCTCTACTGCTTTCTACTCTCCTCTGCTCTCTAATCTACTCTAATCTACTTTGCTCTACATTTCTCTACTCTATACTCCCCTACTCTCCATTCTCCACTCTCCACTTTCCACTCTCCACTTTCCACTCTCCACTCTCCACTTTCCACTCTCTATTGTACTCTACTGCACTCTCCACTCTCTCCTCTCTACTCCACTCTACCCTCCTATCTACTCTACTCTGCTCTGCTCTTTACGCTACTCTCTACTCTACTCTGCTCTACTCTGCTCTACTCTGCTCTCTACTCCACTCTATTATCTACTCTAATCTTCTGTACTCTGCTTTCTACCCCACTCTACTCTGCTCCCTACTCTCCTCTGCTCTCCAATCTACTCTAATCTACTCTGCTCTACATTTCTCTTCTCTATACTCCCTTAATCTCTATTCTCCACTCTCCACTTTCCACTCTCCACTTCCCACTCTCCACTTTCCACTCTTCACTTTTTACTCTCTATTCTACTCTACTCTACTCTCCACTCTTTACTTTCTACTCTCTACTCTACTCTACTCTACTTGACTCCACTCTAATCCACGCTACTCTACTCTATGCTATTCTGCTCTCCTCTACTCTACGAGTAGAGTAGACTAGAGTGGGGTAGAGTAGAGAGTAAATTAGAGAGCAGAGCAGAGTAGAGTAGAGTAGAGTAGATAGTAGAGTAGAGTACAGTAGAGAGCAGAGTACAGTAGAGTACAGTAGATAGAACAGTAGAGTGGAGAAGAGAAGATAGTAGAGTACAGAAGAGTAGAGAAGGGTAGAGTAGAGTAGAGTAAAGTGCACAGTGGAGTGGAGATTTGTGGAGGGTTAGCGTTTAACCCTAAACGCTAACACTTAACGCTATAACCCTAACCCTCCACTCGTCTCCCCTCTACTGTGCTCTCTACTTTACTCTATTCTACTCTTTTCCACTCTCCTGTACTCTACTATCTTCTCTTCTCTACTGTACTGTACTATCTACTGTACTCTACTGTACTCTGCTCTCTACTCTGCTCTTCTCTACTATCTACTCTACTCTACTCTACTCTGCCCTGCTCTCCACTCTACTCTCTACTCTACTCTACTCTGCTCTACTCTGCTCTCTACTCCACTCTACTATCTACTCTAATCTTCTGTACTCTACTTTCTACTCCACTCTACTCTGCTTCCTACTCTCCTCTGCTCTCCAATCTACTCTAATCTACTCTGCTCTACATTTCTCTTCTCTATACTCCCTTACTCTCTATTCTCCACTCTCCACTTTCCACTCTCCACTTTCCACTCTCTATTCTACTCTACTCTATTCTCCACTCTCTACTCTCTACTCTCTACTCCCTCCTCTGTACTCTACTCTAGTCTACTTGACTCCACTCTAATCCAGGCTACTCTACTCTATGCTATTCTGCCCTCCTCTACTCTACGAGTAGAGTAGACTAGAGTAGGGTAGAGTAGAGAGTAAATTAGAGAGCAGAGCAGAGTAGAGTAGAGTAGAGTAGATAGTAGAGTAGAGTACAGTAGAGAGCAGAGTACAGTAGAGTACAGTAGATAGAACAGTAGAGTGGAGAAGAGAAGATAGTAGAGTACAGAAGAGTACAGAAGGGTAGAGTAGAGTAGAGTAGAGGGCACAATTGAGTGGAGATTTGTGGAGGGTTAGCGTTTAACCCTAAACGCTAACCCTTAACGCTATAACCCTAACCCTAACCGTAACCCTCCACTCGTCTCCCCTCTACTGTGCTCTCTACTCTACTCTATTCTACTCTTTTCCACTCTCCTGTACTCTACTCTCTTCTCTTCTCTACTGTACTGTACTATCTACTGTACTCTACTGTACTCTGCTCTCTACTCTACTCTTCTCTACTATCTACTCTACTCTACTCTACTCTGGCCTGCTCTCCACTCTACTCTCTACTCTACTCTGCTCTGCTCTACTCTGCTCTCTACTCCACTCTACTATCTACTCTGATCTTCTGTACTCTGCTTTCTACTCCACTCTACTCTACTCTCCCTTCTACTCAACTCTCTACTGGATTCTACTTTCCTCTGCTCTCTAATCTACTCTAAGCTACTTTGCTCTACTTTACTCTACTCTCTACTCCCTACTCCCTACTCTCCACTCTCCACTCTCCACTCTCCACTCTCCATTCTCCACTCTCCACTCTCCACTCTCCACTCTCCACTCTCCACTCTCCACTCTCCACTCTCCACTCTCCACTCTCCACTCTCCACTCTCCACTCTCCACTCTCCACTCTTCACTCTCCACTCTCCACTCTCCACTCTCCACTCTCCACTCTCCACTCTCCACTCTTCACTCTTCACTCTCTACTCTGTACTCTCTACTCTCTACAGCCACGACATGAAGAGCATGGCCACAGAATCCACTAGTGAGGTCTCTGCCAGCCTTGGTCGAGAGCAGATGTTGGATACTTGGAGAGAGCATTTGCAGCATTTGACAAATGTCCCAACAAAGATACAATAGCAACCACCTTGTCCAAAAGTGATGTCCTGCAAGAGATTAGGAACAGAAACACTTTCACAACGACGTACGAGAAGGTGAAAACATCCTCAAGAAACACACCAAGTGATGTGTTTAGGGTTTGCCTATTTGAGGATGAAGACAATGCCACCACCGTTGTGTTTCCTAGAAAAAAAAAACGAAAAAAGTTGAAATTAATCATACAGTTCAGTCAAGCTGAGCTTTTGTAAAATTTATTGTAAATATAATTGTATAATACTAAGACCTAAATTATTTCTTATTTATTGTACATAGAATTGAACATAGAATTGTAAATATTTTAATTGTACATACAATTGTAAATATTGTAAATACTTCCTGGTGACAATGAGTCGGGCTGGTGACCCGATGATACCCTCTGGAGACTGAAAAGTTTGTCAGGGATCAAACACGAGCCAGGGTAGCCAACCCCTGGGGAGTGCCCCACAAACATGTTCAGTCTACAGGTAATACTCTTGTCATTTGATACGGCAAGGGGGGACTGGGAAACCATGAATTTTTTCCTGTCACAGTAGTCGTACCTTTTTGCGGTTGAGAGGCTTGCGTGCCTTTATGAACCTAAGACTTGTCCAGGTCTGAAGGGGAGAGGCCAGACTAAAGGGACTACGGAAGCAGCAAAAAAAGAAATAAAGTTCTCGACACTTTTATTTTACAGTTCATTGAGAATTGTTTGTTATCTCAGTTGCATTATTAGCCTGCAACACATTGTGCAGGTTGCAGGCTCTTCTACACCAGGTAAGCATTATGGGACTGTTTCATTCTGCTTGGTTTTAGCCTTCAACTGCAAGGTGCAGGTTGCAGGCTTTCAAAAGTTGGACCCTACTAACTTAAGCCAATAATGTCTCAAGAAAAGTTTGATCACATCTTTTCCAACATACTCTTGAAAACCTGCCACACAGAATTCTACTAACATGCCTTGAAGAAGGAAACTTTCATATCCTTTTGGGACACATTACAAATGTTCAATGTTAGTTTATGTTACTTACGCATACGCTCAAAAAAAATTTGATATAAAGTCTCGTTTTTAGCTCAAATGAAACTCGCTCAAATGAAAATTAGAAAAAAGTCCAAAAAACTGTACTGTTCAATAAGCAATATTTGTCTCATTTGCATTGTTAGCCCGCAACTTGCGATGGTTGCAGGCATCCAAAAATTGCAGAATTAAAGACACTTTGTGACGGCGCTGCCTTGCAAAGGATGTAGGATGCTGTCGTCTCGCCACACATAATTCTGCTAACGAATGAAACTTTAGTATCCTTGTGGGACACATTACAAATGTTCAATGTTAAGTATGATACTTACGCATGCGCGTAAAAAAAATTGATATCAAGTCTCATTTTTCAAATGAAACTTGCAGCAATGATAAACATTACTCACGGCTACAAGATGATGGGTGAATGACAGTCAAAATCTTATGGGATAGCAGGACTGGGTTGCAAAGCGATTTTTGAGAGTGTCTGAAAGACTTTATTTCACTTAGTTTACCGCAAAAATAGATCTTTTAGCTATAAACTAACTAAAAGAAAGTCTTTTAGACACTTTCAAAATTAACCTAAACACCTCTCGAAACAAATCAAAGGCTCCTGTGAGCCAGCTCATGGATGAATTGGATGAATGTAGAAAAATTAGTTGAATAAAAAAAGAAGAGGAATTGATCATTGTGGAGTTCTTCTTGGTACAGAAGTGAAAAACAGGAAAATAAACATCCTCTAATGCATTGGTTCTGATGCCCAGTGATTGCTTATTTGATACCCTTTAGGTAAAAGTCAGGTCTTCATACAGGATAAGTGGTCCACCAGGCAGGAGCTTATTCGGTTTCTTTAGCATGAAGCGACCAGGATTAATTCTATTCCTCCCTGGATGGAATGCTAGTCCGCAGCAGGGTTGTAAACCCCCAGCATTAAGTTTATACACCGGGGTAGGGAGAGGCACAGTGAGAGTAAAGTGCTTTGCCTAACAGTACACCACAATGTCCCTGGGCTCGAACCTGGACTGCTCAATCCGAAGACAAGCACACTAACCACGAGGCCACCATGCCTCCCACCCTTTAGGTGGCTGAATTTGCTCTATATAAATTACAAATAACTATTAATTACATAATTGAGAATAGATTTCAAATGAGTGCAACAACAAAATGAGGATGAACACTGCTTTTATAAGGAGCATTTTCCTTCTTATTAAGTCCACTGAAATACTTACTAGCATATTGTAGCACATAAAGCTAAGAGGAGACATCCTGGCCAGCAGTCTCCCATACAGACACATCATACAATTTTTGCTCAGTTATAAATAACAATCTTATAGGAGCAGGACACACATGCAGTAAACGTACAGCATGATAACCACCATTTTAAGAACTGAATGGAAATTCAACCAGGTATAATCTGGAACAGTTAGGACAGCTTATACTTCAATTAAATATTGCAAGATTTGTGCATGTATTTTATTTTAGAGACAAATTCAGCTTTTGTGTTCCTTAATGATGGGTTCTTAAACTAGTTTCATTTCATTGTAGTCCTAACAAAAGGACTAATTGTGCTTCTCCACAATTTTTAGTTTCTGTACAATTTCTGTATTCCACTCTAAAGCTATAAGTTCATTTCTTGAGTCAAGTTGTGACACACATAGTGAGTTTAGATGGATTTAACTTGTTGACATTCTTGACTTTAAGAAACATACATGGATAAAATTCCCATTGAGTGCTTCCAACTCTAATTAATTATACATGCAGCTTGGAGAGCCATTTTATATTGCTTGTAACCAATGTCTTTGCAAAGAATGAGTTTCAACAGTTCAAGTGTCAGCTGACACATGTCTTGAAAGCATCTTATTCTCTTTGTCAGCAGGAGAATTCCACATCCATCTGTAAATCTCAGATTAACTCCATGAAGTTTTCAGGGTAACTTGTTAACACCAGTTTCTACTAAGTCTTTTGATATTATATTTGGCAGCTGATAAACAGTAAGGTTGTTGTGAATATTAACATTTGCTTACTGTCACATGTATATTGTAGTTGTTACTGCAGTGTTCATCTGGAGTGAGTAAATGTAGATGCTCAATAGTACAACTTGCTTTCCCTGCAATACACAATAAAGATAATAGTGACACATTAAATGGTTATACACTGTATGTAGAAAAAAATATGAATATCTTTAATTTGTTTCCCTTTCTACCCCCCCTCCTTGGTAATAAAAATAAGTTACTAAATAAGCAGTGTCCCAGTGTATTTCTTACTTTTCTGGAAAGAGTTTAAGAAAGGAAATGCCAGTTAAGAAACCTTGGGGCTAAAATAATCCTTTTAACCTCGGAAAAATGTATTGTTATGTACAGCATCTGTACATTGTGGTACAGTTAAATGTAATTTTTAATTTCTATGAAGACTAGGAATTTAGAGACATGAATAGCATAGTAAATTCACACCATTCTTTGTTTCTGCCAATTTATTTTCTGATTGTTTTGCCATGTGATTTAAATAGTTCCTTGATACATTTAGATACATGTATTTATTTGTTATGTACATGTAAAGTTTCCATATTTGGCTAAATTGTGTATTAAGAATGATCTCGTATAGGGAAATATTCAAACAGCTTTCATGGAAATATAAATAGGCTTATGATCACTGTAGGAAGACTCCTGGGTACCTGCTGACTGCACACATTGTGGCACATTGGTATAAACGTGATCTATCTGTGTACTGTAGTCGGTAGTGAACTGGTTAATCAACTGAGTGCATCCTTTGTCTGTTGTAAAATATTTTTTAGAGCCTTTTGTTCTGAATTTCCCTGTATTAGATCAATATTGAA
The DNA here is from genome assembly GCA_964020085.1 of Micromussa lordhowensis. NCBI lineage: Eukaryota > Metazoa > Cnidaria > Anthozoa > Scleractinia > Lobophylliidae > Micromussa > Micromussa lordhowensis. The sequence goes on from OZ026607.1 coordinate 10,345,480, forward strand.
GTTGCCAAGCAGCACAGTTGGAATTGTAGGTTCTATTAATACTGAGTTGTGAAGATGAGTGAGAGCATGAATTAAATGTGACATTGTAACTTTAGTTTTCGAGCGATAGATACCAATGACGTGAATATTTGGAATTGGTTGGCTTAACACCATAACAGTAATTTCCAATTTATTAAAGTTATATCTGTATGGAATTTTAGTTCAAATCATTCTTAATACACACAGCGGTTCCATAGCAAGTTCTTGTGTTAGAGTGATTAACGTCATTTCTGTAAAGAGTAAATTCACTCAGCTGATACAGTATGTATCAGCTCTATCTAACAAGCAAAGTTTTGATTCAACAAAAATGTTTAAATCAGCTTTTTGAATGTTGTAATCACTTTGCACATCATCTGCGTAAAGGTACAGAGATCTAACATTCTGAAACAAGATTGCTTTTGTTTGGTGTAAATTGTCAGTCTGTAACACTGCTAAAGGCACAAGGCTTACTCATTTCACTTTTAACTTTTTCACTAACTTTTATTTTGTTTTTATTCGAATTAAGAATATGCAGTGCAGAGCTGTTTCGTACATGGCTCAAGCCAACATAATGCATGTGCTCTGTTGTGGATGCTGGAAAAGCAACAACCACCTCATTTAATGTGTCGCCTTGTCAACGGTGAATAGTCGGGTCTAAGTGGAAATTGGTGACAGAGAATTTGGACTTGACTTTTTTTATTGACTCAAAATTGTCTTGTTACTTCCAATACTGGTGTCCAATTTCTATTTTTATCATACATTCAACTCTCTAACTCTTTTCTGATTGGCCGAAAGCCTAAAGTGAATTTTCGAAATCAGCGCTCATGACGTCATAACCGCAGATTATACAATAATCATGTCAAGGTCACGGGTAATCATGTCAAAGTCACGGGTTATCATGTCATGTATGACCGCAGTGCATGATTTCCAAGGGTAATCATTTCAACTTTGCATGATTCGTGTTGCTTGCCGTCAGTGAAGAAGCAGAAACATGACTTCCAAGTTTTTGCGTTCGTTCAATGTATAATAAAACAATTATTAGATTCAGTTTTTGTGAAATCCAGAATAATCAAGGTCTCGGTAAGGGTTATCAGCCTCAGCCTTCGACTTCGCCTGATAACCCTTACCTCGACCTTGATTATTCTGGATATCACAAAAACTTCATCCAATAATTCTTTAGTAGTTGCCTTGTACAAATGTGCATTTTCTCTATGCTGGTTTCTGCCAATGTCAGGATGTGGAAATGAGACCCAAATAATCCTTGGTCTGGTGGAATTTTCAACTCTTTAGTCTATGTATTCTATGACACACCCTGCACCATTGGTGACTCCGTCAGTCACATCAAGATTAGTTGTCAAGTCATATTTTGCTGCAGTTGCTACTGACACTAGCTAATATAAACCATTGTCTTGGTTGGATCATCAGGGATTTTGTTTTTCATTTGTTTCTTGAGATCATCAGACATATTCCCAACTACAATGTCCACATACTTAATCTGAGCTTTATCAGCTTTGGAAAGGGTATACAGAGAACTGTTGTGAGCATCTACAGATGCGTTTGTAGTAAATAAATGTGCCATGTTCATAGGGTAATTATCTTGTCCAGGCCCCACTTTCAGAAGTCTTTGTTTCAAAATGGCTATATCATCTTCAGAGTGCTTTCCCTCTCTCAAACGATTGAGTAACTGAGCAAATTCTTTGTCATCTTTTTGTCTCATTATTTCTGTCAATTCAAAGAGGGTGAAGTACTCAGTCCAAATGTTAGTTGCAAATCCATCGTACCCAGATTGGGAATTTTCAAAGATCCACTTATCAAAAGCTGCCTTGAGCTGGAAAAGATCTCCAAAAGTTACCAAGCTTATTCCACCAAATGGTTCATTAGTTCCCATAATTTGTTGTAATCTTAAAGTGCCTATGAAGTGAAAAATAATTTGTGCTTATTTGAAAAGCCTTTCAAAATACAGAAGGATGACATTTTTCTTTTTGAAATATCTGTTTTTGTTTTAGAGATATTGAGGTTTTCCTATTATGCAAATTAGATCAGCGACGACGTCATATTGTTTGCAACTAAAAAGTGGAAAATACTGAATAAACGATATCTCTGGAAATATTGAAGCAGTGTTCTTGAAACTTGGCACCACAAATGTGCATCAAAAAAGAAACAAAATGACACCCTTAGTGCTGTTGCCATGACAATGGTTTTGCCGCTGGTGCTGTTTCAATAAAAACAGAAATTCCCAGTTTTGTCTTAAAACAAGGACCATCTACCCTGCCCAATCTAATGATGGCAGTAAAGACAATATAAGAACTATGTCTGTTTTAAGTAGGACCCTTTGGCTCACTTAAGAGATTGCAAATGGGATATTTACTTTTTTGACTGAGAGAGACTGGAGCCAAAAGAGTTGCTATAGCAACAGCATTTAGTGTGTCATTTTGTTTCTTTTTTGATGCATTGTGGTGCCAAGTTTCAAGAACACTGCTTCAATATTTCCAGAGATATCATTTATTCAGTATTTTCCACTTTTCAGTTGCAAACAATATGACATCATCACTAGAAAAAACTCAATATCTCTAAAACGAAAAAAGATATTTCAAAAAGAAAAACACCATTCTTCTGTATTTTGAAAGGCCTTCCAAATAAGCACAAATTATTTTTCACTTCATAGGCACTTTAAGTTCAAATGTTGAACATGCCACTACCAACCATAGAAAGCTCATCAGGCAGGTACAAAAGTCGGACCGGATCAACTCGGATCCCTGATTGGAATATATTCTTATCAAAATCAGCGATCCGAGTTGATCCGGTCCGACTTTTGTATCTGCCTACACAGAGCTGTACCAGTGCTTCTTTCCGAACGAAATAATCCCTCTCGTATAAAAGGCATAGTAAAAAATACGGCGCAACTTAGCTTCCGATGATTGTACAGCGTTCATTCCCCGTTGCATTGTTTCCTCCTCCAGATGACATTTTAAAAGACTTTAAATGATTCGTCCGCGATCGTGACATCGTCGCTTTTTAGCATCGTGGCTTTAAAGGTTTTGGAGCGAGCATCGTAGCTTTCAGTGTTTCAATGTCCATTGCCGAGGCTAGTCATCCTTAAATGACCTTAAATTGATAATTTTCCATTTTACCACTTTACGAAGGTCTAACTGAACTAAAAACCATCCTCCTGCCGCGTTACGCTATGCTGCCGCACAAAAATGGTAAAGTACGTCCTTCTAATCTTTCCATGTCCATTTGTCGCAGCTACTGTTGCTTAGCTTAACAATTTTCCATTTTTCGACTCCACGGATTGAACCAAGAACCAAGATTTCTCCACTGTACTGAATCTAACGCTTTTTGGTTAGAATTCAACAGCTGGTGGTGCCTAAAATATCAACAAGTTATCACTTTGACGGAATGTGTCGTCCTCTATGGATATCATAATAACATCAAAAACAAGCAGGCACTAAATGTCACTCTCCTCCTCGCCAAATATCACATTTTCGCTACAAGTTCATGCGACGGCAAGCTATCTTTTGAAAGGTTTCTTCTCCACCTCCAAAACCACCTAGAGATTTTAAAACAAAGTTATACAGCTGCAAACAAATCACATCATTTTTTTTCAATATACGGCAATCTGTTGTAATCCTATGTTTCGCTCCTTTTCCATTTTGCGTTAATCTTACTACAATAGACGCATTTGCCTCGGTTTATTTTGCGTTTGTTTGTTGTTATTGTTTGTTTTTTTTTACCCCTATGTTAGGTTAGCGCTGTAAATACAAATAAATACACAAAGAAATAAGTTTCACACTCTTTTGTCAGCCCTTTGGATTGTAGTCATTGTAAAGCTGTGTGCACTGTAGAATGCATTGTGAAGTCGTTAGCATTGTAAAAGTAAGGTAGTTATCATAAAGTGGTATGTATCGTAAAAAGTAATGTAGGTTTTTTTTTCGGTTTTAGTAACTAAAAACTAGTAGTGAGATGTGTACTTAAGAGAAAATGTTAATATTTTTCGTTGTAAAAAAAACAAACACAAAAAAAGAATCCAAAGAGTCCATCGCCTCGGATGAAACAACATTCGCCGCTTCATTTAGCAAGGCACAGCCCGACAAGCTCATCAGAGATAAATTTTGGCCTGGGCCTGTTGGCAAAGAACTTGAACTGTAAGCATGATTTGTCCATCGTCGTTTGTTTGATTTCTAAATTAAGTTTGATAGATTCGGCCCCCGCTACATTTAGATTTAATATTAGGCGGCTATAAATGGAAAACACGAACAAGGTAACAAATGCAATCTTACTCCTTCGTCAGTCTTCTAATATTATTGTTTTTAAGTGGGCTTATGTGTGTATGTGTATATTTTTGATTTGTTTTTCCAGCTTATACTGTTAAACTTTATTTCAGCAATGCACTCGGGCGCCTGCTATCAAGTAAGTTATAGCACAAATATATGACAAAAATGCATCTCATAATAGGATTGACTAATACTCGGGGACTGGGAGACAGGTTTAAGAGACGAGAAATTTTAAACTGGCTCAAATGCAAAAAAATGTCGGTATATTTTATCCAAGAAGCCCATTGTATGCGGGACAATACACATGATTGGAAACCTGAGTGGGGTTACCAAGCATTATTCAGCTGTTGTTCTAGTATTATATGTTATATTATTCAACAACAATTTCAGCTTTCAATTCTTGAAAGCTTATACCGATCCCAAGGGACGATTCATAGTATGCGAAAACACATAAACCTACATGTAGGCAAATATTTTCGCTCCAAACGAAGATGATCCAAATTTCTTCGCCTCTACTTTTAATCAGCTGCTCGACATAAAATGCGAGGAGATAATTGTGGGTGGCGACTTTAACCTAGTACTTGATGTTGACAAGGATAAAAAAGGTGGTCTTGCCAGAACCCCCCAAAAAAATCACTGGAAGTGATAAACGATTTCTCTGAAAACTTGGATTTAATAGATACATGGAGAGTTTTAAACCCTGAGAGTTCCAGATTCATGTGGCGACAAAAGAAACCTGAAGTTCACTGTAAACTCGTTTTTTCCCTAGTGAATCAGACTACTTTTTGTAACACCGCCAGTGCGGACATATTACCACGATACAAAACGGATCATTCCATGATTACATTACAAATCTCGCTGCACTCCAACAATAGAGGGCAGTTTTTTTAAATTTTATTATTTATTTTGCAGACAAGTTAAATATAAATATTTTACAGACAAATTAAAGAAAACATACGCATAAATTAAAAAATATAACAAAACGTTGACAATATAATTAATAAACTACTCTAAAACAATATAAAGCTAAAACTACCACGGATGTTACAAACTGTTTGTATAATTGCTTAGTAAATGAATATACTGACACAGGGCGGGGTTTTTGGAAACTTAACACCTCTTTATTAAATGACATTGAGTATGTTAATCGGATAAAATTAATTATAAATCAAACCAAGGCTGAATATGTGCAAGATGATACTGTTAACCCTAATTTACTATGGGAAATGGTTAAAATGAAAGTGAGAGAGGAGTCCTTGAAATATGGAACTTCTAAGAAAAAGAAACTAACGAAAAAAGAGGAGGAAATAGAACAAGCAATTGCATCTCTTGAAAAATGTCTTTCGGAATTTAAAGGTGATGAAACTCACAGACAAAAAGTGTGGTCAGAACTTGAAACAAAGAAACGCGAACTGGAAATAAATAGAACATCGAACAAAAGGAGCAATTTTAAGATTTAATCTCAATGGTACAATGAAGGTGAGAAAAACACCAATACTTTCTCAATCTCGAAGAGACATTGTAAACAAGGAACAATAACACAGCTCAAAGTTAATGACAACGACCTCATTTGTACAGACAAAAGATCTTAAAGGAATGTGAATCATTTTACCAAAATCTTTATAGTTCTAAAGTAGCTACAGACAACCAAGACAGGGCGTTCTTCTTTCCACAACAAGAAGACAGAACGTTTTTGAATAGCGATGAACAATCTCTCTGCGAGGGAGGATTAAACATTAAGGAATGTTTAGAAGCGCTGAAAAGCATGGTGCCAAATAAATCCCCAGGAACCGATGGTCTCCCCTGTGAATTCTACAAAGTGTTTTGGAATGATGTGGCGGAAATTTTGATAAACTCTTTAAATTATTCCTACGAAATAGGAAAGCCCTCGATATCACAAAGGAGTGATATTATGATGAATTTTTTGCATGTATATTATCAGGTCTGAAGTCAGACCAAAATTGCACTCCACTCACTTCAATTACCACTTTATTAGATCCATTTTTAAATCGCACAATTTAATAGCCTAAATATAGGAACAAGATTTTGGTCAGGACCAATATTTATTGAACCAAGTTGCCAAATTTGCCAAACAATGGCTTTTTTGTCTTTTATTCTCCTGCAATGTGATTTGCGAGTTTAAAAAAGCCTTAAAATCTGATTCTCATTGGCTGAGAAGATGTGATTTAGAGTAAAAGATAGTTCGATTTCCGAATAAATCGCACCGCTGAGAACCAATCACATTACAAGGATAACCAGTGATTTCAAAATGGATTTAATAAAACAATTAATGAATTCGGTTATTGCCAAATGTTGTAATTCGTCAGTTTTTGATGTGCGTAGAAAAGAACATAATGCTGTTTAGTTTATCATGCAATTGATAATACTTATTTCCCTGCGGATACGAAATAGACGTTCGACTTTTCTTCTTACTAATTCTCTTTATTTCAGCCGATACATGACTCTTCTAGTCAATTGACCAATTTTGTAACTTGTTTCAACATAACATAAATATATACTAACAAACTTTCTAGTAATCAGTAATGCTTTCGTATATTTTGTTCTCTTCAATGAACCAGTGTATCAGTTGTTACTTGTTTCAACATAACATAACTACATTCTAACAATCTTACTGGTAATTCTTATTAACAATTAGATTATGAGCTCGAGATTTCTATGAGGTGATAGAAATCGGGAGCGAATAATCTAATTCTGTTATTAGAATTCTAACTGAAATTGTTTTCAAATAACGATTCCAATTATTTCTGGTCGTAGTATTAAACTTCACGCTTGAGCGAGTTAACTCGCATGGACTGAATAAATTGTCAATTTGACATTTGCAGCTGTGTGTTTATATCAAAACGTTCGGGCTTTCTTTTAATTCAAGAAACCATAAATCCTCTCACCTTAGTCTTCTCGAAAATTTTGTTTATCCATTTGTGTCTAAATGTTCTTTCAAAACTTCAGGGAAACGAGAAAACGTTACACTTTTGTTGACCACAGCAAGCCACTGAACACTCATGGCTGATAGTGTGCAATGGCTCAGCAAATCAGATTACAGCATTTGCATTAGTATACTAGTAGAATTCTACTAATATTGAGTAGAATTCTGCTAGTATACCAATGTAAATGCTGTAATCTGATTGCCAATTTACGGTTTCTTGAATTAAAAAAAAGCCCGAACGTTTTGATAGAAACACAAAACTGCAAATGTCAAATTGACAATTTATTCAGTCCATGCGAGTTAACTCCTTAAAGCGTGAAGTTTAATACTACGACCAGAAATAATTGGAGTCGTTACTTGAAGGAAATTTCAGTTAGAATTCTACTAAAAGAATTAGATTATTTGCTCCCGATTTCTATGAGGCAATATGCTGTAAAATTCTTCTTTCGGTGGTAGGTTCTCCTTGAATTTATCGAAACTGTCCATGTAGTCATATGGGTATACTCCTTTTCCAGCCATCAGATCAAGCTCTTGACCTTCAGATACTTGAGAGGTATATTTTAATGATTCTCTTGGTATATTACTCATAAGTTTTTCCAAACTAGAGCTCATAAACTGTGCATTTTCCAGTCTTTACATCTTTAAGAAGTGGAAACTGTGTTTTCTAAGGAAATTCTACATTTCACCTGAAATTTCGCTAAACTGTGCATTTTCCAGTCTTTACATCCTTTAGAAGCGGAAACTGTTTTTGTGTGTAAAATGGGGTTGACAGGCCTACACGACTCCTACGGTTCGTGGCATTTATACATTTGCCGTTTTCTTTTCGGTCTCTCGACCTTTTTGTCGCTTCGTATAATTTGTGTTATAAGGAGGAAGAAGAGCCGTTAAGATCGTGCTCTGGCAAATTTTAAGAGGTCATAGGTCTGCATGATTTCCGCTGTTATCTGCATGTCGCTTCGTTGAGTTTGACACCTCTATAATTTGCCATGTGCTAGTGTATTGTTTCGGCTCATTTCTATTGCAAGATATGTTTTTAAGTCTCCAAGTATTTGCTTTTGAGGGACATTGATGACATGACGGCGAAATGGCTCTCTCTTACGCCAAACCCTCCAAGAATACCGGTGTTTTACACACTCACTAAGATTCACAAGCCGACCCCTGTCGGTAGACCTATTATATCAGGGTGCGATGGCCCTACAGAACGTATCTCAGCATTTGTTGACCACCTTCTTCAGCCTATAGCACAAATACAACCTTCGTATCTTAAAGATACAACAGACTTTATCAACTTTATAGAGAAGACAAAACTGCCTTCTAATACCATCCTAGTCTCAATGGATGTCACTAGTCTCTACACTAACATACCACAAGAGGAGGGTATCAACACTGTATGCGAAGCATACGAAGAATTCTATCAGGGGAATCCCCCAATACCCACCAGGTATTTAAGAGAAATGCTCAGCCTCATCCTAAAAGAAAACTCATTCCAATTTAATGGAAAAGATTATTTACAATCGCATGGAACTGCGATGGGGACCCGTATGGCTGTAGCCTTTGCCAACATTTTTATGGCAAAAGTAGAACGAGAAATAATGAGACAAAGTAATACAACACCCATCTTTTGGAAGAGATTCATTGATGACATCATATCAATGTGGGACACAAGCAGAGACAAAATAGAAGAATTTCTATTGAAGGCAAACAGCTCTCATCCTACAATTAAATTCACGGCTGAAATATCAGAAAACAACTTTCTTGGACACTATTGTGTACAAAGGTGACAGATTCCTCAAGGAATCTATACTTGATGTGCGAAAACATTTCAAACCTACAGAGACCTTTCAATACACGAATTTTCATTCAAGGCTTTATCAAAGGAGAAGCATTAAGGCTTCTAAGAACTAATTCCTCGCAGCTCACTTTCGAGGAAAACGTGAGTAATTTTGCAGCACGCCTTAAGAAAAGAGGTTACCCAGCAGCAACAGTAGAGAAACATCTCTCAGAAGTCAAATTTTCTGAAAGAAAAACGTCGCTGACAAATAGAAACAGAACCGCACAAAAGAAAATTCTACCCTTTGTCACGCAATACCACCCAGCGTTGCCCAACTTAAAAGAAATACTCATGGGGAAATGGCACTTGATACAGAACCAAACACAGCTAAGAAATATCTTCAAAGAGCCACCCCTCCTATCATATCGCAAGGGAAAATCCCTGAAAGACATCCTTGTCAAGGCTAAACTATGAAGACTATAGAGTCTTTTCATTGCGAACCGCAGGAGTCGTGCAGGCCCGTCAACAATTTTATTAAACTGTTCATTTTCGAGTCGCTACATCTTTTAGAAGCGGAAACTGTGTTTCGAAAGGAAAATCGACATTCCACGTAAAATTTTGCTAAACTGTGCATTTTCCAGTCTTTACATCTTTTAGAAGCAGAAACTGTGTTTTGTTAGGAAATTCTACATTTCACGTGACAATAGCCTTTTAAACTGTGTATTTTCCAGTGTTTTCATCTGACAGGAGGCAAAAAAGTGTTATCTAAGCAGAGTCGACATTCCACGTAGAAATTGGCCTAACTGTGCATTTTCCAGTCTTTACATCTTTAACAAGCGGAAACTGTTTTCTAAGGAGAGTCGAAATTTTACCTGAAATTTGATTAAACTGTGCATTTTCCAGTCTTTACATCTTTTAGAAGCGGAAACTGTGTTTTCTAAGGAAATTCAACATATCACGTCAAATTTGGCTAAAGTGTTCATTTTCCAGTCGTTACATATTTTAGAAGCGGAAAATGTGTTTTCTAAGTGAAATGTACTTTTCACGTCAAATTTGGCTAAACTGTGCATTTTCAAGTCTTTACATCTTTTAGAAGCGGAAACTGGGTTTTCTAAGGAAATTCTACATTTCAGGTGAAATTTCGCTAAACTGTGCATTTTCCAGTCTTTACATCTTTTAGAAGCGGAAACTGTGTTTTCTAAGGAAATTCTACATTTCACGTGAAATTAGCCTAAACCCTGTGTTTTTCAGTGTTTTCATCTGACAGGAGGCAAAAATGTGTTATCTAAGGAGAGTCGACATTCGACGTGGAATTTGGCTAAACTGTGCATTTTCCAGTCTTTACATCTTTTAGAAGCGGAAACTGTGTTTTCTAAGGAAATTCTACATTTCACGTGAAATTAGCCTAAACTCTGTGTTTTTCAGTGTTTTCATTTGACAGGAGGCAAAAATGTGTTATCTAAGGAGAGTCGACATTCGACGTGGAATTTGGCTAAACTGTGCATTTTCCAGTCTTTACATCTTTTAGAAGCGGAAACTGTGTTTTCTAAGGAAATTCTACATTTCACGTGAAATAAGCCTAAACTGTGTATTTTCCAGTGTTTTCATCTGACAGGATGGAAAAATGTCTTATCTAAGCAAAGTCGACATTCCACATAGAGTTTGTGTTTTGTAATTTGTGTTTTAGAAGGAAATTCTACATTTCACGGGAAATAAGCCTAAACTGTGTATTTTCCAGTGTTTTCATCTGAGAGGATGGAAAAAAGTGTTATCTTTGAAGAGTCGACATTCCACGTGGACTTTGGTTTAACTTTGCATTTTCCAGTCTTTACATCTTTTACAAGCGGAAACTCCTTTTTTTTTTCTTTACGGCTTTTAGAAGCGGAAACTGTGTTTTGTAAGGAAAATCTACATTTCACGTCAAATTTGGCTTAACTGTGCATTTTCCAGTCTTTACATTTTTTAGAAGCGGAAACTGTGTTTTGTAAGTAAAATGTACATTTTACGTCAAATTTGGCTAAACTGTGCATTTTCAAGTCTTTACATCTTTTAGAAGCGGAAACTGTGTTTTCTAAGGAAATTCTACATTTCAGGTGAAATTTCGCTAAACTGTGCATTTTCCAGTTTTTACATCTTTTAGAAGCAGAAGCTGTGTTTTGTAAGAAAATTCTACATTTCGCGTGAAATTAGCCTAAACTATCTATTTTCCAGAGTTTTCATCTGACAGGATGGAAAAAAGTGTTATCTAAGCAGAGTCGACATCCCACGTGGAATTTGGCTAAACTGTGCATTTTCCAGTCTTTACATCTTTTAGAAGCGGAAACTGTGTTTTCTAAGGAAAATCTACATTTCGCGTGAAACTAGCCTAAACTGTCTATTTTCCAGTGTTTTCATCTGATAGGATGGAAAAAAGTGTTATCTAAGCAGAGTCGACATTCCACGTTGAATTTTGCTAAACTGTGCATTTTCCAGTCATTACATCTTTAAGAAGCGGAAACTGTGTTTTCTAAGGAGAGTCGACATTTTACGTCAAATTTGGCTTAACTGTGCATTTTCCTGTCTTTACATCTTTTACAAGCGGAAACTCCTTTTTTTTTCTTTACGGCTTTTAGAAGCGGAAACTGTGTTTTGTAAGGAAAATCTACATTTCACGTCAAATTTAACTAAACTGTTCATTTTCCAGTCGTTACATATTTTAGAAGCGGAAAATGTGTTTTCTAAGTGAAATGTACTTTTCACGTCCAATTTGGCTAAACTGTGCATTTTCAAGTCTTTACATCTTTTAAAAGCGGAAACTGTGTTTTCTAAGGAACTTCTACATTTCAGGTGAAATTTCGCTAAACTGTGCATTTTCCAGTTTTTACATCTTTTAGAAGCAGAAGCTGTGTTTTGTAAGAAAATTCTACATTTCGCGTGAAATTAGCCTAAACTGTCTATTTTCCAGTGTTTTCATCTGACAGGATGGAAAAAAGTGTTATCTAAGCAGAGTCGACATCCCACGTGGAATTTGGCTAAACTGTGCATTTTCCAGTCTTTACATCTTTTAGAAGCGGAAACTGTGTTTTCTAAGGAAAATCTACATTTCGCGTGAAACTAGCCTAAACTGTCTATTTTCCAGTGTTTTCATCTGATAGGATGGAAAAAAGTGTTATCTAAGCAGAGTCGACATTCCACGTGGAATTTGGCTAAACTGTGCATTTTCCAGTCTTTACATCTTTTAGAAGCAGAGACTGTGTTTTGTAAGAAAATATACATTTCACTGGAATTTTGCTAAACTGTGCATTTTCCAGTCTTTACATCTTTAAGAAGCGGAAACTGTGTTTTCTAAGGAAATTCTACATTTCAGGTGAAATTTCGCTAAACTGTGCATTTTCCAGTTTTTACATCTTTTAGAAGCAGAAACTGTGATTTGTAAGGAAATTCTACATTTCGCGTAAAATTAGCCTAAACTCTCTATTTTCCAGTGTTTTCATCTGACAGGATGGAAAAAAGTGTTATCTAAGCAGTGTCGACATTCCACGTGGAATTTGGCTAAACTGTGCATTTTTCAGTCTTTACATCTTTTAGAAGCAGAGACTGTGTTTTGTAAGAAAATATACATTTCACGGGAAATTCTGCTAAACTGTGCACTTTCCAGTCTTTACATCTTCTAGAAGCAGAAGCTGTGTTTTGTAAGGAAATTCTACATTTCACGTGAAATTAGCCTAAACTGTCTATTTTCCAGTGTTTTCATATGACTGAAGGCAAAAATGTCTTATAGAAGCAGAATCGACATTCCACGTGGACTTTGGTCTAACTTTGCATTTTCCAGTCTTTACATCTTTTACAAGCGGAAACTCCTTTTTTTTTTCTTTACGGCTTTTAGAAGCGGAAACTGTGTTTTGTAGGGAAAATCTACGTTTCACGTCAAATTTGGTTAAACTGTGCATTTTCCTGTCTTTTCATCTTTGGGAAGGGGAAACTGTGTTTCGAAAGGAAAATCAACATTCCACGTCAAATTTGGCTAAACTGTTTATTTTCCAGTCTTTACATCTTTTAGAAGCGGAAAGTGTGTTTTTTGTAAGGAAATTCTACATTTCACGTGAAAGTAGCCTAAACTGTGTATTTCCCAGTGTTTTCATCTGACGGGATGGAAAAATGTCTTATCTAAGCAGAGTCGACATTCCACCTGGAATTTGGCTAAACTGTTCATTTTCCAGTCTTTACATCTTTTAGCAGCGGAAACTGTGTTGTCTAAGGAAATTCTACATTTCACGTCAAATTTGGCTAAACTGTTTATTTTCCAGTCTTTACATCTTTTAGAAGCGGAAAGTGTGTTTTTTGTAAGGAAATTCTACATTTCAGGTGAAATTAGCCTAAACTGTCTATTTTCCAGTCTTTTCATCTTACAAGAGGCAAAAATGTGTTATCTAAGCAGAGTCGACATTCCACGTAAAATTTGGCTAAACTGTGCATTTTCCAGTCTTTACATCTTTTAGAAGCGGAAACTGTGTTTTCTAAGGAAATTCTACATTTTACGTGAAATAAGCTTAAACTGTGTATTTTCCAGTGTTTTCATCTGACAGGATGGAAAAATGTCTTATCTAAGCAAAGTCGACATTCCACATGGAGTTTGTGTTTTGTAATTTGTGTTTTGGAAGGAAATTCTACATTTCACGTGAAATTTCGCTAAACTGTGCATTTCCCAGTCTTCACATCTGTTAGAAGCGGAAACTGTGTTTTGTAAGGAAAATCTACATTTTACGTCAAATTTGGCTAAACTGTGCATTTTCCAGTCTTTACATCTTTTAGAAGCGGAAACTGTGTTTTCTAAGGAAATTCTACATTTCACGTGAAATAAGCCTAAACTTTGTATTTTCCAGTGCTTTCATCTGACAGGATGGAAAAAAATCTTATCTAAGCAGAGTCGACATTCCACGTGGCCTTTGGTCTTTTAGAAGCGGAAACTGCGTTTTGTAAGGAAAATCTACATTTCACGTCAAATTTAGCTAAACTGTGCATTTTCCAGTCTTTACATCTTTGGGAAGCGGAAACTGTGTTTCGAAAGGAAAATCGACATTCCACGTAAAATTTTGCTAAACTGTGCATTTTCCAATTTTTACATCTTTTAGAAGCAGAAACTGTGTTTTGTTAGGAAATTCTACATTTCACGTGACAATAGCCTTTAAACTGTGTATTTTCCAGTGTTTTCATCTGACAGGAGGCAAAAAAGTGTTATCTAAGCAGAGTCGACATTCCACGTAGAAATTGGCCTAACTGTGCATTTTCCAATCTTTACATCTTTAACAAGCGGAAACTGTGTTTTCTAACGAGAGTCGACATTTTACCTAAAATTTGGCTAAATTGTGCATTTTCCAGTCGTTACATCTTTTAGAAGGGCAAGGAAAAGGAAAGAAATTTGCTAAACTGTGCATTTTCCAGTCTTTACATCTTTTAGAAGCGGAAACTGTGTTTTCTAAGGAAATTCTACATTTCACGTGAAATAAGCCTAAACTTTGTATTTTCCAGTGCTTTCATCTGACAGGATGGAAAAAAATCTTATCTAAGAAGAGTCGACATTCCACGTGGACTTTGGTCTTTTAGAAGCGGAAACTGCGTTTTGTAAGGAAAATCTACATTTCACGTCAAATTTAGCTAAACTGTGCATTTTCCAGTCTTTACATCTTTGGGAAGCGGAAACTGTGTTTCGAAAGGAAAATCGACATTCCACGTAAAATTTTGCTAAACTGTGCATTTTCCAGTTTTTACATCTTTTAGAAGCAGAAACTGTGTTTTGTTAGGAAATTCTACATTTCACGTGACAATAGCCTTTAAACTGTGTATTTTCCAGTGTTTTCATCTGACAGGAGGCAAAAAAGTGTTATCTAAGCAGAGTCGACATTCCACGTAGAAATTGGCCTAACTGTGCCATTTCCAATCTTTACATCTTTAACAAGCGGAAACTGTGTTTTCTAACGAGAGTCGACATTTTACCTGAAATTTGGCTAAATTGTGCATTTTCCAGTCTTTACATCTTTTAGAAGGGCAAGGAAAAGGAAAGAAATTTGCTAAACTGTGCATTTTCCAGTCTTTACATCTTTTAGAAGCGGAAACTTTGTTTTCTAAGGAAATTCTACATTTCACGTCAAATTTGGCTAAACCGTGCATTTTCCAGCCTTTACATCTTTTAGAAGCGGAAACTGTGTTTTGTAAGGAAATTCTACATTTCACGTCAAATTTGGCTAAACTTTTTATTTTCCGGTCTTTACATCTTTTAGAAGCGGAAACTGTGTTTTGTGAGGAAATTCTACATTTCATGTGAAAGTAGCCTAAACTGTGTATTTCCCAGTGTTTTCATATGACAGGAGGCAAAAATGTCTTATCTAAGCAGAATCGACATTCCACCTGGAATTAGGCTAAACTGTGCATTTTCCAGTCTTTACATCTTTTAGAAGCGGAAACTGTGTTTTGTAAGTAAAATGTACATTTTACGTGAAATTTGGCTAAACTGTGCATTTTCAAGTCTTTACATCTTTTAGAACCGGAAACTGTGTTTTCTAAGGAAATTCTACATTTCTCGTGAAATAAGCCTAAACTGTGTATTTTCCAGTGTGTTCATCTGACAGGATGGAAAAATGTCTTCTCTAAGCAAAGTCGACATTCCACATGGAGTTTGTGTTTTGTAATTTGTGTTTTGGAAGGAAAATCTACATTTCACGTGAAATTAGCCTAAACTGTGTATTTTCCAGTGTTTTTATCTTACAGGAGGCAAAAATGTGTTATCTAAGCAGAGTCGACATTCCACGTAAAATTTGGCTAAACTGTGCATTTTCCAGTCTTTACATCTTTTAGAAGCGGAAACTGTG